>CM061546.1:34443238-35643238 GCA_030864215.1 Capsicum pubescens
CGTTACTAGATGGTTTAAATGGGTTTATTGTGTACTGTGATGCTTCCAGAGTTGATTTGGGGTGTGTTTTGATGCAAAAGGGTAAGGTTGTGGCCTATGACTCTACATAGCTTAAGTCCCATAAAAATAATTACCCTACCCATGATCTTGAGTTAGCAGCTGTTGTTTTTGCCTTAAAGATTTGGAGGCACTATTTGTATAGGGTGCATGTTGATGTGTTCACAGATCACAAAAGCTTGCAGCATGTGTTTTCGTAGAAGGATTTGAATCTGCGTCAGAGAAGGTGGTTAGGGTTATTGAAAGACTATGATATAAGTGTTTTGTACCACCCGAGAAAGGCCAATGTAGTGGCAGATGCCCTAAGTAGATTGTCTATGGGGAATGTTCCTCATATTAAGGATGATAGGAAGAAGTTAGTTAGGGTAGTTCATCAGCTTGCCAGGTTAGGTATTCTTTCGGTCGATTCAGTTGAGGGTAGCATTTGGGTTCAGAATAGTTCAAAATCTTCTTTGGTTGCCGAAGTGAAACAAATGCAAGATAGGGATCCTAGTCTGGTGAAGCTGCAGGAGTTAGTCAGAGATCAGAACGTAAAGGTTTTCTCCCAAGGAGGAGATTGTGTGTTTCTTTGCTAGGGTAGACTGTGTGTTCCATGTGTTGATGAGTTGAGACAGAAAATTCTTGTAGAGGCGCATGGTGCGCATTACTCTATTCATCCAGAAGCCACGAAGATGTACAACAATCTGCGAGAAATCTATTGGTGGAGTGGGATGAAGAGTGATATTACAGAGTTTGTAGCTAGGTGCTTCACTTGTCAACAGGTTAAGATTGAACATCAGAAGCCTAGTGGGTCTATGCTGGAGTTTAGTATTCGCACTTGGAAGTGGGAGGAAGTGAACATGGATTTGGTGATAGGGTTGCCTCATACTCTTTAGCATCATGATTCAATTTGGGTTATTATAGATAGGATGACCAAATCAACTTATTTCTTACCATTCTATACTTTTTATTTAGATGAGGACTATGCCAAGCTTTATCTTAGAGAGTTGGTTAGGTTGCACGGTATTCCATTATCTATCATTTCAGACAGAGGTACTCAGTTTACCTCTCACTTTTGGAAAGCTTTTCAGAAAGGTCTTGGTACCCAAGTTCACCTCAATACAGCCTTTCACCCTCAAACAACTGGTCAGGCAGAGAGGACCATTCAGACCCTTGAGGACATATTGAGAGAGTGTGTTATTGACTTTAAGGGAAGTTGGTATGACCACTTGCTATTTATTAAATTCGCGTATAATAATAGCTATCATTCTAGAATATAGATGTCTCTATTTGAGGATCTTATAGAAGGAGATATAGATCTCCTGTTGGTTGATTTGAAATAGGTGAAGCCACAGTAATTGGGCCTGACTTGGTGTTTGATGCTTTGGAGAAAGTTCAGTTGACCAGGGAGAGGCTTAAGGCAGCCTATAGCCGACAGAAGTCATATGCAGATATGAGAACGAAAGATCTTGAGTTTGAGATTGGTGATTTCGTATATCTGAAGATCTCTCCCATGAAGGGAGTGAAGAGGTTTGGCAAGAGGGGGAAGCTTAGTCCCTGATATGTTGGCCCTTAAAGAATTTTGAGCCATTTTGGCAAAGTGGCTTATGAGCTTGAATTGCCTGCAGACTTAGCATCAGTGTACCCAGTATTTAATATCTCTTTGTTGAAAAAGTGTATTGGTGACCCAGCTATACTTGCTCCCTTAGAAAGTGTAGATGTTCAGAATAGCCTTTCTTACGAAGAAATTCCATTTGAGATTCTTGATAGATAGATTCGTAGACTAAGGAACAAAGAATTTCCCCTAGTCAAAGTTCTTTGGCGGAATCAGTCCGTTGAGGGAGACACTTGGGAAGAAAAAGCAGTATGCGGACCAAGTACCCTCATCTTCTTAGAATTTCTCTTTCCATCTCAAGACCCACCAAATTGTAGGAAATTGAATTATCTTTCCAACGATACCAATTTCACAAAAATTTGATATTTGGGTGAGAAGTTATGGTACTTTTAGTGAAAGACAGTAGCCCAACACAATTAGGCCGCGTCGCGGTGAGGTCTAAAATCATGTTCGTCCTTTTCTAGTATGTCACCATGGTAAGAATTGAGTCACACCAAGGGGCATTGTAACACCCTGAAAACCCATCCCGAGACGTCACACGGTGCTCAAGGCTATGAGTAGCCCCAAGCTAACCCTTTGAGCCAGTTACTAAGTCTGGAATTTACTTCAAGGTAATCAAATCAAACAATAGTACTACATCATATTAAATCTAAATTGAAACAAACTGAAAAATACCATCTGAATACAAATACTGAAAGTCTAGAAATCAATCTAATAGTCCAACAAGCCTCTACTGCTAAAGAACTAGAGATTCATTCGGACAGACCTCAACTGACTCTGACTGAACTGAAAATGATAAGTCAAGTACTATGAAAGCTGGAAATCTATAGAGGTAGGTCCTCGAATCATGAGGACTCACCAACTATAAGGATGTAGATAGAGGATCTCGTAAAGTCACTCTCGTTGTTGAGACTGAGCACCTGAACCTACATTTTAAGACAATGTATCACATAGACATATATGTGGATCAGTACTTTGAGGATGTACTGAGTATATAGGAGTGAATGCATAAGT
The DNA here is from genome assembly GCA_030864215.1 of Capsicum pubescens. Lineage (NCBI taxonomy): Eukaryota > Viridiplantae > Streptophyta > Magnoliopsida > Solanales > Solanaceae > Capsicum > Capsicum pubescens. Next base: position 34,445,904 of record CM061546.1, read on the forward strand.
AAACATGTTATCAATCATCATAAGTTGTAAAACAATGCATGCTAAATGTAAATGACTCACATAAGCTTGAGAAATCTAAAAATACTAAAAGTCAAAGTCATGAACAATGAAGTATATGTTCTAAATCTTGTGAGCCATTACACTTAGTTCTAAAATCTGTATTCTGTTCTTGTTCTGAATTCATATCTGAAAACTTATTTTGCAAGGGAAATCTTTTAAAGCTCTAGGGAAAATACTTTATCTGAAGGTTTTAGGGAGGTTCTCTTAACCGAAATAAACCATGTGAGAACCCATGGAGTACAACATTTTACCCACATTGGGGAGAGCTATTCTACCTTTTCCATCAGAATAGAACCTAATCCATGTGATCGATCACAAGACAAAACTGTCATCCATGTCGAAGTGGGAATAATTTTATAATCTGTACCTACGCTAGCTACGTAGTTCTGTGGAAGTAGGATGCACTAAACCCACACTTCCTTCTCGGTGCTAAATACTACTCCCAATCTTATACTCAAAATCTTAAGAAAATCCACTTTTAAAATAATCTAATGGTTTATAATAAAACCAGCTGTAAATCTGTGGAGCTCAATATTTAAGTTTGAATCTGTAAAGTGGATTTCTTTATCTATTTTGAGACTAAAATGTCAAATCTTTCTCAATAATCTGAAAGCATTCTAATCATGGGGTGCTTATAGCACAACAATTCTTTTAATAACAATCTTTAAATAGGATTTAATAACCCATGTATTAATCTCATCATAAGACATCTCAAAATTCCTGCTTGATAACATAAACATTCGTAAATCATCTTAAAATCTGGAAATTTCAGCAATCTGTATGACAACACAAACATAATTATGTAATTCAACTTCAAAATCATGGAAAATCTCAAAATCTTGCAAAGAATGATAATGGGTATAAACCCTAACTTGAATTTCATGGAAAATCTCATAAATTGCTGTAAACTTGTATTTCAAATAAAGTTTTGGGCACAAGGATGAAAGAATTATCCTTGTTCAAACCCCACATACCTTAAATTGATGATATTTGATTAAAGACTTGAATCTTTGATTCCAATTGATGCTTTGGAGATGATTTCCTTAGTGTTCTTGTATTGGGAAATCTAAATCTTGGATTATCTTGGAGAGTTAATGGAGAAATCTTGGATTTCTGAGTTTCTTGGAGAGGAAGTATGATGAACTAGGGTTTTGTTTTAAAGAGAATAATAAATAGGGCATAAAGTGATTTGATATTTGATAAATCTTCTGTTTTTGGATGGAGTGGGGGTTGAGGATTTACCAAAATACCTCCTTTAAACTCTTAAACGAAACTAAAAAACATAATTTTTTTTTCGAACTGGGTGGCCACCGCAATGTGCCACTATCGCGGTGGCTCACTGGAAATCGACAAATGGGAACTGGGTTGGCTCTATGATGTAGTATCATCGCGGTGCCCCTTTCGAATGCCATTTTGGATCATGGCGCGACACACCATTATCGCATTGGGCCTCTGGAAGTTGACAATTGGGAAAATGGCCCTCCCCGCGATGCGCCAATATCGCGGAGGGCCACTGAAAATGACAACTGGGATTTTACACTACTCCAGGATGCGCTAAGGGTCTAAATGATGGTGTTTTATGACTGGAATTTAAAATATCCATAACTTCTTGCCCGGTTATTGGATTTAAGCAAATATTATATCGTTGGAAAGCTAATTCAATTTCCTATGCAATGGAAAGTTGAAATCTAAAGAATTCCACACGAAATAAACATCATTCATTTTAGAAGCTAATACTTGACATTCTAGGGACTAAATTAGATAGGAAACTTTGGGGTATTATAGGCATTTTCACGTCCGTCACTTTCCAGTGAGGCACTGCGATTAGCACCACGTCATGCCAAGGATCCAAATTGAGATTGTCAATTTCCAGAGATGCAATGCGATAGCACCGCATCAAACCATTATTCAAAATGGGGATTGTCATTTACTAGTTGCGCAACGCGATAGCACCGCGTCGTGACGGAGCCAAAAATTGAGATTTCAAGTTCAGTTCTGAGTTTTTAATTTTTAACGGCATTTAAGTCCTTTCCCTTCACCCCATTTAGTAAAAACTTGAGATTTAACTCCCAAGAGAGCATTATTTGCTCATTATTTCAAAATCCTCTCAAATTAAAGTAGCCCTCTTTCAAGAACAAAACCCTGTTCTTCAAGATTCAAGCTTAATTCCCAAGAAAAACCCCAAGAACTCTCACGAATTCATCAATCCAGGTATGTTAGATGTTCATCCATGGATCCCTTTTACCCATGGGGTCCAAGTATCCCATCTTAAATTCAAAGTTATTATCTTTAAAAGTTATTATGGTTTTGAATTGTGATATTTAACCATGAATTTCCATAAATTGTAATTCTATACCATATTTATATGAAATTATTGTTATTATTAACCCCACATGTTTTAATGTTGTTATTCATTGATTTACTTCATAATTAGTGATGTTGGTGTTGAAATCATGCTATTACTACAAGCTTTAAATTATTTTCATTCTTAGCATAAACTATGAATATCAAATGTTTGATGAAATGCCCACAAGAATGAATTTTGGATAAATGCTTTCACATTATGATTTTCAAAGTTTAGTATTATTTTGATATTATTGCTATCGAGTCCTGGGGGTTTCAGATATGTCATGAGCGTTATCAGTTCAGTCAGTTATCATAAACAGTTAAACTTAGAATAGTTCAGTATTTGAGTCAGTTTAGTTGGGAGTAGGATTTAGCACCGAGTAAGTCCAGGGATGGTGACTTCCCCGTCAGATAAGAAGAGTCATTAGTAGCAGTCCCTGTAATCCAAAACTATATAGCCACCGTAGGATATAAGGAGTCACCCGTCAGTTTAGGATTGACTACCTCCCAGGGGTCACCCATTAGTTTAGGCTTGACACCCTTAGTCCTTCGGGATAGTACATCAGTGGATCCACACAGACAGTGTTAGTACCCTTGGTACGGTACTGACACCCTTCCAACTGGGGTCACAAGTTGGACCCCAATTTGCTCATTAGGACAAGTCGGTTAGATGATAGCTCCCACAGCTCAGTCCAGTCACCAGCTCAGTAATTCAGTTTCAGTTGCATGACCATAGCATACAAATATTAGTTATTCATTTATCAGTATTCAGTATTTCAGTTATAGATTATATTCAGAACATGTTTTATGCTTAGTCATACATTTTTAGTATTTACATATTTCATGCATTCTATTCAGTACTTTATGCTATACATTCAGTTAGTTATTACTCATTCACATGAACCCATGCATATTAGCCTACCTCATTTAGCATACCAGTACATTCAAAGTACTGATCGCATACTCGTTTTCTTACATTATGATGTATCATATCATAGATTAGGATGCTCAGTTATCTGATCGCGCATAGACATTCCATATTATTAGCCATAGTAGTGCTGAATCCTCATATTTTGAGGAGTGACTATATTTATTTTCATGCTTTCAGTTTAGTAGTTAGTTGGAGTTAGTTTGGGTCTGTCCCATCAACTCTTATTCAGTCAGTTTTAGAGGCTTTCGGACACTTCAGACAGATAGTCAATTTGTCTTTATTTTATCAGTTTCAGACAATTGTTTTCAGACAGTGTTTCCCAGAGTCATGATTCAAAAATATTTTTAGTATTTAAAACCTTTTGGCATATTCAGATATTTCGCAAATATTATTTTTTTGTTATTATTAAGTGCTCACAGCAGGTACTAGATCATGGGTTAGCTTGTGGTCTCTCGGGATTGTAAGCACCGTACCTAGGGTGTTCTCTTGAGGTGTTACAATAATGTAGAGAAATTAGCAAGGATCTATTATTCGATTTCATGGTGTACCCATTTCGCTCATTTTAGATAGAGGTACTCAGTTCAACTTTGAACTTTTAGCACACTTTGCGATGGGAGTTAGGTATTGTCACTACCCAAGACTACCCTCTAGATGTAACACGGTTCTTAGAACTACAAGTGATCCTAAGATAACCCATGAACTAGCATACTGTTAAGAAACTGATTTAAAATATATTAAATAACTGGTTCTGCTGTGAGAAAATATAATCATGACAAAATCTAGGAAAATATAATACTGATACAACTTACGCTCTGATAAAGCTTAAGAGAATTGAAATTACATGATTGACTCTAACTGACATCTATGAAGCCTCTACTATACTAAATATAGATAGCTGGGACATGCCTCCAACTACGACTAATTAATACATATGAGTAATAAAGTGAAGTACATGAACAACATCTGACTAAAGTCCCCGAAATAGGAAAACCCATTGCATGCTGGATGGAAACTGCAACTGTTAGGTCATGATTTGTGGAATAAAACTGTTACCTACATTATGAAACAATATAGACACACAGATATATATGTAGATTAGTACTCCTGGAATGTACTGAGTAAGCGGGGTTGAAAGCAACAAGTAAAACTGATTTTATATGAAATCTTAAAGCATGCATGCTAAGTGACTCACCACGAGATTGGAATAGATTAAAAGCTGAAATATCTTAAAAACATGAGTAATAAACATAATGATAAGCTGGTGAATCACTACACTTATTTTCTTAAAACTTTACTTTTATAATATAAGTAGAATTGAAGCTGGAAGATAGTAAAACATGGGTAATGTATGAATACTGGATCTGAAACTACAATGTGGAAACCGACATAACTCAAGGATCAGAATACACAAATATATTAAGCATGAGTGAATGAAAACTGTGATATCTGAGAGTGAAAGACCAAGATATATATATTTATGAAATAATCTGTAAACTGAAATATGGAAACACTGCTAACTGTATACTATGGTCAAGCAAACCTAAGACTAAACTCTGTACTGAATACTGAACTGAGACTGTGGGAGCTAGCTATATCCGACATGCCCCAGTGTACTATCAGGGTCCAACCTGTAACCCAAGTTTCAAGGGTGTCAGTACCGTGCCATGGGTACTAATATTGGCTGTGTGGATCTACTAATCTAATGTCCCGAAGGACAAGGGTATCATGCATAATTGATGGAGGAGCCCTCAAAGTCTATGGTTGCATCGTAGGTATGGAACCTAGGGACTGCTACTAATGTCTCATGCCTACTAATAGGGGAGACAAGTGCCGCATGCCTACTGATGGGGGAGACTTCATCCCTACGTTCACTCGGTGCTAAGTTTTACTCCAAACTGAAATACACTGATTATTGAACTAACCAAAGTTTAACTGAGCCACGACTGAACATGATACTAACTGAATGATAAGACTCATGGTTTAACTAAAACCATTCTGAAGATTCTGAAAACTATGTAAACAACTAAGTAGTAGGTGTTCATAACCCTCCAGGACTCAATGGAATAAAAAAAGGAACACATGAAATCTATAAAACCATAATAAGGAATCATGTTTCAAAATTGAATTATTTAGACATTTCATCAAACACTTGAAATTCATATACTTAAGCATGAAAATGAGTGAAACATATGGGAATAGCATAATTACAATATTGAAACCATAAATTTGGGATTTATATAGACTGGTAATGCTCATCATGAATATGAATATCTGAGTATACTAATAAGATTCATGGATGGCCTGTTCGAATGCTTGAAAAGCTAAATTCATGTAAATCACATAGGTATCAGGTATTCATAACCCACCAACACTGAATAACTATATGGCATGATATCTACACTTAAAACTGTAGTATGAGAATCATGGTTCAAATACCCAAAACATGAGCAATACACCAAACATGTAAAAATCATAAGCTTGAACATGGGATGCTTTAAACATGAGGAAATAGCATGATTACATGACAAAAATCATAAATTTGGGGACTTAACATGGAGTTCACTTAAAATAGGACTTGGGAAATTCAAATTCATAGCATGAGGAAATCAAATCTTGCATTGAATTATACATGGGATAAAATCGCATTCAAATTATCATGAAAACATGTAATTTAATATTTCTTGAATATGCAAAATACCATAATCATAGAAGATTCATTTTTTAATTGAAAGAAACATACCTTAAACTTGGGGAAATAAACATACCTTAAACTTGGAGAAAGATTCATTCTTAACTTGGGGAAACAAACACCATTCTTGAAGCTTTCTTGAAGGTTCTTGAGTTTGGGATCTTGAGTTCTTGGTTTTCTTGAAGGAAATGTAGTTGAATTTTATGAACTTGGGAAAGGGTTAGGGTTTCTTTGAGTGGAGATTGAAGAATATGAGCAAATAATGCCCTAACTGAAGCTTTAAGTCATGGATTTATGAATTGGGTTGAGGTGGGAAAAGATCCAATTGTCCCTCAATCATTTAAACCAAAAATTCTTAACTGGAATGCTGATTGAAGGCTCATCGTGATGCGGTCTTATTGTGATGTCTTACTGATTCTAATAAAGATGATCATAACTTTTTGTTTGGGAATTGGATTAAACAGAAATTAGTATAATTAGAAAGATAATTCAATTATCTATAATTTTGTGGGTTTTGAGCTGAAAAACTCCACGTATATCAAAAGTAATACACGTTCAAAGTTGACCCTTGTAGAATCGAATACTAAACTTTGGACAAATCAAAGGCTCTTAGCTCAACTTTGTTCTAAGTGATTTCTATGAGAAATCCTCACCTCATAAGCACTTCACACATACTAGGATAAAGATCATGACACATGCATTCAATTATGAGTCAAAACCTGGATTACAACACATTCATCGTGATGTGATGAAGGCCTCACCTCTATAACCACTGTGACACACCACTATTGCGGTGAGATTCTGGAATCTAAATCCAAATACGACCCAATCCCCATTTGAAAAATTCAAAACTTTCCTGATACATGCTGATATGGGAATTCCTACCTCGAGACCTTTCATACGAATCCAAGCACGTGAGTTACAATGACTCCAAGAATTTTTCACATCCTTGGCCGCGTATGAGGCCCTTGTGATCCCATCTAAGGGACTATACTTATTAAAGTGTGAAGGGGCCCACCAAAGCACCCCAAACACGCCCACTTAATGCTAAATATGTCTTAGTATTTTGTCCCTCCTTTGTAATTGACTATATAATCCATGTGTTAGGGATATTTCTCTTTAGTTGATTCATAATATTGAAGAAAAAAAACACTTGTAATATTTGACTTCTCTTTCTCATTTGGAGAGTTCAAATATGAAACTCACGAGTAGAGTAATACTAGTGTTGTATCTTGGCTAGAAACTAGGATCTTGGGGTTCTTTGAGTTCCTCTTGGTCCAATTAAGAACTTGGTATTGATATTTATTAGTCTTACAGCCCTTTCTAATTGTTAGGGTTCTTAGATCATTGAATATTGTGTGTCAAGTTTCTATCTGTTGTAATCTTGTTATCATTGTGTTGTTGAATCAAAAAGTCTAGTGAAGCAGTGTGGGGATCTTTCGACTCACTAGCATTGTTTATTATTTGTTGTTCTTTTTGTTAAAATCATTTTGTAGTTCCAAAACCAAATGTTGGAAGCCTAATGAAGCCATGTGTGGCATTTTCGATTCACTAGCACTTTGTTGATAATCTTGTTTTCCTTGTGTTGGTTTGAATCTCTTGATACATACTTAGTTTTGCATCATTTGTTATCAAATCTCAAGGCTTGATTTTTTTCTTACAAAACCAATCTTGGGAAGCTCTTACCAAAAGTGTGTTCTTGAATATTTTGGTTGAAAGTTGGTTGTAGATCTACAAAGGTTTTATTTGTTTAGTTTGTTTCTTGTGTTGGTTTCTTTCTCATCAACAGAAAAGTGACTAAATCTAAAGTTGAGCTTAAGAAAAAGTGACTTGTTGTTTTGAAAACTTGAGGTTGGCCGTGTGGTGACATGCGTTGGACATTGGAGTGCCCATTGTAGTGTGTTGTTTTGTTCTTGAAGGTATTGATGTTGTGTTCATCTTAAAAGTTTCTATTCATCCTATGTCTTAAAAGAGAAATAGATCCAAAAAGGTTATAAGACAAAATTGAAGTTGTTTGTGAGAAGACTTGTCAACATCACCTTTCTAGACTTGACAACCACTTTTCCTTAAGACAAGGAACCTTGTCTTGTGGAACTAGTAAAGTCAAACATCACCTTTTGAGCTTGAAAAATTGAAAAAGTTACAAGACTATATGTTTCCCTCCAATAACAAGTCATCCATTGTAAAAGGATATAAAAGGGCTAATACTTCAAGTTGATGATCAAACGTGTAGACCCGTGACCAATACCACACTGTTGCGTCACCTAAACACTGTTCACGACATAATTAAGCTCAAATTTGGATTTTCTTGTTTCTAATTATTGACTCTTAGTTTTCTTTAAATTGATTCGAGACCTAATTAACAAGCTAGTACATTCCTACTAGGTTATCAATTAGTCCTTTGAAGCCTTGAGTTCGTGTCAACTTTGTTTGTGTGCTTTTGTCATTTGAATACGTTATAACTCTTGGCTCTAGTCCGATGAGAATTCTTTGAGTTTCAAATAAGAATCCATTTCAGATAAGAGAATACTCATACCTTAAGGATTCACGGGTTACTAACTAATCTACAACACTTATGGAGCTTGAGTGTGAGTGAACCAAGAGAGTGTGAGTGAGGAGAGAGGTTTTAAAACTAACTTATTTGTTGCTTGTGTAGGTGATACCTTGAAAATAGAGGGAACCACGTCTCAAACCATAGATTCTAATGAAATGGAGAATATGAGGGTCACTCTTGAGGCTATGACCTAAACTCTTGAAAGGTTGAGTACGGAAGTGGGAGCCATAAGAGGAGAAGTGACAACTATTAGTGGGAGGTTAGAACAAGTGGAGAGTCAAAGTAACTCTCTCCCTTCTACTACTCGACATGTCTCTTCAAGTGAACATTATAGAAATTCCTCCACCACTGTTACTCCCAAAACATGACCACAATTTCCAAATCCTTCACTAGCTCCACTAAATGCCGCAGGCCAAACCACTCATAACTCCCTAAACTGAGACTCCAATAGACCAACCATTCCCAAACTCCTTAAGTTTTGCAAGAGGTACTTGGGCGTCCAATACCTCCACTAAATCCAAACCTTCACTTCCAAGCCCTACTAAACCAAATACCACCACCTCCATAAAATCCAATCCCTCCAAATCAAGTTCTAAATATCTAAAACCATCACGTCCAATTTGAGGAATATGGTATAGAGAATTATGAAGAGTATGGATCCTTTAATGATGATTACATGTGGGAGGAGGATATGATATGGGGATGTATATATCCAAGAAGATACCGAGGGTATGGAGAAAGGGGAAACTGATACCAAGAGAGAGACGTAGGGATCAATACCATCAAATTGAGCCAACCTATCTTTAAGGTTGAAAGTGACCCTGAGGTGTATCTTGCTTAGGAGTCGGCGTGTGATAAAGTGTTTTAAGTGAATGATATCTTGAAAGAGAAAAAGAGTTGTTATTCCATAGCTCATTTTGAAGGCTATGCTAACACTTTGTGGAAATACGTCAAACGGTTCGACAATGAGTTGGTAGAGGGGAAACCACCACCATAGTTTTAGTTGAGATACCTAATGAGACAACGGTACCTTCCCGAGAGTTATCGACATGAATTTCTTGCAAGATTGTACAACTTACAGCAAAGGAATCAAAATCTGATGGCATATTATGATGAGTTTCAAACACTCATGTTGAAACTTGATCATCATGGGGAACAAATTAGTCATGGTATCATTCGGTGCAAGTGTGGGTTGAAAAAAGAGAACTCCACTAATTTGACACTTCACAAGTTTGAAACCTGATGTGTGAGCAGATGCTAATACATTTGAGGCTTTTAACTGAGAATAATTGCAAAGTCTTAAGCAACTTTTGTCATTTTTGATTGTTTATTAACTCGCATACAACTCAGACTCACACCATATTCCCTGTGGGATTCGACCCCAACCTAGTTGGGTTATATATTGACAACGATTACTTACATTCTCATATGAGAGGTGTAGTTTGAGCGTTATCAAAAATAGCACCATTTTCGGGGAACAATTTGGCATATTGAGTTGGTTTGGAATTTTAGTTTACTTGCTTGAATTCAAACTTGTAAATATTTTTTAGTTTATTTTTTTATTTTCTTTTATTTTTATTTTCTCACACCTTTATTGAGATGTCAGCCTGGATAGATGGTTTTTTGAGTGATCACAATTCTTGTGACGATTCTTGTTATTATTATGGGGGACCATATTTTGAGGCTTGCTGTCCAGATTTACCTGGAAGTGCATGGATGGGACCTTCACAATATGATGTGGATACTATCCTACTTACTGTACCTTGGTGTTTGGCTTGTGGTCAAAGTAATCATACTGAAGATATGTGTGCTGTCATGATTCAAGTGAACAAATTGATGAAACGAATCTTAAAGAATCAAGAACAGTTGTGGGCAGATCTAAAAGAGTTACCACTCCCACCATGTTTACACTGGCTAAACAAAGAATAATATGAGAGGGACATTAGCCAATTTGAGGAGAACACTCAAGAATCGAAACCACTCGATTGTCATCTTGATCTTGAGACTGACATTGAGAAGGTGAATAAAAGTGAGTGTATAGTAGATAGTGTAAATTTTGAAGTAGAATTAGTTGGGCCTTACTCGAAGCATTTTTCCACATTATGTTTAGATGATATCTTATCTGTGGAATCATCTAAAATAGTGGAAGAGTGTGAGGATGAGGAACAAAAATCCTATATTCTTTATTTTACACCTGATAAGCAACATAAAAAAACACCTCTCTTTAAGGCCGAGTGGTTTACCACACTCAATCCATTACTCAACTTCTTAATTTTTATACCACCCCCTATGATCGAGGTAAGGAGATGGACTCTAAGTTGGGGGTGAAATTCATATCCTCAAGGTAGGGGAAAAAACTGAGTTGGGTCGTGCCGCGATACTAAATTAGGCACTTCTTGGGAGGCAACCCAAGGTATTTTGTTGTTTATATTTGTATTATGTGATTGACATCAGATCTTTGCACCCATGGTGCCACAGGTATGTTTCTGACTCTCTTGTTTTGGTTTGACGGATTGGGGACAATGTATGACTATAAGTTGAGGGTGGGACTACTTATGGGTGTTGATGTCCTCTTGGGGTTTTTGTTGCCGTGCCTCTTTTTCCTCGAGTCTTGTTCCTAGTAGAGCCGGCATGTTTAGGCGTATTGTGATTTGTTGTAAAATATTGTAGTTGACTAGGAGAAATACAAGTACCTTAGGCAGTTAACATGTTTTTGTTGATTTTTGAACACCTCTCCAATGGTCTGTTTTATAACTGTGTGATATGCATTTATGTGTGACCACTATGCATATTGTTATGGCATTAGTACTAGTGACATGATAACCATTGCTAAACAATGGCATGAACCGAATGTGTAGTAGCTTGTGATGTACCTTTGTGCCATGTGTGTGTGAGATACTACCTAGTTCTTTTTGTGTGTTAAATCCAGAACTTGCCCGATTGGTCTTGCCTTGGTTATAGGATAGCGGTTAGGAAAGGATCATAGGTCGTTGTTGATATTAGTCCACTTTTAGCCCAAATGACCTTCCATGTGTAAATAATATCCCTTGATCCGGATTTTGAGCCTGAATGCCTATTCTTTTTATTATACCTATCACCTTCCCATTTGTATCACAATGAACCTGTTTTTGCCCTGGTCCTCCTTGGACATTATGCACTTTAACTTAGGCAAATAGCCTAAGTTAAGGGTGGCTACCATAGAGGTGCGTGATATAAAATGAGTATGAAGAAAAGTAGAATAAAAAAAATAATAAAAAACTAGGTGCGGTGAAAAAGAATAAGAAAAGAAAAGTTTTGAAAAAAAAGAAATGATTGTCAAAAAGACCGCACCTATCCTGAATATGTGTGATCAAGAAAAGAGAAGAATAGAAAAAAGTTAATAAGTGAGACCCCAGAAGCTAGTGTAGTGTCACGGAGGCCTAGTGACTTTAAATATCATCGAGTATCATACCAGGACCTAGCCTACATTATAAGCCTAAGAGAAGACCTATAGTGATCCTAGCTGACCTATCTAAAAATCTTGGTAATGAAAATAAGGGCAAGCCTATGGTACTTGGCATACATTGATTGGAACTTCATTCTGAGAGTGAGTGTCTTTTTATTATCCCCATGGTTACATATGTGATGTTTGATAAAAGTGAAGTGGGACTTCTTTGTAGTGAGGTCACACTGGTTACGTTGCTAGTTGGTAGTTGCTAACTTGTTTGGATACTGTAAGCTTGATACATGCATGGTTGTTGTTGATGATTTGATTCCATATCTTGATTCCTGTGTGTCACGTTGTTGCTCTTCAATAACATACATAGTTGTTGGTAAATTGATTAACCTTGGAGATGGTGAAGATGTTTTGAGATAATATGGATGGTTGACTGTTGAATGTACTTTGTATCCTCTTGGTTGTGATTTAGTTGCTTGAGGACAAGAAATTGTTTTAAGTTGAGGGTGTTGATGTGTGAGCAGATGCTAACATATTTGAGGCTTTTAACTGAGAATAATTGCAAAGTCTTAAGCAAATTTTGTCGTTTTTGATTGTTTTATCTTTGATTTTGCAGTGAAAGTCAAGAGGCAAGAGAACCAACAATAATGGAAGTAAAAGAGTTGAAATCTAAAGAAAATAGAAGAGAAGTGTGGCTGACGACATTCCTGATAAGCCGTCAGCACTCTGATAGGTTATCATCTTCATCGTCAGCCTTAAGCAGAGAATGGGATTCTGTTGGAAGAAGTGACGACGACATGTGATAAGCCATCAGCCTTGTGATAAGCCATAAGAGTTGCCGTCAGCCTTAGACAGAACATGGGAGATGAGGTGGAGAAGTGACGACATTGTCTGATATGTCATCACAGTTTTGATAAGCTGTCAGGATTCACCGTCATCCTTAAGTAGAAGTTGTCAAAATTGAAGAGGAGCTGAGGACATCCGTGATAAGTCATCAGCCTCCTGATAAGGCGTCACGCATGTCATCACCTAATCCGAGAAGAACACTGAAGTCTGTGATTTTGTTTACATAATTAGGCTAAAGTATTTAAAGCATAGTTTAGGGTTTTCTAAGAATGATTCTGAACCTTTTTTGGAACGCACGTATTTTGTTATTTTATCTCTAGTTTTTGGCTTGAACAAAACAATTAAATTTGAATATATTATCATCAATATTTTGGGATTTCTACTTTGATCGAATCTGAGAAACACTCTTTGCTATTCATTTTGCTGTAAGTTCATCTTTCAAATTATGAATTCAACTTGTTGTATCGATTATTACATTATGAGTGGCTAAATCCCTTTAACCCAAATTATGGGATTTATGGGTTAGGTCTTTGTAAGTTGCTAAGTGTTCAAGATTCTAAAGGTAATAGGACTCCCTGATAATTCCGAGGTTTTAATTACTGTCGATTGGTTGCAAATGATAGATAGAACCTACTTTGATTTTCTTGAGATAAGAAATCAACTATAGTAGGAAGTGAATTATTGACAGGGACTTGGAAGCTACCAACCTTTCGTTTAATAATTGACGCTGTAACAAGGTTAATTAACCTGAGGAGAAGTCTGGTCAGAGAATATAAATTCCCTAAGTCCGAGAGGATTAGTTAATTAAATGCTTAAGTAGGTCGAGAGATATTTAGGCATAACTTCGATAAAGACAATATGTTTTTCCTACCTATCGTGAGAATCTTGAATCACTATTAGCATCTGTCAAGTACCAAAACCCATAGTGAACATAATTCTAGTTTTCCATAAATTCTTGATTACAAACACTGAAACTGAAGTGACAAACAATTATTTGCTAAATTCTCATAACCCCCAATTTACCGAAAACTACTAACTATCAGTTGATTAACTCATATACAACTTAGATTCACACCATATTCCCTGTGGGATTCGACCCCAGCCTAGTTGGGTTATATATTGACAATGATTGCTTACATTCTCACATGAGAGGTGTAGTTTGAGCGTTATCAAAACCATCAAAGGTATTTTCCAAGTGGCTTTTGAGATTGAAAGGGAACTTAAAGAGAGGTCATCGTTCAAATAAAAGTGACAATAAACCTCGGGTTAGCCGAGGGGAAAGGATATGGTTCAATCCTCTTTGGGTTTGCCTAAAAACAAGGACCAAACCACCACTACAAGGCATCTTAAGTCTAATATAGTCCACAAAATCCCTCCGAGGCAAGAAGATCACAAGTATCCTAATCCTAAAGGGCTCCAATGCTTCAAGTTCCAAGGTTGGGGGCACAAAGCTAATAAATTCCCTAAATGATGCAATGTAATCCTAAGGGAAGGTAGATTGTATTTCCTTGGTGAAAAAGCGGGTATTGAGGGAGATGAGAGTGAGGTCGAGCCTCAAGATGGAGAGACGGCCAAGAGAGAGCCATATGATGATGATGATTGTTAGGATGCTTATCCACAAAAATGGGAGTGTGTGGTTCCAAACTTTGTAATGAGGTGTGCCATGATTAGTAAGGCGATAGATGATACTATCCAAAGGGAGAATCTATTCCATACTAAATGTCTTGTGAAGGGAAGTGTGTACACTATGGTGATAGATAGTGGAAGTTGTGCAAATGTGGTTAGTGTTGCAATGGTGAACTTCTTGAAATTGCTGACTATACCTCACACTAATCCTTACAAGTTGTAATGGTTGAATGAATGGGGAAAGTTGAAGGTCACAAGGGAATATGTGATACATTTTTAGGTAGCCAACTACCATGACAAGGTTCTTTATGACGTGATACCAATGCAAGCTTGTCACTTGTTTCTAGGAAGGACTTGGCAATACGTTAGGTCGACCAAACATGATGGAAGTTCCAATCGGTATACACTTGAGAAGGATGGATGAAAGGTCTCTCTTCTTCTATTATTGCCTTCCCAATTAAATAAATTACACTAAAAGATGTGAGAATTAAGGGAAAAAGGAAAGAAAGCTGAGAGTGAGGGGAAAGATGAGGAATTCAAGAGTGAGGGAGTTGGGAAAATACGAGGGGTCCCTAAATTCTAAGGGGAATGAAATCATGGTGATGATGACTAGGAGGAAGGAACTATTTGTGGATCATTATGAGGACACTTCGATGCTCCTCTTGGCTTATTGTTTTAATACTAACCCCGCAAACATTTTCATTTCTCCCCCTATTTCTCATGTTTTGCAGGATTACGAGGATGTCTTTCCAAGGAAATACCGAAAGGATTGCCTCCACTTTGGTTCATTGAACACCAAATTAATTTTTTGTCAGGCTCACAATTGCCCAACAAACTGGCTTATAAAAGCAACCCAATGGATATTAAGGAATTGCAGTGCCAAGTTTAGAAACTTCTCAGCAAAGGGTACATCAAGTAGAGTATGAGCCCTTATACGGTCTCGGTGCTACTAGTTCCCAAGAAAGATGGGACTTGGCATATGTGCGTTGCTTGTTGAGCCATCAATGAGATAATGGTAAAATATCGTCACCCTATTCCTAGGCTATATGATATGCTTGATGAATTGAGTGGTTTGTGTTTTTTTTCTAAAATTGATTTGAGGAGTGGCTATCACCAAATCCATATGCAACTAGGTGATGAATGGAAAACCGCTTTCAAGACCAAATTCGGTCTCTATGAATGGATGGTTATACCATTCGGCCTAAAAAATGCTCCATGTACTTTCATGAGGCTAATGAATCATCTGATGAAGCCAATTATCGGAAATTTTGTTGTTGTTTACTCTGATGATGTGTTGGTGTATAGTAATTCCATAGATAAGCATGTAGAGCATTTACAATGTGTGTTTGATGTCCTCCAAAAGGAGAAGTTATATGCTATTTCAGAAAAATGTTCTTTTGGTGTCCATGAGGTTGTATTTCTTGGGTTTGTGGTGAGCTCAAGAGGGGTCGAAGTGGATGAATCTAAGATTGACGCCATTAAAAATTGGCCAACTCCCAAAACCATAGGTGAAGTGAGAAGCTTCCATGGGTTGGCTAGTTTTTATAGATGTTTTGTCAAAGGATTTAGCACCATTTCCTCCCCCTTGACCGAAGTAATTAAAAATGATCGGCCTTTCAAGTGGGGAGATGAATAAGCTAAGGAATTCAAGGACTTGAAAGCTATGCTCATCTCGACCCCTTTGCTACAATTGCTGAATTTTGACAAGACTTTTGAGGTCGAATGTGATGCTAGTAAAGTTGGCATAGACGTAGTTTGAATGTAAGAATTGGAGCCTATTGCCTACTTTAGCGAAAAGATCAAAGGATAAACTCTAAACTAATATACGTATGATTTAGAGTTGTATGCCTTGATTAGAGCCTTGGCCACTTGAAAACATTATTTGTGGCCTAAAGAATTCATGATCTAAATGGATCATAAATCCTTGAAAAACCTACGGGCACAAGACAAGCTTAACTGGTGGCATGCCAGGATCTACGAGCATAATACAATCTTAACCGACAACATGCCAAATGGATTAAACTTCTTAAAACTTTCCCTTATGTTATTCATTGTAAGAAGGGTAAAGACAATATGGTTGCCAATGCATTATCCCAAAAATATGTGCTTGTGTCTACTTTTTCGTCTAAGTTGATGGGGTTTGAAAGCCTCAATTCTTTAAATCCCGAGGACCCTCACTTCGGTCCTATCTATAGGGAAAGTGAAGAGTTGGATGGGTTACAGATTGGGGTTCCCATCCCTATACCAAATTTAATGGATACTTGTTTAAGGGTAGACGATTGTGTATTCCCTAAAGTTTATGGAGAGAATTATTTGTGAGGAAAGCACACAATGGCGGTCTAATGGGTCATTTTGGGGTCGAGAAGACACTCAGAATTTTGGAAGAACAATTTTATTGGCCTAGAATGCACAAGGATATGGCCTGGATTTGCGGCCAATGTGTTGAGTGCAAAGGATCCAAGTCTCGGCTCTAACCCTATGGGTTGTACACCCCACTGTCCATCCCTTTGCGTCTTTGGCTTGATATATCAATAGACTTCGTGTTGGGATTGCCAAGGACTAGAAGGGGATGAGATAGTATTTTTGTCATGGTGGATCAGTTTTCTAAGATTGCTCACTTTATTCCTTATTCTAAATGTGATGATGCACCTAGTATAGCCTCTTTGTTTGTTGATAATGTTGTGAAACTTCATGGTGTTCTGAGGACCACAGTGAGTGAGAGGGATTCTAAATTCCTAATCCACTTTTGAAAGTCTATGTGGGGTAGGCTCGGTACTAAGTTATTGTTTTTGACTTCATCCCACCCACAAACCAATGGACAAATGGAGGTAGTAAATAGGACCTTAGGGTCTATTCTACGATTCATGGTTAAGGGAAAAATGACTTCTTGGGAGGAGCACTTACCGTTGATTGAGTTTGCTTATAATCGTGTTATACACTCAAGCATGGGGATGGAACCCTTTGAGTGTGTATACGACATCAACCCCTTCACCTTTTTAGAGTTAACCCCTTTGCCAAGTGATCTTTTGATAATCTTAGATGGAAGCAAATGGGCCGAGCCCATAAATAATCTACATGAGAAGGTGAGGTTGTAGTTAGAGAAGAAAAACCAAGAGTTGCAAGGCGAGCCAACAAAGAAGGAAGAAAGATCATTCTTAAATAGGGAGATTGGGTGTGGGTGCACCTAAGGAGGGGTAGATTCCCATCTCAAAGGAATGCTAAGTTGATGCCGCGGGGTGATGGCCCATTCCAAGTATTATAAATGATCAACGACAATTCCTACAAGATTAATCTACCCCTGGAATATCAAGTGCACAACACTTTCATCATGTGTGATCTCTCTCGAGTGGAAATAGTGGAGAATGGAAATGATCTGAATTTAAGGACAAATTCCCTTCAATATGGAGATGATGATATGGAAATTCCTAGCTCGAGACCTTTCACACAAAGACAAGCACGTGAGTTGTAATGACTCCAAGCCTTGTTTACATCCTTGGCCATGTGTGAGTCCTTTGTGAGCCCATCTAAGGGCCTATACTTATTAAAGTGTGAAGAGGCCCACCAAAGCACCCCAAACCTGCCCACTTAATGCCAAGGGTGTCTTGGTCTTTTGTCCCTACTTTGTAATTGACTATATAAGCCATGTGTTAGGGCTATTCCTCTTTAGTTGATTCATACTATTGAAGACAAAACAAAAAAACTTGTAATATTTTGACTTCTCTTTCTCATTTAGAGAGGACGAATCCGAAACTCATGAGTAGAGTAATACTAGTGTTGTATCTTGACTAGAAATTAGGATCTTGGGGTTCTTTGAGTTCCTCTTGGTCTAAATAATAACTTGGTATTGATATTCATTAGTCTTAGTGTCCTTTCTCTTTGTTAGGGTTCTTAGATCATTGAATATTGTGTGTCAATTTTCTATCTCTTGTTATCTTGTTATTATTGTGTTGTTGAATCTAAAGTCTAGTAAAGCCAGGTGGGTCTCTTTTGATTCCCTAACATTGTTGATTATTTGCTGTTCTTGTTGTTAAACTCATTTTCTAGTTCCAAAACCAAGTGTTGGAAGCCTAGTGAAGCTATGTCTAGCCATTTTTGCTTTACTAGAACTTTGTTTATCATCTTGTTGTCCATGTATTGGCTTGAATATCCTGATACACACTTAGTTTTGTATCACATACTCCTTACACCCCTAAACATGTATTAACTTAAAAACTTATGTATCGGGGTCGGGAGGGTTAGTTTAAAAATCCTTGAAGTTGTGAGTCTAAAAATAAGACTAAGTCCCCAATATTTAGTGAAATTTTCAGGTTCTAAGCCTCTTATGCATGCACTATGAGCTGAACAGAACTAAGAAAAGTATGGGGTGTTATAGGTACTTAGCTAGATATGGGTACAACATTTTATCCATGAACAAATGGCTAGTCAGAGCGGACTATCAAGTATTGGGGGACATGTTATGGGCTTCTGTCATGGATTTCAGGGGTCATTGGGATCAGTTTTTACCCTTAGTGAAGTTTTTCTATAATAATAGCTATCATTCTAGTATTCAAATGTCTTCGTTTGATGTGTTGTATTGTAGGAAGTGTATTTTCCCAGTTGGGTGGTTTGATTTTTTTAAGGATAGACCTTGGGGCACTAATTTGTTGAGAAATTCAATGGATCGAGTGAGATTGATCAAGGACCAACTTTTGGAGTCTTAGAGTAGGCAGAAAAGTTATGCAAATAAGAAGGTTTATGAATTGGATTTCATGCAGGGTGAGCGGGTCTTGTTGAAAGTATCACCCATGAAGGGTGTGATGAGGTGATAACGCTCAATCTACAGCTCTCGTTTGAGTGTAAAGCGGTCGTTAGCAAATATAGAACCCAACCTGGGTTGGGTGTCGATCCCACAGGGAATAGCTTGGCCAACAAGTAAGTAAAATTACTAAACTTTTGGTGCAAGTCTCGTAAGAAGGGGGCATTCTTGTCTTGCAAGTAATGTAAACAAAAGCTGAAAATAATAAAGTAAAAAGAGAGAGATTGTTACGTTGGTTGTAAACAATGAGAATTGAAGCGTTGGGGTTATGTCCACTTTCTGAGGTATACGTCTCTATTGGCTATGAGTGTGTAGAATTCTGTCATGCAATTTCTTATAGAGGATTGTAGTCGATGGTAAATCCAAGCGTCTCTCGACCTAAACAAGGACTATTTCACTTTAACTCTCTCGAGCTTAACGAGTATCTAACGGTACGAATTCTCCAAGAGGTTAGTCCAGTTACGGCACTAGCCTTTTAATAGGAAAGGGTGTCCTACTACCTTGACATTATCTCTTTTCCAGACAAATAACTTTTCTCTCGAACAAGTTAAATGTTAGACTGGTGTATTCTTGCGTTTGCAACCGCAAAGAATGTAGATTAAGATGAAGAGAATAATGATATAAGCAATATACGTGCCTCGAACTCACAAACTCACAGCAATAGATAGTAACTCATTCGGCTTCCATAACCCCAACAGAGAAGTTTAGTTACCCATGAATGCGAAGGAAATCACGATTGACATTGTTATTATATCACGATATTGAGTAATGGCGTGTAGATCAAGAGATAGGCGTGAGGCGTGATTCCTTAGCAAGTAACGATTCTCTTGTTGTGGAATTTAAGAATAGAAGAGTAGAAGAAGAAAAATAGAATTAATGGAAAGATTAGAAGAGTTTTAGAGTAATAGAATTGAATTGTAAGATGAGATGTTAAGAAGATGTTAGAAGATGTTCTTAAAATCTCTAGCATGATAGGGTATTTATAATACCCATATCCTAATCCTACTAAGCTAATGAAATAAATAACCAAATCCTACTAGACTAATGAAATCCTTAACCCAAATATACTAGGTTAAGGTAACATTATCATAATCCACATAAAATAATGAAATACATAACCTAATTGTACTAGGTTAATGTATCATTGTCAAAATCCAGCTTTGTGTCTGTAAGTCCCCAAAGTCTTCAGAATTGTTGTTTTAGCCCGGGACAGATTTTCCATGCAGCAGTTTTGGTCCTTAGGCGTGTAAACTCCCTTCCCTTCCTTCGTGAGCTTTCTTTTGCGTCAAGTAAGCCATAAAATGCTGAATTCTGCATCATTTATACCTGAAACTTTACTAATCATGTTCGTTAGCTCATTTACAGGAAAAAGGACTAAAAGTGCATGAAATATATAATTTGTTCTCAAAACTAGGCTAAAATATGGGCAAAATATATTGATATAGGCGTGTAAATTCGCCTATCATCATGAGGTTTTGGAAGAAAGGAAAGCTTAGTCCAAGGCTTATTGTCCCTTTTGAGATTCTTCAATGCATTGGGCCAGTGGATTATAAGTTGGCTTTACCACCAGGCCTCTCAGTCGCGCATCTAGTTTTCCATGTTTCTATGTCAAAAAAGTACAATCCAGATGATTCGCATGTGATTCGGTGGGACACGGTGAATTTGGACCAAAATCTAGCATGTGAGAAAGAGACTATAGAAATTCTAGATATGCAGGTTAGAAAGTTGTGGTCAAATAAGATAGTATCAATGAAGGTACAGTGAAGGCATTGTCCCATAGAGGAAATCACTTGGGAGGTTGAATCCGAAATACAAAGTAGATATCCTCATCTATTCGATAGTCCTTGTACCTTCTTCTTTCTTATGCTCGGGGACAAACGTTTGTCTTAGTGGTGGATGATGTAATGACTCCTTAAGTCATTTTGAACACTAGTATTTCATTTCCATGAAAAAACTCTTTGTGTAAGTTTTGAAATGAGAATTTCGAACTATTAGCTTGGCCACAATTATTTAATTGATGAATAATTTTTAATTAATTGATTTAGTTGGTGGTTAATAAAGGCATAATTAGAGAGATTTTATTTATATGAGGAGTGGGACACATCCACCACTTTTTTTTTAACCCATGTACAAGACTAGGGTACATCATCAGATTGATAGTTCCTTTTCCCCTCAACTCATTAGAGAACAAACAAAAGTATAAAGAGTACAGTAGAAGAAATTAAAGTTGGTTGCTTCAGATGAAAAGTAAGCTCATACTGTTATTTATATGCTTTAATTTTTAAGAAGTGGGGCATTAATTACGCATGTTGTTTGGGTGAATTGTAATTTAAATTATAAATTAGTTATATACTTCAATGTTAGAGTTGTGACCTGAATTTTGTTGGTCCGACCCAGAAAGTTTCGTGGTGCGACCCATGTTTATGATTTTCAATGGGGTCTGTGGACGTTTATGTTCTTGGGCCTAGGACTTATTTGTATGCACATATTATATAAGTGTATTTAGTGGGTTATTTTTTGCATTCAAAAAATTCAGCCTTCTCCACATGACACTCTCTCTCCATTATAGTGAAACCTCCTTTGCCTCCGCCCGTGTTTTTTCCTGCAAGGGTTTTCACTTAAATCTATGTGTTGTTCTTATTTTCTTTTACTTGTGGTTTGCTTATTCTGTCCAAATCAGAACAAACTAGTATCAAAGCTTGTTCAATTTTTTTCTCAAGGATGGCAACTATGAAGTATGATATTTCAACGTTGGATCGCAACACCAGATTTTTATTATGGCAGGTTAAGATGTGGGTTGTGCTCACAAAGATAGATTTGGATAATGATCTATTAGAGTTTGATAAGATTCCCTCATCATGGATGGATGAGGATAAATGACGTAAGGATATAAAGGCTCTATCTCAAATCTACCTTCATTTATCCAATCGGATTCTGCAGGATATTTTTGAAGGAGACCACTGGCGCTGCGTTGTGGATGAAATTGGTATTGATGTGTATGACAAAGAGCCTATCAAGTAAGTTGCATCTCAAATAATGACTTTATTCCTATCGCATGTCTGAGGGTGCGTCTTTCGAGGATCACCTATTTGTATTTAAGAAAATCATTTTTGATTTAGAGACTTTGGAGGTTAAGTACGATGAGGAAGATCTAGGGTTGATTTTTTGTGTTTGTTGCTTGCATCATACATGAACTTTAGGGATACAATTTTATATATTCATGATACCCTGACCATAGATAAAGTCTATGATGTGTTGTTCTCTAAGGAGAAGATGAAGCATCTTGTGAAAGAGTAGGAGACTCAAGGAGATGGTCTCATTATTCGAAGAAGGAATCATAAGAGAAACTATAGGGGTGATGATAGAAATAGATCGAAATCTAGAAATAGAAATAAAACCTATAATTAGTGCAAGAAGAAGGGCCACATCAAATTTGAGTATTGGAAGTTACAGAATAAAGAGAAAAGAAAAGCTCCAAAACCAAAGGGAAACCAACCAGAGAAGTTTGATGAAGCTAGTTTTGTTGAAGATAGCGATAGTGATGGATAGATCTTGGTTGTTTCTGATGGTAACTCCAAACCCTGTGAGGATTAGATTCTTGATTCAACTTGCATGTTTCATATGTGTCGCAATTGGGATTAGTTTACAACATGTGAAGCAGTCTCTAAAGGTGTTATGTTAATGGGAAATAATACACCTTGCAAGATAGATGGTATTGGAATAATCAGAATTAAGATGTTTGATAAGGTTGTGAGGACATTGGTGATGTATGGTATGTCCCAGACCTGAAGAAAAATCTTATTTCCTTGAGTACTGTTGATTCGAACGGATAGAGGTACACTGGTGAAGGTGGAGTCCTAAAGGCTACTAAAGGTGCTCTTGTTGTGATAAAGGGATAGAGAAAGTCTACAAATTTGTATGTCTTTCAAGGATCTATGGTCACAGGTGATGCGGTTGTTTTTATCTCCTCTCTATCAGAAAGTGTCATTGCTAAACTTTGGCATATGCGCCTGGGGCATATGAGTGAAAATGGGATGGTTGAACTAAGTAGGAGAGGACTTCTTGATTGGCAAAGTATTACCAAACTAGAGTTCTGTGAGCATTACATTTTTGGGAAGTAGAAGAGAGTTAGATTCACTAAAGGCATCCACTCAACTAAAGGCACACTTGATTACATTCATTCTGATCTCTGGGGTCCTTCTAGAAGAGATGCGAATTATTTGTTGACTATTATTGATGACTATTCCAGAAAAGTTTGGGTGTTCTTCCTGAATCAAAAGAATGATGTGTTGCCTACTTTCAAGAAGTGAAAGATTATGATTGAAAAACAAACAGGGAAGTAGGTAAAACGCCTTCGGACTGATAATGGTTTAGAGTTTTGTTCCAATGAATTTAATGCTCTGTGCAAGTCATAAGAAATTGTGAGGCACTTGATAGTTCGTCATACTCCGCAACAGAATAGTATGGCCGAACGAATAAATAGGACTATAATGGAGAAGGTGCATTATATGATCTCTAGTGCTGGTTTACCCAAGTCTTTTTGGGCTGAAGCTGCTTCCACAGCTTGTCTTATTATTAACTTTTCTCGCTTAGTTGCGATTGATAATAAGACTCCGCAAGAGGTATGGTATGGTACTCTTGCTAGTTATTCTGATTTGAGGATATTTGGATGTCCTGTGTATGCTCATGTTGATAATGAAAAGTTAGAGCCTAGATCTTTCAAGTGCTTATTTATGGGTTATAAGCTTGGTGTTAAAGGTTATAAGCTTTGGTCTCCAGAAAGTAGAAAGGTTATAATTAGAAGAGATGTTGTGTTTGATGAAACTGCCATGCTTCGGGCTCCCTCCGAATCTATTGTTACGCCTCCAGATGAGCTTAGTGACATGAATCAGCAAAAGTCATTCACCCATGTTGAATTGCAAATTAGAGAGAGTCTACACCAGTGCCTACTTCTCAATCTAGCCCGGAGATACAGAGTGGTACTATTTCTTCTTCACCACCAGCCATAATATTCTATTACTAAAGACGGGCCTAGAAGAGATATTAGACCTCCTCAGAAGTATGCTGAAGCTAATTTGGTTACTTATGCATTGAATGTAGTAGAAGGTATTGATTTTGGTGAAGAACCTTCTTCTCACTTAGAGGCAGTTAACTATGATGATTCTGGTCAATGGATGATTGCTATGCAATAGGAGATGGAATCACTTCATAATAATGGCACATGGGATTTGGTGAGATTGCCAAAACTTAGGAAAGTTATCTGTTGCAAGTGGGTATTCAAAAATAAAGAAGGAACATCGGGATTTGAATATGTTAGGTACAAAGCAAGACTAGTTGCTAAAGGTTACAGTTAGGTTCCAGGTGTTGACTTCACAGATGTGTTTTCTCCAGTTGTAAAGCATAGTTTGATTCGAGCCTTGCTTGGTATTGTGGCCATGCATGATCTTGAGCTTGAGCAGTTGGATGTCGAAACTGCATTTTTACATGGAGAACTTGAGGAGGATATCTATATGCAGCAACCAGAGGGTTTTTTAGTCTCAAGAAAGGAGGACTATGTATGCTTGCTATAAAAGTCTCCTTATGTCTTAAAACACTCTCACAGGCAGTGGTATAAGAGTTTTGACTCTTGTATGACTTCATGTATGTTTCAGAGGAGTAGTTATGATAGTTGTGTCTACTTCAAGGAGGCAAGTGATAGTTCATTCTTGTATCTTCTCTTGTATATTGATGATATGTTGATTGCAGTAAAGGATATGAGAGAGATAATAAAAGTCAAAGCCCAGCTAAGCAAAGAGTTTGAGATAAAGGATCTATGAGTAGCAAAGAAGATTCTTGGCATGGAAATTATGAAGGATAGAGATAAGTGTAAGTTATACTTGAGTCAGAAAAGGTATATTGAGAAAGTGCTTCACAGGTTCAATATGCAAAATTGCAAACCTGTAAGTACTCCATTGGCAACTCACTTCAAAGTCTCAGAACATTATCTCTAAATACAGATGATGAGCGTGACTATATGTATTGAGTTCCATACTTTAGTGCAATTGAGTCTCTTATGTATGTGATGGTGTGTTCCCGACCAGATTTATCTTATGCCGTCCGTGCAGTTAGAAGATACATGGAAAATCATAGTAAAGAACATTGGAAAGAAGTTCAATGGATTTTCAAATACTTGCATGGATCTGTTGATATTTGTTTGTTGTTTGGGAAAAATAGAGATGGAGTAATCTGGTATATTGATTCTGATTTTGCAGGAAATCATGATAAAAGGAGGTCCCTTACAGGCTATGTTTTCATCATTGGTGGTTGTTCTATTAGTTGGAAAGCTACCTTACAGACTACGGTTTCTTTGTCAACTACCGAGGCAGAGTATATGGCTATTACAGAGGCCTTCAAGGAAGACATTTGATTGAAGGGTCTGTTCGGTGAACTTAGCAACGACTTACAGATTACTATAGTTTTTTGCGATAGTCAGAGTGTTATCTTCCTTATGAAAGATTAGATGTTTCATGATAGGACATAGCACATCGATGTTCGGTATCATTTTGGGCGTGAAATTATTGCTCGTGGTGATATTGTGGTGAGCAAGATTAGTAGTCATGATAATCCTACTGATATGATAACCAAGACTCAACCAAGTGCCAAGTTTGAGCATTTCTTGGACTTGGTTAGTATTTTTTTCTAGAAACAGACCTTACTCGGGGCTCTCACCTCCCGTGGCAGTCAGGGGTTGAGCTACACACCCCAAACCCTTATCATAAATAAAATAAAATAAAATAAAGTACAAGGAGAGGGACATAGACCTTACATCCGATCCTATGGTGGTTCAAAGTCAACTAGCCTACTAAGGTCAGTCAGCTCATTCTCAATACTAGAAATGGAACCTAGATCTAAGCACCTAGAAGAGAGGACTCCTGTCAGTACAATATCATCTAGGAAAATATAAATAAGGGAGACTCTCCCCTTACAAAGTAAGAAAAAAATCAAAAAAAAACTTAACCACTTTATGAAATTTATAAACTAATGAGAATAGCATTGTAATGCCCTGATTTTGTACCCCAGATGCTACACGGTGCTCATGACCCCGAAGGGCCACAAGCTAACCAATGACTTGTACCTGCTGCAATAACTAAGTAATAATACTGCATAATGCTAATGGGCTGAAATGCCATAAGGTTCAAAACTGAAATACTGATAAAGAGCAATAACAAAATCTGATAAAATTGTAAACTGTCTGAACATCTAGTCTGAAAAGCCTCTAACTGAACTATCTGAAATTTGGAGTTGATGGGACAATCCCCCAACTAACTCCAGCTACTGAAATGCTGAATCTAATGAAATAATGGAATAAAAGAATATGCTCGAATGATGAGGACTCACTACCAGTCTAATGCTGCTGGCTGAATCTAAAACTATCTATGCACGATCGAGAACCTGAGCATCCAAACCTATGGTATAAGACACCATAGCACAAGAGAAAAATATGCATCAGTACATGTGAATATACTGGTATGCACGGTGAAGTAAGGATGAATGCAAGGATTCATATGCATGAACTATAACTGACTAAGAAACATGAACATGACTGAGTGAGAATATATGCATGAATACATAAACTTTTACTGAAGTCATAGTGATACTAAATACTTAGTTTACTGATAATAGAGATTACTGATATCTAATGTACTGTTAATTGAGTGACTATTTCTAACATTCCTAATTTTGATGGAACTAGGTGAGTTCCGTACTGAGCTGAGTGACTGTATCTGACAGTCCTAAAATCGGTAGAACTATCTGAGCTCTTTATTGTGACTGAATCTGAAACTGAGATTGTGAGAGGTAATCATCTAACTGATATGCACCTTTTCTGGATAGATTTGGGGTCCAACCTGTAACCCCAGTTGGAAGGGTGTCAATACCATGCCACGGGTAAGGACAAGCTGTGAGTTACCCTCATCTAAAAGGTAATCTAATGAGAATGGTGGGACCTTCAACTGATAGGTTAAGCCACTTCATCAACCCTCAACTAGCAGGTTCAATGTCTCAATATACACTGGCTAAGTAGTTCTGGAGTGAAAGGATTGCTTCTAAGAATCATACCATCTAATGGCAGGTAAGTTCCCATCCCTAGGCTCACTCGGTGTTGAATCCTACTCCCATCTAAATAGACACTTAACTGATTATACTGAGTTGAACTGGACTGAGTTCACTGAGTTCTGTTGACTGATGTAATACTACTGAATTCTGCTAACTGACTGAGTCTATTGAGGATTTAACTGGATACTAAATGGGACTGGACTGATACTAAGTCTACTGAGATTTCCTGAGTTTTGTAACTGACTAAGTTCTACTGATCATGGCATGACTGAGATTATCTTGAAACTAACACTGGCTCTAGGCAAATGGCTAAATTATCGGGTATTAAATACCCCCAGGACTCGATAGCATGAAAATAATAAGACATGACAATTCTTGAATACTTGACAATAGTCAACAACTCACAATACAATCAATGAGTCATTTCATCAAGAACTTGAAAAACATGAACTTGTACATGAACATGAATGCATGCAAACATATCATAATTTCACAAATCCAACCTCGTGAGCATTCCATCAAGCACTTACAAGGCATAGCTTTATCATGGAAGTCATTGTGAACATGTGGGTATAGCACAAGTTCATCATTTAAATCACCAAAAAGATCATAAGAACACCATTAACTCAATTTAGCATTTTACCAAACACATGGTAGGAAAATTTTTATACTTATACATGAATAACAATGCTAACACATCATGACTACCATATTAATTCATAATTCAAGGGTTTCAACATAAGAATATCAAAATTTCAACTTACATGCTATCATAATGTCAAGAAATACATTAAATATTTCTACTTGGAATGCATACCAAAATATCAACATGATTTTATTCAAACCCACAACATAAAAATCACAATTCATGTTTTTAAAGAAGTTTCTTGAACTCCAAGGGTGGAAGGGACCCTTGGATGAACACTTTACATACCTTGATGCTTGATTTTGAGATGACAAATGGTGAAATCTTTGAGATTTGGATCTTCAATTAAAAACTCTAAGGCTTGTTCTTGAGAGAAAATGAGAGTAAGTGAGTATATTTTGGTGATTGGGAGCCGAATCTTGTGTTTAGGGCTAAATAGGGTGAAGGGAATTGACCATTTTACCCTTAAAATTTTGAGGCTGGACTGCGGAAATTTCTCTAGCCGGAATGGACAGGTTGCCACAGATCCTGGAGCGCCGCTGTGGGCGAGATAACGCAGTGGCTAGAGCGTCGCTATAGCCAGAGAGACGCGGGCATATCGCCCTGAGCTACTGGTTTGGGAATCCAAACATGCCCTTACGTTTGTCCAAAAGTTCTAAAACTCACCCAAGATGTATTATTAACTTGTCCCATCATGAATCAACTTAAAAATCAACTTTTCGAGGTCGGAAAGATTGGAAATAAAATTATGGAAGTTTCGAGGTAAAAAATAAGACTAAGTGTTAATACTTAGATTAAAATTTTCCTAAGTCTGGAACCTCATTTATGCTATGTAAGACTGAATTAGACTGAGACTTTTATGGGGTCTTCTAAGTATAGATGAAGATGATCAGATGAAATGAATGAAACAAGTGAGAACCTATGCATGACGATCCAACCCAAGTAAATATAAGGAGGCTTCTTTATGAGTTTCAACTTCCTTTGTCTGAAACTAATCATTCCCATCTTATCCAGAAAATAATAACCTCTAGTATCATGTGGTAACTGATGATAAGTATAATACTTCTCCATACTGTCGATCACATGGCTGTGCTTGGAAAGCGTATCGGTTGGATAGTTTGATTCTTTATAGATATGCTTGCAATAAAAGCAATCTAATAATTTAATCAAATCCCGTAACTCGGTGATGTAATGAATAAGGTTCCAAGGAGGTGAAATAACCTATTTGAGCCACTTAACAAGAAACTCTGAATCAAATTCAAGAATAACCCTACTATAATCATGTTGGATACACCAAGTAATACCCAAAGTAGCCGCTTGCACTTCTGCCTGATTGTTGGAATCGATTCCAAGAGGAGTTGCAAATGCATAAATTAAATTACCTTTGTGATCTTTGATGATTCCACTAGCTCCTATCTTTCCTGGATTATCAATAGCGCTACCATCGGTATTAAGCTTAACCAAAGTAGAAGGAGGTTTTGTCCATTTAACTTGTATCACCCTTATTTTATGTTGACAGCTCTCGATCATCAAGACTAAGTCTTTCCATCTATTAGGCCACTGAATGTAAGGATAAACAGTATATAAAGATAGGAAGATCATGAAGCATAAGTTTTTGGACTTCATTTTCTGATTTGGCCAACCATCATTTCATAAGCAAGTTTCGCAAAGGTGTGAATGTATACTACATTCCCACCCAATAAGAAAAATATTTCCATACATGTTTAGCAAAATTTCCAAAACAAATATATGATCTATCGTGTCAAGCCTAGGTCTGTAACAACAAGAACAATTTGCTACATCATTTCCAAAAGAGATGATTTTTTCATTAGTAGGAAGCTTCCCTCTAAGTACTCTCCACAACATAAAAGAAGTCTTGAAAGGAACTTGTTTATGCCAAGTAAGAGAATCTGACATAGTTTTGTTCTTTTTTATTCTCACCAACTCCCAAGCAGAAAAACAAGTGAAATTCCTACTACTATGAAGCTTCCAAAGAGCCTGATCCGGAACACCCGCTATAAATATAAAGTTAAATTAGATTTACTCTTTTTTTTTCATCCGATATTCAGTACCCGCATTGGAGTCCGACTAACCCAAATTCGCACCGTGTAGGTCCCCATTAGAGGGGTAGCACTTCCTACCAAATATTTTTCCATACCCAGGGCTTGAAATCAAGACCTCTAGTTAAGGGAGGAGTAGCCCCATTGGAGAGTTTGTCTTGAAATGGATTTGAGTTCTGAATGAGAATTTATGTCAAGGTGGAGATTGTTAGAGTTGTGACCCGAATTTTATTGGTCCGCCCCAGAAAGTTTCGCAGTGCGACCCATGTTTGTGATTTTCAATAGGGTTAGTGGATCTTTATGTTTTTTGGGTCTAGGTCTTATTTGTATGCAAATATTATATAAGTGCATTTAGTGGGTTATTTTGTGCATTCAAAAAATTCAGCCTTCTCCACATTGTACTCTCTATCCATTATAGTGAAACCTCCTTTGCCTCTGCCCATAGTTTTTTCCGCAAGGATTTTCATGTAAATCTATGTGTTGTTCTTATTTTTCTTTTCTTGTGGTTTGCTTATTCTGTCTGAATCATAACATCCAACATGTTTGTCTTCACACGTAGGGTGTAGTTGGTGGCTAAGTTTAACCAATGATTGGAGTATATAATTTCAAAGGTAATAATGGGAGGTAATGATGTAATTATGACTAGGGTTGAGTTTTGTTAAAGTTTGACTTGTCTTAATTTACTTTCCAGTTATTTTTTTCTTCTAATTGAGAATTACACCTTTTTTGAAAATTTTTGGATGTTTAATTGCTCGTTCCCATGCATTAAGTCACTACTTCAACAATATTTTCACCTCTGTGGTCGGAATTAAGTTATTATTAATGTAACATTTGTTCACTAGTGGGTTAATTTTAGGTGGGGATTAATGGGGATGTTGATACGGGAATAATCACAGATATAGAAGTAGGAGAGTGTGTGTTGGACCCAAGCCTTGGCATGTGCAATTGAAGTGTAAAAGACGTCCAAAATGCACCCAAATCAGCCCATAAATTACACTAGATGGGTGCCCACTCTTTGAAGGGTCTTTTGGTCATTTTAACTTATATTTTTTAATAGTCATAAAAGGAACATTGTAGGGTTTTTATTATAGGTTTTGGATGATATTTTGGAGTCTTGTAAGAATTGTAACAAGCTCTCTCTCTAGTGAGAAGAGTGACCACCGAAACTAGGATACAACAATAGGGTGGATTCTCTTTTGTTGTTGCTTGCTTGGAAATGTTGATGCTAGAGAGGTGGAATCCGATCTTGTGTCACGTAAGAGATAGGTTTATTGTTGTGTGTAGTGTTAAGGGTCCAAGCGTGTCCATTCTTGAGTTCTTAATATTATACCTTCATGTGGTCTATCTATCTATCATTTTACCTTCTTGTAATCTTGTTTAGTGTTTGTGTTGTAATCTTGTGTTCTTGTTGTTATTGTTAAATCCAAATCTTGTGTCTTCTTGTTCATCATATTATGTTTTTAATATAGTTTGTTGTCCGCTGATTTGGTGTAATAAACACCTTGTTATCTTCTTGTTATTGTGTTCTTAGGAAGCCGAGACTTGGTCTCCAAAAGGGTTCACGGATTTCTTTCATTTTGTGGACTGTTTTTTGGACTAATTTTGATGTTGCCTTGTTTGTCCTGTATCAGATGTAACAATGCCAATGATTGTCAATAATGAGAAGCTTATGGGTAATGACTGGAATGGATCAATTGTTACCATGTCAAGTTCTGCATATCGTTTTGGGTTACTGTAGCATTTCGACCAGTATTTCTGGGATTCTTCTTTATATAGTTATCACATTATAATTTAAGTTTTGACATATTGAGATATGTAATTAAATATTAGGGGTATTATATTTATATGAACATCATTAGATTCATGGTATTTGGAGAAAATTGAAACTTAGTCCTAAGCCTGAATTTAGGAAAATATGAGGCTTGACCGATTAATTAAAAATCAAGTTTGAGACTTGATTATAAATTTGTACTCTTTTAATTACAAATAAAATTCATATATATATTTAAATAGATTGAGCTTGTTCAAAGGTGATTCAGAAGGGTAAAGCTTTCATTTAATTCTTCTGATTTTCAGTTTACCTTGCGAATCTTCTTTTAAGGTAAGTTGAGACTTTCTTAGACTCTTTTTTTAAGTGCTTGTGTGTTAGTTATGTGTAATGGGAGTAATGAGGAATGGGGGTTCCGTATAGGTGAAGTGACAAGCATCTTTGCAGGTACCACTGTTATTTCAGGGGTTAAAATAAGTCAAGTGCTTGTTTTGAACTGTTTTTCATATTTGCTAGTACGATTGGGCTGATTTGCTATTATAAATGGATTGTTGAAAATGCTAGCTAATGAGTATACTCTCACTTAATGAGTTGAGTTGATTTTGAAATTGATATCTGATCTGGCTTAAGATAGAATATGATTTGCTTAATTTTATTGTTGATTTGGATTGGAGTTACATACCTGCACATCATGCATTGTACTTCATATGGGGTTGTAGTGCACGTCTGCACATTTTTATCTATTATTGGGGTTAGAGTGCATGTTTTCACATTATACTCCCTCCATCCCATTTTACTCATCCCAATTTGACATTACACATTGATTAAGAAAAATAATTAACATGGCTACTTGTAACGCTCCGAGTCTGTACCCCAAACACTACACGGTGCGAACAATCCCGAAGGGCCACTAGCTAACCCATGAATGGTACCTGCTGTGAGCACTTCATAATAATAATGTTGTACTGACAAAATAACTGAGATAAATGCAAAAATCTGGCACAAAACTTGACATAAGGTTCAAAACTGAAATAAACAATGTCCGATCAAGGTATGATAATACCAAAACTGAAAGAAATTGTCTGAAATACTCTAGTCTAAAAAGCCTCTAAGCTGTCTGAACTATGGAGATGATGGGACAATCCCCCAACTAACTCCAACGGCTGAAATAACTAAGTACTGAAATAATGAAATAATCATGTCCTCGAACTATGAGGACTCACCACTGACTCTGATTTCTGAAAGCTGAACTGCTAAGTGCGATCGGTAACCTGAGTGTCCAAACCTATGGTATAAAATACCATAGTGCAAGAGAAAAGTATGCGTCAGTATGTGGGAATGTACTGGTATGCAAAGTGGGGTAGGATGAATAAATGGGCTCATATGTATGAACAATACTAACTGAATAACATGAGTATAACATAATGAGAGTCCATTCATGAATACGTGAACTGTAACTGAGATCGTAATAACACTGAAATCTAAATTAGAATACTGATAACATGGATTTCTGATAACTGAAATACTGTTAACTGAGTGACTATGTCTAACAGTCCTGATTTTGATGGAACTAGCTGAGTTTCGTACTGAACTGAGTGACTATATCTGACAGTCCTGGTTCTGATGGAACTAGCTGAGTTTCATACTGAACTGAGTGACTGTATCTGACAGTCCTGATTTTGATAGAACTGGCTGAGTTTCGTACTAAATAGAGTGACTGTATCTGACAGTCTTGAAATCTATAGAACTATCTGAGTTCTTTTCTGAAGACTGAGACTGAGACTTTGGGAGGTAATCATCTAACCGACATGCCCCAAATAAGATAATATAGAGGAGTTGGGGTCCATTCTATAACCCCAATTGGAAGGGTGTCAATACCGCGCCACTGGTAAGGACAAGTTGTGAGTGACCCTCATCTGGCAAGTACTCTAATGAGAATGGTGGGACCCTCATCTGTCAGGTTAAGCCACCTCTTCGACCTTCAACTGGCAGGTTTGATGTCTCAACCTACACTGGCTACGTAGTTCTGGAATGCAAGGATTACCTCTAAGAATCACACCCTGTACTAGCAGGTGAGTTCCCATCCTTGGGTTCACTCGGTGCTGAATCCTACTCCCATTTGAATAGACACTGAACTGATTATACTAAGCTGAACTGGACTTAGTTCCATTGACTGACAGAATACTACTAAATTCTGCTAACTGACTGAGTTTATTAAGAATTTAACTGATTACTGAATAGGACTGGATTGATACTGAATTTACTGAGTTTTTCTGAGTTCTGTAACTGACTGATTTCTACTGATCATGGCTTGACTGCGAACATCTCAAAAACTGACACTGGCTCTAGGTATATAGCTAAATTTTTTGGTATTAAATACCCCCAGGAATCGATAACATGAATATTAATAGGACATGACACTTTTTGAACACATAACCATAGTCAACAATTCATAATACAATCATTGAGGGATTTCATGAGGCACTTGATACTCATAATCTCGTACATTAATAGGAATGCATTCTAACATATCATAATTTCACAAATCTAATCTCATGAGCATTCCATCAAACAACTACAAGGCATGGATTTAGCATGGGAGTCATTTTGAACATGAGAGTATAGCATGGATTCACCATTTAGGTCACAATTGAGTCATAATGCACAATTTTGCTCACTTTGGCATTTTGACAAACACATGAACATTAGGCTTAGGCATGAACATTAAACCAATACATCATGATTACATTAATCAACTCAAACTCATAGATTTCAACCCACATGCTAACATAATTTCATAAAACAACATCAACATGGATTTAATTCAACCCACAACATGGAAATCATAGTTCAACTTTTTTTTAAAAGAAGATTCTTGAACTCCAAGGATGGAAGGGACCCTTGGATGAACACTTTACATACCTTAATTATAAATTTTGTGGAGATTGGGGAGGATTCTTGAGATTGATTTCTTGAAGTTGAGGATCCTAGGGTTTGTTCTTGAGTGAATTTTGTGAAAAAAATGAATGATTTGGCTATTCGGGGCTTTAATCCCATGATATGGCTGAATAGGGTGAAGGGAAAAAACCCTTTTGCCCTTACAAATTCAGGACTGGACTGCAGAAAATTGACCCAGCCGGATTGAGTAAGGTGCCGCCCTGCCTGGAGTACCGGACTGAGCAAGGTGTCGCCCTGCCTGGAGTTCCTCTATATCTAGGGCGATGCGGGCATATCACCCTGAGCTACTGGTTTGGGAATCCAAACATCCCCTTACGCATATCCAAAAAATTTGAAACTCACCCAAGATGTACTATTGACTTTCCCAATCGTGAATCAACTTAAAAATCAACAAACAATGGTCGGAATAGTCAGAAATAAAATCATGGAAATTCAAAGGCTTTAAAAGAGACTAAGTCCTTAACAATTAGCTAAAATTTTCTAAGTGTTGGATCCCTTATCAAGATTTAAGAGGATGAGTTAGACTTAGAATTTTGCGGGATCTTACAATATCTCCCCCTTGAGAACATTCATCCTCGAATGAGACTGACTGAGATGGGGAAAATGATAAATTAAAGTACATACTAGACATGCACAACTGAAATATGATTTCATGACTGATATAACTGTTAAGCTGAGTTTATTATACTGAACATGCATATCTGATGCATGGATAACTGACTCATGAATGCATGACTGGGATTACTGATAAGCTGAGTTTCTCATACTGAGAATGCATATTTGATGCATAAATACATGACTGAATTGACTTATGAATGCATGACTGAATATGCAATGGTAATTGATATCAAGTTTCTAATGGAAATATTAACATAAGACTGAATATGCTTAAGAAAAACTATTACCTTGAGCTGAGTCTGAGTTTGTGGTAAAGAGGTGAGGGTACTTGATCCGCATATTTTCTTTTGCTTCCCAAGTAGCTCCCTCAACGGACTGATTCTGCCAAAGAACTTTGACTAGAGGAACTTTTTTGTTCCCCAATCTGTGAATCTGATAGTCAAGCATTTCAACTAGAATTTGCTCATAAGAGAGATTTTTCTGAACATCTACACCCTCTATAGGGACTACAACTGTTGGGTTACCTATGAACTTCTTTATAAAGGAGACATGGAATACTGGATACACTGAGGTTAGATCTGAATGCAATTTGAGCTCATAAGCTACTTTGCCGAAGGGCTGACATATCAGGGATTGAGCATTCCCTTCTTGTTGAACCTCTTCACTCTCTTTATGGGAGAGATTTTTAATAACACATAGTCACCAATCTCGAACTCGAGATCCTTTCTGTGTACATCTGCGTACGATTTCTGCCGGCTTTGAGCAGTCTTGAGCCTTTCTCTGATCAACTGGATATTTTCTCAGGTATCAAATACCAAGTCAGGCCCTACTACTGTGGCCTCACCCACTTCAAACCAACCAATGGGAGATCTACATCTCCTACCATAGATATCTTCAAATGGATCCATCAGAATAGCGGAATGATAGATGTTGTTGTATTCAAACTCAATCAAAGGCAAGTGGTCATCCCAACTACCCTTTAAATCAATTGTACACGCCCTTAGCATATCTTCCAAGGTTTGAATGGTCCTTTCTGCTTGACCATCTGTCTGAGGATGAAAAGATGTACTGAATTGAACTCGAGTACCAAGACCCTTTTGGAATGCTTTCCAGAAATGAGAGGTGAACTAGATACCTCTATCTGAGAGAATGGAAAATAGAACACCATTTAATCTGACCAACTCCCTGATATAGAGTTTTGCGTAATCCTTGGCTAAATAAGAGGTATGAACTGGAAGAAAATAAGCTAATTTGCTCATCCTGTCTACAATGACCCAAACTGAATCATGTTGGCAATGAGTACGAGGCAAACCCATCATGAAGTCTATGTTCACTTCTTCCCATTTCCAAGTGGGAATACTGAACTCCTGCATGAACCCACTAGGTTTCTGATGCTCAATCTTAACCTGCTGACATGTTGATCACTTAGCCATAAAATCTGCAATGTCTCTCTTCATCCCACTCCACCAATAGATCTCCCATAAGTCACAGTACATCTTAGTGGTCCTTGATGAATGGAGTAACGAGCACCATGCACTTCTGCAAGAATTCTTTCCCTCAAGTCATCTACACCTGGCACACAAAGAAGACCTTGATAATGAAACACACCATCTCCCCCTTGGGATAAAACCACTACTTCCTGATCTCTGACTGACTCTTTAAACTTGACTAAACTGGGATCCCTATCCTAATTCTCCTTTACTTCGGAAACTAGAGATGATTCTAAACTGTTCTGAACCCACACAATACCTTCTGCTAAATTAACTAAGTGAACACCTAGTAGGGTAAGATGATGAACTTCTTGTGCTAACTTCTTCTTACTGCCCTCAACATGAGCAATACTACCCATAGACAGTTTACCGAGAGAATCTACCACTACATTGGCCTTGCCTGGATGATAAAGGACACTCATGTCGTAATCTTTCAAGAGCTCTAACCACTTTCTCTGACGGAGGTTAAGGTATTTATGAGAGAATACGTACTAAAGGCTTTTATGATTTGTGAAAAAATCTACATGCACCCCATACAAGTAATGTCTCTAAATCTTTAAGGAAAATACTACAGCTGCTAACTCAAGATCATGAGTTGGATAATTCTTCTCATGGGTCTTAAGATGTCTGGAGGCATAGGCTATGACCTTACCATGCTGCATGAGGACACAACCCAAACCTACTCTATATGCATCAGAGAACACAACAAACCCATCTGAACCATCTGGAAGAGCCAAAACTAGGGCTGAGGTGGGTCGAGTCTTCAATTCATGAAAGCTCTTCTCGCAAGAATCTGACCACTGAAATTTGACTTTCTTATGAGTCAATATGGGGATGCAATAGAAGAAAACACCTTAACAAACCATCTGTAATAGTTAGCCAAACCCAAGAAACTACTGATATCTATTAGAGAGATGGGTCTGGGCCAGTTTCTCACCGCTTCAATATTTTGAGGATCAACTCTAATGCCATCACCAGACATGATATGACCAAGGAATACTACTGACATTAGCCAAAATTTGCACTTACTAAATTTGGCAAATAGCTGATGATTTCTGAGAGTCTGCAATGCTCACTATGGGAATAAACAAGAATGTCATCTATTAAGAATATGACGAACATGTCCAAGTACTGTTTAAAGACACGGTTCATCAAGTCCATAAAAGTTTTAGGGGCATTGGTAAGACCAAAGGACATGACTAAGAATTCAAAATGACTATACCGAGTTCTGAAGGCTATTTTTGGAATGTCACATTCTCTGACTCTGAGCTGATGATAGCCTGATCTGAGGTCTATCTTAGAGAAATAAATGGCACCCTAAATTTGGTCAAATAAGTCATCGATTCTGGGAAGTGGATACTTGTTCTTGATTATGACTTTTTCAGCTGGCAGTAGTCTACACACATTCTGAGAGAACCGTCTTTCTTACGCATGAAAAACACTGGCGCACCTAATGAGGACACATTGGGTATGATGAATCCCTTATCTAGGAGATCCTTCAATGGCTCATTTAACTCTCTGAGTTCTGCAAGTGCCATTTTGTATGGAAAAATAGATATGGGTTGAGTATCTGGAAGAAGGTCTATTCAAAAGTCAATTTCCCTTTCAGGAGTAACTCCGGGAAGATCTTCTAGAAACACATCTGAATATTCATTCACAACTATAACAAACTGAAGACTGGGAGTTTTGGAACTAGAGTCTTTAACTCGAACAAGATGATAAACACTTCCCTTAGATATCATTTTCCTAGCCCATATATAAGAAATAAGCTGACCCTTGAATGCCAATGTACTACCCCTCCATTCTAGGATAGGTTCATTCGGAAACTGAAATTGGACAATTCTATTTCTGCAGTTGACTATGGAATAGCAGGAATGAAGCCAATCCATGTCGAGAATGACATCAAAATCAGTCATCTCAAATTTGACTAAGTCTGCTGAAGTAACTTTCTAAAATACCATAATCGGACAGTTTCTATAGACCCGCCGGGCTATGATAGTTTTACCCACTAGAGTAGATACTGAAAAAGGCTCTGCTAGGATTTTGGGACTGACTCCGAAATCAATTACTATATAAGGAGTAACAAAGGACAAAGAACCTCCTGGATCTTGCAAAGTATAAACATACAAATGATAGATCTGTAACGTACCAGTGACTACATCAGGAGAATTTTCCTGATCCTGTCAGGACTGAAGAGCATAAAGTCTATTTAGGAGTTTCCCACCGGTAGCGATGGAAGTGGCACCCTGATGATTCAAGCGACCGGACTGAGCTGAGGAACGGTTACACTGGCCCTAAAAACCTGACTGAGGATAATCTCTGACTCTATGGACTAGATTTCCATATCCAAAACAAGCATCACTGCCAGCTATGCAAATACCCCGATGGTTCTTACCACAAGTTTGACAAAGAGGATTGGTTCGAGCACTGTTGACACTACCCTGAGACTTAGAGCCTGGAGCCCTATCTTTGTTACCATTCCTGAACTTAGAAAATAGAGCACTAACTGATAAAGGAGATGGAACTGAAGACTTCAGAAAGAACTGAGAATGATTACCACCCTCTAACTTAGGCTGAGCAAAGTTGAAACTACTGGTTCTAGCTCTCTT
The DNA here is from genome assembly GCA_030864215.1 of Capsicum pubescens. Classification (NCBI taxonomy): domain Eukaryota; kingdom Viridiplantae; phylum Streptophyta; class Magnoliopsida; order Solanales; family Solanaceae; genus Capsicum; species Capsicum pubescens. The sequence goes on from CM061546.1 coordinate 34,485,430, forward strand.
ATTCTACTTTTATCCTCTTTATTCTTCTGCTCCTCTATCTGTTGAGCATAGACCATAACCCTAGCTATGTCCATCTCACTAATCAATATTATGGTCCTGCACTCCATGACCACACTATCATTCACTCTAGAAACAAACTTACTCATCTTAGATCTACTATCTTCCACCACATGTGGAGCGTATCTAGCTAACTGAGTAAACTTAAGAGAATACTCTTTCACTGTCATGTTTCCCTGCCTGAGGTTGATAAATTCTAGAACCTTAGCTTCTCTCATCTCTAGGGGAAAAAATCTATCTAGGAAGGCAGTGGTAAACTTCTCCCACTCAACGAACCCTGCATCAGTGGCCCTCTCTGTTTTCCACTGCTTGAACCATCTGTGAGCCATATCCTACAACTGATATGCAGCTAGCTCAGTACTCTCACTAGCAGTTACCCCCATAATATCGGTAACCTTCTGTACCTGATCTAGGAATTCTTGAGGGTCCTCATATATCTTAGACCCAGTGAAAAAATAAGGATTCATTCGAGTGAAGTCCCAAATCCTGGCTGCAGTAGAATTGGCCAAAACAATAGCTGGACTTTCATTTTGGGCTGTTAGTGAATTAGCTAGAGTGGTGAATGCAGCTCTAAATTCTGCATAAGAGACATGCTCGCCCAGAGGATCTTCCTGGATAGGCTAATGTGTTGCTGACAGCTGGAGGCATGTTCTATAAATGAAAGGGAGAAATTGATTAAACTGAGAGTTAAATTTGAGCTCATGCACACTTGCACGACATGAATACTGAAAGAAGGGAAATTATTCCTAAAACATCTCATAGCCTCCTGTCCATAAGTGTGGCGCGCAACACACCCATGCACAAGACTCTACTAGATGCGGATTTTTAGACTTCCTAGGACACTGTTGAACCTTTGGCTCTGATACCAAGTTTGTAATGCCCTGAGTCTGTACCCCAGACTCTACATGGTGCTAACAATCCTAAAGGACCACTAGATAACCCATGATTGGTACCTGCTATGAGCACTACATAATAATAATACTGTACTAATAATATAACTGAGATAAATGTGGAAATCTGGAGGAAAACTTGCCATAAGATTCAAAACTGAAATAAACAATGTTTGATCAAGGTATGATAATACCAAAACTGAAAACAACTTTCTAAAATACTCTAATCTAAAAAACATCTAAGCTATCTGAACTGTAGAGATGATGGGACAATCCCTCAACTAACTTCGACTACTGAAATAACTAAGTACTGAAATAATGAAATAATGAAATAATCATGTCCTCAAACTATGAGGAATCACCACTGACTCTGATTGCTGAAATCTAAACTGCTAAGTGCGATTGCGAAACTAAGCATCGGAACCTATGGTATAAAATACCACAGCACGAGCAAAAAGTATGCATCAGTATGTGGGAATGTACTGGGATGCAAACTGGGGTAGGCTGAATGCATTCATATGCATGAACAATACTAACTAAATAACATGAGTATAACTGAATGAGAGTACATGCGTGAATACGTGAACTATAACTGAGATCGTAATAACACTGAATTCTGAATTAGAATACTGATAACATGGATTTTTTATAACTGATATACAATTAACTAAGTTACTGTGTTTGACAGTCCTGATTCTGATGGAACTAGCTGAGTTTCGTACTGAACTGAGTGACTATATCTGACAGTCCTAATTCTGATGGAACTGCTGATTTCTGTACTGAACTGAGTGACTGTATCTGACTGTCCTGAGTTTGATGGAACTGGCTGAGTTCTATATTGAATAGAGTGACTGTATCTAACAGTCCTGAAATTTATAGAACTATTTGAGTTTTTTTTTTAAGACTAGGACTTAGACTTTGGGAGGTAATCATCTAACCGACATGCCCCAAATAAGATAATATAGCGGAGTTGGGGTCCATTCTACAAACCCAATTGGAAAGGTGTCAATACCACGCCACTGGTAAGGACAAGCTGTAAGTGACCCTCATCTGGCAAGTACTCTAATGAGAATGGTGGGACCCTCAACTGTCAGGTTAAGCCACCTTATCAACCCTCAACTGGAAGGTTTGATGCCTCAACTACACTGGCTACGTAGTTCTAGAACGCAAGGATTGCTTCTAAGAATCACACCCTCTACTAGCAGGTGAGTTCCCATCCTTGGGTTCACTCGGTGTTGAATCTTACTCCTATCTGAATAGACACTGAACTAATTTTCTAAGTGTTGGATCCCTTACCAAGCTTTAAGGGGCTGAGTTAGACTTAGAATTTTGTGGGATCTTACACTACTTTACCATAGTACCCCTATTAAATGATGGTTAGATTTTAATTTGGAGAAAAAATAATTAATACTAAGGCTAAAAAGAAAAAAATTTGTCTTGCCTTGATTAATGAAAATGATAAGTAAAATGAGAAATCAAATTAGAAAATTTGGGACGAGGAAAATGGAAAGAAAGGAGTATTTATTGGGATCAGAGTGCATGCCTGTATAGCACATGGACCTTGTGTAATGCCTGTTCTACCCTTGCCATCAGAATAAAACCTTATCTTAAGTGATCACTGACTTAGCCCACTACGAGCACTTAAACCTACAATGGCACGTAGTTTTCGGGCATGAGACCTTTGAAATCATACCCAAATCGATGCTAAATAATACTCCCATACTTATCGCTCAAACTTTAGGAAATCCACTTTAAAATAGCATAAGGGTTTGTAAGGAAAACTAGTTATGCTTCTCTTTGCTTTAAATCATAAACTGTATGAATAATGTGGATTTCTTATCTTAGTTTAGGATTAAAGCTCAATTCTTTCTTAAATCTTGGGAAACAACGGGTAAAAGAGGCTGAAGATCATAGTCTTCTTGAAATCTCAAAACTCATTCTTAGGTTTAAAGCATATCTACTTAAATTTTCAGAATTCCATAATAAAACCTCATTCTCAATAATCATCTTGAAATTATTTAACAATCTCAATTCATGATAAGAAATTTCAATACATGACATAAATCTTCAAATCAAAGCATTAATTGATAAGATAAACATGCACTCCAATACTTAAACCACTTGTAAACTCATAAATTCAAAACGAAATAGCTTGGGTATGAACCCTAATCCGCAAATCATGTAATATTAAGTTAAAAGCAAGTTTTGGGAACAAGGATGAAAGAGTATCCTTGTTCATAACCCCACATACCTTATTAGGTTAATTCGATGAAGAAACTTGACTTTTGATTCCTATTGATGTTCTTGAAGGCTTCTTCTTGAAGTTCTTGAACCCGAAAACTTGGATTCTTTATTATCTTGAAGAGGGTGTGATGAAGCTTTAGATTTCTTTGAGTTAAATTATGGTTTTTTGGAGAGAAATTTGATGAATGTTGAGTGTAATTTGCTTAGAATAAAATTTAATCTTCTATTTTTACAACTTAGGGTGGGGGGAAAATAACCTAAATGTCCTTCTGGAGATTAAAGAAGAAACTGAAATGCTGTTTATGGTCTTGGCACAACGCGGTGACCATCTCACCACTATTACTAGCATGACGCAGGCTAATCATGCTAAGCTGCTGAAACTGCAATCCTAACACGACTCAAACCTCATCTGAAAATTCCAAAACTTCCTTGAGATATGCTCCTTACACCCTTGAATATGAATCAACTCAAAAACCATTGTCTCGGTGCCAAAAGGTCAACATAAAATCCTTGAAGTTAAGAGGTCAAAAAGGATACCAAGTCCCCAACACTTAGTTTTATTTTCAGGTTCTAAGTTTCTTAAGTAAGTACCAAGGGATGAGCTGAAATAGAAACGTACGAAGTATTACACCTTGTGAGTCCCCATAGGTCCACCTTGAAGCCATTGCTCAGTAGGTGTGTACACATCATATGCATTGCACTTCATTCATTCATTTTTTATTCATATTGAGTAAGGTGTATTTGTTGACTTTGTAGTATTTACTAAGTACTTGAATATCTGTTACTTGATTTCACTGTATTGAGCATTTCTTGACCTGTGTTATGATACCCTTATGACTGTTAGTCTTGATATTTCAGTTACTTTAGGGTAGATTTTTTTAGTCTTGACCTTTGTATGATTGTCTTAGATGTTTGACGTGGTGTTACTCGTCACCACATCGAATTAGGATCAGTCGATTATGCTTGCTGAGTACACATAGTTTCATACTCATTCTTGTTTTTTCTGCACCTTATGTGTAGGTACCGATCTGATGAACTTTGGGTACTAATTGTTATGGTGTCTTCTGTGTTAGAATCTTTAGAGATTTGAGGTAGTTTCTATTGATTTCAAAGAATACTGAAATCTCCTCCACCCTTATCTTTATGTTTTTTCCTCATTTTGAGATACTCAAATTTTCTTTGATTTATGTATTTAGTGACTTATATTAGTAACTACCAGACTTGGAATTATCTATTAGTGACTACTATATGTGGTATTATCTATGTTTTGACTACACTAGTCTATTAATCTACTTTTGGGATTATTCGGGGTTTATTATATTTGTATTTCCTTCCGCTCTTATACATTTGGGATGTATTTGAAATTAGATTCTTGACTTACCTATCATGAGGGGTTGGATAGGTGTCATCACTGTCCCAATTTGATCCAATAAGAAGGAAACTAAAGGAAGAAATTTAAGGCAAAATTTTAATAGAAAGTTGAATTAAATTTTAAAAATTAATGTAGTAAATCACACTCAGAGTAATACACAACATACAGAAGAATGAAGAAGATATTAGAAGATCAATATCTGGGAAACACATAAGAGAAAGAAGAAGAAGAAAAGTAAATCATTATGGTGTATTGTTCTATTCAATTCAATTGAATTGTACTAGTAGTACATGATCGACTATATAGAGGATTCGATGATAAGCTTAATAGAGAAGCCTAACTAACTAACTAAATGCAACAGTACAACTATCTTTTTGACACTTGTAATAACTAAGTTTCCCTCTTTTTTCTTCTTTGGTTAGATCCTTATTCCTCGACACTCCCCCTCAATCTTGGCATTGCAAAGAGATTGACAAGGCCAAGTTTGAACATAAGATATTCATGTTAGTCAATCCCTTAGTGAATGCATCTGCAGGTTGATCATGAGTAGATATATATTCAGTTTTGATCAGTCCTTATTGGATTTTCCCTCACAAAGTGGCAATCTATTTCTATATGCTTATTCCTTTAATGGTAGACAAGATCTGCAGCTGTTTTCAAGGCTTCTTTGCTATCACTGAAGATAGTCATCGGTAATTTTAGTTGAACACATAGATCTTTGATTAAATCAACTAGCCATGTAAGTTCTGCAACTGTTGAAGCAAGACTTCTATACTCTAATTCAGTTGAACTCCTAGAAATAGTTGAATATTTCTTTGACTTCCAAGAAACTAGTGGTTCACACCAGTTTAATAGTAAATCCTATAATAGACTTTCTAGGAAAAACATATGTAACCTAATCCTTATCACAATGAGTTGTGAGAATATCTCCTTTTGAGCTAGATATTAGAAAACCTTATCCTATTTTTCCTTTTATACATTTGATAATTCTGAGTGTTGCATTCATATAATACTATTTTGGACATTTTAAGAACTAAATAATGTCTTTACATGGTATGCTATGTCTGGTCTTGTTACTATGAGGTCTAACAGCTTCCTTGTTATCCTTTTGATACATCCTTTGATCAACTAGTATTTCATCTTTTGATCTTACATCTTCTAAAACATATTGATCATATTCCATAGTTGTTATTTCTCTATAGTATCAAGAGGTGTTGGTTTAGCAACACCAAGTCTAGTATCTGAGATTAAATTAAGTACATACATTCTCTCATGTATCACAATTTCTTATTTAGAGATTACAAACTCGATGGCTAAAAAGTACTTTAGTTCTCCAAGGTCCTTCATCTTAAAGGCTTTATGAAGAGCCTCTTTGGTTTCAATTATCTGATGAATTCTGCTACAAGTTACTAGTATGTCATCTACATAACTAATACAATAATTATTCCTTTACTTGGCTCTCTAATGTGTAGAGAGTGATCATACTAACCTTTCCTGAACTTGCATTTGATAAAAACTTGATGCAGTTTTGTATTCCGTTATCTTGGTGCTTGTTTCAATCCATACAATGATTTTGAAGGTCTACATACTTGTCTCTCCCCCTGACTTTTAAAACCATGTAGAAGTTCCATGTAGATCTCATCCTCCAAATCACCTTTTAAAAAGGAATTAAACACATCTATTTGATAGATATGCTAGTGTCTAGAAACTGCAATAGCCAGGACAATTCTCAGAGTAACTATTTTCACTACTAGACTAAAGGTTTCTTGATAGTCTATCCTTTCATTTTAACTAAACCCTTTTGATACCAACCTTGCCTCAAACCTTTATACTTCTCCTAAAGCTTTTTGGTTGATTTTGTAAATTCATTTGCATCTTATAGGATGTTTGCCTTCAAGAAAAGTGACCATATGCCAAGGGTTGTTGCTTTCAAGAGCATCTATCTCAGATTACATAACATATACCCACCTTGGATCTTTAACTGCCTCTGCCTAAGATGGTTCAACAAGATTAGAAAAATTGGATAAGTATCATTGATAATTATTGGACAAACTATCATAAGAAACATAGTTTGAGAGAAGATATAAAACATTTCCATTGATAGTCAGTGACACAAAGTCTTTCACCTATCCAAGTGGATGTGTGCCCCTGTTGGATTTCCTTTGATCAGAGTATGTTCTAGCTAGTGTAGTAGCTTATTGAAATAATTTTGTAGATGTTTGTCTAGAAGATTGTCTGGTTATTCTTTTTGTTGCAGCAGGACTTGTTGAAGAAGGTAATACTACTAAATAGACTAGAGTAGTACTAGTTGTATTTTGTAGTGGATGCTCAGCAGGTGATTGTATTATAAACCATACTCAGCAGTTGGTTATGGTTGTGAGCTATTCTCAACAATTGATTATGATTGTGAACTAAGCTCAGTTCTTGTCACATCAATAGCTAACTCATCACTACTTCCTACTATCAAGTCACATTTAGGAAATAAGAACTGTGAAGCTTGTGTCACAGTGTCTTTGAAAAGAAATGTATCATCTATTGTCATGACCCGAGGGTACCCCCTAGTTGCGACAATAGAGCTTACGATCACAACTGACCATAATCTAACCTATGAGCTGGTACCTGCCGTGAGCACTGAATAATGTAACAAAATACATATGTGCTAAAATCAACTGTCAATGCCATAAGGTTTAAATAATAATAAGATAATGTAAAACTAGATATTGAAATACGTATCAAAACGTGTCTGAATGACTGAAAAAATCTGATGAAAACTGACTAACTATCTAACTCACTCACTGCATGTCTGAAATCCTCTAAACTAACTAAAGAGTTGATAGGATAGGCCCGAACTAACTCCAAACTGAACTAACTGAAAAGAAATGCGGAAATTTTGAAATAACATAATAGGTCGTCGATTTATGACGACTCACCAGAACTATTATTACTGATAAGATGAACTGTCTAAGAATGGTCAGGAAAATGAGCATCCGAACGTATGATATAAGACATCATAGCACAAAGAAAAGTATGCAATCAGTACTTTGAATGTACTGGTATATGAGATGAGGTTAGGCTTAAATGCATAGGTTCATATGCATAAAATACTAACTGACTGAATAGCATGAGATAATGACTGACTGGATAATATGAAATAACTGATGCATAAAATGCGTGAAAGCTGTAAAGTCTGAGAATGCATGAACAAGCATATAACATAATACTGAAATAGTCTGTAAACTGAAATACTAAAATCTGGTAACTGAATAACTGATGAACTTTATGCTATGGTCAAGCAAACCTGAACTGAGTTCTATACTGATTATGGAACTGAGACTGTGGGAGGTATCATCTAACCGACATAACCCAATCTAAGCTAATCAGGGTCCAACTTGTAACCCCAGTTGAAAGGGTGTCAGTACCGTGCCACGGGTACTAACAATGGTTGTGTGGATCCACTAATAAGTCACCCTCATCTGGAAGGTTATATAATGAGATATATGTTACCCTAAACTGGAAGGTGAACACTTTACCAACCCTCAATTGGTAGGTTGATATCTCTAACCTATGTTGGTGTAATACCCCGCATGTTTCTAAGCTAGGAGACGAACCATTTTTCCTACATATGAAATCTCCTATCCTGTGGTTCACACTTGAGTACATGACTTACAATGAGTATTCTAGAGATAATATAGCTTATGATGCATTAATCATGTTCATATGATTCACTTAAGGTAATACAAGCTAAGAGTTTTTGAATCCATCTAGTTTTAGTGTTTGATTTCGTAAGGGTCATATTTGAACGAGTATAACTCGATGTTAATGTGGTATTTCTGCATATTTATACCCACCAAATTATAGAGAATCGAATTAGCTTTCCAATGATACCAATTTCTCCTTAATCCAATACCCGAGCGAAAAGTTATGCCTATTTTCGTGAGAGACAGTAAGGGTATGCGATTGGTTAGGCGCCACCCAACCAAACTAAGGTGATTGATTAGGATCCGCCCAACCTAGCTTGTGCGATTACTTGGGCGCTGCCTAAGTCAGTTCCAAGTGCCAAAAACACTCCGTTTTGAGTTATTTTGAGGGTAATTAAGTCTTTTAACACTCCTTACACGTCCCTAAACTTAACCCTATGAAATATATAGTTCCTAATTACATTACAACCCTACTAACATATTAAGTTCATCATCCTAGAGAACTAAAAGAGAAAAACAACTAGGGTTGCATAATTAATCTTGAAGATCCAATTTCAAGGAAATTCCTCCGGCAATCATCAAGAATCTTCCTTCTAAGGTATGCGTGAGTTGATTCATGGACTCCTTTCGTCCATGAAGCTCAAGAACCATCTTTTAAATTATGTATTATGATGTTTATGTTGTTGGTGGTTGATGTTCATGTGGTTGTAGTTTGATGATGCCTAAGATGGGATCTTTGTATGTTTTGTATGAGGATATGGTGGTATTTAATGTATAAATATGTGAAATTGGTGGTTGAATATTTGTAATCTTGATGAATCCACCTATGCCTAAGATATGCATGTAAGGTGTTTGTGAAAATACCTAAGGGAAAAGAAATCATGCTTTTATGACATAATAAGTCCTAAATGACTATTCCATGCTCTAAGTTTATGTTCAACGTGATCCCCATGCTATTGTCTTGAATTGAAGATGTTGTATGAGATGCTCATGATATTGTTGTGATATGGAATGACCATGTTATTGAAGCCATACAAGTATATACATGTTGTGTGCAATCCCGATCATGTGATAGTTTGTTGAGAATCATTCTTATTATGAAATCCTTACTTATGATATTATGAATTGTGGACTCTACTCTTATGATCAAGTCAGTCATATGTGTCAGTTTCCTTCCATCGAGTCTTGGGGGTACTTGTACCCAAAAACTATAGCTGTGTTCCTAGAGCTAGTGTCATGTTTCAAGACATCCTCAGTCAAACTATGCTCCATAGATTTCAGTTAGTCACGTGACTAAAAAAAACTCAGAAATATCAGTAGTTCAGTAGTTTCAGTACTCTTAGTCAGACCTCAGATCTCAAGTAGCTTTTCCGTCAGTCAACGAAACTCAGTGAATTCATCTTAGTTCAGCTAAGAAAATATTATTAGCTCAGTTAATTAGTTTATAAATCAGTTTAGTTCAGCGCAGTTAATGTTTTTAGAGTCTTTCAGTTGGGAGTAGGGACTAGCACCGAGCGAGTGCAGGGATGGCGGTTTTTCCTGTTATAAAGTCAGATCCATTAGCAGCAAATCCCTGTACTCCAAAACTACGAAGCCAGCGCAGGACAGGAGTCACCCGTCAGATTAAGGCTATACTTGACTATTATATTGCCTTAGGCTTGATTTCCTGTTCAGGGTCACCCGTCAGAGAGGCTTGACCGTAGTAGAGGTCTCTATCCGTGGCATGGTATTGACACCCTTCCAATCAGGGCAAAGATTGGAACCCACCAGTACAGTATCGAGGCATGTCGGTTAGGTTACTACCTCCCACAGTTACAGTTACAGTTACAGTTATAGGTATCAGTCTTCAGAGTAGAAATCAGAAATCAGGACTGTCAGATACAGTCATTGATCTCAGTAAGGAACTCAGATAGTTCCATTGATTCATGGACCATCCCGTCAGATAGGCTTGGTCCCATATTCAGATGCTTATTATTAGATCTAGAGGTCACCCGGCAGACAAGCTTGATCTCAATCTCAGATTCAGTCGAGTATTCTCATTATCAGTTTCAGAGATCACTCGTTAGCTAGGACTGATCTCAAACTTAGATGTTCAGATACAATTTGGAACTCAGATAGTTTTCCCCCAGAATTTGAACTGTTAGATACATTCATCCATGTTATCAGTCATTCAGTATCTCAGTATCACGAAACTCATGTTGTCAGAGTTCAAACTCAAATAGTCAGTATCTCCACGAGTTAAGTAGTAATTACGTACGTATGTATGTATGTATCTCACGTTCATATTATTCAGCATGTTTATGCATATAAACCCCATGCATTTAGCCTACCCCCACGTATACTCAGTACTTTAGTTGTACTGATGCATTTGCGCTATGGTGCTTTCTTTTTATGTTACACCATAGGTTTTAAGGTGTAGATTCCAGATCAACAGCAGCAGTTCAGTAAGCAGTGAGTCCTCATCTTTTGAGGACATGATCGTTACATTTATTATTCCAGTATTTCAGTTTATTTTTAGTTTAGGGAGTTAGTTGGAGACATGTTCCTTCAACTCCTTATTCAGACAGTTTAGAGGCTTTCAGACGATTATAGAATTTTCAGATTTAGACTTTAGTATTTTCTGTTTTGTTTTGGTACTGTGATACCACCTTATTTCAGATATTTTATTATTCAAGATTGAACCTTACGCCCTCTTTGTTCATGTTTCCGCATTCTATATGTATATTATGCAGTTACGGGTATAGATATCAGTCATGGGTTAGCTTGTGGTCCTTCGGGGTCATGAGCACCGTGTAGCGTTCCAGTTTAGAAAATTGGGGCATTACAGTTGGCTATGTAGTTCTAGAACTAAGGGACTGCTACTAAAGGTCACACCCTCTACTGGAAGGTGAGCCCCCATCCCTGGGTTCCCTCAGTGCTAAATCCTACTCCCAACTGAATGACACTGATTACTAGACTAAACTAATCTTAACTGAGCCAACAACTGATCATGATAACTAACTGAATGACAACACTCATAGTTTATCTGAAATCATTTTGATGATACTAAAATTATGTAAACAGCTAAGTATCGGGTATTCATAACCCTCCAACACTGAATGAAAATAAAAATAAGGACATATGAATCTTTAAAACCATAATAAAGGATCATTGCTCAAAACCCAACATTTAAACATTTCATCAAACACATGGGAGTCATGAATTTAAGCATGGGAATGGGTAAAAAATGTGATTGAAAACATAGTTACAATACTTAAATCAGGAATTAGGGATTTAACATAAGGATTTCAATACTCAAATCATATAAGAGCTCATTCCATTGGAAAACACTTGTAAGATAACTTGTAATCAAAATCAATAATAATTTCATGGAGACAATTCATCATAAATATGTAAAACTCATAATTTGATATCAAAAGGGGATTCTTGGACTCCATGGGTGAAAAGGGCCCATGGATGAACATCACATATACCTTAAACCTTAAATCTTGAAAGAGAAACACAAATCTTTAAGCTTCATTGAAGGTTCTTGGATTTGGTAACTTGATTTCTTGGTTTCATTGGAGAGAAAGGAATGAAATTAATGAACTTGGAGGATGATTAGGGTTTGTTTTTTAGAGAAAAATTGGGGGGAAATGGGCATATAATGCCCTAACCGACGTATTAATTCGTGTTTTTACGAATTAAATTGAGGGAAAAAGATGTAATTGCCCCTCAGACATTTAAATTCATTGCTGGAACATGGATTGGAGGGAGACCACGGCGCGATGGGTGCCTCATCACTATAGCCACTGCGACGCACCACTATCGCGGTGAGCTGCTGGAATCAAAATCGAAACACGACTCAATCCTCATCTAAAAAATTCAAAACTTTCTCAAGACATTCTCCTTACACCCTTGAACATGAATTAACTCAAAACCCTACGTTTTGGGGTCGGGAAGACCCATTTAAAAATCCTCGAAGTTAAGAGGCCAAAATATAAGACTAAGTTCCCAACACTTGGTTAAATTTTCATGATTTAAGCCTCTTATGCATGCACTAGGAGCTGAACTGCACTAAGAAAAGTACGGTGTATTACATCCATAAAATTACCTCCATATTAACAAAAAATATCTTGTCAGTGAGATCACAAAGGATATAACCTTTCTTTAATTTTGAATATCTCATGTGAATAGCCTTTCTTGATCTAGGCTTAAGTTTATCCAGTTCATGTACTACTTTAGCATAACACAAATAACCTAATACCTTCAGATGATTTAGAGTTAGTTTCTTCTTGTACAATTTTTCATAAGGTATGGTGTATCCTATTACAAAAGAAGGAAGTCTATTTATCAAATATGTGGCAGCTTTCGCACAATGTCCCCAAAATTGTAAAGGTATGTTAGCTTGAAACCTAATAGCTCCTGTTGAGAATGCAGTGCGATGGTGCCGCAGATTTAACGGGTGATTTCGTGGTTAAGTCAGCCATGGGAAAATCTTTCGACGCCTTCATAAAAAAACTTCGGGAATAAAAATTGAATGCTTATTTCAGGGACAACTGCTTTGGGAAATAACTTGATTTTTCGGAGGACAACAATGGTTGTTTCCAAATGAAAATGGTATATGAACTTCTCAAGCATAGGTTTATGTATGAAAACAAAGATAAGATGGATGAGGTGTGGATAAATTACTATGGCATGCCTGTTTGTTTTGGTTGGAAGGAGTTTGCCATAGTTACTGGACTAAAATATTATCCTCCTTCTCAAGTTATACCTATCTAACCCAAAAAAAAACACCCCGCACACCTAAAAAAGGAAAAGGCAAGTCGTGTGAACGTGATGACCTGGTGTCCATTGTTGGTCCCAGCTTCAAAAATAAAAAATTGATAGAAGCGTTGAAAGGTAAAGGACTTTCAAAGTAGCACAAGCAGTCATTGTTCTTGGTTTGGTTTGTGCATAATATTCTTTGGGCGAGAGACGTTAACAACAACATAAGACTCGATTTAATAAAGCTCTCCGAGGATCTTGAGGCGTTTAACAGCTATCCATGGGGTATGAAAGCTTCAAAATGACTATCAAATATTTGTTGACTCCGTTAGCGCGAAACACAGTCAACTTATATGGCTTCCCATGGGCTTTCATGGTAAATGTTTCTTTCTTCTATTATGATATCATTTATTTTTTTCGCTCAATAATGGTTTTGATTTATTGGCGTTATTTTATAGGCTTGGGCATTTGAAGCCATTCCTTATTTGAGACAACAAGTGAACTACTAGGAAGAAGTTTCCTGTCCAAGAATCTTGAGATGGTTGTCAGCCAAAACTGATAAAAATGCAAAATTTCTTGATCTCTTCAACCCCCCGAAGGATGCAATAAGTATAATTATAATTAATATTTTCTTTTAATTAATGTTTTTTTTGAATGATCTAACCATCATTCTAATATATGTAATGATTTATGTTAGAATGTATATCTGTCGCTAGTTTTGACCAATCAAGAGTTAAAGATGCCATTTTTTCTTACTTTACGGTCTGTGCAAACTTTATCAGACCCTAAGGTCATCGACAGAATAAAAATGGAATTGTTTGGAGCAACAACCATTACAAGAAAAATAATTTTGGAGGGTGGGCTTGTTGTTGTTGATGGAGCTGTTGGTGGTGGTAGTGGTGCTGTTGTTGGTGCTAATAATGCTCCTCTTACAGTATTTAATGCAAACCATTATGAGTATGATCATACTAGTTATACAGATTTTGCCTCTCCCAGCGAATGTTCTGCATGCAAATGTCAAGACTGCAGGGCGAAACATGATGTAGTGATTAATGCTATTAATGCATTAACTTCTTCTGTAAAGGAATTAACATCTAAGAGGTATCTCATTCCATCAAAGAGGATTTTATTTCCATCCTCTCCATTAGAGATTAGGGCTAAAAGGAGAAAGAGAGTGATTTCCAGGGCATTATCAGGCATCCAAAAAAGTGAAATTGCAATTCCTCTGTCTGTGTGTTGCACTGAGAAACGTACAATGTCCAAAGAAGAGTAGAACAAGCTAAAGAAGGTGAACATATTATATGTCTTCCAACTGACAAAACAAACAGACACATATCTATTTCAACAGATGACACATCTGCTGAAAATTATCAAATAGATATATACATCTATTGCAACAGTTGACTAACCTATTGCACCAGATACTTTATCTGGTGCAACATATGTCTCGTCTATTTTAGCAAATCAAACAGCTCTTTGTACCATTTTTATTTGTACCAACAGACGATCTATCTGCTGCAACAGATGATTCATATGTTGCAACGGATGGTTCATCCGTTGGAAATTATCACACAGGGTCTTCCTCGTGTAGAAATTTATCCCAACAGTTGATTCATTGTTGCAATAGAAATATAATATGTTTGGGACAATTTAAAAAGGGAGGAAGACTTGTTTGATTTGCTAGAAGAGATGAGTTATCCTTTTCTATTTTGTTGTATCTTTGTGATTAGCATTGACCAATTCTGGCTTTCCAGGTGGATGTAGAAGAAGCTACTGCTGAACAACATTGACAATATGCTACTCTTTTTATGGAAATACGGAGAATAGAAAGAGCAGAAACCGTATGCAAGCGACAATAAAGATCCACAACGAGCAAATCTGAATTCCATAGCACCGGATGAAGAACAACTTGTCCATACTGAGTAGATATTGATAGCTTGAGCCTATCAAAGTAATCCTTCATAGTATACTTAAATTGTTGTTGATGTATTTGTTGATATCTGTACCCATAACAATTTTTTTACATTTCATTTATTCGTTGACTTATTTCAGCTAATTTATGAAGGCTTCGATTTATTTTATTTTGTCTACGAATTTTATTTATTTCTTAGATTTGAACTTATTAATTGAAAAGGAATACTATATTCAAATATTGAAACAGATAATATATTTGTTGCAACAGACGACACATCTATTGGAAAAATCAAACGGATTTAGACATATGTTGCAACAGGTAGGTAATCTATTAGAATTTATCAAACAGGTCTTCCCACTGTTGCAACAGATGAACTTTAGATAAAAACATCAAGATAATACAACAGATGACACATCTATTGGGAAAAAAGAACAGATTTAGACATATGTTGCAACAGATGGACTTTATCTATTGCAACAGACGACACATCTATTGGAATAATCGAACAGATTTATACATATGTTGCAACAGGTAGGCTATCTGTTGAAATTTATCAAACAGGTCTTCCCACTGTTACAATAGATGGACTTTAGATAAAAATATCGAGATAATGCAACAGATGATCAACCTATTGCAACAGATAAACTATATGTCAGAATAGGTAGGATAATTGTTACAACGGATGGAGAATCTGTTGCATTATAAAAATTCAACTTTCGTTGGACATAAAAAATTGTCACTATGTGTAAAAAGGTTAAAGTGAATTGAATTGAAATAAAAAAGGCGCAACCCATAGACGGTGTTCAGTTCAACCACCTAAAATAAAATAGGCATCAAGTAGACATGTTCATTTTAAACACGTAAAATAAAATAGGCATCAAATGTGTCAGTGTCAGTCTTGCACATTTCGCTGACTTGCCATCACTTGGCCCCCAACGGTCATTTTTCCCCCCCATTGTCTTATATATTCATCTTCCTCCTAAAATTTAACCCTAAATTCCCAAATCTTCTTCTTCATCGTCATCTTCTTTTATCTATCCAAATTCTTCAAATTATTAGTTTCATTTTTTCCAACTGACCTCTATTTTTTGTGATAAAGATTTTTAATATTGTAAGTGCGGTCATGAAGCTCTGCTAAAGATTTTTTGTACTCAAAAAAATCCGGGTCGTAGGTTTTTTACTTGTAAGATTTCAAAGGTAATATTTTTTTATTTAATTAGTTGATTAATTATTGACTTGTAATTATTTTATAATTGTGTTCTCTTTTTTTATAGAAATTGAGTGGATGTGATTACTTTGATTGGTATGAAGAACGACACCCTTCACAAGCAAATCATGTAATCTGGGGTTTGTTGAACAAAGTCAAGGCTTCTGAAGAGAAACAAAATCGAGCAAGAAGATACTACATTGTTGCCGTTATTGCTATTGGTTTGGTGTTGTTGGGCACATGGATATTGAAGCCTAATTGCTGAAATTTTCATGGTGGTGTGTGTATTTTCTACTGATTTTTTATCGACGGGCACATAGATATTCAAGCGTAACTGTTGGAAAATATCAAAAAGATTTAGGCATATGTTGTAAAATTTAGGTCATCTGTTGGAAATTATCAAAAAGGTCTTCCCACTGTTGCAATAGATTAGACTTATATTATTAAATTATTCATAGAAATAACATCGGCGTAATGCAACAGATGACCAACCTATTGCAACAGATAAATTATCTGCCAGAATGGATTAAAGATATTTTACAATAGATTGACAATATAATCTATTGCATTATAAAAAGCTTAACTTTCATCAGGAAAAAAATTATTGCCACTACATGTACATATAATAAAGTGAAGGGTGAGTTGAAATTAAAAATTTCTATTTCACAGACTCTTCTATATACACAGGCTTCAAGCGTCCAGTTAGTAACCCATAAGACCAGACCTCTTACAGGTTTGCCACAGCGTTGTCTGATGATAGGCGTATTTAGACGCCTAAAGTACTATAATTTACCCATATTTTAGCTAAGTTTTGAGGACAAAATATATAATTCATGCACTTTTAGTCCTTTTTCCTGTAAGTGAGCTAACAAACGTGATTAGCAAGTTTTCAGGTATAAATGATGAAGATTTCAGCATTTTATGGATAACTTGACGCCCAAGGATGCTTCACGAAAGAAGGAAAGGAGAGCTTGGACGCCTAGGGACTAAAAGTGACGCATGGAAAACCTGTCCCGGGCAAAAATAGCATTTCTAAAGACTTTGGGGATCAGCAGTAACTTAGTAGGATTAGGATAATGATGCAGTGACCTAGTAGGACTAGGATAAGTAATGCAGTAGCTTAGTAGGAATAGGATATGGGTGTTATAAATACCCTATTTTTCTGGAGATTTTTATCATTCCCATCCATCCACCATCCATCCATCCATCAAAACAATTCTCCACCACCCTCATCCCTATTCTATCCTTCCCCTTTTTCTTCATTAATTCATTGTTGACATTATTTTTCATATATTCGACTTTTAATTTTTGAAACAAGAGAAAATCTATTTGCAAGGAATTCACGTGTGATTTTTATGATGATAATGTCTATTGTGTTTTCCGTTGCACTCATGCATAGCTAAAATTCTTTGTTGGAGTTATGGAAGACTTATGAGATACTATCTATTGCTATGAGTTTGTGAATTTGTGACACGTATGCTGCTTATATCATTATTCTCTTCATCTTAGTGCAAATTCTTGTGGTTGCAAACGCATAGAATACGCCAGTATAGCATTAACTTGTTCGAAAGAAAAGTTATATGTCTGGAAAAGAGATAATGTCAAGGTAATAGGGCACCAACCCCTGTTAAAAAGTTAGTGTCGTAACTAGATTAACCTCTTGGAGAATTTGTACCGTTAGACACGCTTTAAGCTCGAAAGACTTAAAGTGAAATAATCCTTGATGGTCGAAAGACGCCTGGATTTACCATAGAATACAATTCTCTATAAGTACATGCATGTCTGAATTCCGCATAACTCATAGCCAATAGAGACGTATAACTCATAAGGTGGACATAACCCCAACTCTCAATTCTCATTGGTTAAACATCTTACTGAATATTCTTTCTTTTTTACTTTGCTATTTTCCGTTTTTACTCTACTATTTTGTTACATTATTGCACGCTACAAAATCCTCCCTTTTACGAGACTTGCACCAAAAGTCTAATAATCTTTGCTTACTTAGTGACCGGCTATTCTCTGTGGGATCGATACCCAACCCAGTTGGTTTATATATTTGACAACGACCGCTTACACTCTTATGAGAGCTATAGTTTGAGCGTTATCAAAAATTGGCGTCGTTGCCGGGGAATAAAGTTGTCAACTAAGTTTGTGATAGTTACTAGACCCTTTGGTCAAAGATTCTCGTACTTTACTTTTAGTTGTTGTTTTTGTTTTCTGCAGGTTTTGTTTAGTGCATGCCCCATACTCAAAGTTCAGGACAACCGTTATTACCTATCAATCTGAACCACATCGTATTGGCAAAATGGATGCACAACGTGACATTGAAAGAAGGGCTGCTCAACAGGAGCAAGCTAGATTAGCTGCGTTGGCAGCTGCTCAAGTGAATCAACAGAATATTGATAATCCAGGCCGTGCAACAAATCCTGATGATGAGGACCTGGGTGATGAGGAGCTACTGAATCCTAGGCGTACTGCTGAGGTGGCGACACCTGCTAACAGAAAAGATCGTCAAACTAGATTTAGACCTGAACGCCGAGCTATGCAGATTCCTTTTGATGATGATGATGACGATCTGGACGGAGCTGGTTCCACAGGAGCTATTATTCTTCCGCCATTGGCACCCGGAGCAAAGTTCAATATCACTAGCGCCATGATTCAGCTTTTGCAACTCAAGGGATTATTTGGTGGACTAGCAGGAGATGATCCGAATATGCATCTGATCAACTTTATTTCTATATGCAAGTCATTCGACAATCCTGGCGTTGGACAGAATGCAATTCGACTACGCTTATTTCCATTGTCTCTATCTTGGGAGGCAACTCTATGGTTGAATGGGCTAACTCCTGATTCTATTACTAATTGGAGGCAATTGAAAGACGCTTTCCTAGAAAGATTCTTTCCTCTATCCAAAAGAACACAGTTGAGAGATGAAATCAGCAATTTTCGACAGCTTCCAACTGAAGCTCTTCATGAAACATGGGAGAGATTCAAGAAGAAGCTTATGAGATGCCCAAACCATCATATGACTAATGTTCACCTAATGGAGATACTATACAGAGCCTTGAATTCAATAACTAAACCAGTGGTGGATAATGCGGCTGGAGTATCATTCATGGACCTCACCTTTGGTCAGGCAAGCAATATGCTAGATCGGATGACAAAGCAAAGTAGAGCTTGGCATACCAGGGATTCTGAGGTAGCAAGCCCCACTGTATCTTTTGGCATGACTGCAGAACAGAGGCGTAGACAAGAGGAACGTGACCAAGATATGGCTCACATGAAAACACAGATGGACCTTCTTACCAAGCATTTATTATTAGGGAAGACCGAAAAAGTCAAGGTTGTTGTGTTACAGGGAAGAGATGAATCTGATTCTGAGGAAAAAACCAACTACTTGAATAATCAGGGGGATTTCCGAGGCAATGCCCAAGGAAACCAAGGTCGGAACTATTATGATAAATCCGGATACAGGGACCGTGATCAAGGAAGTTGGAAGAATAAGACTGACAGGAGTGGTTTATATGTTCCTCCTGGAAATCGTGAGGCTGTGGCATCTAGCTCGGGGAAGATATCTATGGAAGATATGATGGCCAAACTGCTGAAAGGAGTGGAGGCAACCAATATGGGCGTAACTGAGGTGAAGAACGATTTGTCTTCAATGAATCAATTGGTTAATTCGCATTCCACTTCAATAAAGCAGCTGGAGCAGCAATCGAGTCAACTTTCAGCAGCATTCAACCAAAGGAAAGCTAGAACGCTACTTAGCGACACAGTGCAAAATCCAAGGAATGATGCATCGTGTATGGCTATTACTACCCGGAGTGGTAAAGTGTTAGAAAGACCGTCCAAAGGCAAGAAGGTGGTTGATGATGTAGTGGATAATATTATTGATGCAAAATGTGAAGAGGCAGAAGAAGCTGAAGTGAGCACTCATGACGTCACTCCTATACGTCTGCAGCCTAAAAAGAATGATAGTTGGAAGCAAGATAAAAAGAAAGTGGTGGAGAAAACTATTCCCCTTCCACCACCACCTTTTCGCCAGAGACTGAAGAAGAAGGCTGATGACACCAGGTTCAGTAAATTCATGACCATGTTGAAGAAGCTTACTATTAATGTTCCTTTGGTAGAGGCGCTGGAAAAAATGCCTGGGTACGCAAAATTCATGAAGGACCTTTTGACAAAGAAGTGGGCGGTAAGCTATGAGCTGGCAGATAATGTTCATCATTGCAGTGCAATCGCTACAAGATCGTTAGTTCAGAAGAAGGTAGATCCTGGTGCTTTCACTATTTCTTGCACAATTGGATCGTTGGATTTTGCTAAAGCATTGTGCGATTTGGGAGCTAGCATCAATTTGATGCCACTATTTTTCTACAGAAAGTTGGGGTTGGGCGACCCTACACCAACCAATATGCGGCTCGTGATGGCAGATAGGCCGGTAAAACGACCTGTTGGTATCCTAAATAATGTGTTGGTGAAGGTTTCCACCTTTATCTTTCCTGCAGACTTTGTGATTTTGGATTGTGAGGTGGATTCTGAAGTTCCCATAATCTTGGGGCGTCCTTTCCTTGCAACAGGAAGTGTGCTTATTGACATGAGAGCTAATGAGCTTTTATTTCGGTTGAATGATGAAGTGGTCCGCTTTGATATATTCAAAGCAATGAAGCAGCCCAGCGATATGAATGTGTTATCTGTAGATGATGTTTATTATAAGGACAAGAAAGAATTATCTGTAGAGAAGCAGCTTACTGTTGAGCCACTATCTGATGTGCTGTTGAATGTTGAGCATAAGGATGTTGAAGATTATGAAGAAACTATGTGTGCTCTAACAGAAATAGGGTCCTATTCTCATACTCCTAAGAAGCTGGACTTTGATCTTAAGAATCAATCTTCACCAACAGAAAACACTTCCATTGAAGAGCCACCAGTGCTAGAATCGAAAGAGCTCCCCAGATATGCGTTCTTGGGAAGTAGAAATACACTTCCGATGAGTGTAACAGATGATTTAAGTGAACAGCATGTAGAGGCTCTCATCTCTGCTCTAAAGAGGTACAAGAGAGCCATTGGTTGGTTTATTGATGATATAATTGGCATCCCACCTGGGATATGTATGCACAAGATGCATCTCGAAGAAGATTGCGTGCCCATAATGAAGCATCAGTGTCGTCTGAATCCATTCAGAAAACGATGCACCAAATATCTCGATGAAGTCTAAGTAATCGAGATAACTATGTCGTGCCGCGACAATAAATCAAGCGCTTGGTGGGAGGCAACCCATCATTTTTAATTGTTTTTGTTTTCTTAGGATTTTGTCGAGCCACGACCAAAACTAAGGCGCTTGATGGGAGGCAACCCATCGTTCTAATCGTTTTTGATGTTTTTGAGTAAATGTAGGTGCAAGAGGTGTAAAGGAGGATATTGGTTTCAAATTTTGATTTGGAAGTATTGCATGTTTAAGGTGGTAATTTAGGAATGAAGAAGCAAAAGGCTATGGGTTAGGCATTGCTTATGAAAATATAGGCAAAGAACAAGGCAAGGCCTATGTAAATCTAGGCCACAAACAAGGCAAGGCCTATGCTATGGCATAAGCTCTCGGATTCTAGAGTGTCATAGCATAGGCGCCGCCTATGCTCAACAATGCCATAGCATAGGCTCCGCCTATTCTCAACAATGCCATAGCATAGGCGCCGCCTATGCAAAAGCCTTCTGCTCAACTAGGCAAAGCATTAGGCATGGCCTATGCTATGGCCTTCTGCTCAACTAGGCAAAGCTAAAGGCGCCGCCTTTGCCTCCTAAAACTCTCAAAACTTTTATTTTTGCTCTTTTAACTTTGCAAGAACATATTCCGAGGCCATCAACCAAGTAAATACTTCTTTGCTCTTCTTTTATATTACGTAAGTATTACAATACTACGCCTATAATAAGTTGTTAAATCATGAAGTAGTGTTGGTGATTTGAATTTGGTTGATACAACTAAGTGAGTGAAAGAATATGTATGGATTCTCTTGACTTGTTTCCAACTTGTATTTGATTTTGATACACTGTCATACTTTTGAGAAATCGACATGGTCAAGATAATTGCATAATCTTGTAACTTGAAAGATTACATGTTGAAATGACTTGTTCATTGAGATGAAAATCATGGGTGACTACAAACATGCGATGTTGTGATTATTTCTATGCCATAAATTGATACGATATCTATGTAGTAGTTTTGTTCAAAAGATGCATTAGTCCAAACACGAAAGCATTGTCAAGATTGCATAACGTTAAGAGGACATGAAAGTATGACTGTGCTGAACATATTGTTGGAACATATCACCTAAATGTATGTCGATGAAGTCTGAGTAATCGACATCATTCACTTAATTAGTTTGTGTCAACAAATTAAGTGTGGGGTGGTGCCACTATTGTCTGTTTGTCGATTGAATCTTCCGAGATAAAGCTAACATGACTTTATTGAGATCTCAGGTAGAATGGCACAAAAAGGACGACAAGGAAAAGAAAAAGAAACCACTTCACAAAAAGGCCAGAAAAGGGGACGAAAAGAGCAAGGTGAATCCTCCGTGCTGCAAATACCTCGACGCACTCTTGGAATCAAGTGGAGTACTTATGAGGAACTTCTGAGGATGACGACTCTGATGATGATTCCGACGCAGGGGGTATGACCCCAGACATAGAGGAGGAGTCCGACTAACCAGGTTCTTCTTATTTATTTTCCACTGAGGGCAGTGTGTCCCGTCTAAGTGTAGGGTGCTGATATTTGTATGCTTTACTTCTTTATCTGCATTTGCATCTATCTATGTTTGTTTGTTTTGTTTGTTTGTAGTTAAATTTTTTAAAAAAAATTTAACTTTGCATGAAATTGTTCTAAGGGGCAGCATGGTATTATAACAAGAGTTTGTGCTAAAATCATTACTATTGAGATGTTTAGGCTCTAATTGTGACTCACTATGTGATAATTGTGTGGTTCAGTTCCTTTATCTGTTGGGTCAAGAGTCTATACTACTCCCAATAAAGTCGACCATGTGCCTTGTGTGTGTGAGGATATAGTATATTCTGTGTTTGTGGCTGATGCTAGAACTTGCCTGGTGTGTGTGTGAAGCAAAATAAAGAGTGTGAGTTTAGGAGATGATTTAGGCATTTATTTGGCAACCTGTAATTGTTTACCTTCGTTTTACCTACCTGTGGACATTATCCTAGTCAACCCTTTTGAGCCTTTAAGCCTATTTTCTTTGACAGCCTCATATGTAAGCCTAATCCATTTTTTTCAAGACCATAATTTGATCCAAATTCCTAAGCGCTTTAAATTGTAAAGTCATGTGACAAAATAAGAGGAAATTGGATGAGTGTGATGCCTTAGAATGTATTGGTGCTTGAATTCGTTATGAAAAAGAATTGCTAGCATAGAGGTGTATTATGAAAAGAAAACTTAAAAGTTAGTTATGTTTAAAATTGAAAAACAAAAGAGGTGAGAAGGGGTGGTAGATTAAAAGAAAGTAGAAAGGTTGTTCAAAATAGAGTGTTAAACGGCATAATGTGATGTATTAAAGCGCTTAGGAACATAGTCACTATTTCTTGCCAAAATAGTCCTACCCTTCCCTTAGCCTACATTACAACCTGTAGAAGACCTATTTGATCCTAAGATTAGCATTCTGATATTTAGTGGAGCATTACACTAAGGGAAAGCCTATGGTCATCAGTTGCAGCATATGAATTCTTTGTGAGAGAGAGAGCAAGGATAATCATATACCCATGCTTCTATAGATGAAATTACTTGTGAGTGATTATGGGTGATATATTGTGAGACACACATGGTTGATGAGTTTTGGGTAGTTGTGTATGATTCTTTGTGCCTTAACTTTTGAATACGAATTAGCCATCATCACGAGTCTATGTTAGAGGTTAAATTGTTTCTAGTAGTGATCAGAAAACTACTCTTTGTTAATGATTGTCGTGCCTGTCTTGATGAATATTTTGTGTTTTTACTGTGAAACCCTAAGTAGATGTTTAGATGGACATGTATTTTGTTCGAGGAAGAACAAAGCTTTAAGTGTGGGGTGTTGATGATAGGCGTATTTACACGCCTAAAGTACTATAATTTACCCATATTTTAGCTAAGTTTTGAGGACAAAATATATAATTCATGCACTTTTAGTCCTTTTTCCTGTAAGTGAGCTAAAAAACGTGATTAGCAAGTTTTCTGGTATAAATGATGAAGATTTCAGCATTTTATGGATAACTTGACGCCCAAGGAAGCTTCACGAAAGAAGGAAAGGAGAGCTTGGACGCCTAGGGACTAAAAGTGACGCATGGAAAACCTGTCCCGGGCAAAAACAGCATTTCTAAAGACTTTGGGGATCAGCAGTAACTTAGTAGGATTAGGATAATGATGCAGTAACCTAGTAGGACTAGGATAAGTAATGTAGTAGCTTAGTAGGAATAAGATATGGGTGTTATAAATACCCTATTTTGCTGGAGACTTTTATCATTCCCATCCATCCACCATCCATCCATCCATCAAAACAATTCTCCACCACCCTCATCCCTATTCTATCCTTCCCCTTTTTCTTCATTAATTCATTGTTGACATTATTTTTCATATATTCGACTTTTAATTTTTACAACAAGAGAAAATTTATTTGCAAGGAATTCACGTGAGATTTTTATGATGATAATGTCTATTGTATTTTCCGTTGCACTCATGCGTAGCTAAACTTATTTGTTGGGGTTATGGAAGCCTTATGAGATACTATCTATTGCTATGAGTTTGTGAATTCGTGACACGTATGCTGCTTATATCATTATTCTCTTCATCTTAATGCAAATTCTTGTGGTTGCAAACGCATAGAATACGCCAGTATAGCATTAACTTGTTCGAAAGAAAAGTTATATGTATGGAAAAGAGATAATGTCAAGGTAATAGGGCACCAACCCCTGTTAAAAAGTTAGTGTCGTAACTGGATTAACCTCTTGGAGAATTTGTATCGTTAGACACGCTTTAAGCTCGAAAGAGTTAAAGTGAAATAATCCTTGATGGTCGAAAGACGCCTGGATTTACCATAGAATACAATTCTCTATAAGCACATGCATGTCTGAATTCCGCATAACTCATAGACAATAGAGACGTATAACTCATAAGGTGGACATAACCCCAACTCTCAATTCTCATTGGTTAAACATCTTACTGAATATTCTTTCTTTTTTACTTTGCTATTTTCCGTTTTTACTCTACTATTTTGTTACATTATTGCACGCTACAAAATCCCCCCTTTTACGAGACTTGCACCAAAAGTCTAATAATCTTTTCTTACTTAGTGACTGTCTATTCTCTGTGGGATCAATACCCAACCCAGTTGGGTTATATATTTGACAACGACCGCTTACACTCTTACGAGAGCTGTAGTTTGAGAGTTATCATTGTCGCATAGAAAAGTCGTTGGATCGGCCATTTCTATCCCGATCAGCAAAAATTCGATGTATGCAAGAGCGTGCGAGCCGCACGCTTTAGCGGCATCATCTTTTGGAAGGATCATTCCCCTATTTTGACCTTCAAAATCCCATGATTTCTTCATCAACACTTCCTTTGGCCAATATTCATCAGTTTACTCTCCCTCAATAAGATGGGCAACAGCACCATCAGTGGCTCCACGAGGAGAAAAAGATCGAAATCGTCCATGAGAGGTACGTTGGAGTCATAAACATTGATCTTTCCCTCCTCGAGTAGTATCTCAACAGCCCCATAATGCATGCCGTTCATGCTAATGACTGCAAGAATCCTTTTTGCTTTGGTCCAGCTCTTGCCGTGTGGATTTGGCTTGTCCCCTCTAACATATCTTAACGTTTCTTCTTCATCCAAGACCAACGTAGGAACTAGGAAATCAAGTCCCACGCCAAGGGTTGACGCCTCTCCATTGAGTTGATTGTACCTATCCTTGAGCTTCTTGCAGAAGTCGAGGTCCATTATCCTATCGACAACGTCATAAGCTTCCCGATACGTTAATTGTCTTTTCCTCATGAGGCAGAGAATTATGTCAACATGCTATGAGATAAGAAGTCAATTTTTAAATAGGTTAGTAATTATAAAGATGCAATGGATGGTCCATCTGTTGCATAGGGTTCTCTGAATCAATAATCCAGCACAACTTAGGCAACAGATGGATAATAAGTTGTAATAGAACCACAACCATTTGCACCAGTATACCCAGCTATTGCAACAGATGTGAAATATGTTGCGTAGCTTCTTCTTCATGGGGTATATTAGAAGGGCTAGGTTAGGAAAATTAAACTTGTCTTGTCCTCGTACGGCATATGCATATCAGTCATAGTCTGGAAGTCTTGGGGGAAAGGAAGGCATGGGGTAATCTGGTGCACCTGGCTTGGCATTCTTGGCCTGTCGCAGATCCCCCTTCTCTTCATTGCCAAGTTCCGCGTATATGTCCACCTTCTTGACTGGACCCTAATTTTAACCAGCTTTTGGAGAGGGAGGAATTGTAATTGCTTTTGATTTCCAAGCAGAGAGTACGTCTCTAATTGTTCGTTTCTTTCTCCTAACCAATGCTGTAGGAGTGTGTGGCTCCCTCACCTTCTTGGATGGTATGACACACCTCTTGGATTTGAATTCCTCGATAGCTTTACAAATAGCCTCTACTTTTTCAAAGAGTTTATCCTGTCTGTCCTTGCACTCATCGCATTTGCAACGAGAACAAGAGGGTGAAGAGGGGTGAGAGGGACCTGTGTAAGGGCGAAAAGGGGTGTTATCAAATATATTTATTCTTTCTTGAGCATCAACATGCTCATCATCACGAGTGATAGAAGTATCAGCATGCCTTTCACCAACACCAACAACTCCACCAGAAGAAGCACCCGGATCTGTCTTAGTAAAAGGTTGGTCATGAAGAGCCTCAACATTAGGTTGACCTTGTCTAACTGCTCTCCTTATGGCTGTTGCTCCAGCCAATTCCTTCTTTATTAACTCTACCATTGGGTCTGCAATAGTATCAACATGACCTAGAGTAATATAAGAAGTCATCACCGACTCCTCCTCAGTAGGCATGATCCATGGATGCACAACCTATAAAAACTAAAAAAAAAAGACAGATGCATTTAAATCATATAATATAATAATTTTCACAGTTGGGCTACATTTAAAAAAAAAGACCCATTTGTTGCATAGTTTGCAATATATGGTTAATATTCGTTTGAGTCTGGTTCAGAGAAACAGAGCAACACATGGATAATCTGATGCAAAATATCAATCATCGGTTGCAACAACTGCACAAAACGGATAATTTGTTATGCAATAGATGATCTGTACATCGCAATAGATGAACGATATGTTATCAAATTAAACATATGTTGTATAATTTGCAGTAGATGGTTAATCTTTTAGGAGTCGGGTTCAGAGAACCAATGCAATAGATGGGTAATCTAATGCAAGATATACCCCGTCGCAACAGATGTTCCATCTGGTGCATCAGATATAACATTTGTTGCACCAGATATAACATCTGTTCAATATCTTTCTTATCTTTGAGTAGAATTATTTTACTTGAAGAAGACGTATTGCATCATTTGGAGGGTTAAAGATATCATCCTCCTTAATATTGGTGTTGCTCTTTGCAGCCAACAACCTAAACATCCTTGGATGAGAAACCTCATCCGGGTAATCCATTAACTGCTTTCGGAGAGGAGGAATGGCTTTAAATGCCCAAGCCTAAAAAATATAAACAGGAAGCAAGAAAAAAAATCATAATAACTATATTCAATATAAATTAATGGATGAGTAAAATTAGTGATTAATTTTACCATGAAAGCCCAAGGAAAGTCGTATAATGCGGTCGTCCCTGAGGATAACTTGGTCAGTAAATATTGGGCAGTCAAGTAGAAGATGTCATATCCCCGGGGATAATTGTTGAATTTATCAAAATCCTCAGCACGCGCCAACAAATCATCTTCTATGACCTTCTTGACGTCTCTTGCCAATATAACCGAATGGACAAACCAAACTAAATTAAGCACAATTGCTCCCTGTACTGCTCTGGTATGGTTTTATCCTTGAGATCTATCAACAAATCCGATGCTTTGTAGCCACGTCGTGCAATGTCAAACAACCCATCTATTTTTCCCTCGCATTTTCTTGCCTTGGATCTTTTGCGGGGTGGTGGTCCTTCTGGATTATGGCATCTCAGGCCCATTACTATGACAAACTCTTGCAAGCCAAAGCAGGCATGCCACAGTAGTTGATCCAGATTTCACCCATCTTCTTTTTGCCCCCTCCTCCGGATCTTTATCATCCCCCGCGTACTTGATCCTATGCTTGAGAAGACCATATACCATTGTCATAGGGAACGGATACGGGCAGAGGGGTCCTCAGGCAGCGCAAGAAAGCGTCCAAAGAAGCTCTTCTTAACAAGTCCTCCTGTGTTTTCGTTCTTCATAATTTTCATAAAATGTTCAAAATTTTTCCCCATCTGACATTTAAGTACAATTTGACCAGTTAGTTTTTTTCCTTCTGGATCATTTATCGGCATCGCAACTTGAAACCTGTCAATACTAAAAGTTTTGATAATATCATGCTGGGATGTCGATATTAACTCACGCCCCGTCGGTAATCCATTATCATCATGTTGATGATCATCCTCTTTCTCTTTCTGGCTCTCCAATTCCTCCTCTTTCTCACTTTCATTTTCTTCATCACCATCTACGGACCCTTGTTCACCTACCTCAATGTTATTTTCATATCTCTCCTTAGCTTCACTTTTCCCTAACTGAGATTGTTCAGGAAGCTCCTCCGAATCCCTCTGTACTGTAGCCTTTTTTTTGAGTGGTCACACGTTGATCCACTTTCACTTTCTTTTCTTTTGGGAGACATGTTTTACCTACAGACAAAGAAAAAAAAATTACATTACAGTTGTTGTATGCATAGATTTTAAAAAATGCATTACAAACACCACGAATACTGACACACCAACAGCCACCACCACAAACACCACTAACCAATGGCAACAAACAAACAAACACCACGAATACCGACACCACCACAAACACCACCAACCTATGCCACCACCGGTGCCACCACGATGACCACAAACACTACCACCACCAACAACACCATCCAACTCTACCACGACAGTCAATGGAACACTGTGATGGAATTATTACCATATAGTCTTTTTGTTATCATATATCACTTTTTAAAAGATATTTCCTCTTTTTTTTTTTCTTAACATCTAATTTAAGACTCCATTTTTATGTACACAAGGAAAAAGAAAATCTGTCAATATTAATTTATCATAAATTTGCTCTTACCATATATTTTAGGATACTTTAATTTTTAATTAATTAATTATTAAAAAGGTGAAACGGCGATTTTGCCTAAAACAAAAACTTTTAATGGAAGGCAAAAAATTTAAATCACTTTTTAAAGATCTTCACACTTTTAATATATTATAAATTATAGATATAGATATATAATACATAGTTATTTTCAAGAGAAAGAACATACCAGTAAAATCATATAGTTAGAGATCATTTATAAACTTTCCAAATAAATTGATAGGTGATACACGTGTTAAGGATAGAGGGTTATGGTACTACATTAGTTTTGAGCATATCTAGAACTCCAGGTCAAATCCAACTTCAATCTCCATCACTTTTTGAAATGTATGAGTAGTTTAAGTTTTAGTATTACATAGAAAAATGAAGAAATTGCATAAACATTTTATTAAAAATTAAAGAAACTCATAAAAGAAAATATATCTAGTATATATATTTTTTGTATGGAACAACTGGAAAGTTAGATGCAAAATCAGACTTGAAGATGTGAAAATGTCAACCAAGCTTGATTGGCCTAGTGGTTAGCTCACTAGGTCGCATAAGCAAGTGTCGGGGGTTCGATTCCCGCCTTTTGCATGCAGCAACCAATTGACCAGCGACAAATCCTTAAATGAAGCTTAGATCCGCAGAGGATTAGTCCTTGTCCTGTCGGGCTGGGGATACCTGAGAAACAAAAAAAAAAAAGTGTGAAAATAATGTCTACTCATAGAATTCTTCTTAATTTAAACGACTCAATTGCTTTATCCATAAAATATTTTTAGAAATTAATTGGGCCAAATTGAACCACTGACTCTCCAGCAGGAATTATTAAACGAGTCCTGACCGTTAATCATTAGGCGGATTTAGAGAGCACGGTCGGGCTCTTGGGACGTAATCCTTACAAAGCTAGTCCCCACACATAAGTCTCAGGGCATTTTGCAAGTCCCCGACCCAGAGAACGAGTCCCAAAATAGCTTTATAAAAAGGGGAAAGGACATGGTATGGTCATCTTAAAAAGAATTGACCCACATTTGAAAAGGTGGACATGCAGTAGCCAGTCGGCTAAAGTAATTCCCCTTTTTAGCCATTTGGCTCAATTGGGCACATGCAGTCTCTATACTCAATTGATACACTTTTATACCACATTGATACACTTTTATAATATATTGATACACTTTTTAAAAAAGAGAAAGGAAATTATATGCAAACACATGCAGTCCCTATACCCAATTGATACTCTTTTACATCACATTGATACATTTTTTTACTACATTGACACACTTACAATGTTCATATACTCAATTGATACTCTCTTATACTACTTTGATACATTCTTAGAATGCATGTAAAAATTATATAGAGTCATATAAAATATGTATCTAATTAAAAATTGTAGTTAAAAATTGTATAGAATATGTATAAAAATGCTATAATTATTATATAGAATATGTATATAATTATTTTTCCAACGAAACGGTCTGTACTGTCTTTTACTTGTTCCAGTTGTACATGATTCATGAAATGAGAGATTATATTTGATGTATTTCACTTATAACGCTCGAATGGCCTTATATAATTTGGGTTTCCCATTCTTAACAAACAACACATTTCATTCACAGATATTCGGTTCAGTTTATTAATATTTCCTCTGATGCCTACAGTGCTATTATTATCTGATGGCACCTTCTTATTTTGTGTATAACAATCCCCACCAATTTCCATTTTAATGCAAAACTGTAACTTGGACACTTTGCCTTAGATTGTTTTTACACTCTTTAATGAAAATTTTTGCATTATATCTCAATCAATTCGAACAGGAATAAAGTTGACTAAATAATTTATTTATTTATTTGCATTTGTATTATCTTAAGTTAAATTGCTTCCACTCAAATCTCTACTAAAAATTAGTATAATATTTCACACAATGGCACACGAATTGACATAACAAGATGTTCAAGTTCTAATAGTAATAATCCAAAAAAAAAAAAAAGATTCCAAATGTGGATTAAAGTACAGTAGGACACTATAATAATATGTTATTATGAGATGCTAAAAAGGAATAAGGAGTAAAAAAAAATATGAGCCCATTAAAGATGAAAAGTCGGCGGTCCAGTACATAAAAAAAAATGAAAAGGGACGAATTATGATGCTTAATGGCTATTTACTGGATTTTTAAATTTAGGTGCTAGTTTTGTGGAATTATTTTAGTTTTAGGTGTTATTTTTTTCCTTTTCCCTTATAAAAAGGAGAGTGGATAACCAATTTTGGATTAGAATCTAATTTTGACCACGTGCCTCAGATTTGACTTGTTTACTCTGTTAGAGTTTGTGACCCAAATTCTGTTGATTCGGCCCTGAAAAGTTTGCGGTGCGCCTCATGTTTGTGATTTTTTGTGGGGTCTGTGGTGGTAGCGTAAGGACCGGGCCGATAGGATTGATCACGGGTATGGACCTGTATATTTTTTGGCCTAGGATTTATTTATACGTATTATATAAGTGCAATTTAATGGGTTGTTTTGGATGGTTTAAAAATACGTCATTAAGACTTTCGTCTCCTCACTGTACTCTTCTCTATTATAGTGAATTCCTCTGTCTCTGGCCGTGATTTTTTCCGTTAAGGAATTTCACGTAAATTTGTGTCTTCTTATTTTTTTTTTGTTTTGTGGTATTACTTATTCTGTCCGAACATAACATACTCAAGTAATATAAGTGTTGTTGGACTTGTTTAGTCTTGTAGAGTACACTATTGAACAGATTTGGAACAAACAGAGGATGAGAGGAAGAACCGTTCATAAAGTTATAAAGTTTCATATTGGGATAAGTTAAGACTCAACTTGGATGAGAGAATGTTTTCCCAACTTAGTAATTATTAAAGTGGGTTAAGATTAAAGGAGTACGATAAATAAAAGGTGAGGAGTGCATACACCGGAATCGGGTACCATAGGGTAATTTAGTAGTTATGTGTTTTTTTCCTTTACTTAATTGGTAATTGATTTGATGAGTATGCTTTGAATGATCTAATGATAATACACGTGGGAAATTAGATCCTACAAAAGACATCTTTATCAAAGGAGGAAATCAGGAAATTCCAACCATGACAATAACATATTCAGTATAGTCTCACAAGTAAGGTCTGGGAGGGTACAATGTACACAAACCTTATCTCTACCTTGTTAGATAGAGAGGTTATTTTCGAAAGAACTCGACTCAAAGAAGTTAACCAATGACTACGAAAGTGCTAAAGAATAAGTGAAAGCATCTTTTGATAAGGTCGTCAATGAAAAAGAAATGAAGAACTGTACGAATCGTCCACCAACTTAGGGACCTGATCCCTAATTAATGTATGCAGTAAAAGACGAGAGAAAATGAAATGCAACATAAAACAAACAATACACACATAATATTTTACGTGGAAACCTCCTTGCTCAAGGGAGTAAAACCACGACCTACCACGTAGGATTTCCAACTACTTTACTCTCTTCAAGGAAACACGAATACAGACTCCATGGTACAAGGATTAACCTCTTAACCCTCAGAAACTTGCAATAACTTTATTACAAAATTCCAATGCAATAACTCTATTACATCTACTAAAACAACTAACTCTAACCGAATCAACAACAAACTAATTCTAGCTTCAATGTCAACTAATTTTGGCTCACACAACAAACATAAAGAGAACACACCAAGAAGACACCTACAATCTATGGACTAGATCAGTAGGTTAACGTTTACAAACAACTAAATAAAGACTCAAATACAACACAAACTTAAGACACAAATGACAACTGAAGCAGGTCCGAGGCTCTGGTTGGAAAATTTCCTTCAAGAGAGATTTGATGTTGTTTGCATATGGAAGCTTAGGTTTTCTTATTGTAACATGTTCCATATATATGAGAGAAAAAAACCTAGGACTCTTTCTGATTGGTTGGAGCAAAAGGTGTTGCAACTTTGCCACAAACTTTCTGCAATCAGTACTATTTCCAGTTGTAATGCTGACTTAGTGTCGAAAACATAGACGCGATGAACCTGGTCCCTGACGCGATGAACCTGGTCCCTGAGTAGTTGCAATTTCGTCAACAGAACACAGTGCATGTCTCTTCATGAACCAGGTCCCAAGGTTGGTGGTTTGTCAATCATCAAAACTAATGGCTTAATAATCAACAAACTCATACTCTTATTTTTCACAAGATCCATTATGATTCTCACTGCTTCCCCTTGTCACTGATACCATCCTCTACTGATCCCTTCCCTCTGTCACTAATACCTACCTATGAGAATTCCGCAGTGTCACGACCCGAGTTGGGCCCTGGTGGGGATGGGCATCCCAAACCATGAAGGACCGAGAGACCCCTTAGCATGTAATCATAAGCATAACTCATATGATATAAATGTGCGAAAAATAAACTGAAACTATAGTAGTCCCAAAATCAAACTGAAATCTTCATAACATCGTATTAAAAAGGAGAAACCCAAATCCAATCCAAACTATCTACGAAGCCTCTACTAATTTGAACATACTAGTTTGTCTAAAAATCGGGACAAGGCCCCCGACCAAACCATAAATTAACTGAAAACTAAAATATGCATAGGCTACCTTCCAAAGTAAGGGAGGTTCACCAACTCTGAACTCTTGGAATAATCTACTGGTTTGCAGGACCACGGGACTGGGCCTCAGAACCTGAAATATAGGGGGGTCAATATTCAAAATCACTGATATGTAGAACAATCCAAAAATAACATGTATTTTATACAACATACGTGAGAGCATTTAATAAATCAATTTAGCATATGAAGATTGAAAAAATATGGTCTTAGTTTAATGAGCTTCAAAACATCTTATTGAAATCATGACTCAACTCTTTATTTCTCTGTTGAGCTAGATGGTACACCCTACAATCTGTAACTCTTCGGGCTATATAAAATCCTCCCTTGACTAGAAGGCCAAGCCTCCAACCCAAGTTTACCATGAGGGCTGGAGTCTCTGCATTTCTACTATGCTACAAGGCTATTGCCAGTGTACAATCCCCTATTTTAGAGCAACATAAAACCCGTGTCGGCAAATAATAATTTCAGGCAATGAGTTATCTGAACTCGAGCCTTCTTCGGGTAACTATCTAACTCTCTTCAAGACCTATTTTAGACTCTTAAAATCATGCTTTCTTCTTATAGACTATTTCTCTCTTATTCTGTTTAGGGTTGTAACACCCCAACTTAGGATAAGGAGTCCCACATCGGCAAAATATAGGAGGGATGCTGGGTATATAAGTAAGCAAGTCGTACTCTCTAGTGGTGCATTTTAAAGCCATGCAGGTCTGGGCCCAAAGAAGAAAATATCACTAGTGGGTTGGGGAGTTATAGGGGTGTCTCGGGCCTTGATGGTTCGGGATGCCCGTCTCGTCCAGGGCCCCGACTCGAGTCGTGACATACTTGGTATCAGAGCCCAGAGTTTGAGTGTCCTAGAAAATCTATAAAACTGTGTCTAGTAGTTTCCTAATTATGGGTGTGAACCGTGCCGCACTTATGATTAGGAGGCTGCATGGCATTTTAGAAATATTTCTATTCTTTCTTACTCTAGATCGTGCAATAGAGTTGCCCTAAGAAACTTATACAAACTCGTACATTGCTCCAATTGTTATTTCCATCCCCACCTTTGAGGTAGTAGAAGCAGTAAAGGTCAGATTCTTATCGATGTAGTTCTCACAACCAAAAAGTTAAGTGACTGCACGAGAGATTAAGAAGAGACTATTAGTGTGTTTAAGTTCTTCATTTCGAAAGGATGCACCCTTGTTTATATGAATCATGTATTTGACCCTACGATAATATGTACTCTCAGGACCTTTTGAGCTTTGTTACAGATGAATACTTTAATTGAAAAAGTATGTATGTCAATGCCTAGATAGTATTTTTTCACTTGAGAGATAGTGTGGTTTGGGATGTTGTAAGTCATAAGTAGTAGAATGAATTCTAGATCCAAAAATATGAATTTAGAAGTTTAGTGGCCTAAAAGTGGAGATGGTAAATTGATAAAAGTATGT
The DNA here is from genome assembly GCA_030864215.1 of Capsicum pubescens. Lineage (NCBI taxonomy): Eukaryota > Viridiplantae > Streptophyta > Magnoliopsida > Solanales > Solanaceae > Capsicum > Capsicum pubescens. The sequence continues at coordinate 34,520,913 of CM061546.1, forward strand.
AGTTGGACTCATTTATCCATTAACTAAGTGATGAGGTGAAATGTCCTTAGGTGTTGGTCAAGGTGTAAATTTGATGGTTGCAAGTAGAGCAAGGATTTTTGGATATGATGTCTTAGAAGCATACTTGAACTAGGAAAAAAAGTTAGGATGACATGTCATGGTGTTAGTAAACATTATGTATAGGTTGTGGAGGATAGAGTGGTCAGGAATGGACAAACATGGTATCATCCCTTGTGTTTTAAAGAGAGTATCCCCGCTTGTTTTTGTAGAGATGATGGTAGTTTAGGCAGGTCATTGGATAAATAGTACCGGTGTTTGAAGGGAGAATATGCGGATAGATTGCAATTAGATAGGCTATGATATTAGATTAAAATTTTACTATTTTATCATGAGCCCTCAATGAACTGGTGTTCTTTTTTATTCTCTTCTATAGTGGTAATTCTGAGTAATATAAGTGGATGAGTATTGCCATCTATGTTTAGTACTAGACCATAAGCTTGAACTTAGATGATCATCGTGGTAAGAAGAAGGGTAGTATGAGAGTTATAGTGTTAGTTAGGATTTGACCTAGTGGACTGGACATAGAGTATGTGAGAAATTAAGTTGTTAAATTGTGATAAGTGTGAAAGTATAAGTGTGATGTAAGTGGGCTTTAGATGAATAAGTGAATGGAGGCTAAAACATTTGATAAAGAGGAGATCTTAGGAATTATAAGGAAAGATGCGTGCTCCAGAAGAGATATATATATTGTAAGCTTCTAAGTATGGTGTTTTCTTAGTTTACTATTCTTGATATTGCGGAAAGTGTGAAGATTCAAGTATTGTATATATATATGAACTCTAGATAAAATAGTGGATTATGTCTAAGTCATTAGATAGAAAAAAACCTTAGTATTATAAGAAAAAGTGTAACTTAGGTAGTATTTTGTTGTATGAGATTCTAAGTTTTGTAAGTTCTATGTGTGCCCAGTTAGTACCATTGAGTTTTTAGGGGTGAAGAAGGTTAATTATGTATCACATGGAGTTCTTGTGAGTTGATTTGAGGGGATTATAGGTAGATGATGTTGAGTCTCTTGCTATAAGTTTTAATTCTATAATATTGGGTGAATAGAAATTTAGAGTTGTGATGATTGTAGACTAATAAGAAAAGACCAGCTTGTTAAGCTTTAGAGGTTGTGGGAATGTATACCAATAGGAGCATAAATTATAGAGAATGATGGCAATAGATTCAAGAAAAAGTTTAGAGAAGTATCTTAGAAAAAAATGTCCTAGCAACGATTAAGTATCTACAAATATAGTACATTAAGGAGAGTTTAGCATTCATGTGTATAGTGATTTGTCGACCATGCAGAGTAAAGTAATGATAGACCAGCTTAGATAATAGGTCCACAACTTAGAACACCGACTTTTAAGCTAAGGGAGAGATGATAGGGTGAAGAATCAAGTCAGGTATTTGGATACAAATAGTAACGTAATGAGTTCCAAAAAGAGCTAGAATGAGAAAGTGACCCACTCTTATCCTAAAATATTCCTTGTAATTCAGTCACTATGACACTCTACTCATGTCCCCCATAATAGCATTATGCCCATGATTTAGGTTTATGCACTTCACACTGATTCACGTTCATGCTCAGTTCCTAGAATTAAAATAAGCTTCACTCAGTGATCCTAGATTTATCCCATGAATCCATGAATTCCAGTATGCTCAGTCCCAGGAACTCATGCTTTTTTATATGTTTCGAACTCATGTTATGTCATTATACTCACCATTCGTGATTTATGTGATTAACATATGAAGTATCTGTGCCTAATGTACCTCGAGGTTATTCTTGAACACGGAAAAAACATGCAGGTAGACTTGAGATCTAGTAGTTATATGTTCGTATGGGGATTATAAGTGAAAATGATTATGCATGGTATTCAAAGGAGAAAACATAATTGAGAAATATTGCTAAGCTCATCCTACTATGCTCAATGCATCTTTGATTCTTGTCATTAATTAGATTGTGTGGAATCTATGTTCAAGGCTATGTTCATATGTAGTAGTTCATGTTTATGTATCTTTTGACTTTACGGACTCATGTCTTATGTCCTTAGTGTGATAATTATTCTATTTATAACTCGTGCTTCTAAATTCCTTTGTACTTGGTTGTCAAACCCTTGTCATAAATACCTCTCAACTATATTGATGAGTACAGTACAACAGTCGATGGTAAATTATTTCAACTCATGCAATTTCTTCTACCCAAGATCTTCATTCGAGGACGAATGATCCCAAGGGGGAGATATTGTAAAATCTCAGGCCCATTACTTATCCTTCAAGAGCAATTTCGTCATTTCCTTTTTACCTTTACTGTAAATAATTAAAATCCTTTTAATTTATCAGTTGCCATGCATTTATTTTTCCCCTATAGCATTATTTTCCCATCCAAGTTCTATAAGTTACACACATGAAAACAAGTCCCTCTATTTTCCTTCATCAATTTTTCAAAGTTTTCAGCAGCAACCAATATCCCTTTTCTTTCATCTGTTTTTCATAAGTTTTCAGCAGTCAATATCCCTTTTCCTCCTCTCAATCATAATTTCTAAGAAACAAAAGAGAATTGGTTGAGAATCAAGTTCAAATTTCATCTTCCTATCTCAATGTAATACCCCAAACTTTCTTTAAGCAGTCAATATCCCTTTTCCTCCTCTCAATCATAATTTCTAAGAAACAAAAGAGAATTGGTTGAGAACCAAGTTCAAATTTCATCTTCCTATCTCAATGTAATACCCCAAACTTTCTTTAAGCAGTCAATATACCTTTTCCTCCTCTCAATCATAATTTCTAAGAAACAAAAGAGAATTGGTTGAGAATCAAGTTCAAATTTCATCTTCCTATCTCAATGTAATACCCCAAACTTTCTTTAAGTCAAATCTAGTCTCCAGGAGAGATAGTGATGACTTCCTAAATGATTAATATTTAAATCAGAGAGAATTTCCCCAATTTTGACTTTTTATCATGTGGAAAATTAAATTAGCTTTCCATTGATACCCATTTCGTCAAAATCCGATATCGGGGTAGAAAGTTATGGACAAAATATAGAAAGTAGTCAAAACTACCCAAGTGCGATGGTGAAGGCCGACGGACCGTCGAGCTAGCGTCGGACCGTCGCCCAAACCATCGCAGCGGAGGCAGTGAGACCACATTCTTCCTAAGGGCGACGACTTAGGCCAACAGACCGTCGAGCCAGCGATGGACCGTCGAGCCAGCAATGGACCGTCGTCCAATCCATCGTAGAAGAGGTAGTGAACCCCTATTCTTCCTAGGAGCGACGGTCAGGACCGATGGACCGTCGACCCAGCGAGGGACCGTCGCATATTTCGTTCTGCTATTTAAAGTTGTTTTTAAAAGGGTATTTGGGTCTTTTCCCACCCGTTTTAACCCCTAATTATACCAGAAAATAGCTCATAACTTCATTATTCATTTATAACATCCAATTAGGGTTTCTCTCAAAGATCAATCTCCAAGAACAAGAAACTCTAGGTGCTTAATTCCAAGTCAAGAATTCAAGCTTTCCTCCATAAATCTTTAATAAATAATCCACCCAGGTATGTTAAGTGTTGATTCATGGGTTATTTCACCCATGAAGCTCAAGAATCCTATTTTTAAACTCATGAATTGTGATCTCCATATGGTGGGTTGATTTTAATTATGTTGATATGGTTGTATGAATCCCAAGTTAGAGTCTTTATGTACTTTTTATGAAATTATGCTAGTATGTGGGTTGGAAAATTTTAAATGGAGTTGATTAAAGTAACCATGATGAATGAACTAGTGTATATGCCTAAGACTAATGTTATGCATGCAATGTGCTTGATAGAATGCCCAAAGAACAAGAATCATGCTTTAGGAGCCAATTATGACCAAATTGATGAACCCATGATTTACCCTTATGTTCAAAATGACTCCCATGTTATTGTTATGCACTGAAATTGTTTGATGGATTGTTCATGAGATTAGCCTATTAAATTATGGCATGTTTAGATGCTTTCCTATTCATTTACTAAACCATGATAATCAAGTGCCTCATGAAATTCCCCAATAATTGTATTATGGATTGTTGATTATGGTTGTGAGTCCAGGAAGTGTCATGTCTTGTCATTTTCATGCTATCAAGTCTTAGGAGTAAATGTACACGACAATTTAGTTGTGTGCCTAGAGCTAGTGTCATGTTTTCAAGATACTCTCAGTCAAGCCATGTTCAGTAGAATTCAGTCAGTCTCATGACTCAGGAAAAACTCAGTAACCTCATTCAGTTATCAGATCTCAGTGATACTCCGTCAGTTAACAAAACTTAGTAAACTCAATCCAGTCAGTTCAGTATAATTAATTCAGTTTCTAATCAGATGGGAGTAGGATTTAGCACCGAGTGAACCCAAGGATGGGAACTCACCTTCAAGTAGAGGGTGTGATTCTTAGAAGCAACCCTTGCGCTCCAGAACTACATAGCCAGCGTAGGTTGAGACATCTAACCTATTAGATATGGTTGATAAAGTGGCTTAACCTATTAGATAAGGGTCCTACCATTCTCCTTAGAGTACCTGTTAGATGAGGGATCACTCATAGCTTGTCTTTATGAGTGGTGCGTTATTGACACCCTTCTAATTGGGGTTACATATTGGACCCCAACTCAACTATATTGCTTTATTTGGGGCATGTCGGTTAGATGACTACTTTCTATAGTTACAGTCTTAGTCTCAGTAATAGAACTCAGATAGTACTACAGAATTCAGGACTGTTAGATACAGTCACCCAGTTCAGTATGGAACTCAGCTAGTTTCATCAAAAACAGGACTGTCAGACACAGTCATTTAGATAGTAGTACAACAGTTATACGAAACCTATTTATCAGTATTCAAATTCAGTGATGTCTTGATCTCAGATATAGTTCACATATTCATGCATGTATTCTCATGTTCATGTTATTCGGTCAACTAGTACTGTTCATGCATATAAACCCTTGCATTCAGCCTACCTCACTTGCATACCAGTACATTCAATCGTACTGACGCATTTGCGCTATGGTGTTTTATACCATAGTTTCAAAAGCACGAGCTCCAAAGCATCAGTAGCATTCCAATCTCAGCAATCAGAGTTAGCAGTGAGTCCTCATCCTTCAAGGACATGATCATTACTTTATTATGTTATTACTTAGTTTTTTTCAGTAGTTGGAGTTAGTTGGGGACATGTCCCATCAACTCCTTATTCAGACAGTTCAGTTTTAGAGGCTTTCAAACTACAGTATGTTCAGACAGTTTATTTCAGTTCATGTTTTGGTATTGATATACCATACTCTCAGATAGTATGTATTATCCGTTTTGAACCTTATGGCATGTTCAGTCTATTATTTCTGCATTTTACATGATGTCATACAATATACAGGTACAAATATCAGTCATGAATTATCTTGTGGTCCTTCGGGGTCATGAGCACCCTGTAGCGCTCCGAGTACTAGATTCGGGGCGTTACACTCAAGTTCTTTCAACGTTTAAAGAGGTATGCAAGACTATTTTCTTTCATGTTTTCTTAGACTATTTTCTTCATGTTTTCTTTTGAGTTTTGTTCTCCTCTAATCCCTGTTACTCTCAATATTATTTGGATTGGTGGATCTCCACATCTTTGTCAACTTAATTGAGTTCTTTTATGAGTTTTTCTGAGAAGTTTTTACATAGTCTTCCTTTTTCATAAATACTCTAACAACTTTGGTGAGTAGATGTTAAACCAACGAATTGCTACAGAATTTATGAATTTCTTGATCATATAAAGTATGAATCTTATGAAATCCATGAGGTAACTCAAATAACTTTGAAGATTACCGGTCAAGAAGACTAGATTAAAAAGTTCTTTCTTCGCTATAGTTGGACAACATATAGCCTTGAGAATGAAATACTAAGCAGTAGTCAAAGTATATAAAGTGTTAAGTTCCATAACTGTGCTGCTATTCATTGATAGGGTATAGCTAATGTGAAATAGAAACTGATATTAACATGATATGATCCACATTTGCTCTGCAACATGTCATAACTGGAATGTTTGAGGTAGTTTCAGATTCATAAGTGAACGGTTTATGAACTTTGATACTTTTTTCTTTGTAATGGTGTATACTTTCAAATTTTTCTAATTTCATCTTGAACTGCAGAAGTAAGGATCACCATGAAAATAAAAATTATAGAATTACTCAATACTTCTACAATTCACTACACTATACCAACTCAAAAAAAATGAATACTCTTAAAAAATAGTAAGTTATGATCATGAATTATAAGACATCGAACCAGGAAATTAACTATCATGCCTCTCCAATAATGATGTTAGCTTGTGATTATGAACCTATTACAGTTAACTCTCTATATAAGCCCTAAAGTGGCGCTTCATGATTTCTAGCCTAAAACGGCTAAACTATGAACGTGAGCCTGAAACGACTAAACTATTAGCATGAGCCTAAAATGGCTAAACTATGAATATGAGCCTAAAATGGCTAAACTATGAACATGAGCCTAATGAGGGTAATACTTTGAATATAAAGAAGTAAGATAACATCATGAGCATAAAGAAGTGAGTTAGCTGACCGTTAAGGTATAGGTTTAAACAACAAATGCCCGAAATAATGTTTGCCGACATAGGATAGAGATTATTCCACAAGTTCGATGATTCTTTTTATTATGTGTCCCAAAAAGGGGCTAATCATGGATACTTGCTAGCAAATTATGTCATGTCACGCCCTGTGCTCGTTAAGGTATAGGACAGCTTAGCTGATCGGGTCGAGATCAGACTCCATGAGCTCACATGGTGGTTTATGACGGTTCACTAGTTTCTCCCAAATAATCAAAGGAATTGAATCTATCTTACTTTGTCAATTATAAATTTATTTTATATTCTTGTTCCTTTCCATTTGTCTTCACTTATATTTAAATTTTATTGTCATTTCTAATCTCTTGTTGTACTACACTTCTAAAGTGGTTTTACATACCAATACATTTCAAGTATTGATGAGATGAAATGTCCTTAATGTTAGTCAAGTTGTAAATTTTATGGATGCAAGTAGAGCAAAGATTTTTGGATACGATGACTTATAAGTATACTTGAACTACGAAGCAAGTTAGGATGACATGCGACGGTGTTAGTAAAGATTAAGTCTATGTTGTGAACAGGAGGATAGAGTGGTCAGGAATTTTCAATTTTAGTCTACCCCTTGTGTTTTAAAGAGAGTACCCCCACTTGTTGTTTTAGAGATATGAATGTAGTTTAGGCAGGTCATTGAATAAGTAGTAGTTGTGTGCGGAAAAAATACGCGGATAGATTGCAACTAGATAGGCTGTGAGACTAGATTAAAAATTTACTATTTTTTCATGAGCCCTCAATGACCTAGTGTTTCTTGATTATCTTCGGTAGCAATAATTCTAAGTAGTATAAGTGGATGAGTGTTGCCATCTATGTTTAGTACTAGACCGTAAATCTTGACCTTAGATGATCGTCGTGGTAAGAAGAAGGGTAGCATGAGGGTGATAATGTTAGTTAAGATTTGATACAGTAGGGTTGACATAACTTATGCAAGAAATTAAGATGTTAACTTGTGAAAATTGTGAAAGTGTAAGTGTGATATATGCGGGCTCTTGATGAATAAGTGAATGAAAGCTAAAACATTTGATGATAAGGAAATCTTAAGGAATTATAAGGGAAGATGAGAAGAGATATATGTAGATGAGATTCTAAGCTCCTAAGTGTGTTGTGTTCCTACTTTATTATTCTTTATATTGTGTAAGTTGGAGAGATTTCAGGTATGAATGATATGGTAATCCTACGGTCTGAATCAAGGGATTATAAATAAGACAGTACAATGTTGAGTCTCTTGATATAAATTTTAATTCTATAATATTGGGTGGATAGAAATTTAGAGGTGTGGTAATTGTAAACCACTAAGAAAATACCATCTTGTTAAGTTTTTGAGGAAGTGGGCATGTATACCAATAGGACCATAAATAATAGAATGATGGTCATAGAGGCAAGTAAAAGTTTAGAGTAGTATCTCAGAATGAAGTCCTCACAAAGATTAAGTTTCTACAAATAGTCTATTAAAGAGAGTTTAGCATTCATGTATATAGTGATACCCTACCATGCAGAGTAAAGTAATGATACCTCAATTTAGATAATAAGTCCACAAACTTAGGATGCTGAATTTTAAGCTAAGGGGGAGATGGTTGGGTGAGGATCCAAGTCATGTCTTTGGATACAAATAGTAACGTAATGAGTTAAAAAATAGAGCTAGAATGAGAAAGTGACCCATTCTTATCCTAAAATATCCCTTGTACTTCAGTCACTATGACACTCTACTCATCTCCCCATATTAGCATCATTCCCATAATATATGTTTATGAACTTCATACTGATTCACATTCATGCTAAGTTCCTAGAATGAAAATAAGCTTAACTCAATGATCCCAAACTTACTTCACGAATCCATGAATTTCAGTACGCCCAGTCCTATGAACTCACACTTCTTGATATGTTTCAAACTCATGTTATGTCATTATCTATATCCAAAATGATTCTTCAATTGTGCTTTCTGTATTTGATATATGAAATATCCGTGCCTATTATGCATTATTCACAGGATACATCTTTAATAGCAAGGTCACAATAAGTATTAGTAGTGATTGAGTTGTATCCCTTATATTCCTCATGCTCATATTCTAGTCCTTTGGTGGTATTTTTTATGACATGATAGTGGTGTGATATCAGTTAAGTAATGGTTGGATAGGAGTGACTAGATGTTCTTTGTTGTGATGATGGCAGCGTACCGATTCATCTAAGATCATAAACATGGATGAAGTGCAAGATGAAAATTAGCTATATGTAATAGTTAGATAAATTCATATAGGGTGTCCCCTGGTAGGAGTACATGAAATTGCGGTTCATAAAGGTTCTAGGGTAGATGGAGAATATTTTTCTTATTAACTGGGAAGAAACCATGAAGTTATAGTGATGATATTAGATATCATGTCGATACTTATGTGGCTAAATACATTATTGTGACTTCTCGATTAGAGTTTGAGGATGGATGCTTTCATGATGAGAAAAAGTAATGTGCCTGGGTATAACTGTAGATGCAAGATATTCCTTGTTGAGTTTTAGAACTAACCTAAGAACAAGTCAACAATCAAGATGAAGGTTCTTAAAAGGAATTAGATTATGGGATCTTGAAATTCAAATGAACATGAGTATTTTAGCTATGGCACCTTGTACCTCTGAGTAGGCTTGGATAGGGTAAGAATGTGTTGGAATTAGACTTTAGTACTTGTATGAGCCCATGTGAGGATTGTATTTTGGAAATAATAAAGTGTAATATTCAGAAAAAAAGATAGGTTCAAAAGGTGTTGCTATCAGATCTAATGCTACCAGTATTAGAGGTGAAAATACCCATATTCCTATGCTAATGAACCCCTATTTCATGTTATGTAACTTCAGATCGAATGGGACTTATGTCCTAGAATTATCATGTCATTCATGCTCTATAATCCCTATTTAGATAACTAAGATACCCCTATAGCTCATACCTAAACTCATTTCTTACGTTGCTATTTTCATTTCCCATGAAACTCATGTCCTATGACATGTCTGTTAAGTCTCGTGCATTTCATGACTCGTGCTTGTATGTTTCTTCCATGGCTTTTTAAGATGCTCCACATGTTAGGAAATTTCATGTCATTATGAAATATTTCAAGAGAGACTGGACTATTTTGGTATTCCCATGTACGGTACTCATCCAAGACCATCATTCGAGGACGAATGATCCCAAGGGAGATATTGTAACACCCTCAACGTTCGTGCTAAAGATAAAATAAATATGACCGCTCTTCATATGTAATTGGACCTGAATCTAGAAATTTTATTGGATCTAGGTGTAAAGGTCATGTATTAAGTGTCGTAGGGACATTGAGTATGAACTAAAGGCATAAGAAATCTCTAAATCAATTTGAATTGAAAGGTTCTTTAATGATTAAGTCTTCGTACAGGTTCATACAAGGATCAAACTTAAACAAGTATTTCTCATATAATACTTAGAGTTACATGACCTATTACCTATCAAATTAAAGATTTTTGAGTCTTCTTTCTAACAATACCAACATCTCATAAATCCGAGTCCCGAGTAAAAAGTTGTGTTTTTCTAAGAACTCTCAGAAAAACCTACCAGACGAAATTTTCTGTTCTTTTCTTATCTTTTCAGTTTCAAACATTTTTTCAGTCTTAACACCTCTCTCCCTTCTCTCAAACTCAAGCTTAATAAATCCAAGAGGATTGGCTCAAGAATCAAGCTTAGTTTCCTCCTTCACGATCACTAAGTTCCTCCAACGATTTTTGGTATGTATGACTACTCCTTTCATCTTTGTATTTGTTCTCCTTTATTTCCAATTACTCTCATCTAATTAGGTTGCATAAATTTTCATTCCCTTGTCAAAGAATAGAGTTCCTTTAGCAAGTTGTTTGGAAATTCTTGGATAAACTCTCAACTTCATGAATATTCCAAAAAGCTTAATGAATTTCACTAACCCTTATATATTGATGAAAGTCTCTTAAATCTGGAAAATTATGAAACTCATTATATTTGTGAAAATCATGAACCTTGTGGTTATTCTGTACAATGATTTGAATTATAACATGAACGATATTAAATTCTATTGAATTCCTAATGTATGAACTTGATAAATGATGAATATTGTGATGATTTCTTGCAACAAAAAGCTATTGTACAATCATAACTTGAAACCTCCAATATTTTTATATGAAACATAAATCCTATAATATTTTCTTGAATTAACCCTAATTTGAACATTTGATAAATGATGAACTTTTCATAATCCCTAATAAGCTCCTTTCGTTTTTCCACAACCAAAAGGTGTAAATTCTTAATTATTTCTCTATAGCATAATAACATGAATTTTCACGCTTTTGATATGATATGATTCACCCTCAACAAGAATACTTCAAGTTACTCCATAATTTTCCTAAATGCTATAAAATCCGAACAATGAACCATGCCAAAAAGTATGATGACGTTTACCTCTAGTGACTCCCCAAACATGTTATGTAATGATAAGAAATCATGATTTGTGAACCTAATATTAAAATTCTCAGGAATGAGCCTTACAGTGGCAAATCTATGACTTTGTGCCTAAAAATGACCAAATTATATACGTGAGCCTAAAATGGATAAACTATGAACATGATCCTAAAACGGCTAAACTATGAATATGAACCTATTATGGATAACTCTCAATATGAGCCTAAAGTGGCTATACATAATTATGAGCCTAAAAAGGTTAAACCATGAGCATGAGCCTAAAAAGTCTAAACTATGAACATGAACGTAACAAGACTAATATTTTGATCAAGAACTAATCAGATAAATAAGATAAAACCATGAGAATAAGGGAGTTAGTTAGCTGACCGTGTTAGTTAGCTGACCGTGAGGGCATAGGTTGAAACGACAAATGTCCTATACTATGATTGCCGACATAGGATAGAGATTATTCCGCAAGTCGGATGACTCTTTTTTTCATGTGTCCCAAAAAGGGGCTAACCATGGATGCTAGCAAATTATTTCATTTCATGTCCTATGCCTGGCAAGGTATAGGATGGCTTATCTAATCGGACTGAGATCAGATTCCATGCGCTCACATGGTGGTTTATGACGGTTCACTACTTTCTCCCAAAAATAATCAAAGGAATTAAATCTACCTTGGTGTCAATTATAAATTTAATTTATATCCTTGTTCCTTTTCAATGGACTTCACTTCTATTTGAATTTTATTGTCATTTCTAATCTCTTGATGTACTACCCTTCTGAAGTGGTTTTATAATACCAATACATTCCAAGTATTGATCGTCTTTGGCGCTACATCGTTCCATGATGTAGGTTCTGGATCTCAAGTCTGCGGTCAAGCGCCTCATTAGGATTATCATCTTCTGCTATTGGGGAGCTTTCTTTCTACCTGGGGCAAATTTAGATATGAAAATTTCTCTATGCTCCTTTTATCAGGGTATGCCAGGCCCTTTTCTCGATGGTTATAGTTAGTTAGCAGAGACTTCACAGACTAGTTTAGTTGTCAGAAAGATCTTATAATTTTTAGTCTGATTTATCATAACTATTGTGTCGTCAAACTCTATGTGATATTAAAGAACATTGCTGAAAGACTTTTTCCTTTAAAAAATCTTATTTTATATTGCTTTCTCTCTATTCATCATGTTAGGTGTATGGTCATGTGATATGCCAGAACGTTCACTCATACTACCAATAGTATTGGGTGTATATCACGTCTAGGGCCTCAGCTCGGGGCGTGACACCCACGTATCTTAGATTGACGGAAACATTAAGAAACTTTGACCCTTGAGGCTTAATCTCTCAAACCCTAGGTTATTTTCTCTTCTTGTTCTTAAGGAAGATGAACTGGGGATTTTGTGGATGATAAAACGTGTATAAGGACTTTAATTTTGTCCATAAGTGTTTAGGGACGGTTATGGGACGTGAAAGGACCTTATTGCCCTTAAAATAACACAAAAATGGAGCATTTACGCCGCTTTGACTTAGACATGCGGTGAACAACAATGGCATAGGCCAAGGTGTGCAACACACAGCCTATGGCACAACCCTTAAGTGGGTGACGCATGCTCCATCATCTAATCTCAAGTGGGCGACTCATGGAAATCGCCTAGGCATTCCAGTGGTTGTTGGCGATGGCCATGCGACGCACGACCATGACATGGATCCTATCTTACGACACACACTTAATTTTGAGGTCCTAAAACACCCCACCACCTCCCACAACGTCTATACATGGACTACCATCGGTACGGTTTTCCTAAAGGTCATTCTAGAGAGCGTTATTAGTGATACAACTACGGGATGTCACACCCAGTGTATAGGGACCTGGTCCCTACTAAAAAGTTCTGATTCTGACACCCCATACATATACCTCATCTTCCTCCTTTTGGCATCTTCAAAAAGATAAAACTGTAAACCACGTAAAATATAAGCACACATGTTAACTCATGGACATTGAGGCTACACTGGTATGACTAAGTAAAATCAGAAAAATAGAGAAAGATGATAGCATCAAGACACAAAATATTCATTAATCATAAAGGGTAGCATCATACAATGTCCAGAACAAGAGCACCAAAAAAACAAGTACAAGGTAACACCACGATAACTATAAAAAGAGGGAGCTTAAAATTCCAATGTCCACGAAGAAAGCTTTTGTGGACTTGCCACATGGTGTTTTTTTCTTCACGTGATCTTCTTGGTGGTATTCTGCTAAAATGGAGGGTAGAAGTGAGCTAATAGTTGATGGAAGGGGTATTTTTGAGACCAAAAGCAAATCGAAGGTATATTTGCTTCATTTCGAATAGTCCGGGTAGTTTTGGCCCTTTTAATACCTATTATTTCTTGTGCTTATATATTATGTCTATTTTCTAGACCGTTTTTCACTGTGAGCCAGGGTCCTATCGAAAACAACCTCTCTACCTCACCTCTAAGATAGTGTTATGAACTGTGTATACTCTACCCTTCCAAACGCTACTTAGTGAAAATATACTGGGTATGTTGTTATTGATGTTGTTGTGAAAATTACAAGGTGGAAAAACGTTAGTGTAATGAATGGTCAAGCGCCTTTCTTAAATAACTTAGGAACTCATCGATGATCATCTATATATACCTCCGCAGACTATGGCAGAATACATCGTCAAACCCTTCAACTTGGCACGATCTTTCACTTTGACACCTTAAATGGACGTTGATCATTTTAAGCACCTAAACCAACTAAAAACTCTGTCAATTTGGCACCTTTAGACACCAGTTCTAGTGCGTGAATTGCACGCTCTTTCAGCATGGATCAAATGACTAATAATTTGTGCAAACTCATTTTTAAATCACCACATCATTATATACACCCACAATTTCTTTTTAAAACAAAAAAGGACCAATATGCATGGATTTTTTACTAAATAATTATAAAAAAGCCCCCACAACATCTTCCCCACCCAATTGAGCTTAACCTACATTAATGAAGGTTGAATTTTTCAACCACAACGACTAAAAAAAATATGAAGAAGGAGGTCAGTGTTGAATTAGAAAATTAATTAACGGAACAAAAGCATAAGACTCCAATGCAGAGTGCACAATAGAAATTGAAGCTTTGAACTTAGCACGTAGTAAAGCATAAGCAGAAGACAGCAAAGATGGAATATCTTCCCAATTACAATCCGCTTAATTACTGAAGAATCGAATACTGATTTTAATGTCATTTCATTCGACGGCGGCGCATTGTGATTGGTAAAAACACTATGGTCTTGCCAAATTGGATTTAGGTCGGGTCATTTGACCTATTATAATTGCTCATGGCGAAGAAAATATGGAGAAGGAACTCAATTTTATTAATTTTTTTATTTTCTTATACACATATTTTTAGACAAAATATTATTAAAAGTGATATGAAAAAAATATTCAAATAAATTACTGTCTAAGAGATAGAGGTGGTTTGGAAGTACCATTAAAAGAGTTTGAGATTGAAAAATGGAGAAAGAAAATACGACGAAAAAATGGAGAAGAAGATGATAAAATTAATAAAAAGGGGCTAAATGAGGGTTGTCACGCGCCAAATCGCGAATGTAGAACACTCACTTTGGCATGTCAGCAAAATGTGCCAAAATGACACAATTTTTAGCTGTTTTAGGTGCTTAAAATGAACAACATCCACTTGAATTGCCAAAGTGAAAGATGGTGCCAAGTTGAGGGGCCTGACGATGTATTCCGCCTTAATTTTTTTTATTAGCACAATATTGTTGTAATCCAACACACATAATGTATTCTACTTTTAAAATACTTTTATGTCAAGAGAATCATATTTCTTTAGGAAATGTTGGATAAGCTTCAATTTTCTTACATGTAAATGATATATTATAACCAATTATAATTTTAAATTGGAACTAACATGAATCCATCTCCAAAAGTAATTCTTTTTTGGATCGTGACAATATAGCATCAAAATGCCAAGTTCATTAACTCTTAAGCAATGTTTGATAGAGTCTTGTAAAATGGTACAAAGCGCCATTCAATTTTCATTATGACTATATTGTTGTAATCGCATAGACAATTTGGATCCTACACAATTAACTATCTTAAACTTTATAAATTAGATTTTAGAAAATAAGGGAGTAGAAAAAAATGAGGAAAGCAATGATACATTTTAAAATTATGATGCGAAAATTACAAAGGTGGAAAAGCGTTAAGTGTAACGAGTGACGTGTCATATATAATTTGACAGCCAAAACTTGACATTTTTAGTCAGTTAAAATAGGTCAGATTAACAACATTGAACTATAAATTTTTTGTTTTTTTAAATATGCTCGACAAGGAAATAAAGAAATATTTGCTCGCAAATAAATGGATTGGATTATTTAAACCAAGGAAAATATTTTAATAAAGAAAAACAACAGACTCCAATCAAAACACAATTTTAGACACTAACTATGTCCGACAAAAAATAAAGCAAAATAAAACGAAAGACATCCCACTATTAGACAAACATATAATAGTAAAACTAAAAAAAAAAAAAAAACTCCAAATTTAGTGCCTTCTTAGACATCCCTTTATAAAGAAGATCAACATAATTTTTTCTCTAATTAAAGCCTCAAGTTTAAGTCCAAATCATTTTGTTCTTCAGCTATGTTTAATTCATCAGCATTTGATACAATAGGAACATCTAATTTATTGATCAATGGTCTTGTAAAATCAGCAATAGACTGTTCATCTGAATCTGCAACTGTTGAATTTGAACCTCCAACACTGATGCTTCTTTCCATTCGTTGCCTATCGGTTGGTGGTGATCTTCCCCTTGTTATCGACTGGTTACGATACGAAGATATTGTTGGTTGGGCAACAACTCTATCATTTCTTTGCAAACTCGCAGGTTGTGGGACAACAACTTGAGATGAAAGCAGATTTCCTCGCAAAACAATATTGGATGCATATACGG
Source organism: Capsicum pubescens (assembly GCA_030864215.1). Classification (NCBI taxonomy): domain Eukaryota; kingdom Viridiplantae; phylum Streptophyta; class Magnoliopsida; order Solanales; family Solanaceae; genus Capsicum; species Capsicum pubescens. The sequence continues at coordinate 34,536,986 of CM061546.1, forward strand.
GAGAAAGTAGGATGGCTTTTCGTTCGGACGATAATGGGTGAGCAACTCGTACATGATTTATGAATTGTGAATGAGTATGAAATACTCCATAGCATAAAGGGCAATGAAGTAGTACATGAGAAAGTATTGAAACTGAAGGAGAAAAATTTGGATTATGCATATTTGAAGTATGAATTAAAAACTTTTTCTCTAAGGTAAGAATTGGTAGAGATCAAGTACCAACTATGTAGTATATTTATAGGCTGCGAATTTTATAACCTTTCCCCCTTCACTATGTGGTTTCCAATTTCTCTATGGTAAGTTCCTGATAATGTTGCAATGATTGACAGCTTTGCTACCAATTTTTTTTTATATTTTAGTAACTTCTTTTCCTAATTTGATGCTTATATTAAACTCACCTGCTATAATAGACTTCAGAAAAAAGATTTTGTTTCCTAAGTGAATTACAACAAGTTGATCTCTTTTGAATATTGACTATTACTATGTTTGTTGTAAAGTGTTACACAGGAAGAATCGAACTAAATTAAAAAATAACTCTTGAGGCAATATAATTATTGTTTATCTAGAAATGTTAGTGGTATTTTTTTTAATGTACTTTTAGTCAAAACTAAATTTTAAAATTACTCTTAAGGAACATCCACTTGATTGATCAATGATCATGTAAAATTAGCAATAGCCTCACTTAAATTTGAAAATGTTGAATTTGAACCATCAACTCTGATCCTTCTCACTAAATGAGCTGGTTTTTCACACTAGATGCTTATATGGACTGGCCATGTGATTTTTTTTCATGTGGTATGATTGGTGGCATTTTGCTAAAGTGAAGGGTATAAGTGATGAGCTAATAGTTGGATGGGAGGGATATTTTTGAGATCAAAAGCAAATAGAGGGTTATTTGCTTCACTTCGAATAGTTCGAGGACAATTTTTGTCATTTTCCCTTTTAACTATGATGTGAAAATTACAAGGTGGAAAAAATTAGTGTAATGAGTGATCAAGTGCCTATCTTTAAAAAACTATAAAAGTCGTTGGTGATCATCTATATTTAACGTTGCAGACTTACGAATTTAAAATTCTCTAATTATCACTATATTGTTGTAATCCAATACATAGAATGCACCATAGTTTTAATCACTTTTAAGTCAAGACATTCATATGTCATTAAGAAATATAGGATAAGCTTCAATTTTTTGTTTTATTTGTAAGTGATATTATTATAATCAATTATGATTTTAAGCTGGAAATAACGTTAATCAGTCTCCAAAACTAATTTGATTTTGGATTGTGACAAAGTAGTATCGAAATTGTAACACCCCGTATGCTATTAAATCTCTTTTGGCTTAGAAATGAACCTACCTGGCCCTTAGGATGAGTATAAACGCCATGGGAAAAGTTTAGGAGCTCTAGGAAAGTTTGGGACGTGAAATGGGACCGTGCGACACATGGGTGGAGGGCCGTGCTTTGGCTCCACGTTGCGCAAGCCAGCGCAAGGGGCTACTGCCTCAAACTCGTAATGGACTTGCACCACATGGGCCTTAACCCCGCGATTGGCTCACGCCGCACAGGGGGAGCCATACCTTGGTGTCCGCCGCACCTCCCTATTTTGCATGATGTGACTTCATTTTTAAGCTATTTAAGGGGCATTTTAGTCCTTATGCTATGCAAACCATCCCCCGTTACTTTTATACTTTTTTCCTAAGTCTCATTTTCCCTAAATCTATAAGAAGGGATATCCTCTCTTCCTCTCTAAGCCAAGAAGCAAGTGAACTCCATACGTGAATCGAAAGATCAAGCTTTTCTCAATTTTCCTCCGTCGAAAAGGCATGTTGAATACCCCCATCTTCAACTACTTTAAAAAGTGTGAATTCAACTATTATTTATGTTTATTTTGATTGATGATTTGAACTTACGGTTGAGGATTTTATGATGAAAGCTTGATATATATAATTCCTCTTTTCTTTACGAATGATGTTCGAATCTTTATGTAAGGTATTGAGGCTGAAATGACTATTCAAAAATGATGACTCTTTAAGTTTTTGTATTTGAATGTTAAATGGATTTATATTAAATCCACGATTTTAAGAATCTTGAAAGCGTTGAGTTGATTAAGAAATATAAATATTTTTTCCGTTCTTTGTATCATTGAACGTATGGTATTATGAGATGTGTTGAAATGGTTATGAGAAACTCAATTGTGGTTATACTCATTATTTTAAAGTCGAGATTTTGGAGTCTAAAATTTTAATGATAATAGTGTTGGCATGATATGATACAAGAGATACCAAGAAGACACGAAACATACATCAAAACAGTCCACAAGTTTGAAGAACCGAGGACCCCTTTGGTGACCACTCTCGGATTCACTACAAATAACAAGAATACAAGATATAATGGTGTATTTGACACCAAAACAGCTAACCCAAACAAATGTAACAACAAGAAGAATATGAACAACATAATAAGATTTCAACAATAGAACGATTACAAGGTTACACAACAAGAACACTACTAACGGTTACAATAAAATAAAGATAGAAAGATAGACAAATGGAGGTATAATCTTAAGAACCCAAGAATATATGACACTCTTGGACCCTTAGCACTACACACTACAATCACCTATATCTTACAATTGACACAAGAGAGGTGTCCACCATCCAAGCACGAATGTATCAAGAAATGCAACACACAAGTGATTCCACACTTGTATATGGCCCTAGTTACTGTTTTGGGACTCTCTCTCTAAGAGGAGTGTTCTTTCAATATCATTAAGCAACTAAATAAATAAATCCTACAATGTTCTATTTATACTACATTACAATAATAGACAAAATGACGAAAGGGCCCTTTAGTGACTAGTCTACAAAAATACTCAAAAAGTGTCATAATCATGATCGTACTTATATCATCCTCTCCATCTTGAGAGGAATTTGACCACAAATTAACGGGCTCGCCTCTTTTACAAAGGCATTTCACAATCTCCTTCTTGCGTCCACACATCTTCTCCATACTCTTTATTTTGCACTTCGGCTTCTTGCTCTCCATCTTGCGGTTTGCCATCATTCTTAACCTATTCAATGCCCATCTCTTCTCCAAGATATTACAATCTACCCTTCCTTAGAATTATATTCCTCTGTTTTGGGCACTCACTAGCCTTGTGCCCCCACCCTTGACACTTGAAGTATTGAAACCTCTTGGGATTGGAAGTAGAATTCAATTTACCTTCATACCATGGAGGATGTTTTTGGACAACCTTGGTGGCCTCGGGTTGGGCAGTCATGAATGAGTTCTCTTTGAGCTCTCTTTCAACCTCTAAAGCCACGTAGAAGATGCCATATATGGTGTCGAATTTGTGAAGCGTCATGCGAGTGGTGATGTCCTTGTTTAACCCAACCTTGAAGTGCACAATGTCATGACTTACTTGCTCTCCTCGGTGGTCAAGTTTCAACATTAGTTGTTGAAATTCATCGTAGTAATCCATGACACTCTTACTCTCTTGCCTCAAATTGTACAATTTGTCAAGGATCTCATGCCTATAAGTCTCGAGCAAGTACCTTTGCCGCATAAGGTTCTTCATTCCCAAAGCGTTTAACATACTTCCACCATGTATTAGCATACCCTTCGAAGTGAGCTATAGCATAGAAACTTTTCTTTTCTTCGGTGAGATCATTAAGTTGGAAGATCTTGTCACAAGACGACTCCCATGAAAGGTAGGATTTGGGATCACTCTCACCTTTGAAAATTGGAAGGCTCACTTTGATGGAATTGAGACTTACATCTAGGTTTGGGTGGACATCTCTCACCTCACGGCCTAACTCCCTATGTCTTCCCCTTATTCTTTATTCCCTCAAGTAAACATCATCATACGGACCATAACCATCATGTTGTCCTCCCCTACCATAACCCTCAACATGGATGGGTCTATTTGGGTTAAGTAGATCTTGTAGTGGCGGGATTGGATTTGGATAGTGAGGTCTTTGGTCAAGTAGAATTTGGATGAGAGGGTTCGGGTTTGCTGGTGGTATTTGGGTTCTAAGCCCGTCTTGTTGGACTTGGTGGAGTGGAGTATGGTTTGGTCTATCTTGTTCTCGGCTTCGGAAATAAAGATTGGTTGGATTTATGGCAATTGGTGGATATAGCATTTGGTGCAAGGTCTCGGGAGTATTAGTTGGGGAATTCTTTTGAGAGGTGAAAGGTCAACTCCTTTGGTTTTCCACATGTTCTAATCTCTCACTCATTGATGCCACATTCGTATCTAATTTCTCAAGACACACATTCAACCTAGCCACATCTCGGGATATAGCTTCAAGGCGAGCCCAAATGAGATTGATGGCATTATTGTCCATTGTTTGAGCATTTGAAGCCTCGGGTTCCATTGTGGTTGTACCAAAAATAACCCTTCAAGTTTCTTCAAACTCAAGCTCAATAATGGTGGATGACTCAAATTACCTCCAATTTAGTTCAAACAAATTCAAACCCTATACTCCTATAGTGTTAGACAACATAAATCTAACACTAAAAACACAAGAAAAACACAAAATCAAAAACTCAAAATTTGACCTAGGGTCAAAAACGAGTTTAGTATTTTTTTGAGGGATTTTTGTTTTTGACACTTCTTTTTTGTTTAGATTTTAAATTTCTAGACTCTAATAGTGTTAGGGAACAATGATCTAACACTAGAAACACACAAAAATCAAGTCTCAAAATTTGAAAAACCCTAAAAACGTGAACAGTAATTTTTTTCTTTTTTCTTCTTTTTCACTTTCTTTTTATTTTCAAGATAACAATCTCAAGATTGATTTTGTTGGAAGAAAATCAAACCTTGATTTGATACCAAATGATACAAGATAAACCAAGAAGACACGGAACATACACAAAAATAGTCCACAAGTTTGAAGAACCGAGGACCCCTTTGGTGACCACTCTCAGATTCACTACCAACAACAAGAATACAAGATATAATGATGTATTTGACACCAAAACAGCCAACCCAAACTAATGTAACAACAATAAGAATATGAACAACACAATAAGATTTCAACAATGGAACGATTACAAGGTTACACAACAAGAACACTACCAACGGTTACAACATAATAAAGATAGAAAGATAGACAAATAGAGGTATAATCTTAAGAACCCAAGAATATATGACACTCTTTGTAACACCCCGAATCTGATACCCAGAATTCTACACGGTGCTCATGACCCCGAAGGACCATAAGCTAACCCATGACTGATATCTGTACCTGTATACTGCATAAAATATTTTATAATGCAGAAACATGAACTGAAAGGCCATAAGGTTCAATACTGAACATGATCTAAATGATATAACATCTGAGTGGGGTAATAGAATACCCAAAACAAAATTGAACATACTGAATTCTGAAACATGATAGTCTAGAAAGCCTCTAAATGACTTAACTGTCTGAGTAAGGAGTTGATGGGATATGTCCCCAACTAACTCCAACTAATAAACTGATTAATGAGATAATAGGTAAATAATCATGTACTCAAAATATGAGGACTCACTTCTAACTCTTTCTGCGGATATCTGGAATCTACTGTTGCTTTGGAGCTCGTGTCTCTGAACCTATGGTATAAGACACCATAGCGCAAATGCGTCAGTACTTTAAATGTACTGGTATGCATGTGAGGTAGGCTGAATGCATGGGGTTCATATACATGAACAATAATAATAATTAAATAACTATCATAAGTGTGAGAATACATGCATGAGACATAACAACTGGCACTAATACTGTGATAACATGATTACTGAATCTGAATATAAATGATAACATGAGTGACTATATCTGACAGTCCTGAATCTGATGGAACTATCTCAGTTTTGTACTTTATCTGAGTTGATTGTATCTGACAGTCCTGAAATCTGAAGAACTATCTGAGTTCAATTACAGAGACTGATTGACTAAATCTGACAGTCCTGATTATGTAACATGAAATTGTGGGAAGTAGATATCTAACCGACATGCCCCTGATACGCCATTATGGTTGAGTTGGGGTCCAATCTGTAACCCTAATTGGAAAGGTGTCAATACCGCACCACCGGTAAGGACAAGCTTTGGGAGACCCTCATCTGATAATGTCCCCTATACGAGAATGGTAGGGACCTTATCTAACAGTTCTTATCCATCTCATCAACCCTTATCGGACAGTGTTGATGCCTCAACCTATGCTGGCTACATAGTTCTGGAACGCAAGGATGACTTCTAAGAATCACACCCTCATCTGATAGTGTATGTTCCCATCCTTAGGTTCACTCGATGCTAATTCCTACTCCCATCTGAATAAACTCTAAACATAATTTACTAAACTAAACATTGGTAGATTTACTGAATTCTGTTGACAGATGGAATACTACTGATATCTGACAACTGACTGGTTCATGAGATCATGGAGATTTCCTAAGTCATAAGACTGTCTGAAGTCTAAGGATCATAGCTTGACTGAGAGTATCGTGAAAACATGACATGGCTCTAGGCACACAGCTAATGTTTCGGGTACGAGTACCCCCAGGATTTGATGGAAGGAAACTGACCAAGCATAACTTACTTGAACATATAACTAACATCATAATCCATAATACATTTATAGAAGCATTTCATCAAAACATGTGATAGGCATAACTTGTACATACATGGGTATTTCATGGTATCATGCTAGTTAGGAACTTTTCCTTTATCTAGGCATTTAGTTAAACATATTATAGGCATGGTACATGTGAACATCATGGTTCAATTCTAATTTCATCATTCAAGGGTTTAATCATAGGTTTGCATGAATCTATATCTATAATAAAGTAATCCACATAGAATTTATCACCCAACATAGAGTAGAATTCAATTTCTTATTATCCAAATGAACAAGAGCAGCCCAATCAATAAATTCATAAGAAAATCCATAAACTTGAATTTAGAAAAGGGATTCTTGGGCTTCATGGACGAAAGGAGTCCATAAATGAACACTATGCATACCTTAGTTCGTGATTTCGTGAAGATTGACGGAGAAACTTTCTTAGAATTGGATATTCTATGAAAACTCTAGCTTGTTCTTAAGAGGTTTTTGAGAGAAGGGAGTGTATTTTGGGTGATAAATGGCTGAATCACATGTTAAAGGGCTTAAATAGGGGTGGGAAGTTGACCCTTTTAACCCTAGATGAGTCATTTACTTTCAGTAAAAATTTCCCGAATTGGAACCTTGGCGCGACGCGGCGCTATCGCACCGTGTCACTGGAATTTGACAATTGGAAAACTGAGGGATGGAGCGATGTGGAGCCATTGCATTTCCCCTTTTTTGTGACCTGGAACTTTGGCGCGATGCGAAGAAAATCGCGCTAAGACACTAGAAAAGGACAATTATGAATTTGGGACCTGGAACGATTCGCCATAATCGCGAAACCCTACTGGAATTTTCCAAATTCCATTTCCTCTTGTGGCGCGGCACGCCACTAACTAATATGGCGTTGTTTTACTATGGGAACTTGAAATAGTTGTATCTTCTGACCCGGTTATCAGATTTAGGTGAATCTTATATCGATGGAAAGATTATTGAATTTCCCATATGAAAAAAAGTGAAAATCTAGAAAATTCCTTATGGAATAACCATCATTCAATTTAGAAGTTAATAGTAGACATTCTTGAGATAAAATTAGCTAGGAAAAGTATGGGGGTATTACAATATCTCCCCCTTGAGAACATTCGTCCTCGAATGAGACTGAATGAGAAGGAAGAAAAGACAACTGATGTACATGTTGAACATGAATAACTGGAACATGATCCCATGACTGACAAGCTAAACATATAATACTGAACATGCATATCTGATGCATGTGTAACTGATTCATGAAGGCATGACTGAGTGTTCTGAAGAACTAAGTTTCTCACAATGAGAATGCATATCTGATGCATAATAACATAACTAAACTGATACATGCGTGCATGACTGAATATTCAATGGTACTTGATACCAAGTTTCTAATGGGAACATGAGCATGAAGCTGCATACCAAGTTTGTGATGAACACCGAACATGAAACTGAGAATGCTTAAGAAGAACTGTTACCTTGAGCTTGATCTGAGTTGGCGAAGAAGAGGTGAGGATACTTGGTATGCATGTCTACCTCTGCTTCCCAAGTAGCTCCCTTGATGGACTGATTTCACCAAAGAACCTTAACTAGAGGGACTTCTTTGTTCCTCAATCTATGAGTCTGATAGTCTAAGATTTTGACTGGAATCTCTTCATAAGAGAGAGTGTTCTGAACATCAATGCTCTGAATAAAAAATACAACTGATGGGTCAACTATGAACTTCTTGAGAAAAAATACATAAAAGACTGGATAAATTGAGGCTAGATCTGAAGGAAATTCGAGCTCATAAGCTACCTTGCCGAATCGACTGAGAATCTTGAAGGTACCGACATATCGGGGACTGAGTTTCCCTTTCTTATCGAACCACTTCACTCCCTTCATGGGAGAGATCTTCAGATAGACATAGTCATCAATCTCAAACTCAAGATCTTTTTTACAAATATCTACATAAGACTTCTGTCGGCTCTGAGCAGCCCAGAGTCTTTCTCTAATCAACTGGACTTTTCTAAGGCGTCGAATACCAAGTCACGACCTATGACTGAGGCCTCACTAACTTCAAACCAACCAATTGGAGACCTACATCTTCTACCATAGAGAGCTTCGAATGGAGCCATCTGAATACTGGAATGATAGTTGTTGTTGTATGAAAACTCAATCAAAAGTAAGTGGTCATCCCAACTTCCCTTGAAATCGATTGCACATTCCCTTAGCATATCTTCTAACGTCTGAATGGTCCTTTTCTCTTGACCATATTTCTAAGGATGAAAGGTTGTACTAAGATGAACTTGGGTACCAAAACCCTTTTGGAATGCTTTCCAAAAATAACAGGTGAACTGGGTACCTCTATCTGAGATAATGGAATACGGAACACCGTGCAATCTGACCAACTCCCTGATGTAGAGTTTGGCATAATCCTCGAATGAATAAGAGGTATGAACTAGAATAAAATGAGCTGATTTGGTCATTCTATCTACAATGACCCAGACTGAATCATGCTGATGACGAGTTCGAGAAAAACCCGTCACGAAGTCCATTTTCACAACTTCCCACTTCCAAGTAGGAATACTGAAATCCTACATGGACCCACTAGGCTTCTGCTGCTCTATCCTAACCTGCTGACATATAGAGCACTTATCCACAAACTCTACAATGTCTTTCTTCATCCCACGCTACCAATAGTTTTCCCATAAGTCGTGGTACATATTTGTGGCCCCTAGATGAATAAAGTAGTGTGCACCATGCACTTCTGCAAGAATTTGTTTCCTTAAGTCATCTACACCTGGGACACAGAGATGACCCTGACAACGCAAAACACCATCTCCCCCTTAGGAGAAAACCTCTACTTTATGATCCTTGACTGACTCTTTCAACTTGACAAGGCTAGGATTTCTATCTTGCTTTTCTTTCACCTCAAAAACTAGAGATGATTCTGAACTACTCTGAACCCATATATCACTCTCATCTATATCGACTAAGCAAACGCCTAGTCTGGCAAGCTGATGGACTTCCTAAGATAACTTCTTCTTACTGTCATCCATATGAGAAACACTACCCATAGACAGTCTACTGAGAGCGTCGGCCACTACATTGTCCTTGCCCGGATGATAAAGGACACTCATGTCATAATCTTTCAGGAGCTCTAACCACCTTCTCTGATGAAGATTGAGATCTTTCTGAGAAAAGATATACTAAAGACTTTTATGATCTGTGAAGACATATACATGAACTCCATAGAGATAATGCCTCCAAATCTTCAAGGCAAAGACTACGACGGCTAACTCAAGATCATAAGTAGGATAATTCCTCTCATGGGTCTTAAGATGCCTAGAGGCGTAGGCTATGACCTTACCATGCTACATGAGGATATAACCCAAACCTACTTTGGATGCATCACAATACACTACAAAACTATCTGGACTATCTGGAAGAGCTAATGCTGGAGCTGAGGTGAGTCGAGTCTTCAACTCCTGAAAACTCTTCTCGCAAGGATCTAACCACTGAAACTTGACTTTCTTCTGAGTCAATATAGACATAGGGGATGCAATAGAGGAAAATCCCTCAACAAACCGTCTGTAATAGCCAGCCAAACCCAAGAAACTCCTAATATCTGATGAAAAACCAGGGCAAGGCCAGTTTCTTACTGCTTCGGTCTTTTGAGGATCTACTCTAATGCCATCAACGAAAATGATGTGACCAAGGAATTCTACTGACCTTAGCCAAAATTTGCACTTACTGAATTTGGCAAACAACTGATGATCTCTGAGAGTCTGAAGTACTGTTCTGAGATGATCTGCATAATCGCGCTCACTGCGGCAATAGACCAGGATATCATCTATGAATACTATGATGAACATGTCCAAGTACTGCTTGAACACACGGTTCATCAAGTCCATAAAAGTTCTTGGGGCATTGGTAAGACCAAATGACATGAATAGGAATTCGAAGTGACCATACCGAGTATGAAAAGCTATTATCGGAATGTCACATTCTCTGACTCTGAGCTGATGATAGCCAGATCTGAGGTTTATCTTAGAGAAATAACTGGCACCCTGAAGTTGGTCAAACAAGTCATAGATTCTAGGAAGAGGCTACTTGTTCTTGACCGTGACCTTATTGAGTTGACGATAGTCTACACACATCCTAAGAGAACCGTATTTGTTGAGCACGAATATTACTGGAGCGCCCCATGGGGAAACGCTGGGCCTGATGAATCCCTTATCTAAGAGATCCTTCAATTATTCTTTCAATTCTCTGAGTTCTATTGGTGCTATTCTATATGGAAGAATAGATATAGGCTGAGTATCTGGAAGAAGATTAATGTCGAAGTCTATTTCCCTTTCGAAAGGAATTCTTGGAAGATCTTTGGGAAATACATCTGAATATTCACCTACAACTGGAACTGATTCAAGGCTGGGAGTTTCGGAACTAGTGTCCTTAACTCAAACAAGATGATAGACACATTCTTTAGATATCATTTTTCGTGCCCAAAGGTAGGAAACAAGCTGACCTCTGAACACTAAAGTACTACCCTTTCACTCAAGGAAGGGTTCATTCAGAAACTGAAATTGGACTATTCTATTTCTGCAGTCAACTGTGGCATAGCAGGAATGAAGCCAATCCATGCCGAGAATGACATCAAAATCAGTCATCTCTAATTCGACTAAGTCTGCTGAAGTGACTTTTTGAAATATCATAACCGGTCAGTTCCTGTATACCCACTGAGCTATAATGGTTTTACCCACTGAGGTATAGACTGAAAAGGGATCTACTAGGATTTCGGGACTAATTCCAAAATTACCTTCTATATAGGGAGTAACAAAATACAAATAAGCTCCTAGATCTAGAAAAGCGTAAACATGCACATGAAATATCTATAATGTACCAGTAACTACATCAGGAGAATTTTCCTGATCCTGTCAGGACTGAAGAACATAGAGACGATTTGGACGTTGCCCACTAGTAGCACTGTTGTGGCACTCTACTGATTCGAGAGACCAAACTGAGCAGAGGAGAGGAGATGACTCTGATAACCTGACTGAGGGCAGTCTCTGACTCTGTGGCCTAGATTGACACAACCGAAACAGACATCGCTACCAGCTCTGCAAGCACCCTTGTGGTTGTTACCACAAGTCTAACAAAGGGGATTAGTTCGGGCATTGCTAACACTACCCTGAGACTTAGAGCCTGGAGCTCTATCTCTGTTACTCTCCCTGAACTTAGGAACTGGAGCACTGGATGAAGAAAGTGCTGGAACTGATGACTTAGGACGAAACTAGGAAAGATTCTGATTTAAGCTGAGCGAAGTTGAAACTACCTGTCTTCGCTCTCTTATTTTGCTTCTCCCTCTACTTAATATTCTGCTCCTATATCTACTTAGCATGAGTCATAAGCCTGGCTAAAGTTATGTCACTGTTCAGCATGGCAGATCTGCACTCATTTACCACGATATCATTTGCCCCTGAAGTGAACTTACTCATCTTAGCTCTACTGTCTGCAACCACATGAGGGGCGTATCTGGATAATTGAGTAAACTTAAGAGAATACTCTTTCACTGTTATATTGCCCTTCCTGAGGTTGATGAATTCTAGCAGCTTAGCCTCTCTAAGATCTTGGGGAAAGAATCTTTCTAAGAATGCAGTGACAAATTCCTCCCACTCTATAGGACCTGCATTATCTGACCTCTCTAACTTCCACTGTTTGAACCAAGTATGAGCCACATCCTACAACTGATATGAAGCTAGCTCATCACTCTCAACAGTAGTCACCCCCATGATATCTGTCACCTTCTGAACCTGATCAATGAATTCTTGAGGGTCCTCATCTACCTTAGACCCGAGGAAGGATGAAGGATTCATTCGGGTGAAGTCTCAAATCCTAGATGCGGCTGAGTTGGCCACTGGATTGGCCAGAATAACTGTTAGCCATTCATTTTGAGTGGCAACTGACTGAGCAAGAGTAGTGAATGCGGCCCTGAACTCCGTATGAGAAACATGATCGCCCAAAGGATCTTTGGGCTGAGGGGCTGACTGATTTTCGTTTCTTCTTTTTGGAGGCATGTTTTATAGAAGAAAGGGGAGACAAATTAGATTGAGAGATTGACTTGAGATTATACTCACTGGAACGACATGAATACCGAAAGAAGGGAAATTATTCCTAAAACATCTTATAGCCTCTGGCACATAAATGTTGCACGCAATAAACCCATGTACAAGACTCTACTAGATGCGGCTTTCAGACTTCCTAGGACTCTATTAAACCTTAGGCTCTGATACCAAATTTGTAACGCCCCGAATCAGGTACCCAAAATGCTACACGGTGCTCATGACCTCGAAGGACCATAAGCTAACCCATGAATGATATATGTACATGTATACTGCGGAAAAATGAACTAAAAGGCCATAAGGTTCAATACTAAACATGATCTGAATGATATAACATCTGAAGGGGGTAATAGAATACCCAAAACAAAACTGAACATGCTGAAGTCTGAAATATGATAGTCTAGAAAGCCTCTAACTGACTAAATTGTCTGAGTAAGGAGTTGATGGGACATGTCCCCAACTAACTTCAACTAATAAACTAATTAATGAGATAATAGGTAAATAATCATGTCCTTGAAAGATGAGGACTCACTTCTAACTCTGTCTGCGGATATCTGGAATCTACTGTTGCTCTGGATCTCGTGTCTCTGAATGTATGGTATAAGACACCATAGTGCAAATGCGTTAGTACTTTAAATGTACTGGTATGAATGTGAGGTAGGCTGAATGCATGGGGTTCATATGCATAAACAATAATAATAACTGACTAACTATCATGAGCGTGAGAATACATGCATGAGACATAACAACTGACACTAATACTGTGATAACATGATTACTGAATTTGAATATAACTGATAACATAAGTGCCTGTATCTGATAGACCTGAATCTGATGGAACTATCTGAGTTTTGTACTTTATCTGAGTTAACTGTATCTGACAGTCCTAAAATTTGAAGAACTATCTGAGTTCTATTACTGAGACTGATTAACTATATCTGATAGTCCTGATTCTATAACATGAAACTGTGGGAAGTAGTTATCTAACCGACATGCCCCTGATACGCCATTATGGCTGAGTTAGGGTCTAATCTGTAACCCCAATTGGAAGGGTGTCAATACCATGCCACCGGTAAGGATAAGCTGTGGGAGACCCTCATTTGATAGTGTCCCCTATACGAGAACGGTGGGGACCTTATCTAATAGTGCTTATCAATCTCATCAACCCTCATCGAACAGTATTGATGTCTCAACCTATGCTGGCTACATAGTTCTAGAATGCGAGGATGACTTCTAAGAATCACACCCTCATCTGATAGTGTATGTTCTCATCCTTGGGTTCACTCGGTTCAAATTCTTACTCCCATCTGAATAGACTCTGAACATGATTTACTAAACTAAACATGGGCTGAGTTACTAAATTCTGTTGACTGACCAAATACTACCGATATCTGACAACTGACTGAGTTCATGAGATCATGGAGATTTTCTAAGTCATAAGACTATCTGAAGTCTAAGGATCATAGATTGACTAAGAGTATCGTGAAAACATGACATGACTCTAGGCACACAACTAATGTTTTGGGTACTAGTACCCCCAGGACCCGTGGAAGGAAACTGACCAAGCATAACTTACTTGAATATATAAATAACATCATAATCCATAATACATTTATAGAAGCATTTTATCAAAATATGTGATAGGCATAACTTGTACATACATGGGGATTTCATGGCATCATGCTAGTTAGGCACTTTTCCTTCATCTAGGCATTTAGTCAAACATATTATAGGCATGGTACATGTAAACATCATTGTACAATAATTAAACATCATGGTTCAATTCTAATTTCATCATTCAAGGGTTTAATCATAGATTTGCATGAATCTTTATCTTAAATAATGTAACCCACATAGAATTTATCACCCAACATGGAGTAGAATTCAATTTCTCATTATCCACATGAACAAGAGCAACCCAATCATGAAATTCATAAGAAAATCCATAAACTTAAATTTAGAAAAGTGATTCTTGGGATTCATGGATGAAAGGAGTCCATGAATGAACACTATGCATACCTTAGTTCGTGATTTCGTGAAGATTGACAGAGAAACTTTCTTAGAATTGGATCTTCTATGAAAACCCTAGCTTGTTCTTGAAAGGTTTTTGAGATAAGAGAGTGTATTTTGGGTGAAAAGTGGTTGAATCACGTGTTAAAGGGCTTAAATAGGGGTGGGAAGTTGACCCTTTTAACCCTGGACGCGTCATTTACTTTCAGTGAAAATTTCCCGAATTGGACCCTTGGCGCCGTGTCACTGGAATTTGACAATTGAGAAACTGAGGGATGGCGCGACGCGGAGCCTTCGAGTTACCCCTTCTTTTGCGACCTGGAACTTTGGCGCGACGCGAAGAAAATCGCGCTAAGACACTAGAAAAGGAAAATTCTCAATTTGGGCCTTGGCGCGATGCGCCATAATTGCGGACTCCTACTGGAATCTGCCAAATACCATTTCCTTTTGTGGCGCAGCGCGCCACTGACTAATATGGCGCTGTTTTACGATGGGAACTTGAAATAGTCATAACTTCTAACCCGGTTATTGGATTTGGGCGAATCTTATATCGATGGAAATCTTATTGAATTTCCCACATGACAAAAAGTGAAAATATTTAAAATTCCTCATGGAATAACCATCATTAAATTTAGAAGCTAATACTAAACATTCTTGGGATGAAATTAGCTAGGAAAAGTATGGGGTATTACACTCTTGGACCCTTAACACTACACACTATAATCACCTATCTCTTACAATTGACACAAGAGAGGCGTCCACTACCCAAGCACCAATGTATCAAGCAATACAACACACAAGTGATTCCACACTTGTATATGGCCCTAGTTACGGTTTTGGGACTCTCTCTCTCTAAGAGGAGTGTTCTCTCAATATCATTAAGCAACTAAAGAAATAAATCCTACAATATTCTATTTATACTACATTACAATAATAGACAAATGACAAAAGGGCCCTGTAGTGACTAGCCTACAAAAATACTCAAAAAGTGTCATGATCATGATCATACTTGTATCATGATATGGGAGACTTGTAAGTCTTGGTATGAAGATACCAAATAATGTGAATGATTTAATAAAATACTCCATGTATGAATCTTTATGAGGAAAAAATATTTAATTTGGGCTTAAAGAGGATTATGCAATTCACTGAGAAGGTGGAAGTTCTAGTGACCAACGCCTAAAACATATGTTTTGCTAATATAGGGTTGGTTTTGTCCCTAATGGGATAACCTTATTCACGTTTCCTCTTTGAGGACGGTATGATATGATGGCAAAATGACGTTCATCTCGATTCGTGTAGTAAACAGGGATTGCCTCCCTCCCCTTTGGGTGAAGGTTGTACCATATAGCTAATGGGTTGCCTAAAGTCAGTGAAACTAATTAGTCCATGGATGAAGTTTTAAAAAATGACTATTTTTTGATATCTTGAGCCCGTTATTTCATGATTTTTCCTTTTGAGATTATATTTATGATTCACTTTAAAAGTTATTTTGTCCCTCTCCCTTGGGTTGCATGCCAATACTCGTCGTACTGATCATTTTGGACGCTATATTATTTCATGATGTAGGTTCATAGGCACTCACTCATGATGGTGTCAACACTAGGATCCTCTTGGGACAGGACGTAGCGAGTGGTGAGCCTTCCATCTTCCAGATGGCCTTTGGTTTCATTTCTTCAGACATTGACTATTTTTTTCATAGTATTGTTGGGTCCATATTTCAACATATGATAGGAAGGTGTGGAGGATGCGGATTATGGTAGAAGGTCAGGGGGTGGGAGAGAGTCGGTAGCAGTAGAGGAATGTTCTATATTTGTGTCTGAAGTTTCTTATTCGTAGGTGTTGAGTGTTGTCTATGGTTTCAGATTTATTGTTTTAGTATTATCTTGTGGCTAGCATTGTTAGTTTATTTTGCATACTGTACAATTTTATATGCATTTATGTATGGTGTTTGTTATATTGTTATTGATTCTAAGTCGGGGGTCTATCGGAGACAGTCTCTCTACTTCACCTGAGGTAGTGGTATGGACTGTGTACACTCTACCCTCCCCACACACCCCACTAGGTAGGAATACACTGGGTATGTTGTTGTTGTTATTGTTGTTGGTATTGTTTGGGTCATATCCCGGCTTAGGATGCTATTCGTATTGTTAGAGGCTTTGTAGCCTGTGTTTGGTAAATGTTTTTATGTAGTATTTCCAGACTTGGGTTTTGGATTATTATTTCATTTGAAATTTCATATTTTATGGGAAAAAATTCTGCACTTTATTATGACTATACTTATGATGACATGCTAAGGGGTCTTCTCAGACCTCTGGGAATCCCGTCACTGCTAGGGCCTGGAATCGGGTCATGACAGAAATGCTAGGTTCAATAAGTCTTAACCAATGATTGATAGAGTCTTGTGGAATGGAACAAAGCACCATTCAATTTTCATTATGACTATATTATTGTAATCCTATAGACAGTTTGGATCATACAAAGTTAACTTTCAACTTAATAAATTTGATTTTTGAACATAGTGGAATAAAAAAAAACAAGGAAATCAATGATACTTTTTAAATTATGATGGAAAAATTACAAGGTAGAAAATCAGTAGTGTAACGAGTGACGTGTCATATTGATGGCCAAAACTTGACCTTTTTATACAGTAATAATAGGTGAAATTAACTACATTTGAACTATAATAATTTTGTTTTTTTATAATATACTCGACAAGGAAACAAAAGAAATATTTGCACATAAATAAATGGATTGGATTATTTAAATCGAGACAAATATTTTAATAAAAAATAATAACAGACTTCAATCAAAACGCAATTTTAGACACTCGCCATGTCTGACAAAAAATAAAATAAAACAATAGACTCACCCTTTTAGACTCCAATCAAAACACAATTTTAGACTCATTCGCCCAAATCATTTTCTATATATAACTAACCTATTGCAACAGACTTCAAAAAAAAAAATATTTTCTTTCTAACAGAGAATTGGCCTAACGTGGAAGTTGTGACTGATAACGCTCAAACTACAGCTCTCGTAAGAGTGTAAGCGGTCGTTGTCAAATATAGAACCCAACTGGGTTGGGTGTCGAATCCCACAGGGAATACTTGGTCACTAAGTGTTGCAACTATTAGTAGACTTATGGTCGAAAGTTCTGCGGACAAAGGGGGGATTTTATGCTTATAATAATGTTTACCAAAATAAAGAATGAAACGAGTAATGTAGTAGGAGTTAATCAATGAGAATTGTAAGTTAGGGTTATGTCCACCTTATGAGTTTTACGTATCTATTGGCTATGAGTTATGCGGAATTCAGACATGCATGCGCTTATAGAGATTCGTATTCTATGGTAAATCCTAGTGTCTTTCGACCATCAAGGATTATATCACTTTAACTCTTTCGAGCTTAAAGCATATACTAATGGTACGAATTCTCCAAGAGGTTAATCCAGTTACGGCACTAACTTTTAAACAGGGGTTGGTAGCCCTATTTCCTTGTCATTCTCTCTTTTCCAGACATGTAACTTTTCTTTCGAACAAGTTAATGCTATACTTACGTATTCTATATGTTTGCAACCACAAGAATTCAATTAAGATGAAGAGAGTAATGATATAAGCAACATACGTATCAAGAATTCACAAACTCATAGCAACAGATAGTATCTCATAAGGATTCCATAACCCTAACAGAGAAGTTTAGCTACTAATGAGTGCAACGAAAATCACAATAGACATCATCATCATACCAAAATCTAGAACAAGCTTGACGATTTGGATGATTTTTGGCGTCAAAAAATCTCACACGTTTTTGCCCTAGCCGTTCTTCTCAAGAGAGTCGTGTTTCTCTGTTAAAACTTACAGAATCTGTAACTTGAATAATAGTAAAAGTCGAATGGAAAGGACTTGAATTAATGAATGAGTGAGTTGAATGAATGATAAAAAGCTTCAGCAAAATAGGGTATTTATAACACCCATATCCTATTCCTACTAGGCTACTGCGTACTTATCCTAATCCTACTAGGTTACTGCATCCTTATCCTAATCCTACTAAGTTACTGCTGATCCCCAAAGTCTTTAGAAATGTTGTTTTTGCCCGGAACAAGTTATCCATGCATCACTTTCAGTCCATAGGCGTCCAAACGCTGCTTTCCTTCTTTCGTGAATCTTCCTTTGGCATCAAGTTATCCATAAAGTGCTGGAATCTTCATCATTTATACCTGAAAACTTTCTAATCACGTTTGTTAGCTCACTTACAGGAAAAAGGACTAAAAGTGCATGAATTATATATTTTGTCCTCAAAACTTAGCTAAAATATGGGTAAATTAAGGTGCTTTAGGCGTGTAAATACGCCTATCATCATCACCCACACTTAAAGCTTTGTTCTTCCTCGAACAATATATCATGTCCATATAAACATCTACTTAGGGTTTCACAGTAACAACACAAAATATTCATCAAGACAAGCACGCCAATTATTAACAAAGGGAAGTTCTCTAATCACTACTAGAAACAATTCAACCTCCAATATAGACTCGTGATGGTGGTTAATTCGTATTCAAAAGTTAAGGCACAAAGAATCATACAAGACTACCCAAAACTCATCAACCATGTGTGTCTCACATAAGATATTACCCATAATCACTCACAAGTATTGCATTTTTCAGAACATGGGTATAAGATTATCCTTGCTCTCACTCTCACAAAGAATTCATATGTTGCAACTGATGACCATAGGCTTTCCCTTAGTGTAATGCTCTACAAATATCAGAATGTTAAGCTTAGGATCAAATAGGTCTTTACAGGTTGTAATGTGGGCTAAGGGACGGGTAGGACTATTTTGGCCAGAAATAGTGACTATGTTCCTAATCACTTTAATACATCACATTATGCCATTAACACTCTCTTTTAATCAACCCTGCTACCTTTCTTTCATCTATCACCCCTTTTCACCTATTTTGCCATTCAAGCATAACTATCTTTTTATTTAATCATAAACACAATTTATCTTTTTGTTTTTCTATTTCTTTTTCTTTTCTCTTTCTTTTTTTTTCTTTTTTTTTATAACACACCTCCATGATAGCCACTTTTTTTCATAACAAATTAAAGTACCAATACACTCTAAGGCATCACTCTCACCCAATTTCCTCTTATTTTGTCACATGACTTCACAATTTAAAGCACTTAGGAATTTGGATCAAATTATGGTCTTGAAAAAAAATGGATTAGGCTAACATATGAGGCTGTCAAAGAAAATGGCTTAAAGGCTCAAAAGGGTTGACTAGGATAATGTCCACGGGTAGGTAAACAGAAGATAAACAATCACAGGTTGCCAAAGAAATGCCTAAATCATCTCCTAAACTCACACTCCTTATTTCGCTTTACACACACACCAGGAAAGTTCTAGCATCAGTCACAACACAGAATATACTATAACCTCACACACACAAGGCACATGGTTAACTTTATTGGGAGCAGTATAGACTCTTGACCCAACATATGAATGAATTAAACCACACAAATATCACACAGTGAGTCACACTTGGAGCCTAAACGTCTCAATAGCAATGATTTTAGCACAAACTCTTGTCATAATACCATGCCGTCTATCAAAACAATTTCATGCAAAATTTAAAAAAATCTAAAAATAAATTTTTTTAGCTACAAACGAGAATAAATGCAAGCAAAGAAGTACGCTACAACATACAAATACCCTCATCCCACACTTAGACGGGACACACTGCCCTCAGTGGAAATAAGTAAGGAAAACCTGATTAGTCGGACTCCTTTTCTATGTCTGGGGTCAAACCTCCTGCGTCGGAATCATCATCAGAGTCGTCATTACCAGAGTTGTCCTTCACATCGTCATTCGAGGTATTTGCAAAGAGGAGGATTCAACTTGCTCTTTTCTTCCCCTTTTCTGACCTTTCTGTGAGGTGGACGCTTTTTCTTTTCCTGGTCGACCTTTTGGTCCCATTTTACCTGAGACTAAAATAAATTCATGCTAGCTCATCTCGGAAGATTTAATCGACAAACAGACAATAGTGGCATCACCCCACACTTAATTTGTTGACACAAACTAATTAAGTGAATGATGTCGATTACTCAGACTTCATCGACATACATTTAGGTGATATGTTCCAACAATATGTTGAGCACAGTCATACTTTCATGTCATCTTACTATCCTTTCCAACTCTATTTCATGTAATCTTGACTATACTTTCATGTGTGGATTAATGCACCTTTTGTACAAGACTACTACATAGAGATCGTATCAAGTTAAGGCATTAGAAATAATCACAACATCGTATGTTTGTAGTCAACCATGATTTTCATCTCGATGAACAAGTCATTCCAACATGTAAGTATTCTAGTTACAAGATTATGCAATTTTCTTGACCATGTCAATTCCGCAAAAATATGACAGTGCATCAAAATCAAATACAAGTTGGAAACAAGTCAAGATCATCCTTACGTATTCTTTCACTCACTTAGTTGTATCACAACAAATCAACCACATTCAAATCACCAATACTACTTCATGATTTAACAATTCATTATAGGCGTAGTAGTGTAGTACTTACGGAATATAAAAGAAGAACAAAGAAGTACTTACTTGGTTGATGGCCTTGAAAGATGTTCTTGCAAAGTAAAAGAGCAAAAGGAATATTTTTGAGAGATTTTGGAGAGGTAGGCGGCGCCTAGGTTGAAGTTGCAATGCATTTTTGTTCTAAGACTAAGGTTCTATTTATAGGACAAGCTTGGGTCGGGTTTTGACCCATTTGGAATCGGATTTGGAGACCAAAAGTGACCATAGGCGGCGCCTAATGCTTTGCCTATGCTTGGCATAGGCGGCGCCTTTTGCAAAGCCTTATTGAGCATAGGCGGCGCCTATGCTATGGCATTGTTAGGAATAGGCGGTGCCTATGCCATGGCATACTAGATTCAGAGACAAAAGGCTTTTGCATAGGCGGCGCCTTTGCTATGGCATTGTTGAGCATAGGCGGCGCCTATGCCATGGCATTGTAGAATCCGAGAGCTTAGGCCATAGCATAGGCCTTGCCTTGTTCGTGGCCTAGATTTACATAGGCCTTGCCTTGTTCTTTGCCTATATTTTCATAGGCAATGCCTAACCCATAGCCTTTTGCTTCTTCATTCCTAACTTACCACCTTCAACATGCAATACTTCCAAATCAAAATTTGAAACCAATCTCCTCCTTTACACATCTTACACCTACATTTACTCAAAAACTACAAAAATGATTAGAACGATGGGTTGCCTCCCATCAAACGCCTTAGTTTTGGTTGTGGCTCGACAAAATCTTAAGAAAACAAAACAATTAAAAACGATGGGTTGCCTCCCACCAAGCGCTTGATTTATTGTCGCGGAACGACATAACTATCTCGATTACTTAGACTTCATCGAGATAGATGGGGCATCATTTTCTGAATCGATTCAGACGACGCTGATGCTTACTTGTAGGCATGCAATCTTCTTCGTTATGACTCTTGTGCATACATATCCCAGGAGGGATACCAATTATATCATCAATAGTCCAACCCATAGCTCTCTTGTATCTCTTCAGAGCAGAGATGAGAGCCTCTACGTGCTATTCACTTAAATCATCCGCCACACTCACCGGAAGTGTATTTATACTTCCCAAGAACGCATACCTTAGATAATTGGGGAGCTCTTTCGATTCTAGCACTGGGGGATCTTCAATGGAAGTCTTCGCTGTTGGTGACGGTTGATTCTTAAGATCAAGGTCCGGCTGCTTAGGAGTATGAGAATTGGATGCTATTTCTGTTAGAGCACACATAGTTTCTTTATAATCTTCATCGTCCTCATGCTCAACATTCAGCAGCGCAGCAGACAATGGCTCAACAGTAAGTTGTTTCTCTACAGATAATGCTTTCTTATCCTCATAATGAACATCAGCTACGGAGAACACATTCATATCACTGGTCTGCTTCATTGCTTTGCATATATCAAAGCGGACCACTTCGTCATTCAACCGAAATAAAAGATCATTAGCTCTCATGTCAATAAGCACACTTCCTGTTGCAAGGAAAGGACGTCCCAAGATTATGGGAACTTCAGAATCCACCTCGCAATCTAAAATCACAAAGTCTGCAGGAAAAATAAAGGTAGACACCTTCACCAACATATCATTCAAGATACCCACAGGTCATTTTACCGACCTATCTGCCATCACGAGCCGCCTATTGGTTGGTGTAGGGTCGCCCAACCCCAACTTTCTGTAGACGGATAGTGGCATCAAATTGATGCTAGCTCCCAAATCGCACAATGCCTTAGCAAAATTCATAGATCCAACCGTGCAAAGAATAGTGAAAGCACCAGGGTCTGCCTTCTTCTGTACTAAGGACCTTGTGGCAATTGCACTGCAATGATGAATATTATCTGCCGGCTCATAGCGTACTGCCCGCTTCTTTGTTAAATGATCCTTCATAAATTTTGCGTACCCAGGCATGTGCTCTAGCGCCTCCACCAAAGGGACATTAATAGTCAGCTGCTTTAACATCGTCATGAATTTACTGAACCTTGTATCATCCGCCTTCTTCTTCAGTCTCTGTGGAAAAGGTGGTGGTAGAAGGGGAATAGTTTTCTCCACCACTTCTTTTGCGTCGAGCTTCAGCTGATCAACCTTTTCTGGCTATGGATGTTTCGGGGTGACGTCATTACCACGTTGTTCAGTTTTTTTAGCTTCATTGACGTCTTTTGGTTCTGCCTTATCCAATATATCATCGGCCACTTGCTTTCTTTGGGATGAGTTTTCCAGCACCTTACCACTCCTGGTAGTAATAGCCATGCATGATCCGTCGTTCCTTGGGTTTTGCACCATATCGCTGGGTAGTGTTCCAGCCTTTCTTTGGTTGAATGCCGCAGATAATTGATTCAATTATTGCTCCAGCTGTTTTATTGAAGTGGAATGCGAGTCAACCAATTGCTTCATTGAGGACAGATCATTTATTACCTCACTTACTCCTGTGCTGGTTGCCTCTACTCCTTTCAACAGCTTTGCAATCATATCTTCCATCGACATCTTCCCTGAGCCAGACGCCACAGCCTCACGGTTTCCAGGAGGAACATACAAACCACTCCTGTCAGTCTTATTCTTCCAACCACCTTGATCGCAGTCCTTGTATCCAGATTTATCATAATAGATCCAACCTTGGTTTCCTTGGGCATTGCCTCGGAAACCCCCCTGATTATTCAAGTAGTTGGCTTCTTCCTCTGAATCGGATTCGTCTCTTTCTTTTGACGCAACTGCTTTGACTTTTTCAGTCTTCCCTAATAATAAATGCTTTGTAACAAGATCCATTTGTGTTTTCATGTGCGCCATATCTTGATCACGTTCTTCCTCTCTTCGCCTTTGTTCTGCTGTCATGCCAATATATACAGTAGGGCTTGCTACCTCAGAATCTCTGGTATGCCAAGATCTACTTTGCTTTGTCATACGATCTAGCATATCACTTGCCTGAATAAAAGTGAGGTCCATGAATGAACCACCTTCTGTGTTATCAACCACTGGCTTAGTCACCGAGTTGAATGATCTGTATAATATCTACATCAAGTGTACATTGGTCATATGATGGTTTGGGCATCTCATAAGCTTCTTCTTGAATCTCTCCCATGTTTCGTGGAGAGCTTCAGTTGGAAGTTGTCGAAAATTGCTGATCTCATCTCTCTACTGCGCTCTCTTGGATGGCAGAAAGAATCTTTCTAGGAAAACGTCTTTCAATTGCCTCTAATTAGTAATAGAATAAGGAGTCAGCCCATTCAACCATAGAGTTGCCTCCCCAGACAGAGACAATGGAAATAAGCGCAGCCGAATTACATTATGTCCAACTCCTGGATTGTCAAATGACTTGCATGTTGAAATAAAGTTGATCAGATGCATATTCGGATCATCTCCTGCGAGTCCACCAAATAACCCCTTGAGCTGCAATAACTGAATCATGGTGCTAGTGATATTGAACTTAGCTCCGGGTGCCAAGGGTGGAGGAATAATAGCCCCTGTGGCACCAGCTCCATCGAGATTGTCATCATCATCATCAAAAGGAGCCTACACTGTTCGGCGGTCAGGCCTCATTCTAGCTTGACGATCTCTCTTGTTTACAGGTGCTTCCACCTCATCTGCACGCCGTGGATTAAGTAACTCGTCATCACCCAGGTCCTCATCATCAGGATTTGTTGCCCGACCTGGGTTATCAATATTCTGTTGATGCACTTGAGCAGCTGCCAGTGCAGCTAATCTAGCCTGCTCCTGTTGAGCCGCCCTTCTGTCAATGTCACGTTGTGCATCCATTCTACCAATAAGTTGAGGTTCAAGATTGATAGGTAATAACGGTTGACCTGAACTTCGAGTATTTGGCATGCACTCAAGCAATCCTGAATAAAACAAAAACAACAACTAAAAGTAAAATACGAGAATCTTTGACCAAAGGGTCTAATAACTATCACAAACTTAGTTGACAACTGTATTCCCTGACAACGGCGCCAAAATTTGATAACGCTCAAACTACATCTCTCGTAAGTGTGTAAGCGGTCGTTGTCAAATATAGAACCCAACCGGGTTGGGTGTCGAATCCCACAGGGAATACTTGGTCACTAAGTGTTGCAACTATTAGTAGACTTTTGGTCGAAAGTTCTGCGGACAAAGGGGGGATTTTATGCGTATAATAATGTTTACCAAAATAAAGAATGAAATGAGTAATGTGGTAGGAGTTAATCAATGAGAATTGTAAGTTAGAGTTATGTCCACCTTATGAGTTTTACGTATCTATTGGCTATGAGTTATGTGGAATTCAGACATGCATGCGCTTATAGAGATTCGTATTCTATGGTAAATCCTAGTGTCTTTCGACCATCAAGGATTATATCACTTTAACTCTTTCGAGCTTAAAGCGTATACTAATGGTATGAATTCTCCAAGAGGTTAATCCAGTTACGGCACTAACTTTTAAACAGGGGTTGGTAGCCCTATTTCCTTGTCATTCTCTCTTTTCCAGACGTGTAACTTTTCTTTCGAACAAGTTAATGCTATACTGGCGTATTCTATCTATTTGCAACCACAAGAATTCAATTAAGATGAAGAGAGTAATGATATAAGCAACATACGTATCAAGAATTCACAAACTCATAGCAATAGATAGTATCTCATAAGGCTTCCATAACCCTAACAGAGAAGTTTAGCTACTCATGAGTGCAACGAAAATCACAATAGACATCATCATCATACCAAAATCTAGAACAAGCTTGACGATTTGGATGATTTTTGGCGTCAAAAAATCTCACACGTTTTTTCCCTAGCCGTTCTTCTCAAGAGAGTCGTGTTTCTCTGTTAAAACTTACAGAATCTGTAACTTGAATAATAGTAAAAGTCGCATGGAAAGGACTTGAATTAATGAATAAGTGAGTTGAATGAATGATAAAAAGCTTCAGCAAAATAGGGTATTTATAACACCCATATCCTATTCCTACTAGGCTACTGCGTACTTATCCTAATCCTACTAGGTTACTGCATCCTTATCCTAATCCTACTAAGTTACTGCTGATCCCCAAAGTCTTTAGAAATGCTGTTTTTGCCCGGGTCAAGTTATCCATGCATCACTTTCAGTCCATAGGCGTCCAAACGCTGCTTTCCTTCTTTCGTGAAGCTTCCTTTGGCGTCAAGTTATCCATAAAGTGCTGGAATCATCATCATTTATACCTGAAAACTTGCTAATCACATTTGTTAGCTCACTTACAGGAAAAAGGACTAAAAATGCATGAATTATATATTTTGTCCTCAAAACTTAGCTAAAATATGGGTAAATTAAGGTGATTTAGGCGTGTAAATACGCCTATCATCAGTGACGACATTTTGTGATAAGCCATCAAGGGTCTGATAAGTTATCAAGAATGTCGTCAGCCTAAGGAAGCCAAGGAGAATTGAAGCAAAGCCTTGACTACATTTTGTGATAGGCCATCACGTAGCTGATAGGTTATCAAGTTTGTCATAAGCTTTAAGAAGGAAGAGCCAAAACTGAAGAAGAAGCTGATGACATTTGTGATAAGTCGTCAGCTTCCTGATAAGCTATCACAAATGTCGTCGGCTAATCTGAAGAATTTTTTATTTTTATTAATTTGTTTCCTTATTTAGGGTAAACTATTTAAAGCTCTATTTAAGGGTTTTCTAGACATTATTATTATTATTATTATTATTATTCCGCACAAGGTCAACACCTTGAGTTTTGGACAACATATTTTGATATTTTCTCTCTTTACTTCTTGACTTTAACAACACAACTATTTTTGAGAGATTATTATCAGTATTTTGAGATTTTTCCTTTGTGATCTAATCTGCGATTCACTAGTTATTATTTATCTGTGTAAGTTTATCTTTCAAATCATGAATTCAATTATGCGTTTCGTTCGTTACATCATGAGTGTCTAAACTCCATTAACCTGAGTTATGGGATCTAGGGTTAGGTCTTGATGTGGTGCTAAGTATTCAAGATTCAATAGGTGGTAGGATTTCTTGATAATTCTGAAGTTTTAATTAACGTCTGTTGGTTGCAAATAGTAGACACACCTTCTTTTATTTACTTAAGAAAGAAATCAAATATAGTAGGAAGTGAATTACCAATAGGGACTCGGAAATACTTCGTTTAATAATTAGCGCTGTAACTAGGTTGGTTAACCTGAGGTAAAATCTGGGCAGTAAATAGAAATTCCCTAAGTCCGAGAGGATTAGGGAATTAAACACTTAAGTAGGTCGAGAGACATTTAAGCATAACATCAATAAAGATAGATTGTTATCCTACCTACCTTGAGAATCTTGAACCACTAGTAGCATCTGCCAAGTACCAAAATCCCTAGTGAACATAATTCTGGTTTTTCCATAAACTCTTGATTACAAACTGAAACTAAGGTGACCAAAAATTATTTGCTAATCTCCAAAACCCCCATTTTATCTTTTCGTATCATTTGTTTGAATTTATCTTGTAGCTTTAGTTTCAAACTAGTTTAATCTCCACTCACATTGTTCCCTGTGGATTTGACCCCGACTCCAAAGTTGGGTAAATATATTAACGACGACCGCCTTGCACTAAATTGACGTGTAAGTTGAGCATTATAAAAAATGGAGACGTTGCGGGAATAATTTGGTGTATTGAGTTGGTTTGGAATTTTAGTTTACTTGCTTGAATTCAAACTTGTAAATATTTGTTTAGTTTTTTTGTTTTCATTTATTTATTTTATTTTCTTTTATTTTTATTTTTCTCACACCTTTCTTGAGATGTCAGCCTGGATAAATGGTTTTTTGAGTGATGACGATTCTTGTAACGATTATTGTTATTATTATGGGGGACCATATTTTGAGGTTTGCTGTCCAAATTTAACTGGAAGCGCATGGATGGGACCTTCACAATATGATGTGGATACTGTCCTACTTAATGTAACTTGGTGTTTGTCTTGTGGTCAAAGTGATCATACTGAAGCTATGTGTGGTGTCATGATTCAAGCAAACAAATTGATGAAATGAATATTAGAGAATCAAGAACAACTGTGGTAAAAGCTAAAAGAGTTAACACTCCCACCATGTTTACAGTGTCTAAACAAAGAATAATATGAGGGTAACATTAGACAATTTGAGGAGAAAACTCAAGAATCACAACCCCTTGATTGTCATATTGATCTTGAGACTGACATTGAGAAGGTGAAAAAAAGTGAGTGTGTAGTAGATAGTGTAAATTTTGAAGTAGAATTAGTTGGGACTCACTTGAAGAATTTTTCTACATTATGTTTAGATGATATCTTATCTGTGGAATCATTTAAAATAGTAGAACAGTGTAAAGATAAGGAACAAGAATCCTATATTCTTGATTTTACATTAGACAAGCAACATAAAAACATACCTCATTTTAAGGTCGAGTGGTTTTCCATGCTCAATCAATTACTCGACTTCTTAATTTTTGTACCACCCTCCTATGATCGAGGCAAGAAGATGGACTCTAAGTTGGGGGTGAAATTCAAATCGTCTAAGTGGAGGGATAAAGTATGAAGAACTTTTTAGGTATCTTGATGAATTCTGAGTAGTCAAGATAACCTAGTCGTGCCGCGATACTAAATTAGGCGCTTCTTGGGAGGCAACCCAAGGTATTTTGTTGTTTGCATTCGTATTATGTAATTGATATCAGATCTTTGCACCCATGGTGCCACAGGTATGTTTCTAACTCTCTTGTTTGATTTGACGCATTTGGGACAATGCATGATTATATGTTGAGGGTGGGACTACTTGTGGGTATTGATGTCCTCTTGGGGTTTTTGTTGTCGTGCCTCTTTTCCCCAGAGTCTTGTTCCTAGTAGAGCTGGCATGTTTAGGCGTATTGTGTTTGTTTTGTGATGTCTTGTGGTTAACTGGGGGAAAAATAAGTATCTAGGATAGATGACTTATTTTTGTTGATTTTTCTTGGAATGATAAATATAACTGTGTGATGAACATCTATATGTGACTATTGTGAATCTTTTTATGGCATTAGTATTAGGGACATTATAATCACTGCTAACAATTTTATGAACCGAATGGGTAGTAGCTTGTGATGTACCTTTGTGCCATGTGTGTGTGAGATGCTACCTAATTCCCGTTGTTTGTTAAATCCAGAACTTGCCTGGTTGGTCTTGCCTTGGTTGTACGATAGCAGTTAGGAAAGGATCATAGGTTGTTGCTGATATTAGTCCACTTTTATCCTAAATGACCTTCCATAAGTGAATAATATCACTTGATCTTGATTTTGAGCCTGAATGCCTATTCTTTTTATTATACTTATCACCTTTCCATTTGTATCATAATAAACCTATTTTGGCCCTGATCCTCCTTGGATATTGTGCACTTTGACTTAGGAAAATAGCCTAAGTTGAGGGTGGCTATCATAGGGGTGCGTGATGTAAAGTGAGTATGAAGAAGGGTAATTAAAAAAATATATATATATGCAAGACTGGGTGTGGTAGAAAAAGAATGAGAAAAGAAAAGTTGTGCAAAAGAGAAAATGATTGATTAAATGACCACACCCATCCTGAATTTGCTTAATCAAGAAAGGGAGAACTAAGGTAAAAGTTAATAAGTGAGGACACCCCCCCCTAAAAAAATAAAAATAAATAAATAAATAAAATAGTATAGTGCCAAGGAGGCTTAGTTACTTTAAATATCCTTGCGTATCATATCAGCCCCAAGCCTACATTACAAACTGAAGAAAATTCCTATAGTGATCCTAACTTAACTGTTTGAAAGCTTCGGTAATGAAAATAAGGGCAAGCTTATGGTATTTGGCATACATTGACTGGAACTTCTTATTGAGTGTGAGTGTCTCTTGAACGTCCCTGCATTTACATGCTTGATTTCATATATGAGTGATAAGGGACTTCTTTGTTGTAAGGGCACATCGGTTGCATTGCTAGTTGCCTACTTGTTTTGGTAGTGTAATTTGTATATAGGCATGGTTATTGTTGCTAAGTTGATGCCATATCTTGATTCCTTTCTTCCACATTGTTGATCTTCATGGATATACACAGATAGGTTTAAAGTGATTGAAAATGGAGAGGGTAATGTGTTTTGAACTAAAATTGATGATCAACTGTCATAGGTATCTTATGTGTCTCTTGGTTAAGCATCGTAATGTTGTGTTTTAGTTGCTTGAGGACAAGCAATTGTTTTAAGTTGAAGGTGTTGATGTGTGAGCAGATGCTAACATATTTGAGGCTTTTAACTAAGAATAATTGCAAAGTCTTAAGCAATTTTTGCCCTTTTGGATTGTTTTATGTTTAATTTTGCAGTAGAAGCTGATATGATAGAGAACCAACATGAAATGAAGCAAAGAATTTGAAATTTGAAGAAATATGAAGACAAGTGCGGATGACGACATTTGTGATACTTCGTCAGCCCTGTGATAAGCTATCAGGTTGGTCGTCATCAGTAGACAGAGAATTGTCCTAAAGTGGAAGTTGTGATGACATTTTATAATAAGCCGTCAAGGGTCTGATAAGTTGTCAAGAATGTCATCAGCCTAAGGAAGCCAAGGAGAACTGAAGCAAAGCCTTGACAAAATTTTGTGATAGGCCATCACGTAGCTGATAGGTTATAAAGTTTGTCGTCAGCCTTAAGCAGGAAGAGCCAAAACTGAAGAAGAAGCTGATGACATTTGTGATAAGTCGTTAGATTCCTGATAAGCTATCACAAATGTCGTCGGCTAATTCGAAGGATTTCTGATTTTTATTAATTTGTTTCCTTATTTAGGGTAAACTATTTAAAGCTTTGTTTTAGGGTTTTCTAGACATTATTATTACTATTATTCCGCACAAGGTCGACACCTTGAGTTTTGGACAACATATTTTGATATTTTATCTCTTTACTTCTTGACTATAACAACAAAACTATTTTTGAGAGATTATTATCTGTATTTTGGGATTTTCCCTTTGTGATCTAACCTGCAATTCACTAGTTATTATTTATCTCTGTAAGTTTATCTTTCAACTCATGAATTCAATTATTTTTTCATTTGTTACATCATGAGTGGCTAAACTCCATTAACCTGAGTTATGGGATCTAGGGTTAGGTATTGATGAGGTGCTAAGTATTCAAGATTCAACAGGTGGTAGGATTTCTTGATAATTCTGAAGTTTTAATTAACGTCTGTTGGTTTCAAACATTAAACACACCTGCTTTGATTTGCCTGAGAAAAAAATCAAATATAGAAGGAAGTGAATTATCAACAGGGACTCGGAAATACTTCGTTTAATAATCAACGCTGTAACAAGCTTGGTTAACTTGAGGTAAAATCTGGGCAGTAAATAGAAATTCCCTAAGTCCGAGAGGATTAGGGAATTAAACGCTTAAGTAGGTCGAGAGACATTTAAACATAACATCAATAAAGATAGCTTGTTATCCTACCTACCATGAGAATCTTAAACTACTAGTAGCATCTGTCAAGTACCAAAATCCCTAGTGAACATGATTCTGGTTTTTCCACAAACTCTTGATTACAAACTGAAACTAAGGTGACCAAAAATTATTTCCTAATCTCCAAAACCCCCATTTTATCTTTTCGTATCATTTGTTTGAATTTAACTTGTATCTTTAGTTTCAAACTAGTTTAATCGCCACTCACATTGTTCCCTGTGGATTTGACCCCGACTCCAAAGTTGGGTAAATATATTGACGACGATCGCTTTGCACTAAATTAACGTGTAAGTTGAGCGTTATCAGTTATCAACTTCATCATTAGCCTTAGATAGAGAATGCACCTGAGTTGAAGTTGTGACGACATTTTGTGATAGGCCATCAAGGAGCTGATAGGTCATCAAAGTTTTCGTCAGCCTAAGGCAGAACATGAGGGCTGAGGTAGAGACTTGACGACATTTGTGATAAGTCGTCAAAGAGTTGATAGGACGTCACCGGTTGTCATTAGCTTTAGGAAGCGAGTATCAAAAGCAAAGACGAGCTGACGACATTTGTGATAAGTCGTCAGCCTCCTGATAGGTTATCACAAATGGCGTCACCTAATCCGAGGAATTTCTGAACTTTATTATTTTATTTCCATAATTAGGGTGAACTATTTAAATCATTGTTGAGGGGTTTTCTTGAGGGTTTTGAACTTGAGTATTGAGACACGTATTTTTGATATTTTCTCTCTCTAGTTTCTTGGCTTGAACAAACAATTATTTTGAAGAGATTATCATCATTATTTTGGGATTACTATTGTGATCTAATCTGAGAATCTCTACTTTCTATTCATCTTGTGGTAAGTTTATCTTTCAAATCTTGAATATAACTAGTTGTTTCAATTATTACATCATGAGAGGCTAAATTCCTTTAACCTGAATTATGGGATCTAGGGTTAAGTCTTTATAAGGTGCTGACTGTTCAAGATTCAAAAGGTGGTAGATCTCTTTGATAATTTTGAGGTTTCAATTATCTTCTATTGGTTGAAAATGATTGATAACAACTGCTTTGATTTGCTTGAGAAAGAAATCAAATATAGTGGGAAGTGAATTATTAACAGGGACTTGGAAGCACTAAAAACTTCCATTTAATAATTCACACTGTAAAAAGGTTGATTAACCTGAGGTAAAATCTGATCATGAATATAAATTCCCTAAGTCCGAGAGGATTAGGTAATTAAATGCTTAAGTTGGTCGAGAGACATTTAGGAATAACTTCGATAAAGATAACTTGTTATCCTACTTACTGTGAGAATCTTGAACCACCATTAGCATCTGTCAAGTACCAAAACCCCTAGTGAACAAAATTCTCGTTTTTCCATAAACTCTTGATTACAAACACCGAAGCTAAAGTGACCAACAATTATTTGCTAATATCCAAAAGCCCCATTTTATCTTTTCCTATCATTTGTTTGAATTCAACTTGTACCTATAGTTTTAAATTAGTTTAATCACCACTCACATTGTTCCCAGTGGATTCGATCCCGACTTCAAAAGTTGGGTAAATTTATTGACGACGACCGCCTTGCACTAAATTGACGTGTAAGTTGAGCGTTATCAAAAATGGCGCCGTTGCATCACATCCACCAGGCATAATGTTGAAAAGTGGTTCGAATGAGGACTAACTCTTACTTCCTGAGTATCATCCCTATTAGTATCTTTACCCCGAAATGGACTAGAGTTTTCACAAGGATTGTGCTTGATTTCTTCTTTTGCTTCTAGCACCATTTCCCCAATCTTGGCATCATCCCTCATGGTTGGTTCAGTTGGTTGGGAAATATTTAAGGGTTGATCAACATCAATCTCATCATCAGTATAGGATTCTTGCTCCTTATATTCACACTCTTCGATTAGTCTAAATGATTCCACAGACAAGATATCATCTAAACATGATGTAGAAGAGTGATTTGGATGATTGACCTCGATATCCATCTCCCCTATCCTTTCTCTTTCCCCGGCAATGGCTCCATTTTTTATAACGCTCAACTTACATGTCAATTTAGTGCAAGGCTATCGTTATCAATATATTTACCCAACTTTTAGAATCAAGGTCGAATCCACAGGGAACAATGTGAGTGGCGATTAAACTAATTTGAAGCTACAACTACAAGTTGAATTCAAACAAATGATACGAAAAGATAAAATTGGGATTTTGGAGATTAGCAAATAATTGTTTGGTCACTTTAGATTCGGTGTTTGTAATCAAGAGTTTATGGAAAAACCAGAATTATGTTCACTAGGGGTTTTGGTACTTGACAGATGCTAATGGTGGTTCAAGATTCTCACAGTAGGTAGGACAACAAGTTATCTTTTTTTGAAGTTATGCCTAAATGTCTCTTGACCTACTTAAGCATTTAAGTACCTAATCCTCTCGGAATTAGGGAATTTATATTCATGACCAGATTTTACCTCAGGTTAATCAACCTTGTTACAACGTCAATTATTAAATGGAAGTTTTTAGTGCTTCCAAGTCCCTGTTAATAATTCACTTCCACTATAGTTGATTTCTTTCTCAAGCAAATCTAAGCAGGTGTTATCTATCGTTTGCAACCAATAGACAATAATTAAAACCTCAGAATTATCAAGGAGTCCTAAAACCTTTTGAATCTTGAACACTCATCACCTTATCAAGACTTAACCCTAGATCCCATAATTCAGGTTAATGGAATTTAGCCTCTCATGATGTAATAATCGAAACAACTAGTTATATTCATGATTCGAAAGATAAACTTACCACAAGATGAATAGAAACTAGATATTCTCATATTATATCACAATAGTAATCCCAAAATAATGATGATAATCTCTTCAAAATAATTACTTGTTCAAGTCAAGAAACTATAGAGAGAAAATATCAAAAATACGTGTCTCAATACTCAAGTTCGGAACCCTCAAGAAAACCCTAAATAATGCTTTAAATAGTTCACCCTAATTATGGAAACAAAATAATAAAGTTCAAAAATTCCTTGAATTAAGTGACGCCATTCGTTATAACCTATCAGGAGTCTGGAGGCTTATCATAAATATTGTCATCTCCTCTTTACTTTTGATACTCGCTGCCTAAAGCTGACGAAACCGGTGACATCCTATCAACTCCTTGACGACTTATCACAAATATCGTCAAGTCTCTACCTCAGCCCTCATGTTCTGCCTTAGGCTGACGACAACTTTGATGACCTATCAACTCCCTGATGTCTTATCAAAAAATGTCGTCACAACTCTCAACTCAGGTGAATTCTCTGTCTAAGGCTGATGATGAAGCTGATAAGTTATTACAGGGCTGATGACTTATCAGAAATGTCATCAGCCATACTTTTATTTGAATTACTTCAGATTTCAACTCCTTTGCTTCCATCCTTATTGGTTCTCTTACATCATAGCTTCTACTGCAAAATTAAACATAAAACAATCAAAAACAACAAAAGTTTCTTAAGACTTTGCAATTATTCTTAGTTAAAAGCCTCAAATGTGTTAGAATTAGCTCACACATCAAGGAGGTGGCTTAACCTATTATATGAGGTCCCACCATTCTCCTTAAAGTACCTATTAGATGAGGGATTACTTGCAGCTTGTCCTTAACAGTGGCACGATATTGAACCTTTCCAATTGGGGTTACAGATTGGACCCCAACTCAGCTATATGGTTTTATTTGGGGCATATTGATTAGATGACTACTTCCCATAGTTACAGTTACAGTCTCAGTCTCAGTAATAGAACTCAGATAGTTCTACAGAATTTAGGACTGTCAGATATAGTCACCCAGCTCAGTACAAAACTTAGCTAGTTCCATCAGAAACAAGACTGTCAGGCACAGTCATTCAGATAATAGTATATCAGTTATACGAAAACTTATGTTATCAATATTCAGATTCAGTGATGTCATGATCTTAGTTATAGTTCACGTATTCATGAATGTATTTTCACGCTCATGTTATTCAGTCAGTTAGTATTGTTCATGCATATAAACCCTTTGCATTCAGCCTACCTCACTTGCATACCAGTACATTAAAACGTACTGACACATTTATGCTATGGTGTTTTATACCATAGGTTCAAAATCATGAGATCCAGAGTATCCTTAGTAGGTCATACGTTCAGCAACTAGACTAGCAGTGAGTCCTCATCATTCCAGGATAGCATGATTATTTTATTACTTTATTATTTCAGTAGTTCGGAGTTAGTTGGGGACATGTCCCATCATTTCCATAGTTTTAAAACAGTTTAGAGGCTTTAAGACTAGGATGTTCATACTATAGCATGTTCAGACTATAGCATGTTTAGACCGTTATTTCAGTTTTGGTTTCGTATTGATATACCATATCTCCAGATGTTATGCTTTATCAGATTTTTGAACCTTATGGCCTTTCAGCCTTTTATTCCATATTTATATAGTATGTTATGTAGTTCTCAGTTACAGATATCAGTCATGAGTTATCTTGTGGTCCTTCAGGGTCATGAGCACCGTGTGGCATTCCAGGTACTAGATTCGAGGCATTACAGTAAAAATCTTTTGGATACTTCAAAAATGATCTTTAGGACCCCCTTAGTGATGATAGATCATGCATTAACATTGTGGGAGGTGTTGGGAGTGTTTAAGGACCTCAAAACTAAGTAGGCGATGCAAAGTAAAGCCTAGGCAATGGATAGGTATCGCCTTACCATCGCCTACTTTCACTGGAAAGGTTTGGAAATGGGGTTGGGTTAGGCGCCGCCAACCTTGTATTTTTGCGGTGTAGGGACTCCATTTTTGTGTTAATTCAAGGGAAACATGATATTTTGTCATCCAATAACCGTTCCTAAACATATTAACACGGATTAAAGGTTCCAAAAAATGTTTTAACCCTATCAAATCCTTAGTTCATCAACTAAAACACAAGAGGAGGTAAACAACTTAGGGTTTGCTCTTTTATACTATTCATAAATTCTTCGTCAATTAAGGTACGCGGGACTATCCTAAACCTCATGGGCATGGATTTACTATTTTTAAACTTGATTTTGAAGGATATATATGCATATATACTAAATTATTTCAAGATCATTGATAAACTTGTATTGAAATTATTGTATCTTGATGAAGTGTTGCAAAAATTATGGTATGAAGTCCTAAACTTGAAATATTTTTAGTGTGATCATGTGATGTTTAGATTGTGAAATTAAATAAGAGCATGGGATATGTAATTCCCTCTTTTTCTATGAAATTCATTGATTTTACATATTGAGAATGGGTTATACAGATTGCTAAATATTTGAGAATGTTATGTACAAATTGTAATATTTTTTTTTCATGAGACAATGAAAGAGTGTTTTACTTGTTTTATAAAGATCATGATTTCTAATTAGAATGGCTGTAAAGTGATTGAAAAGGATGACCACCGTAGAATAAGTATTGAGAATGGTTTGGTTTTCAACTATTTCAAAATATGAACTTTTGTTTGAATGGTAGATCTTTTGGGTGGTGAATAAACATCTTTTAAAATAAGATAAGGGTAGTAGAGATGTTGTGACATGACTTGCAAGTTTGGGTACGACGATACCCTATTTTGATGTGCCTAAAGATATTAAGAAAGAAATAACTTTTCAAAAAAGATATGGTTTAAAGAATCTAAAACTAGGGTTAAGAGAGATAGATGGTTACCCAAAGAAGGCACGAGTTAAATGACTCATTGCCCGAAACTATCATTTGCCGACACAGGTTTATGTTACCCGAAAGGGAAAATTTTACGCTGGTGATGGCCCAATGGCGTAGTAGAGAATCAAAGACTCCAAACCTTGTGGTAAAATTGGGTTGGGTGCTTGGCCGCCAAGTCTAGGGAAGATTCCTTATTTCTCGTAGAATAGCAGAGTTTTAGGGTGTACCATCTAGCTCAGAAGTAAGACAAAGAGTAGCGTCGTGATTTGCAGAATGCCATTTGAAAGATTTAGATTATGCCCATGTATTTTACAATTGTTTTAAGGTAACATGTATCTTTTGAAATGCTCTCACCTATGTTGCATATAAATATATTTTGCTTTTGGATTGTTCTATGTACCAGTACATTTGTATTGACCCCCTATATTTTAGGGTCTGAGGCTCAGTCCCGGGGTCCCACTAAGCAGTAGATTGACATTGTCAGAAGTTTGCAGTCGGTGAGCCTCCTTTATTTTGGAAGGCCTAGTTATTAAACTTGTCATTGTTTTAATTTATTGTCCGACCGGGGACCTTGTCCCAGTTTCTAGACAAATGTTGGCTCTTGTATAGTTAGAGTTTTCGCAGACTGGAGTCAAGTATTTTGAATGTTATGAACTTAACCTCATATTGTTCAGCTGAATTAAGAGATTGGCCATATTTCCATATTTGTTAAATTTTTTGTATTTCTTTACTGTATATGAATGTGTATATGTAAGACCCGTGCTTTTTCTTAGCATGGAAATCATCTCAAGGATGTTAGAACTTACTTTGAAATAATAATTAATTCTTATACACGTGGTATTTCCATAATTTTCACTGCCTATCACGTGGGAAATTGAATAAGCTTTACATCGATATATAATTCACCCAAATCCAACACCCAGCTGAAGAGTTAGAGCCTTTTTAGTGAGACAGTGTTTGACCTGAGCCTTTAGCGCGTCGCGGAGATAGCTCAAATGGAAATTGTCAAATTACAGTGTTGTTCCATGATACTGGCACATCGCGCCAAACTTCCAGGTTATAGACAAGGTGGCAACGCGATTGCTCCGCATCGCGCCACCGTGCAGTATCCCAATTGTCAATTTCCAGTGACACGACGCGATAGTGTTGCGTCGCTCCAAGGGCCCAATTCGAGAAATTTTACTGAAAAATTAAATTACGTGTCCAGGGTTAAAAGGGTCAATTTCCCCCCTATATAAGCTTCCAAACACAAGATTTAGCCCTTATTCATCCAAAATATTGATGTGTTTCTCAAATACTCTCAAGAACACAAGCTAGGGTTTCTATTGGGGATTCAAATTCAGGAAGGTTTCACCATCAATCTTCATGAAATCATGATCTAAGGTATGCATAGTGTTCATTCATGGACTCCTTTCGTCCATGAAGTCCAAGAATCCTTTTTAACTACAAGTTATGGATTTTCTTCATGTTTTCATGCTTTGTATGTTCTCTTTCATGTTGATAAATGTGGAATTGATTTCTATTCAATGATTTGATGATAAATTCCATATGGGTTGATTAGTATAGATAAAGATTTACAAAATCTCTATAAAACGGCAACCCATCCCTCAATCAAATCAATGGTTATACAACTGAACTAGCTTCTTTACGCAAAAGTCACCCTCATTCTGACTTCTAAGATTGTGACCTCATATCACTAACTTCTGGACTATCTTACAGCTTATAGGTTATGACACTTTATCACATACTACTACTCAGGTGGAAATATTGTTCCAATATTCTTCTATGTCTCATTACCCTTAAGAATGACATCTGCAATAAGGATTTTATAAAAGGGACTGAATACACTTCATACCTCAGGTTGAAAAGCACGATTTTATCATGAAAAAGTGTACACTCGAATCAATAC
This sequence comes from Capsicum pubescens, assembly GCA_030864215.1. Classification (NCBI taxonomy): domain Eukaryota; kingdom Viridiplantae; phylum Streptophyta; class Magnoliopsida; order Solanales; family Solanaceae; genus Capsicum; species Capsicum pubescens. The sequence continues at coordinate 34,576,249 of CM061546.1, forward strand.
ACCTTGAAGAACTAACAGACTACTCTCAAGTCCTTGTACTATTTCATCATCTTTTATAACTCAATTAGAAAGTACCAAATCATTTAGACACTAAGATTCTGCGCTTGAATCGACTCGACAATGGGACCAAATAATTAAAATCAGAGTAAAGAAGGGATTAGGATAACTTCAAAATGGAAAACACAATAGCACGATCTAGAACATGAAGAAAAGTGAAACATTCCAAAACTCCTAGTAGCTTCCTCCTTATAAGTGTGGCGCGCTATACACCCATAAAAAAGGACTCTACCCGATGTAACTTCGCAGAACCTGGTCCCGAAATGTCACACGGTGCTCAAGACTACGAGTAGCCTTAAGCTAACCCTGTTTGCATACTACTGAGCCTAAATCTTATAATATTGGAAATATAGACATAAAAATCATACTGAATGCAGAAACTGACTAAAATAACTGAGAGTAATGTCTAAAACATCAATACTGAATAATCTAAATCAAAACTAGCAGTCTGACAAGCCTCTACTACAAATAACTAGAGAGTCACTAGGACAAACCCCTAGCTAACTTGAACTATCTGAAAAGAATGCTAAATCTCATAAACCGATAAGCTACAAAATCTGAATGAATAAGTCCCTGACCTATGAGGACTCACCAACTATCGAATAAAGATGGAGATGCTCGAATAACTCACACTACTGATACTGAGCACCTGAACCTACATTATGAGACAATGTAGTATATAGACGTATATGTGGATCAGTACTTTGATGATATACTGAGTATTTGGGGTAATATGCATAAGTAAAACATCATCTCATCATCATAATTTATAAAACAATGCATGCTAAATGTAAATGACTCACACAAGCTGGAATATCTGAAATACTAAAATATGTAGCAATAAGAAGCAAAACATACTTTACAAATCTCATGATTCATAACATTTAGTTCTAAAAGATGTACTTGTATTCTCTCTTTAAATCATACTGTCTAAGTTTAGAAAGGACTCACTCTTAAATCTAAAATCTGAAAGCTTAAATCTATAACTAATATCTTTTTGTAAAACATAATCTGAATAAATTTGTGAGCCTTTACACTTAGTTTTTTAAAAGCTTTTTTGTTAATCTTTTACTTTAACTAGCAGGGAGAAATACTTTAAAACTATTCCGAAAATCTTTACTGATAAGGAGGTTCTCTTAACCGATATAAACCATGTGAGCTAACATGGAGTCCAATGTGTTACCCATGTTGGGGAGAGCTGTCTACCCTTTCCATTGGAATAGAATCTTAACTTAAGTGATCAATGACTTAGCCCAATATGGGCGCTTAAAACCTACGGTAGCTCGTAGATCGGGGGCATGAGACCTTGGAATCATACCCAACTCGGTGCTAAATACTACTCCCATACTTATGCTTAAAACTTTAGGAAATACACCTTAAAATAGCACAAGGATTTATAAGAGAAAACCAATTGTGCTTCTTTTTCTTTAAATCTCAAACTATATGAACAATGTGGATTCCTTATCTTAACTTAGGATCAAAAGATCAACTTCTTTCTTAAATATTGGTAAACAATCATCAAAGAGGCTGAAAATCATAATCTTCTTAAAATATCAAGACTAAATCTTAGGGATTAAAATCCATGATTTAAAATCATGTCAAAACATCATAATAACCATGCTTGATAATGAACACAATGATAATTTATCTCAAAATCTATAAATTACCGCAATAGGCATGAAAATATGGAAATAGACATGCAATTCATCTTTAAAATCTCTTAAAAACTCATAGCTTTGCAAATAGCAATAATGGGTATGAACCCTAATTTGAAATTCCTGTATAAACATTCAAAATCATATGAATTTGTAACTAAAACTTGGTTTTGGGCACAAGGATGAAAGAAGATCCTTGTTCATAAACCCCACATACCTTGATTAATGATTAGATGAAGAAACTTGACTTAATGATTCCTATTTTAGTTCTTGGTGATGAGTTCTTGATTATCTTGCCTTGAAAATCCTCAATTTAGGATTTTCTTGGAGAAATTATGGAGGATTTTGGATTTCTTGGAGAAGAAGCTTGGGAGCTCTAGGGTTTGCTTGAGAGAAAATTAATGAATAATGAGCATAATAGGCTTAAAATGGGTTTAATATTGTGTTATTCATAAATTGTGGTCTTAGGAATTGACCAAAATACCCTTTTTAAACTTCTAAATGGAACTGGATAAGAGAACCAAAAATCCCAATTTAGTGGGTCATCGCGACGCGCCACTATCGTGGTGTATCACTAGAAATCGACAACTGTGAAATGGGAAACCTCCGTGACGCCGAGATATCACGTCGTCCCACTGGATTTTGACAATTGGGACTAGGAACTTCAATACGATGCGCCACCATCGCGATGCCCTATTGAAATGCCAATTTAGCCTTTGGCACGATGCGCTAACAATGCGTTGGGCTACTTGAATGGGAAAATGGGAAATTGGACTTCTCCACAACGTGGGGCTATCATGGAGGGCCACTGGAATTTGTTGATTATCAATTTTCCTATCGCCGCGACGTGCCAAGTGCCTAGGTGGCTCACCGCTTTACTAAAAAAGTTCTAACTCCTTCACCGAGTGTCGGATTTGGGAGAATTTGGTATCGATGGAAATCTCATTCAATTTTCCACACAATGGAAGGTATAAATCTGGAAAATTCTATAGGAAATAAATATTATTCATTTTGAAAGATATCCCTTAGCATTATAGGGATGAATTTAAGCTAGGAAAAGTTTGGAGTATTACAATATCTCCTCCTTGGGAACATTCTTCCTTGAATGTGGATAGTTAAACTAAAAATACTAAGGGATCTGAGGCTATAATCTATCATACACAACTGAAATAAACTGAATAACTGATTCTCAACATAATGAGCTTACTGTACTGATCTATAAGTGCATGAGTTTACATGAAAATAGCCATATGGCTGAGTCTGAGACTAGAAAAAAAGTGAATTAAGGAAAACCATTACATTTGGTTGAATCTGAGTTCATGGAGAAGAGATGAGAATACTTGGTACTCATGTTTGCTTCTGTTTCCTAAGTAGCACCCTCAAGAAACTGATTTCGCCACAGAATTTTGACCAAGGGAACTTGTTTATTCCTTAGTCTAAAGATATGATGATCAATAATATCTACTGGAACTTCTTCGTAAGAGAGGCTATTCTTAATATTGATGCTTTCTAGAGGAACTACCACTGCTGAATCATCCATGCACTTCTTCAACAAGGACACATGAAGTATTGGATAAACTGAGGATAAATCTGCGGGTAGCTCGAGCTCATACGCTAACTTCCCAACATGACTCAAAATATGGAAGGGGCCTACATATCGGGGACTAAGATTTCCCTTTTTGCCGAATCTCTTCACCCTCTTCATGGGTGAAACTTTCAAATACACAAGATCACCAACCTCAAACTTAAGATCTCTTCTTCTTACGTTTGCATAGGATTTCTAACGACTCTGAGCTGCTTTCAATCGTTCTCTAATCAACTAAGCTTTCTCCATGGCTTTAAACACCATGTCTGGCCCAATCAAAGTGGCCTTACCCACTTCGAACCAACCAACTGGCGAGCTACACCTTCTCCTATAAAGAGCCTCAAACAGAGCCATCTGAATACTAGCATGATAACTGTTATTATAAGCGAACTCAATCAATGGTAAATGCTCATTCCAATTTTCTTTGAAATAAAAAACACATGCCCTCAACATATCCTCTAAAGTTTGAATGGTCCTTTCTGCCTAACCATCTATCTGTGGATGAAAAGATGAGCTAAAATGAACTAAGGTACCAAGACCCTTCTAAAAGGCTCTCCAAAACCTAGAGGTAAACTTAGTACCCCTATCTGAGATGATGGACAAAGGAACTCCATACAATCTAAACATCTCTCAGATATATAACTTAGCATAATCTTCAGCCATATAGGACATGTGAACGGGCACAAAATGGGCTGACTTAGTCAATCTATTTACAATAACCCAAATCAAATCATGTTGACGGTGCGAATGGGGTAAACCAGTCACAAATTCCATATTCACCTCTTCCAACTTCCAAGTGGGGATACCAAAATTTTGCGATGTACCACCATGTTTTTTGTGCTCTTCCTTAACCTATTGACATATTGCATACTTAACCATGAACTCTGCTATATCTCTCTTCATACCACTCCACAAATAGATTTTCCGCAAGTTGCGGTACATCTTGGAAGCACCAGGATGAATAAAATAACACGCACCATGCACTTCCGCCATAATCCAAAACCTCAAATCATCAACACATGGCACACACAGTCTACTCTAGTATCTCAACACACCATCTCCCCCTTGTAAGAAAACCTCTACCTTTTGGTCTTTAACCGACTCCTTTAGTTTGACCAAACTAGAATCCTTATCTTGCTTATCCTTCACTTCCAAAACTAGGGAAGATTCAAAACTACTCTAAACCCAAACATTCCCTTCAGCTGAATAAACTAATCTCACACTCAATCTAGCTAACCGGTGCACTTCCCGAACTAAATCCTTTTTATCATTCTCCATATAAGCAACACTGCCCATAGACAATCTACTAAGGGCGTCTACCACTACATTGGACTTTCCCGGATTATACAACACACTCATATCATAATCTTTCAGCAATTCTAACCACCTTCTCTAATAAAGATTCAACTCCTTCTGAGTAAACACATACTGCAAGCTTTTGTGATTCGTGAACACATCAACAAGCACCCCATACAAATAATGTCTCAAGATTTTCAAAGAAAATACAACAACAGCTAACTCAAGATCATGGGTTGGGTAATTCTTTTTATGAGGCTTAAGCTTTCTAGAGGAATAAGCTACTCTAAAAGCATCACAATACACCACAAAGCCATCTGTACCATCAGTTAACGCTAACACTAGGGTTGAAGTAAGTCGAGTCTTCAACTCCTGAAGACTCTTCTCGTAGGAATATGATGACTGAAACTTAACTTTCTTTTGGGTTAATCTAGACATAGGAGATGCAATCGATGAGAAACCCTCAACAAAAAATCTGTAATAGCCAGCTAAACCCAAGAAACTCCTAATGTATGATGGAGAGATTAGTCTAGGCCAATTTCTTATGGATTTTGACTTTTGAGGATAAACTCTAATACCCTTACTGGAAATAATATGACCAAGGAAAGCTACTGACCTTAGCCAAAATTCACATTTACTGAATTTGGCGAACAAATAATGATCTCTAAGAGTCTGTAGCACTAAGATGGCCTGCATGATCGTTCTCACTACGAGAGTAGACAAGAATATCATCGATAAAGACTCTGACAAACATGTCTAAATATTGTTTGAACACTTTATTTATCAAGTCCATGAAAGCTGTTGGGGCATTGGTTAGTCCGATGGACATGACTAGAAACTCAAAATAACCATAATGGGTTTTGAAGGTTGTCTTTAGAATATCACATTCCCTTATTTTAAGCTGATGATAGACAAATCTAAGGTCTATCTTTGAGAAATAACTTGCACATTGGAGTTGGACAAATAAGTCATCAATTCTAGGAAGAGGATATTTATTTTTGATGGTAACTTTATTTAACTGACGATAGTCAATGCACATATGCAAAGAACCATCTTTCTTACACACGAATATGACAAGAGTGCCTCATGGAGAAACATTAGGCCTTATGAAATTCTATTTCCCTATCGGGAGGTACTCCTGGCAAATCTTCTGGGAAAATATTAGGAAACTCATTAACTACAGTGACTTACTGAAGAGTCTCAGACTTAGTGTCTTTGACTCAAACAAGATGATAGATACACCCTTTAAAAATCAACTTTCAGACCTTGAGATAAGATATGAAATGACTTTTGGGAGATACTGAATTAGCAGACCACTCAAAGACTAGCTCATCTGGAAACTGAAACTTCACCACCCGGGTGCGACAATCTATAGAAGCATAACAAAGAATGGAGCCAATCCATACCAAGAATAAGATCAAAGTCAACCATATCTAAATCTACCAAGTTTGCTAACATGACTTTATGAAGAAAAGTGATAGGACTCTTTCTATAGATCTGTTTAGCAACAATTGACTTACCTACTGGGGTAGAAACCAAGAAGAGCTCAGGGATCTTTTTAGAACTTATCTCAAAATTCACCGTAACTAATGGGGTGATATAAGAGAAACTTGACCCAGGGTCCAACAACATATAGACATCAAGATGAAAGACATAAAGCATACCGATAACATCTGGTGAATCCTCCTACTCCCCATGGGATTGGTAAAGCATAAAACTGATCCTGGCACTGACCGCCATCGATACTGAATGATGCACCCTGAGGATGGACTAGGCGACCTACAGGAGCTGGTACACTAGTAGTCTGGGTCTGAGGACAAACATCTCTGTTTCCCTACTTAGCATGCGGACAAACTCTAATACAATAACCCGACTTACCACAACCAAAACAACCCTTCCGCCCAGCCAATCACTCACTAGGATGAGTCTTACCATACTTAGAACATAGAAGATAACTAGGCCTACCACTCACACTATTCTGAGATTTGGACAAAGAAGACTTAACCCACTACTCTTCTCTACCTCTGGGTGTAGGAGCACTAGCTGAAGATGGTATTGGCATAGATGAATAATTTTGAAACTGTAAATGATTTCCTCCTTGAGATCTAGCCTGTCCACACTCAAATTGCCCTGTACTAGCTTTCTTATATCCTCTCTCTCTTCCCTTTAACTTCTCTGCCTTAATCTGCTGAGCTTGAATCATCAATCTAGCAAGATTTATGTCTCCAATAAGCATGATAATCCTACACTCCTTGACTACCAAGCTAGATAATCTATTATCAAACTTACTCATACTAGCCCTAGGATTGGGCATCGTATCAGGGGCATAATTAGACAACTGGTTGAACTTAATGTAGTACTCCTTTGCTGTCATCAAACCCTACCTCAAATTAATGAACTCCTCTATCTTAGCTTCTCTCATTTCACACGGGAAGAACCTATCTAGAAAGCATCCTGAAACACCTGCCAACTCATAGGAGTTGCATTCTCACCTATACTATTCCTCCATATAACCACCCAATCATAAGCTACATCCTTCAATTTATAAGATGCTAACTCTACACTCTCCTCCTCAGAAACATGCATAATCTGGGTAATCTTCTTCACCTCATCTGAATAAAACTGTGGATCTTCACCTGCTTTCGACCCAAAGAACTCTGGCGGATTCATTCACATAAAATCTCTGATTCTAGATACTGCCAAGTCATCATTCTACTAAAGTAGGACTGTAGCGTGATTCTGATAGTTTCCCTAAACATTGACAATCATAGCTTGGGCCAACGCCTGAAAGGCAGCCTTAAACTCATCATGGGATACATTTTCATTCAAAGGATCTACGGACTGGGGTGTCTAGTTATCATTTCTGCAGGTGTTAGCTCGACGATGAGGCATATTCAATAACTATCATATGAAAGCATGATTCAAAAGTAGATAGAGATACTGTAAGCACGATAGATCATGAAATAAAAAGAAGATTTCCTAAGAACATCCCTTAGCCTCTTGCTCATAAATGTGGTGCACTTCACACCCATGATCAAGACTCTACGTAACACGACTTGTCTGACTCTCTAGGACTCTTATGAACCCTAAGCTCTGATACCAAGTTGGTAATACCCTGAAACCTGGTCCCAAAAAATCACACGGTGATCAAGACTATGAGTAGCCTTAAGCTAACCCTGTCTGTATACTATTGAGCCTAAATCTCATAATAATGAAAATATTGACATAAAAGTCATACTGAATGCAGAAGCTGACTGAATTAACTAAGAGTAATGTCTAAAACATCAATACTAAATAATTTGAATCAAAACTAGCAGTCTGACAAGCCTTTACTACTAATAACTAAAGAGTCACTAGTACAAACCCCCAGATAACTCAAACTGTTTGATAAGAATGCTAAATCTTATAAACTGATAAGATACAAAATCTGAATGAATAAGTCCCCAAATTATAAGGACTCACCAACTGTCGGATATAGATGGAGATGCTCGAACTACTCACGCTGCTAATACTGAACACCTGAACCTACATTATGAGACAATGTAGCACATAGACTTATATGTGGATTAGTACTTTGAGGATGTATTGAGTATATGGGGGTGATATGCATAAGTAAAACATCATCTCATCATCATAACTTATAAAACAGTGCATGCTATGTAAATGACTTACATAATCTGGAATATCTAAAATACTAAAATATGTAACAATAAGAAGCAAAACATACCTTATAAATCTCGTGAGCCATAACATTTATTACTAAAAGATATACTTGCATTCTCTCTTTAAATCATACTGTCTAAGTGTAGAAAGAACTCACTCTTAAATCAGAAATCTGTAAGCTAAAATCTATAACTAATATCTTTTTGTAAAGCATAATCTGAATAAATTCGGGATCCTTTACACTTAGTTTTCTAAAAGCTTTTCTGTTAATCTTTTACTTTAACTAGTAGGGAGAAATACTTTAAAACTATTCCAAAAATCTTTACTCTCTTAACCGACATAAACTATGTGAGGTAACATGGAGTCCAACATCTTACCTACATTAGGGAGAGCTATTCTACCCTTACCATCAGAATAAAACCTTAACTTAAGTGATCACTGACTTAGCCCACTATGGATGCTTAAATCCTATGGTGGCTCGTAGTTCAGGTGCATGAGACTTTGGAATCATACCCAACTCGGTGCTAAATACTACTCCCATACTTATGCTCAGAACTTTAGAAAATCCACCTTAAAATAACACAAGGGCTTATAATGGAAAACCAATTATGCTTCTTTTTCTTTAAATCTCAAACTTTATGAATAATGTGGATTCCTTATCTTAGCTTAGGATCAAAAGATCAACTTCTTTCTTGAATCTTGGTAAACAATCATAAAAAAGGCTTGAAATCATAATCTTCTTGAAATATTAAGACTAAATCTTAGGACTTAAAATCTATGCGTTAAAATCATGTCTAAACATCATAATAACCATGCTTGATAATGAAGACAATGATAATTCATCTCAAAATCTATAAATTACTGTAATAGGCATGAAAATATGAAAATAGACATGTAATTCATCTTTAAAATCTCTCAAAAACTCATAGCTTTGTAAATATCAATAATGGGTATGAATCCTAATTTGAAATTCATGTATAAACATTTAAAATCATATGAATTTGTAACTAAAACTTGGTTTTGGGCACAAGGATGAAAGGAGATCCTTCTTCATAAACCCTACATACCTTGATTGATGATTAAATGAAGAAACTTGACTTATTGATTCCTATTTGATTTCTTGGAGATGAGTTATTGATTAGCCTGCCTTGGAAATCCTCAATTTAAAGCTTTCTTGGAGGAACTATGGAGGATTTTGTTTTCTTGGAGAAGAAGCTTAGGAGCTCTTGGGTTTGCTTGAGCAAAAATTGATGAATAATGAGCATAATAGGCTTAGAATGGGTTTAATATTGTGTTATTCACGAATTGGGGGCTCAGGAATGGACCAAAATACCCTTTTTAAACTTCTAAACAGAACTGGAAAAGAGAACCAAAAATCCTGATTTAGTGGGCTACCGCAACGCGCCACTATCGTGGTGGCTCACTAGAAATCAAAAATTGGGTAATGGAGGACCTCCACGATGCGGAGATATCACATCATACCACTAGATTTTGACAATTAGGACCTAGAACTTCAACGCGAAGCGCCAACATCGCGGTACCCAATAGAAATGCTAATTTGGCCTTCGGCGTGATGCACCAACATCGCGTTGGGCTATTGGAATGGGACAAATGGGAAATATGGTTTCTTTGAGATGCGGGGATATCATAGAGGGCCACTAGAATTTGACAATTATTATTTTGCCCGCCTCCGCGATGCGCAAAGTATATAGGTGGTACACTGTTTTACTAAAAATGCTCTAACTCCTTCACCGAGTGTCGAATTTTGACGAATTTGGTATCGATGGAAATATCATTAAATTTCCCACACAATGGAAGGCCTAAATATGTGAAATTCTATAGAAAATAAATATTATTCATTTTGTAAGCTATCTCTTAACATTCTAGGGGCGGATTTAAGCTAGGAAAAGTTTGGGGTATTACACCCTGGGACTATGAACTCTGATACCAAGTTTGTCACAACTCAAACCAAGGCCCTAGACGTGAAGAGCATCCTGAACCGTGAAATCCCGAATGCACTTTTCCATCTGGCATTCATGCACACTATTCATAAGTTATAAGGAAATGTGGAAAAGATAATAAAATGGAAACATGGTCACTATCTTACTTCAACTGAACAATACAAAATTTAATTCATAAACATTCAAAAATACATGACACCAGTCTACGAAATCTCTAGCAATACAAAACCAACATCAATCTAAAAATTGGGACAAGGCCCCCTGTCGGACCATGAACTGAAATAAAATAACAATGTCCCAAAAGAAACAAGGAATTCCAAAATAAGGGAGGATCACTGACTACAAACTTCTGATAACGAATCTACTATTTAGCAGGGCCCCGAGACTGTGCCTCAAATACTTTCTTGTAATCATGACTCAACACTTTGTTATTCTTCTGAGCTAATCGGTATACCCTACAATATGGAATTCAATAGGTTATATGGGGCATATGCTTTCTTGCAAAGTTCTTCAATGGTTAGAATTCCATTGTTCATGCTCTCAATTAAGCTTTCCAAAACTATAAATGTATAAACATAAGGGGCTAGAATTAGATTTCTTTGAAAAAGAGTTCAACAATATATATACTTTCATCAAAATGATTTCATGACATGCTTTTCGAAACAACATTCAGAAACCCTTAATTTAAAACATTATTATAAATCATTTCACTTGATAAAAACGGTAAAATCTATGCCCATGGAGTTTAAGGATAGTCCCACATACCTTAGTTATGAAGAAATCCCGAGGAAATTTGACTCTTTAAGATTGAATGCCTAAACCCTAAGTTGCTTCTCTCTTCTTATGTTTAAGAAAGATAAACCAGGGATTTGAGAGAGTTAAAATATATTTAGGGACTTTAATTTTGTGTAAGTATGTTTAGGGGTGGTTATTGGATGCAAAAAGACTTTGTTGCCCTAGTATTAACTAAAAAATGGAGTTCCTACACCGCAAAAACATAGAGTAGGCGGCGCCTAACCCATGGCAAACCTTAAGGTTTGTGGCGCCTAACCCATGGCAAAAACATAATTTTCGGCGCCTAAGAAATGGACAACCTTAAGGTTTACGACGCCTAATCTATGGCAAAACCTTATGAAACGCCCCGAGTCTGTACCCCAAATTTCGCACGGTGCTCATAATACCAAAGGACCATAAGCTAACCCATGATTAGTACCTGCTGTAATTACTAAATAGTAATACTATATAATGCAAAATTTAGGCAGAAAAAGCCATAAGGTTCAAAACTGAAATCAACTACTGAATACTGAAAATCGATGCTATAAACTGAACATCTATTTGAAAATACTCTAGCTTGAAAGCCTCTAACTATCTGAATAAAGAGTTGATGGGACAAGCCCCCAACTAACTCTGACTACTGAAATAATTGAGCTACTAAAATACTAAAATAACAACTCTATCCTCGAACTATGAGGACTACCACTAAGTCTGTTACTGAAAGTCTGGGATGCTAAGTACGGTCAGGAGCCCGTGCGTCTGAACCTACGACATAAGACATCATAGCACAGAAGAAAAGTATGCGTCAGTACTTTGAATGTACTGGTATGCTAAGTGAGGTAGGCTGATATGCATGGGTTCATATGCACGAACAATAACTGGCCGAGTAACATAAACATAACTAAATGAGAGTACAAGCATGAATACATAAACTGTAACGGTGGTCATGATAATACTGATACTGAGTTATGAATACTGATTAACTGATATTTGAGTTTACTGATACTGCAATATAGTCCTATTTTTGTAGAACTGATGTGAGTTCTATACTGAGCTGGGTGACTATGTCTGACAGTCCTGAATCTGTAGAGCTGAATTGAGTTCTATACTGAGAGTAAAACTAAAACTGAAACAGTAACTATGGGAGGTAATCATCTAACCGACATGCCCCTCTCTGAATTAATTGGGGTCCAACCTGTAACCCCAGGTTGAAGGGTGTCAGTACCGTGCCATGGGTAAAGACAAGATGTGAGTTAATCCTCTCTGACAGAAAGCCCTTTCGTCAACCCTTGCCGACAGGAAAACTCGTACGAGATATATCAACCTTAGTCTGGAAGGAAGATATCTCAACTTACGCTGGCTACATAGTTTTGTAATGCAGGGAGTGCTTCTAAGGGTCAAACCTTATACTGGTAGGAATGCCCCATCCCTTGGTTCGCTCGGTGCTGAATCCTACTCCCAACTGAATAGACACTGAACTGACTTCTAGAATGTACTAGGCTTGATTGAACTATTATTGATCGTACTGTCTAACTGAACTGAGTTCACTGGGTTCTGCTGACTGACAGAATACTACTAATTTTTGTTAACTGACTGAGTTTACTGAGGTCTGAACTGAATACTGAACTAAAACTGCGACTGATTACTGAGTACTACTGTTCATGACATTACTGAGACTGTTCTATACCTACTGTAGCTCTAGGTAAGCAGCTAGATTTTTAGGTATTGAATACCCCCATGACTCGATAACATGAAAAGTAAAGTATAGCATAAACTTGAAAAGCATAACTATGTGCACTTGTTCATAACTCATCCATAGAGATATTTTATCAAATACTTGTAATATATAAACTTGCACATAAGCTAGCATGACATGATTTTCCCCTTTTAGTTCACATAAGCAATTTATCAAATCACTTGGAGTACATAATCTATGCACATGATACTAAACAACGCATAAACATCATAATTTTAAATCCCAATTTACAATTTCAAGTGTTTAACATGAATTCATATGATACTACACACATGATAAATAATTTCACATGAAACTTGTAATAAATCATTGATTAGAAATCCAATTAACATCAAAATCACGAATACATTCAAAGTCCAACATGGAATTCACAAAATCATCTAACTTGTAGTTTAAAATAGTTTTTTGAACTTCAAGGGTGGTAGGAAACCCTTGGATGAACACTTCACATACCATGGTACTTGAATTAATGAAGGTTGATGGTGAAATATTTGGGACTTGAATCTTGAATTTCATGGGTTAGGGTTTGTTCTTGAGAGACTTTGAGAGAAAATGAGTGTATTTTGCTTATTGAGGGCTTAATTTTGTGTTTTGGGGTTGATTGAGGTTGGGAAAATGACCCAAATACCCTTATGGATGTGGAGTTTTAATGACTAAAAATAGGCCCAGTGATGCATAGCTCGATGCGCCACGTTGATGGGATCGATGCGATGGCCGATGCATCACGTCAAGTCTGCATCAGCTCATTGGAAATTGGTACTGGGAGCCAAGAAAAATATTGATTGACGCGATGGGAAATGCGGCGCCTCGAGATCTAGTCGATACACTATATTAGATTTCCAAAACGTGGTTCAAACGAGCTCTAAAAATTTTAAAACTCACCCGAAGTGACCTATTGACATTCCTGATCATGAGTCGATCTAAAAATTGATATTTTAAGGTCATAAGGGTCATGAAATAGGATTACCAACTTACAAAGGATAAAATAACTCTAAGTACGAATACTTAGCTAAAATTTTCTAAGTCTGGACCCCTTAACAAGATTTAAAGGATTAAATTAAACTTAGAATTTTGTGGGATCTTACACCTTACCAGTGAAGGTAGCCGATGGTAATGCGATGCCTAGCCATCATCTAAGCTCTATTTTACGATACCTACTTAGTTTTGAAGTCCTTAAACACCCCCAACACCTCCCACAACGTCAATACATGATCTACCATCACCAAGAGGGTCCTAAAGATCATTTTAGAAGCATTAAAAGAGTGTTACGGGTACGGGGGTCACAATCGTACAACCTAGATGGTGACTCATTCAAATACTCATAAATTCTTAATCGGAACTCGGATTGACGAATGGTTGGAGACATTGGAAATAAGACTCAAAGTGATTTAAATTGATATATATATTAGTCCACATCAATCATTATATACTAGGAGTAATAGTAGCTAAAAGTTTACCCATGAAAAATCAACAATTAATAATCAATCGATAGAAAAGTTCTCAACTTAACTTTTGAGCTAGGAGATTATTACGGTGTATATTCATTTCCAAGAATGTTTCCACACTGAGGAAATGTCATTCACACTTATATCTTAGTAGAAACTATTGGGTTCGGGTCTATAAATATAGAAAAAAATACGGTTCAACTTTGGCCCAAAAAAGCGGGGTGTTACAATATGACGCTTTCAAAATAAAGAAAAACGAGTCACTACAAAAAATGATAACTAGGTTAACTTCATTGGTAAATGAGTTATCATTATAGGAATGGTTTTATCTACTGAGGAACAGGTACAGAAGGTCTTGAGAGTCCTACCAGAGTCTAAGTAGGATGTCAAAGTTACAACCATGAGAAGCTAAGGATCTCACTAGAATGTCCCTTGATGAGTTAGATGGTAATTTGAATACATATGAGATGAACATGGAAGATATAAATAGGGAATCTGAAAGTGATGAATTAGATGATGAAGAAGTTGATGAAACTGCTCTCACGCCATTGGAGATTCAATCTTGGAAGAGGAAGATGGTTCTTTTGAGGTATGTATTCTTGAGCTTTAGGAAAAAATTGCATTTATTTCCTAAAACAAAGCTTGTTTCCTTAATGAGGGCTCTAATTGATGATTTCCAAGAATTAACTTCTGATAGGGATGAATTATACAACAGTCTTGCAAGTCTCAAGTTTGACTTTATTGATCTAGAAGCTTGCACGAACATTGTGGAAAAGGAAAACTGCACTCTTAAGGAACAAGTTGGTCAACTTGATTCTTCAAATCTGATTCTAAAATATGAACTCTTGAAACTGACTCTTTCTGAAAAAGGAAAAAAGTTCAAAAGTGATGAACAAGAAAATATTAACCTTGAATTGATCAAGTCCAAACAAGAATGTAGTGATGAAAAGGAAAAAAATGAACAAATTAAGCCAAGAAGTCTCTAAACCAAAACTTGATCATGAAGGTCAAATAGATGGACAAATTCCTCAAGAATTGTTCATCAACTCAGTGAAAAAAATCATAGTGAAAGGGATGGATTGGGTTTTTTCAAGAGCTCTAATATTACTAAGGACTTATGTTATATATTGGTAATCATGGAAATCCAATTACTGAATGTCCAGTTACTGTTAAAGTAGAGAAAGGAGCACTAATTTGGCAAAGAAATCTGACTTCTTGGTAGTACAGAAAAATAGAATGAAATGCATAACTGGTCAGAGAAACAGGTCACACAACCTGTTACCTCGTTGAGCTAGGTGAAATCTGATTCACCCTTTTACTCATCTAGGTTCCTAAGTTAACCCCTAATTTATTTTGTAGGTAAGAGTGAAAGGAGGCAAGCAAAATTAGTACATGGATAGAGCTTGCTCAAGGCATAAGATTGAAAGAAGATAAAGTTCCTTTCACTCACCATATTTAAAGGGGTAATGGATCTTTTTGAGATGGCAAAATGAGCACCATTAATAGAGTTATAAAAAAATTGGGAGAACTAAAACAAAAGACTTCAAAATATGGATAGATTTGTAGTGCTTATGTAAGGGGGAAGAAAGAGAGATCGTTTTTCAAAACAAAGATTCATATAAGTACGACCAAGTGCTTGGACCTGGTCCATATGAATCTTTGTAGACCAATGAGGGTAAGAAATAAGGAAGTTAATAGGAACATATCGTACCACCTGGTCCAACTATTGTTTAGACTGAGGACATATTGATAGGGGGAACAATAAATCAAGAAATTGATTCATCAATAATACCAACACAAGATGCTGATAATTTTGTTGGTAGTTCATTGATATTGTCAAAAAAATCTTCATATATCTCATGGGAATCAATGACTCGAGACTATGGTATCTAAAAGAAAGCAATTTCGCTCTTGTGGGCTATAAAAATGTTGACTATGTGAGTTACTTAATTGAGTGAAGAAGCATCAAAGTTACTAAGTAGAAAACACTTTGCAAGGAATAGGTTAGACTTGGGGATGATTAAAATTGCATGAACT
Organism: Capsicum pubescens; assembly: GCA_030864215.1. Taxonomy (NCBI): domain Eukaryota; kingdom Viridiplantae; phylum Streptophyta; class Magnoliopsida; order Solanales; family Solanaceae; genus Capsicum; species Capsicum pubescens. Next base: position 34,592,478 of record CM061546.1, read on the forward strand.
CCCCTCAATGATTGACTAGGATAACCATTTTCTTTTTAATCTTATTAGCTAAAATATTATTCGATTCAATCTTGCACATTTAGTGGTGTGTCCCAATTCTAGATTTTTGACTCTTCTAACCTAATTTTGTATTAGATTGTATAGAAAATAGGTACAAACAAGCAATTGTGACCACAAAGTTCTTCTTATCAGGTATGTTCTACACTGACATAAGCATAGGATGTGTATGTTGAAATAGTTGAGCACACTTGTTCAATTCCTCACACTTCATCCCCCCTTGTCCTATAAAGCTAACGAATTGGTTGACCAAACTTTCTTTGATTCTCCCCAAATGGTTGTGCACAAATATTTTAATCCTACATCAGAAATTCCTTCATCTCTCAACCAAAATATCAGTTTTTGTACCATTGATTTGCCAAGCTTGATCATAAATCTCATGCAACATATGTATCTGAAGATTGAAAAAGGACTTGCTCTCCCTTTTAGTATCTAATTGGCTCAAAGTTTTTTAGGACTTCTCAATCCTAGTTCATATTTGACTTTTCAAACAACAAAGAATGTTCTTGAACAGATGAATCATGCTGCTCTACCTGTTTCAATAAGGAGGGCTAACATTCATTTTTTTAAAAAAAGGAAAATACTTTAGCTGAGAAAATTTCTGAACTAGAAGCTACACAAGACATCCATGGAGTAGAATAAGAGGTCCTTCATCATGACTTTGAATCTTGACCTTGATTGAGAGAGGGCTAAAAATGTTGCTCCTCACTATTCATATCCTTAAATATTTCCCACTTTTATACCGGATTCTTTTTTGATTAATGCTCAGTTGTTTTTCTTTGTTTAGTACGAGTTTAGATTTAATACGGAATATGCTCTCGCAGATTAATGGAATGGTTATATTTTCTTAATTGATTCATATTCTTTCTCTCTTTAATACATTACTATGTTGGCTAGAGTCTTTGTCTGATTGTTTTGGTGATAGACCAAGTGTCCATGAATAGCATAACTAATTACTTTGACAAGTTTATTTTTGCATTGAAGTGGTTTTTTGATGATGATAATAGAGTGAAGATAAGGGTTGTGCAATGTTTATAATCCATTGACTAACCTATTTTATTCTAGTGTTTCATACTTTAGTACCTATAGGTAAAGATGTTTCAATGCACAAAGACAAGAGGTTTATCATCATAAAAAAGAGGAAATTTGTTGGAACCTTGAAGTTTGATGAATGAAAATATGAATGAAACAATTTTATATATGTGTTCCACTGATCCAACAAGCTCAAGAGTGCAAGTCCACGGTATAAATGATTGAGACTCATAATTAGTTAAATCGGTGCAACTGGAAAATTCAACTAACTGATCACGTGGGGAATAGAACAAGTTGAATTTGATTCAAACACTTGATCATAAGAGAAAGAAAATTGAGTTGAAAAAGGAGTCCTATGTGAAGAAGGAGTTTCACTTCTGAGCATATCCTGAAGAATCCTATGTGTAGAAAGAGAAAGATTCTGAAACTTAAAGAAGTGGTGTTTGAGCTCAACACGTGATGAAAAGTGAAAGAAAGAGTTCCACTTAGATAATGAGTTTGACTTGAAGAAGGACTTTGACTTAACAACAAACTTTGATTAGTTGAAGAGTCCAATTGAAGATAGAAGATTGATGACATGATGGACTGTTTGAAGAGTTGTTGTTAAACAGAGAAAGTGATTAACATAATCATTTATGCACTTAAAAAAAAAGGGCAATTGATAGATTGAATTTTTGAAGTTCTACCCAATCACCGAAGAAACACATTGAAGAACCTGGTCCTAATATAGAATCTGACTAAGAGTTATAGCGTTGATTGTTAGGGGTTATTCATTGTGTTGAACTATTGATGTAATATTAGTTTTAATGTGTTATAAACTAAACTAGGAGCTAGTCTTTGAGTTGGGGAAAACTCAGAGACTTTGGGAACACATACCTTGGGTGGTGTGTGTAGCTAGGAATTAGAGTCTATAATTCCTAGTTGTTGAGTTATAGGAATTAGAGTTTATAATTCTTAGGTTAGATGAGTTTTGTAATCAGTTGTTGTTGAGGATCATTGTTGTGTAGTAAAGTTGGGGTTAAATCCTGTAGAGGTACAGGTCATGATTTTTTACTCTTTTTTGAGCCGGGTGTTTTCTACGTAAAAATTCAATGTGTTATTTTCTTATTGTTGACACGTTAGTCAACCAAAAACTAAGATAATCAGTAGGGTAACTCTAACATTTGAAATCTCCTCCGACCATCCATGGCGATCCCATGTTACTGACCAGGTAATATAAATTGTCTCATAACTCCAGTCTTTATCCTTCATCACATTAAACACAAATATAAGGTATCCATCAAAATTTTCCATTGCATTATAGCATCAATGAAGATCCATATTTTACCATTAGTATTAGCAATAGCTGACTCCATCCATAGTTTCATTCTATTTCTGCAGATGTCTATAATCATATTAGGTTCCATCAAGTCTACAATAAAGCATTTGCACCCTTTTTCTTCACTGATGAGTACCCGTTGTGTATTAACATACCTAATATTCCAAATTAGGGCCTTAATATGATTTATACTTTTAAGGTTACTGCTCTCTTAGGTATAACCCTCTTACCTTGAATATTTTCTTATTTTTTGCCTTCTTTACATTTTTAGCTAAAGATCTGGGTGATAAATCAACTTCCTTAACTAATTTGAAAGTTTGTGTAAGTTAATTTCAACTCCTATTCCTCCTCCACAAGTTGTGCTTCCTCGTCTGTTATTAAGGTGTCTCCTGTATTTGTATTTTATTCTTCCCCTGTTGTTCTTTGTTTATTGTCTCTCCTTGGACCTCTTTTTCATTAGTGACATTGTCAAAAAATGCTTTCACCCAAGCTTTTGCACTTTCATGGTCATTGGTTTAAATTCTTTAAGCTGAGGGTCTTTCGGAAACAACCTCTATACCTACCAAGGTAGAGGTAAGGTCTTCGTACACTAAACCATCCCCAAACCCTCCCCAGACCTCACTTGTGGGACTATATTGGATATGTCATCGTTGTTATGGTTGGGATTTCCTAATTTTCCTTCTTTGAAAAAGTTGTTGTCTTTTATAGGATTCCAGTTTCCTACATGTATTATCATTAGATCATTCAAAGCATGCTCAGCTTTGTAAGGATTACGTCTCAAGATCCCGACTGTGCTCTCTAAACACGCCTAATGCTCAACAGCCAAATCTCGTTCAACAATTCCTGCTAGAGCATCAGTAATTCCATTTTAACTACTTATTTATTTCAAAAAAGCGATGAGACGAGGAAATGAAGTTGGATTTGACCGTGGAGCTCTAGAGATACTCAAAAATGATGTAGTTCTTTACCCTTTGTTCTTAACATGTGGATTACCTGTCAATTTTTGCATATTTGGGAAGTTTATAAACGATCTCTATGTATCTTATTTTATAGCTATGTTTTTCTCTTGAAAAATAAATATTCTTATCTTTTTATTTTGTGTATCTTCTACATACTTATCAATTATTACAAAAATATATACTAAAATAAACTTTTGACATAAAGTACATTACAAAAATACCACTTTCATATTTGAATAAATAATAATTATATTACCTTTGAGAGTAATTTTAGAATTTAGTAAGCTGCATTCTGTGTACCATATTACAACAAAATAATGACAGCTAAAATTCAAAAGAGATGAGATTGTTGTAATTCACTAATGAAACAAAAATCAAAAGGGGTATATACTTTCAAACTTTAAATTCGTAAGTCCGTTGTAGTTACTCAATGAGGGTGCTTGATCGACTTAGAGAGAAAACATAGTCTATTTTTTTGAAGTTTGTTGTCTAAGAGAGAGAATCTAATCTTTTTCTGATGTATGTCGAATTAGATGGAAACATAATTTTATTCGGATGTCTATTACAACAGGCGAGTCAAATATTGGCAACAAATTAGGAAAAAGAAATTACTGAAATATAAAAATTTTGGTAGCAAAACTGTCACTCATTGCAATATTATCTAGAACTTACCATTGCAAAATTGGAAGACACATAAATGAAGGGGGAAGGTTCTATCATGATCAGCCTATAAATATACTGCATAGTTAGTACTTATTTCTATCATTTCTTACCTTAGAGAAAAAGTTTGTCATTCATACTTCGAATATGCAGAATGCAAATTTCCCCCCTTCAACTTTAATACCTTCTCCTGTACTACTTCATTGCCCTATATGCTATGGAATATTTCATACTCATTTTGAATTTATGGATCATGTACAAGTTATTCACCCATCACTGTCTGAGAAAACAGCCATCCTAGATTCTCCTGTATATGCATCCTATATTGTTTTGCCAGGCAATCCGCCATCAGCTCAACCTGTTTTCCCACGACATGTGAGTTCGCAAGGAAATAATAGAGTTTTTGTCCAACCAACAACATCTTTGAATCATAACGAGCCTATCAGATGGGGTAGAGCACCACCAATTGATAGGCAACACATGGCAAGAAGAAATAGAGTTGCTAATTTTACAAGACCTTTGATCAATCAATTGAATGTAGATGAATTAGTTAACATAGCTGAAGAACAAACTGATTTAGACCTGAATTTGAGGCTTTAATTAGAGAAAAGACTATGTGGATCTTCTTTATAAGGGGATGTCTAAAAATGTGTTGAGTTAGGAGTCATGTTTTTTAGTGCTTTTAAGTTTTTATATTTTTGTCCGACAGCAGAGTGTCTAAAAGGTCGAGTCTGTCGTTTTATTTTATTTTATCTTATTTTTTCTCAAGCATAGTGAGCATGTCTAGAATTGTGCTTGGATTGAAGTCTGTTGTTTTATTTATTTGTTAAATATTTGTCTTGATTTAAATAATCCAATCCATTTATTTGCGTGCAAATATTTCTCTGTTCCTTGTCGAGCATATTAAAAATAAACAAATTTTTTATAGTTCAAATATAATTTATTTTACCTATTATTACTGAGCAAATATGTCAAGCTTTAGCCATCATATTATATATGACACGTCACTCGTTATGCTAAAGCTTTTCCACCTTGTAATTTTCACACCATAATTATTTTTTATCAAAATATCATTATTTAAAGATATAACAATTTTTTGTTTTCCTCATTTTTTTCTATTCCTTTATTTTCTAAATCTATTTTATAAAGCTGAAGATAGTTTAGTAGGATCCATACTATCTACAAGATTACAAAAATATAGTAATAATCATAATACCAAAACAGATCAGATTGTTGTAATTCATTAATGAAACTAAAATCATCAGGGACATTTACTTTGAACTTTAAATTCGTCCATCGTATTAAATATAGATGAACAAATGACAATTTTTATAGTTATTCAAGGAGGTGTTTGATCGACTCAGAGAGAAAGCATAAACTTTTTGTAAAGTCATTCAACTTAGAAAGAAAATATAATTTTTTCCTGAAGGCCGTTGCAGCAGGTTAGTTATATACTAGTTAGAAGAAGCCCATGTCCTAAATGAATATTATAATAATAATCATTTCAATTAATGTGACAACTTTTTAATTTTGAAATTTAAATAAATTTATTTTCAGAGTAATTTTTGCATATATTCTTAAAATATTTTAAATTATAAATTATTGTGATTTATCATTCAAATATATAATTTTATTTTAAAAATTAATTCACGATCAAAATTAAACTGTACAAATATATAAATTAATAAAGAATGTGAAAAGAAAAATTCAATGGGACAATACTACTGTACGGGCTCAGTATATGTTTTTTTTTCTCAATTCATACGATACAAATATAATTTAGATAATCAATCACACTTTTAATAAGTTTTTAGATATTTTAAACTGTTAACTATTATAATTTAAAATATTTTTTATGTAGTTTTCAAATAATATATGTTACTCTCCTTGTTCAAACTTTTGTGGCGTTGATAGTCAATTATATTTTAAAAATAATTTAAGTTTTTAATTATTGTGATTTATAATACTTTTCTTCTATTACAATTTAAGTGACATTGATATAATTTGTAAAGTCAATCAAGTATTTTATATCTTTTAAATTTTTTAAGTTGTCAATTATTGTGATTTATAGTATTTTTTACGTATTTTTTTTAAATATATAACATATTAATTTTGTTTAGATATTTTAAGCAATTAACTATTGTAATTTATAGTACTTTTTATGTAATTTTAAAATAATATATGTTACTCTTCTTGTCCAAACTTTTGTGGCATTGATAGTTAATTATATTTTTTAAATAATTAAATTTTTTAATTATTATGATTTATAAAACTTTTTTTTTCTATTCCAATTTAAGTGGCATAATACTTAGATGACCATAATAATTAATTAGAGGTGATATAGAAAAATCATGATTGAAACAGCGAAGCAGACATGTCTTAAATGACTCACAACAACTAATTAAAAGTGATATAATAAAATACTATAAAAAATACTTGTTAAAAAATTTAAGTAGGCTTCATATAAGACGTTAAGTTAATTTAAAACATCAAGACTTAACTTATCATTTTATATCTATTTTACCTTTCAAACTAAATATTAATTTTTTTAATATTTAGATAACTTATAATAATTAATTAGGGTGATATTTAATAAAATTACGATTGAAGCAGCTGAAGAAAACATGTCATAAATGTCTTTTATTTTTTATTAAATATATATATTTTTTTAATATGTAAATAAGTTATAATAATTAATTATGGGTGATAATATAAAATCACGGAAGCAAACATGTCTGCAGCCTAAACTCTCTCTTATATAATAAGAGAATAGACAATGATTTAGGAGAGAGAAACCACTAGTTTATCAATTTTGTTAGCAAAGTTGTTATCACTGAAACAATATTTTGAACTTACCATTGCAAAAGCGGAAAACCCGAAAATATGAATCAAGAGAGTCTAAGTGTAAATAAACAAAAGGGTGAAATCTAATACACTTCCCTAATCGCATCTCTTTCTCTAGAATCTAGGCTTGTAGATCTTTGGTGAAACAACAGGGAATGAAAAGGCGGTAACTAAAGATAATCAGTCTAGTGTTACAGATAGAAACTCCAAGTTTGCAGCTTCTAGAAACAGTTGCAAGCTACACGAGTACTAGTCTCCAAAATTTGCATAAAAGTTACATAAGTGTAGCATGAGTACAGAAAAAAATGTGTACCCAACAAGTATCATTAATCAAACCAATAAGGTGGCGGCATTAGCAATAGGTGCAGTCTGATCTCTTGCCGTAGATACACGTGTCCGATTAGATTGTTGTAATTCACTAACAAAAACATAATCTTTTTTGAAGTCTGTTACCGCAACATTTGGAAAAAGAGATTACTAAAATATAAAATTTTGGTAGCCAAGCTGTCAAACAATACGACATTATCTGGAACATACCATAGTGAAAGTGGAAGGCACATAAATGAAGGGGAAAGGTTACAGCATGAACAACCTATAAATATACTACATAGTTATTACTTGATCTCTACCATTTCTTACCTTACAGAAAAAGTTTGTCATTCAAACTTCAAATAGGAATAATGCAAATTTTTCTCCTATTGTTTTAGTACTTTCTCGTGTATTACTTCATTGCCCTATATGCTATGGAATTTTTCGTACTCATTTAGAATTCATAGATCATATATGAGGTACTCACCCATTATTGTCTGAGCAAACAACCATCGTGCATTCTCCTGTAATTGCATCCTAAATTGTTTTGCCAGGAAATCTGCCATCATCTCAACCTGTTGTACCACAACCTGTGAGTTTTCAAGGAAATGATCGAGTTGTTGTCCAACCAGCAACGTCTTTGAATCGTAACGAGCCGACAAAATGGGGCAGAGCACCACCAATCGATAGGCAACAAATGGAAAGAAGCATCAACGTTGGAGGTTCAAATTCAACATTTGCAGATACAAATGATGCTACTGTAGATTTTACAAGACCTACGTTAAAAAACAAAATGATTTGAACTTAACCTTGAAGCTTTAATTGGAGAAAAAATTACGCTGATCTTCTTTATAAGGGGATGTCTAAGAATGTTCTAAGTTTGGAGTCCTTTTTTTTCTAGTTTTATTGTTATATGTTTGTCTGATACTAGGGTGTCTAAAAGGACGAGTCTGTCATTTTATTTTATTTTATTTTTTGTCAGACATGGTGGGTGTCTAAAATTGCATTTTGATTGGTTTCTGTTATTTTTTATTTATTAAAATATTTGTCTTGATTTAAATAATCCAATCCATTTATTTGTGTACAAATATTTTTTTGTCCTTGCCGAGTACATTTAAAAAAACAATATCATTATAGTTCAAATGTAGTTAATTTCACCTATTATTACTATGTTAAAATGTCAAGTGATAAGGCCCCGTAAATTTTCAATCAATTTCTTTAAGAACCTCCCTTTTGCTAAATGGTAATTTTTGACTTGAATCATGATAAGGAATGTTAACGGGATATTGTGGGAGAGTTTCAGAATTTTCGAAAAGCATTCGGGGTCATTTCGGTACTCCAAACAAGTGAGCCTCTGCGAATAGGGGCGTGGCACACTGCCTACGCCCTGCGATAAGGAAGTGGCACTCTTCCTACTCCCCACGATAAGGGTGTGCCACACTGCTGAGCACAAATCACCCAACTTCATTTTTTCAATTGGGGGCAATGGTTTTTTGTCCTTTGCCATTAGACGACGTAAATGTCTTTTAATCCCTCATAGCCATCAGTTATCAACTTTTAACATTGCTATTTTCCTCTCCAACTCCCAAGTCAAGAAACTCTAGGTTTTCTCAAGAATTCACTACTCTGGGCTTTAAACTCCGCATTCTCTCCAAATTCTTTCAATTTTCAGGCATGTTGGACACTTTCTAATTTAAATACTATATTATTGCTTTCATTCAATTGTTATTGAAGTTTTTTTTTGAATTATGGGTTTAAACTAGGGTTTGAGAATTGTCATCACTAATGTGAAATATTGATTTTTCTCTTCTTATAAATTATTTATAATCACTTGCGGTGGATTTTAGATTTTTGAATTACATGTTTGAAAGGATGCATTGCATTATATAAGTATTAAAACATTGAATGTTAAGGATAATTGAAATCATGATTTTCAAGTCCTTTGAAAAATCTTTGAATTGAGATGATGAACAAATATGACACCTTATCTTTTTGAGGTATTGAAAGTGTTAAACTTTATGACTGCTTTGAGATTTTTATGCTATTTAATGATTATTATGAGCATCATTTTTGAATGATGGGGTTAAGGAGTCGTAACTATTTTATGATAATGGTTCTTGGTATGATATGAATGGCTTGCAAGTCTTGGTATGACGATACCAGTATGAATATATCCTAATGAATAACATATAAATGTTATGTTCAAACTGTTTTAATTGGGATCTAAAGAAAATTATATAGCACACTGTGAAGGCATAAGTCTTCGTGACCAACGCTTGAAACCTATATTGTTGGCATAGAGATGTCGTACCTTAATTGGATGATTAGATTATGTGCTTAACATAAGGATAATATGTATGGTGGCTTTATCATACTTGTGACTTTAGCCTAACTTCTGTATGTGAGACTAACACGGACTGGGGCCCCGTCGGTTTGGGAGTACCGCACCCATATAGCCCGTGGGTTACTAGATGATCCATACTATCCACGGGTCAGCAAACTACGATGAAAGCTATATAGTTCAGGATTAAATTTCAAAGGTTCATATAACATATCCCTTACCCCTACCCCAACATCCTATTATATATATATATACGTGATATGCATGTGGTTTATAATTGGTTTTGGTAAATACATACATATTTTATCTCTTTCCTCGGGTGCATTCCAGTATTCGCCATACTGACCATCCTCGAATGCTACATCATTTCATGATGTAGGTTCCAAGGGATTTTATTGTGATCCTGTGCAGTGTTAGGTGGTTTGATATCTTGATCAGACAACTGTGAAGTAGTGAGCCCTCCAGCTTACGAAAGGCCTGGTCTCTCTTTTTAGTTTTAGTTTATTATTCTAGCATTTTTGTATTTCTTTTGATATAATCACGAACATGTTTGGATTTAGTAGGTGTTCTTTGGATTAGAGTCTTTCGTAGACAGTGTTGGGTATTTCTGTATGGAATTGATTGTTAACTCACAAACTTACTCTTTGATTGTTACAACTCTCTTATACCACTGTTTAGCTTCCACAGTTCATTATCTTACTATGCTCTTGAGGTAAGGCTAAGGGATCGTCCCAGGCCTTAATTGGTTTGGGATGCCCGTCAAGGCCAGGCCCCGATTTGAATCATGACAAGCTTAGTATCAGTGCATGGTTTAGGGTTCTAGGATGTCCACGAAGTCATGCCGAGTAGAGTCTCTCTTATGGGTGAGTGGCGCACCACACTTATAATATGGAGGCTATAAGATATTTAAGAATATTTTCCTTCCTTGTGTTCTATTTCAAGCTTAGGAGTCTAGTTACCACGAAACTTCTCTAACTCCTAACTTACTCGCGTTTTAGATCATGCATCCTCGAAGATCTGACAGTCACAGGAACTTAGCTGGAACCTTTATCCTAATTGGGGAAAATGTGGATGATGTTTGCCATACTCATAAAATACAGACTCAAAATAAGGACCATGCTCTGATTACACTGCTCCACCAGGGATTCCACCGGTCCTTACTAGTCCTCCTCGAGATGATAATACTCATACTCAATTCCCTTAGGGAGATATCTCGAATGCTGAGTTCCATCAGTCCATCTATATGCTTACTTGGAATATAGCCTCCCAGTCTCATCATCTTGATCATGTCGGTCCTATTTTTAACTCATCTGAGGCCACTCGGGTTGGCCAATTTGTGAGGCCGAATCCCCTAAACTTTACAGGCTTTAAGGTTGAGAAGGATCCTCAGGATTTTATTAATGAGATAGAAAATCTTTAGGGTGATACATGCTAGTGATTTAGAGAGGGTCGAGTTTGCAGCTTATCAATTAAAAGAAGTGTCTTATCAGTGGTACGAGGAGTGGGAAGAGTTAAGGGGTAAAGATGTTGAGCCGGTAGTGTTGGAAGAGTTCTTGGATGCTTTTCTTGATCACTTCTTTCCTAAAGAGTTGTGGGAGGCTAAGGATGAAGTGTTTTTAAACCTAAAATAGTGTAAAATAAGTGTTAAGAAGTTTGCATTAAAGTTCACCCAACTATCTCGTTATGCTCCTGAGCTTGTGTAACACCCTGAGTCTGGTACCCCGGACGCTACACGGTGCTCATAATCCTGAAGGACCACAATCTAACCCATGAATACTACCTGTTGCAAATACTGAATAACAATACTATATAATGCAAAATAATGGGCTGAAATTCCATAAAGTTCAATACTGTAATAAATCTGACAATACGGTATAACAATACCAAGAAAAAAACAACTGTCTGAAAATACTCTAGTCTGAAAAGCCTTTAAACTGTCTGAATAGGAGTTGATGCGACAATCGACCAACTAAATTCATCTACTGAAATACTAAGTCTAATGAAATAATGAAATAAAAGAATATCCTCGAATGATGAGGACTCACTGTTAAGTCTACTGCTGCTGGTTGGATTTGAACTGCTAAGGATGATCGGGAGCCCTTGCGTCTAAACCTATGGTATAAGACACCATAGCGTAAGAAACTATGTGCCAGTACGTGAGAATGTACTAGTATGCGAGATGAGGTAAGGCTAAATGCAAAGGTTCATATACATTGACAATACTGACTGAATAACATGAGTATGCTGAATAAGGATACATGCATGAATACATAAACTATAACTAAAATTGTAGTGATACTAAAAACTGAGTTCTAATAGCTGGATTACTTCTAACTTAGTCTACTGATACTGTGTTACTGAAATTCCATACTAAACATGCATATCTGATGCATGAGTACATGGATGAACTGACTCATGAATGCATGATTGAATATGCAATGGTAACTGATACCAAGTTTGTAAGGAAAATTTGAACATGAAACTGAATGGGTTTAAGGACATGAAAGCATCTGGGAATTATAGGGTATCTCCTCTTTGGGACACTATGTCCTTCTAAGAATGCTTACTATATTGAGATACTGGGGAAAACTGGGGCGATGCAGAGGGTACCTACAAACTGAATTGCGACTGAATATCTGGGATCTGAAACTAATGAATGATTCATGAACTGAGCTTAACTCGAAACGACTAGGATGTTCTATCTTGGAATAGTTACATTTCTGATATTTCTGATAGTATGACTACATGGAGATGGGAAAATAAACCATACGAATTTGGCTGCCTGACTGCTAAAATGAATTGTTGGTTTTACTGACTAACTCATGCTGAAAACTTAAGCTCAACTGGAGCAAGGGACCTAACAAAACATATCATAAAGATGAAATACTCATAACCTCCCCGAATCTATATCAGGGGAACTTCCCTGATCATGGCGATGTTCTAACATTGACCACTAGTGGTACTGGAAGTGGTGCCCTGCTGACGTAAATATTTACCCCTTTGATCCAATACTCTATAATCCCACAGCCTGTATCCTGGCTTACCACATCCAAAACATACCTCATTGCCAACTCTACACACACCTAGGTGATTTCTACCACACTTTTTACAAAGTAGATAGGTACGATCACTGTTCATACTACCGTAGGTATTGGAGCCTGGCGCCCCATCATGACTGTCATTCCTGAACTTTAGTACTAGTGCACTAGCTGCAGATGGAGTTGGGACTGAAAACATCTGGCTAAACTGAGAACGGTTACCACCCTGTGACCCTGGCTGAGAAAAACTAAAACTACCTATTCTGGCTCTATTATTTTTCTTCTTCTTCTTCTTCTTAAGCTTCTGATCCTCAATCTTCTGAGCATGGACCATAAGCCTAGATATGTCTATATCCTTAATTAACATTGAAGTCCTACACTCCTTGACCACACTATCAGATACCCCAGACACGAACTTGATCATTCTAGATCTATTGTCTGCTACAACATGGGAAACATATTTTGGCTAACTGAGTAAACTTGAGGGAATACTCTTTTACACTCATGCAACATTATCTGAGATTGATAAACTCTAACACTTTGGCTTCTCTCAGCTCTAGGGGAAAAAATCTTTTCTAGCAAACTCTTCACATTCTATGGGCTCTGCATCTGTACCCCTGTCCACTTTTCACTGCTTAAACTATGTATAGGATACATCTTGTAGCTAATATTCGGCTAACTCAGCACTCTCATTGGAAGTCACTCCCATAATATCTGTGACTTTCTGAACCTGATCGAGGAACTCCTGTGGATTCTCTTTTGACTTGGATCCTAGAAATAGGGAAGGATTCATTCGAGTGAAGTCCCGAATCTTGGTAGAAGTAGCATTGGCAACTGGGTTATCCCGAACAACAGCTGACTACTCACTATGGACTTCTATAGCCTTAGCTAGAGTAGTGAATGCTACTCTGAATTCTGCATGAGAGACGTGCTCCTCCAGAGGATCTGGATGGATGGGCTGAGGTGCTGACTGATTCTCTTTCCTTCTTTTATTTGTCCTTTTAGGAGTCATGTTCTATAAATAGAAGGAAGAGATGAGTTAGATTGAGGCTGAACTGGAGCTTATGCTCACTCGCACGACATGAATACTAAAAGAAAGAAAACTGTTCCTAAAATATCTTATTGCCTTCTTCCTATAAGTGTGGTGTGCAACACACCTATGCATAAGACTCTACTAGATGTGGCTTTCAGACTTCCTAGGACACTATTGAACTCTAGGCTCTATTACCAAGTTTGTAACACCCCGAGTCTGGTACCCCGGATGCTACACAGTGCTCATAATCCCGAAGGACCACAAGCTAACCAATGACTGGTACCTGCTTCAAATACTAAATAACAATACTGTATAATAAGGAATAATGGGCTGAAATTCCATAAGGTTCAATACTGTAATAAATCTGACAATAAGGTATAACAATACCAAGACTAAAATAACTATCTGAAAATACTATAATCTGAAAAGCCTCTAAACAGTCTAAATAAGGAGTTGATGGGATAATTCCCCAACTAACCTCATCTACTAAAATACTAAGTCTAATGAAATAATGAAATAAAAGAATATCCTCGAATGATGATGACTCAATACTAAGTCTACTACTACTGGCTGGATCTGAACTGCTAAGGATGCTCAGGAGCTCGTGCGTCTGAACCTATGGTATAAGACACCATAGAGCAAGAAAGTATGCGTTAGTACGTAGGAATGTACTCATATTCTAGATGAGGTAATGTTAAATACAAGGGTTTATATACATAGACAATACTGACTGAATAACATGAGTATGCTGAATGAGGATACATGTATGAATACATAAACTATAACTAAAATCTTAGTGATACTAAAAACATAAACTATGAATACGTCTATATTTTTCTTTGAGAGGCTATATGGCATTTAAGAAAAGTTTCCTTTCTTTCCTTCTCTAGATCGTACAGTAAAGTTTTCCTAATGAAATCTCCTATCCATTCGTGTGGTACCCTAAAATTCATCACCTATGTATTATTCTTGAGATGAAATAATTAGCAAGTTTTAATTTCCTCCCCAGATAATGCTCTCAGAATTGCTAGCAGAAGTTTCAAAAGTCACACAAAGCGGCTTGAGAGGACCTCTGTAGTATGTCATGAGTCCCTTATGTTCAAAAGTTATGTCCTCATTCTTATGAGTCATTCAGTTAAGATAGAGTAAGATATGTATTCAGATTCCTCATTAGCCTTTCAATATGGATAGTACTCATTAGAAGAACTAGTGTGAGTATAGATTGCTGATTAGAGTTTGTGTTCATGAGATATTGAAACCTAGAGTGATATAATTCATAAGTAGCTGAACCTTCTTATAGTTAGAAGTGTGGGTATAAAAGAGTAATAGAAAGAAGAGTGAGCATGACGATTGATAGAAAGTATAGAGATAAACTTATGCATGCTATAGATCTTGCATTATGTTGATATGTCCTTGTGTGTTAGTTTAGTAGAAGGTAGAGAAGGAGTTATTAGTTAAGGTGAATTGTTGTTTTCTTGAAGTATGAAAAGAATTATTGATAGTATTTATTGTGTTAGAATAGTATAGATTATTGATGGAAGTACTTGGTGGTTTAGTATTGTCAACAAAGGCTTTCCTTAAGGTTGCAAAAAGGAGTTTAGTTGAAACTTATAGGACTATGAAAGAAGTTTAGGTGTATAGATGGGTGAATAGTAGTGATGTGTATAGAGAGGTCGTGTTAATGGATTATAATAAGATAGGACATATAATCTTGATTAATTATTGTTCTTATGAGGTTTTAGCAGACTAATGTTTCTTGATGTTTTATTTTATAGTTTCCAAGTGAGAATTGTGTGTGAGGTTGGGTTGTAAATCATTTTTAGCTCTAGACATTAAGTTTGAACTATGGATGGTCATCAAGGTGGATGTTAAGATTGCTTGGTTAGTGATACTAGTTATATGGAGGTGAACCAATAGGCTTGAAAACAGTGAATGTAAGAATGTAAGTTTATTGATTTGAGATTAAGCATGATGTTGTAGGTATGAGGTAGTGGTGTGCCCAAGGTGATATGAGGTTGCATTATTTTCTCAGTTTCTTACGTATTGTGTGTGGTTAGTAGTACCCTTTAGTTTTATGTGGAAGAAGCATAGTTGTCTAGTACATGGTATTCTGGATAGCCAAGTTAAGGAGTTATGGATATATGGTGTTGAGTCTTTTAAGTATGATTTTGATTCTTATGATTTGTGAAAAATATAAGTATAGAGGTATGATCTTTCTAGCCTATGATTATGTGTTTAGTGATGCAGGTATGTTTTTTAAGAATTAAGAGAGTGTAAGTCTATGATGATGATTATCAAAGATAGAGGGAGTTAAGGATGGTATATGGGAGGGGTTCAAAACATAGAAAATTTCAGCTAAGTGTTGGGACTTAGTCATTTCCAAAGTCTTCTAACCTTGAGGATTTTATTTATGACCTTCCCAACCTTCGATAGTTAATTTTTAAGTTGATTCATAATTAGGGGAGTTAATAGTATATCTTAGGTGAGTTTTGGAATTTTCAGACCCCGTTTAGGGAATGTTTGGATGTCCAAACCACTAGCTATGCACGATTAGCATGCGACGCATAATCCAGTCCACCCCTATGGGCATGCAATAGAGCATGCGATGAATGCTTCATAGCGTGCTATTCACGCTACACAACACACTTCCTTATTTTCCAACTCCTGTTTCTGCGTATTAAAGGGCCAATGCTTATATACTTCATACGTATTCAAGTTTATTCTCAACTTTTAGTAAGTAAGTAACATCTTCACTTTATGATTCGAGTCATCCCTCAGAAATCTATGGACTCCAGCCTTATATTGAATTGCTTATGATAAGTATGAACTCATGTTTCAGAGTATGACCAATTTTTTTGAACTCATGATACTGTTGAATTCGCATTATATCATTTATGTCCTCAGTTTAGATCTCTTTAATGAATCCATGCCTTTGGCATTCTGTTCCCCAGGCCTCAGTTAAGTGTTAAAGTTATATATAGTAGTCTTTCGTTTTCAGGTCCTTATGTGTTATCCCTTCAGTAACCTCTTCCTATGTCAAGATAGTAGCGATGATAATGGATAACAATGATTTAGATGAGAGGGATTTGACGACCCTCATTAAGAAAGATCAATTATACTTTTCTATCTAAGGGTAAAGTGTGAAGTAAGATTGAGGCCAAGTCTTTGGTACCTATCATAGTTAGTAGAGAATTATGGGTATGTTTTCTTAAGAATAATGCAAGAAAATTATCGCTGATAGAGGTTTAGAGAATATGAAAAGTATGCCTTTATATGTATTTGCCTTGAAGTTATATATGGGTATAAAGATAGGCTTGAATGTCATGTTGGGTTGTAAGTGGAGGAATGCAATATACGCTAGTGAATCCATAGTAAGAGTTCAGAGTTGGTCATTGAAGTGGTAAAGCACGTTATGCTTAGAGAGTGAGATCTAAGAGAGACATAGAAGATTGAAGCATGTTGTTTAGACTAGTATTGTGTCGTGGCATGTTGTACCTTGTGATCTCGAGTTAGGCTTGATCATGGTGAGAAGACTTAGATCAATTTTGACATTAGTAGAATGAATTCTGAATTGCCATGCGAGAATTAGGAGTTGAATCAATGAATATGGTATTTAAGGGGAACAATATAGTTAACGGAAAATTGAGAAGTGTTGCTAATTTTAAAGGTAAGGAGTTGCATTGTGTAAGACCTAGTAATTCTATCCTAGCATACAATTTATAGGCCTATGTTCTAAGTTATAGAGTTGTATCAATGTTGTGATTCCTTATTTAGATGTCTTGTCCAGATCATGCCCAAGATTCTTTGCTCCCTAATGTTACTAGAACTTCTTTAGAAAGAGTGTTGAAGAGATACTCTAGTTGAGTATAAATTTCCAATATAATTAAATCAGTATAGCCAACAATTCAGTTTAACAGTAAGGCAGACAAGTTCGTGATGTTTTACACCTTTTCACCCTATCCCACTATCCAAAGTCTCATGCGTATGACCATTCCAAGAGATAATCTATTCCATCCACGTAAATTATAAATTCAGCTTAGTTCATGCATCAGTTTCAAATATTAAGTCATGACTTAATTCATAAGTATACGGTGTATCATCTCAGTCTTTTCCTAGTATTTAAACCAAATCAGTATCATTTGGGGATGAATGATCCCGGGGGGGGGGGGGTATTGTAATACCCTGAGTTTTCATGTCATAAACCTATCATCTTTTTCTTGCAAATTTAGATCTAGCCTAAAGTAATGGTTACTCATAAATTGACACTCTCATTTCTATCTCAGCCATATCGCTATTTTTCATGAGAATTCATGCACTCGCAGATCATTTCAGTAGCTCATTATGTTTAAGATTCAGTTATTCAGTTTATTTCAGTTGTGCATGATAACTTATAGCCTCAGATTCCTCAGTGTTTTCAGCTTCATTAGCCACATTTGAGGACGAATGTTCCCAAGGGGGAGATAATGTAATACCCCATATTTTTGGGCTAGTCTTTGAACTATCATTCCTACGTGTATGATTTATAATCCAAGTGATTTTCATGTGAATATATGTTTTATAATCTTTTTACTAGTGTGTGAAATGCTCATGAGGTAAAGAATGTTCATAGAAATCATTTAGAGCTAAGTTGAGCTAAGATCCTTTGATTCGTCCAAAATTCGATATTCGATTCTACAAGGGTCTACTTTAAACATGTATAACTTTTAATATAAATGGAATTTTTCATCCCAAGACCCACCAAATTTTAGATAATTGAATTAGCTTTTCAACGATACCAATTTCGCCAAAATTTGGTTCCTAAGCAAAAGTTATGGCCATTATTGTGAGTGAGGCTGTAGAATCGCGCGATTAGCGTGCGACGTACGCCCTATCGCACGCCCCCAATTTGCAGGTTCTATTTTTGCATTTTTAAAGGAAAAAAGGTCCTTTCCTTCACCCAAACTCATCCATAACAGATAATTAAAGCCTTAGGGAGCATTATTTGCCCCTTTAAGCATAATTTCTCTCCAAGCCTCCCTCAAGAACAAACCCTAATACCCATTCAAGAAGTTCAAGACTTCATTACAATACCTTCAAGAAAAACCAAGAATTCGGTTCCCTAATCCAAGAATCTAAGAGTTCAATCTTCCAAGTTCAATAATTCTTCAAGAGATATCAAGAATAAAGTTTCTTTCACAAGTTCATCACTCAAGCTCCAAGATTCAAGCTTTCTTCATCAAATTCAAACTATTATGTGGGCTTTCAACAAGAATAATTCTTTCGTTCTTGTCCCCCAAAACATGAATTTTATTAAAGATTAGATGACTCGCAAGTTAGGGTTTATGCCCAAATTATCTTGTTTTGAGTTTATAAAGTTATAAGTGATTTAAGCCTTGAATTGCATGACTATTTTCATATATTTATGCAAGTAATGCAATTTTCCAGATTTTCCAAGTAAGTTTAAGAATGATATTGTGATTCTTGATTTTATTATTTTGATTTTGTTGAAGTATTTTCAAGAAGCATGTTGAGCATGAAGTTTTGTTGTGAATTTGTCATGAGTTTAAAGCATGAATTTTCAGCCCAAAGATTAAGTATTGAAATCCTCAAGATCATGTTCTTAAAAGTTTTAATTGTTAAATCCATATCAAGAATGAGTTTGAGTTTTCAAGAAGACTATGGTCTTAAGCTTTCCTCTAACAAATTTCTTATCAAGATTTAAAGAAAGTTGATGTTTTGATCCTAAGCTAAGATAGAAATCCACATTATTCATACAGTTTATGATTTAAAGCAAAGAGAAGCACAATTGGTTTTTATTATAAACCTTTGTGTTATTTTAAGGAGGATTTCCCAAAAGTTCTGAGCAACAAGTATGGGAGTAGTATTTAGCACCGAGTTGGGTATGATTCCAAGGTCTCATGCCCCAGAAATACATGCCACCATAGGTTTATGATTTTTCCATAGTGGGTTAAGATAGTGATCACTTAAGTTAAGAGTCTATTTCGATGGCAAGGGTAGAACAGCTCTCCCCAATGTGGGCAAGATGTTGGACTCCATGAAGAATCCTCACATGATTTATGTCGGTTAGAAGAAACTCCCAAGTCCCTAAGTCCAAAAGTTTCAAAGCTTCCAAAGTCCCTAAAAGCCTTAAGATAAAGTAGTTTCCCTACAACTAATATAAGTGTATTCTAAAGCTTTTAGTACTACATTTCAAAAGTCTTATAAATAGAATGAGAGAATAGTTTTAAAAACTACGTGTAAAGGCTCACATACTTTCTCAGACATTGTTTTACTTAAGCCTTAGTCACAGACTTACAATTTTCAGTTCTTAGAAGATAAAGGTGAGCCTTTTTCACTTAGCCTATATGATTTACAAATAGAATATAAGTACATCTTTTAGAACTAAGTGTTATGAATCATGATATTTACATAGCATGTTTTACTACTCATGATATATGATTTCTCAGCTTTCAGTTGCTCAAGCCAGTGTGAGTCATTTTTGCTTAGCATGCATTATTTACAAAATATATGTACTTATTTATCTATACAGTTACAGTTTTACTTATGTATTCACCCCTATATACTCAGTACTGATCCACATATATGTCTATGTGCTACATTGTCTCATAATGTAGGTACAAGTCATAGCACATATATTATAATCAAACAGGTTGCAACTTCCAGTTAGTAGGTGATGAGTCTTTTTGATTCAAGGGCTCGAGTCAGTCAGAGTTTGTGTAGCATTTTATTTTCTTCATTCAGTCATGTTGATTCAGGATAGCTGGGTCATGTCCCGGTTACCAAAAATCAATACTAGTAGAGGCTTCATAGACAGTCAGTAGAGTTAATGTATTTGATTTCAGTTTTGTTTGTAAAAACAGAGTTATAAACATTTTCCTACAGTTGTAGTGATCATATTTAACTAAAGATGTGTTTTTCGCCTATTTTGTATAGATTTATGTATCTTATTTAGTTGCTCATAAGTTATTCCTATATAAGGGTTATCTTGGGATCACTTGTGGTCCTAAGCACCGTGTGACGTCTCGGGATAAATTTTCGAGGCGTTACAAAGGGTGTTAGTACTGTGCCATGGGTAAAGACAACTGCTGTGGAGTCAGTCCTAATTAACGGGTGACCCCTGAGATTAGTCCTATCTAGTGGGTGATCCCTGAGTTTGTCAGTCCTATCTAACGGGTGACATCTCATGACCTATGCTATCTACATAGTTCTGGAACTTAGGGATTGCTTCTAGGAACCCAGTCCTAGCTATCGGATGTGCCCCCATCCCTAGGCTTGCTCGGTGCTGAATCCTACTCCCAACTGAAAGAAACTAAACTGATTTTCTAGTTCATACTAGGCTTGACTGAACTGTTACTAATCGTACTGTTTAACTGAGCTGAACTGAGATCACTGAGTTCCATTGACGGACGAAATTCTACTGAATTTTTTCCTGAGTTCTGTAACTGACTGAATTCTACTGATCGTGACATGACTGAGACTATTCTATAATTTACACTGGATCGAGGCAAGCAACTAAATTATTGGGAATTAAATACCCTCAGGTCTCGATAACATGATAAGTAAAACATAACATGATTTTGCAAAGCATAACAATACACACTTGTTCATAATTCATCTATAGAGATATTTCATCTAACACTTGTGCACATACTAACATCTCACAATTTCATCAGTTTATTCACATGAAATTCATAAACTCGTACATAATAGGAATACATACTAATGTCTCATGATTCATTCAATACGAACTTTCATCAAACACTTGACATGCATTAACATGTACATGAATGCGGATTTCTTGTCAACATGCTATAATGACACTATTTCATTCACATAGGCATTTTATCAAACATATAGGGAGCATGCTTTGATCATACAATAGTCAATACATCTAATTGTCATGTCTAATATTTTAACTTGCAATTTGAGGGGTTTATCATGAACATCATGCAAATCATCACATTCTAGGATCAATTCTTGGATCTTGTAATCTAAAACATGAATCAAAACTCAACAACAACATGAACATGAATTTCTATTCAAGTAAATCATGAAAACTCACAAAAATACAATCTTTGTATTTTGAAAATAGATTCTTGGGATTCATGGGTGGAAGGGACCCATGAATAAATATCTGGCATACCTTAATGCTTGACTTTAAGAAGATTGACGGTGAAATTCTTGAGGGTTGAATCTTGAATTGAAAACCCTAATGCTTTTTCTTGAGAGAGTTTGAAAGGATGAGAGTATATTTTGGTGAATTAGGTCTATTTTTTTAGTTTATGGCTGAATAAGGGTGGAGAAATGACCCTTTTACCCTTTAAAAATTTGGGGCTGGACTGCTGAAATTGCCTCAGTCAGAATGACAAGGGTGCAGCAGGCTTTAGTTATCCACTCTAGGAAGGGCACCGCGGTTCTTAAAGCACCGCTATGGCCAGGGCGGCACGGGCTTAACTCCTTTAGCTACTAGTTTGGAAATCCAAACAGGCCCTTACCCTCGTCCAAAATTTTTGAAACTCACCCGAGATGTACTACTGACTTTCCCCATGATGAATCAACTTAAAAATTGATAAATGAAGGTCAGGAAGGTCATGAAATAAATCTTCAAAGTTTGAAGGCTTTAAAAGAGTCTAAGTATTAATACTTAGCTAAAATTTTCCAAGTGTGAGACCCCTTATGAAGCTCTAAGGGTCTGAATTAGACTTAGAATTTTTGCGAGGTCTTCAGATTGTGTCTAATATGAGGTCCAGAATGAAGAAGCTTTCTTTAGGTCTTTCTCGCGACTTGGTGTTAGGGTGTAAGACAACTATGCTGAGTAATGACATGGATATATATCTATTGGTGTTCTATATGTATGAGGTGGAAGATGAGTAAAAAAAGTGGATAGAGGTAGAGAAAAGGCAGAATAAGAAGGTTAAGCATGCAAATCAAGATGTAAGCCAATAGTTTGGTGTTTATATAAGAAATCCTGGGGAAACTCTCATCAATCAGCCAGTTCTTCGACCCCCATTAGTGACCAATGCTCCCAGTCTAGCAATGACCATTGGGCATAGAGTGCCTTATCTCAAACCAGTATAGCACAGTTGACGCTATCTTATCCACGTTACCTTACTTGTAGGAAGCTCCATCATGGGTTTTGTCGCGTCAGGTGTGGAGTGTGTTTTGGAAGTATCATTCGGGTCATATACAATGATATTGTCTTTTATCTAGGGTTTCCACCAGAGCCAAGGGTCTTATTCTCTACTTCATCAACTCTCACAGCTAAGGGTGCTATATTAGGGATAGAAAATAGTTGAAAAGTCCTTTATGAACTTGCCACTCATCAAGAATCCGAGGCTTCCTTAGATGTTGTCACTAGTATGTTACATATTTTCTCTCGAGATGTTTATTGTTTTCTTAATCTGGGTTCTACTCTATCATATATGAATCTTTATGTCATTGTACACTTTGGTTTTGGTCCTGTAAGTGTGAATTCTGGCTAGGTGTTTTATAAATTTTCTTTGGCATATAGTGTCTAGTAAAGGAATCAAGGAGCACCTAAAAAAGATCGAGACAGTTAAGAAGTGGCCTATACCCACTACTCCAACCGACATGAGGAGCTTTTTGGGCTTGGTCAGGTACTATAAGAGGATTTTTAAGAGTTTCTCATCTATTGTCGCTTTACTGATGAGGTTAATTCAGAAAAGGTGAAGTTTTTATGGTCCAATTCTTGTGAGGGCAGTTTTGAGAAGTTAAAGGATAAGTTGAGTTTTACTCCTATTTTGACCCTACTCGAGGGAACTGATGGGTTTGTTGTTTATTGTAATGCATCCCGTGTGGGGTTAAAGTATTTTTTGATGCAACATTGTAAGGTTGTATCTTATGCTTCTAGGGAGCTTAAGGTTCATGAGAGGAATTACCCGACTAACGATCTAGAGTTGGCGGATGTGGTCTTTGCTGTGAAAATTTGGCACCACTATGTTGTATGGGGTGAATGTGGGTATTTATTCGGACCCTAAGATCTTGCAGTATGTGTTTACGCAGTAGGAATTGAATCTTAGGCAGAGGCAGTGGCTCAAATTGCTTAAAAATAATGACATGAGCCTTCACTATCACCTAGGTGAAGATAACGTTGTTGCTGATGTGCTTAGTAGGCTATCCATAAAGAGTCTGTCCCACGTTAAAGAGGAGAAAAAAGGACTGTGAAGGACATTCACCGGCTGGATAGTTTAGGAGTTTGCTTTTTAGACTTTGAGGATTTTGGAGTGTTCATTCAAGAAGTGGTTAAATCATCTCTTGGTACTGAGGTAAAAGGGGAAGCAGGTTCTGGACCATATACCCATGCAAATCAAAGATGATGTGGGTCATCAAAAGGTTATGTCTTTCGAGATTGAGGGAGATGACACCTTGAGATATCAAGTAAGGTTGTGTGTCCGTGATGTAGATGGGTTGCGGGAAAATATCTTGACTGAAGCGCATGTGTCTAGGTATACCATTCATTCGGGTTTGACACAAATTTATTATAATCTAGAAAAAATCTATTAGTGGAATAATATGAAAAGGTATGTGGCAAATTTTGTTACCAAGTGTATGGTCTGTTAGCAAGTCAAGGTTAAATATTTAAGGTTGGGTGGAATATCAAAAGAGATAGAATTCTCCATGTAGAAGTGGGATATGATTAATATGGATTTCATCTCGGGTCTTCCGCAGTCTCAAAATTAGTATGATTCAATTTGGGTCATTGTGGACAGAATGACAAAGTCTGCTCACTTTTTGCTTGTCAGGTCTAACTACTCAGGAGAGGATCATGACATGTTGTTTATTTGGAAATAGTTAAGTTGCAGGAACCCGATGTCCATCATTTTAAATTGAGGTATGCAGTTCTCTTCTTATTTTTGGCATTTTTTTCAAAAGGGGTTGGATACCCAAGTGAACCATAGCACAACTCTCCACCCTTAAATTGATGGGCAAGCATAGCACACTATTTAGACTATAGAAGAAATGCTAAGGGCCTGTGTAACAGACTTTAAAGAAAGTTGGGTTGATCATTTGCCTCTTTTTGAATTTGCTTATAACAATAGTTATCATTTCAGCATCCAAATGGCCCCTTTTTGAGGCCTTTTATGGTATAAGGTGCAGGTCTCCTATTAGATGGTTTGAGGTGGGTGAGACTAGGTATTTTGGGACTATCTTGGTTCACCAAGCCATGGAGAAGGTGAAGGTGATCTGAGAAAAACTTAAGGCTGCTTAAAGTTGCCAAAAGTCTTATGAGGATGTGAAGAGAAGGGAGATGGAATTTGAAGTTGATGATTGGGTAGTCTTGAAAGTTTCTCCGATAAAGAGAGTCATGAGATTTGGGAAAAGGGGAATCTCACCCCTCGTTCCATTAGTCCATACCAGATTTTAATAAGGATTGGTAATGTTTCTTTTGAATTGGAATTACCTACGAGTTTGACTTCATGGTTTATCTTGTATTTCATGTGTCTATGCTTAAAAAGTGTGTGAGTGATCCTTCCTTAGTAGTGGCGATTGTAGATATTGGTGTCAAGGATTCACTGTCCTACGAGAAATTCCCAGTTGAAATATTGGATAGGCAAGTTTGGAAACTGAGGACTAAGTAAGTAGCTTCGGTGAAGGTTCTTTAGAGGAATCAAAAGGTAGAAGAGGCTAGTGGTAATGGGAAGAGGATATGAAAGCCAAGTACCCATTCTTGTTCCCAATATACGACGAAACTGTTCAAGGTGTGAGTTTAATTTCCTCTCTTTTCGTATTTCAGATTTTTCCTTGAATTCTATTGTGCTATTTCTATTATTATGCTAAGAATATCCTAACTCCTCATTCAGGGAAGAATCAACCAAAGGAGGGGATTATGTAAGATCCCGTAAATTTTTGACCAATTTAATTAAGACCCTCCCTCGTGCTTAATGGTAATTTTTGACTTGAATCCTGGCAAGGGATGTTACTGAGATGTTTTTGAAGAGTTTCAAAATTTTAGAAAAGAGTTCGGGGTCATTTATGGACCCCGAGATAGTGAGCCTCAGCGATAGGGATATAACTCTACCTATGCCCTGTGATAAGAGCATGGCACATGATAAGGGCATGGAACACTGCCTATGCCCCATGATAAGGGTGCTCCACACTGCTGGGCACAAATTGCCCAACTTTTTTTTCCAATTGGGGGCAAGGGCTTTTTGATCCTTTTCCCTATTACACAACATAAAATGTTTTCTAATCCCTCATAACCATTAGTTGTCAACTTTTAACATTTCTATTCTCCTCTCCAGCTCCCAAGTCAAGAAACTCAAGATTTTCTCAAGAATTTACTACTCCGGACTCTAAATTCCGCATTCACTCCACATTCTTCCAATTTTCAGGCATGTGGAACACTCCGTAATTTAAATACTATAATATTTCATTCATTCGATTTTTATTTAAGTGTTCTAGAATAATGGGTTTAAATTAGTGTTTGAGAATTGTCATCACTAATATAAAATATTGATTTTCTTTTTTTATAAATTATTTATAACCACTTGTGGTGGGTTTTGGATTTTTGAATAACATGTTTGAAAGGATGCATTGCATTATATGAGTATTGAAACATTGAATGTTAAGGATGATTGAACTCATGATTTTTCAAGTCCTTTGAAAAAGATTTGAATTGAGATGCTGAACAAAGATGACACCCCGTCTTTTTGAGATATTGAAAGTGTTAAAGTTTATGACTGCTTTGAGATTTTTATGCTATGTAATGATTATTATGAGCATGATTTTTGAATGAAGGGTTTAAAGAGTCATAACTATTCTAAGATAATGATTCTTGGCATGATATGAATGGTTTGCAAGTCTTGGTATGACGATACCAGTATGAATATGCCCTAATGAATGATTCCATGATAAATGTTATGTGCAAACTATTTTAATTGGGATATAAAGGGAATTATATAGTTCAACATGAAGGAATAAGTCTTCGTGACCAACGCCCAAAACCTATGTTTGATGGAATAGAGACGTCGTACCTTAATTGGATGATCAGATTATGTCCTTAACATAAGGATAATATGAATAGTGTCTTTAGTGTACTTGTAAATTAGCCTAACCTCGGTACATACGACCAACATGAAATGGGGCCTCGTCGGTGGTGGAGCACCGAACTCTTATAGCCATGGGTTACTAGATGACCCATACTACCAATGAGTCAGTAGATGACTATGAGAGCTATATTTTTCAGGATTAAATTAAAGGTTCATGTAACATGTCGCTTATCCCTACCTAGTCATCCTATTAAATACATACACCTGATGTGCATATAGTTTATAACTGGTTTTGGTAAATGCATCTATGTTTTATCCCTTTTCTTGTATTGCATACAATACTCATGGTACTGACTTATAAGACCTCACAAAATACTAAGCTTGACTCCGTCCATTAATTTTGTTAAGGGGTCCCCGTCTTAAATTTTTTAGCTAAGTATCAAGACTTAGAATCATTTTAAAGTTCCAAATTGGGAGGATTTTATTTCCGACCTTCCCGACCTTTGTTTGTTAATTTTTATGTTGATTCATGATCGGGGAAGTCAATAGTACATCTCAGGTGAGTTTTAGAATTTTTGAACATGCGTAAGGGCATGTTTGGTATGTTGAAACAGTAGCTTAGGGCGATTAGCCCACAGTGTCTTACCAAGTACGGTACCTAGGGGTAGCCTACGATGGGAAAGGTGGTGCCCTGCATAGAGAGGTGCTCCAGGGACCGTGGCGCCTTGGCCAGTCCGACTGGGGTAATTCTACAGTCTAGCTCCAAAATTTTAAGGGTTAAAGGGTCAATTCCCTTTACCCCTATTTAGCCAAAACACGATATTTAGCCCCAAAACACAAAAATATACTTACTTTCTCTCAAATTCTCTCAAGAACAAGCCTTAGGGTTTTCAATTGAGGATTCAAAGCTTAAAGATTTCACTGTCAATCATCTCAAAATCAAGCAACAAGGTATCTTACGTGTTCATCCTTGGGTATCCTTCCACCCTTGGAGTTCAAGAACCTTTTTTTTAAGTATGAATTATGGAATCCATGTTATGAATTGAATTGTGTGCATGTTAATGTTATTGTGTGGTTTCCAAGTAGAAATCTTTGGTGGATTCCTTAAAATTATGATAGCATGTATACTGAATTTTGATTCTCTTAAGTTAAAACCATTAGATTATGAATTAATATGGTAGTCATGATGTGTTAGAATTGTTATTTATGCCCAAGAACAAGGTTATGCTTCCATGTGTTTGTCAAAATGCCTAAGTGAATAAATTGTACACTGTGACCCTTTCTGTTGATCTAAATGATGAACTTATGCTATATCCTTATGTTCAAAATGACTCCCATGATAAAGACATGCCTTGAAAGTGTTTGTTGAAATGCCTATGTGGGTGAAATAATGCCATTATATCATGATAACATGTAATCCCCATTCATGCTCAAGTTAATGCATTACAAGTGATTGATGAAATTCCTTAGCAAGTAAATTATGAATATATGGCCATTGTTGTGCTTCAATAATTATGTTATGATTTAATCTTTATGCTATCGAGTCCTGGGGTATTTAATACCCGACAATTTAGCTGTATACCTAGAGCCAGTGTCAGTTAGAGAATAATATCAGTCATATCACGATCAGTAGTACTCTCTGTCAGTTACAAAACTTAGGAAAACTCAATAAACTTAGTATCAGTCCACTCCAGTTCAGTACTCAGTTCAGACCTCAGCTCAATTCAGTTAATCAGTACAATCAGTAATAGTTCAGTCTAGCCTAGTATGAACTAGAAAATCAGCTCAGTGTCTATTCAGTTGGGAGTAGGATTCAACACTGAGTGAACCCAAGGATGGGGACTCATCTACTAGTAGAGGGTGTGATCCTTAGAAGAAATCCTTGCATCCCAAAACTACGTAGCCAGTGTAATTTGAGACATAAAACCTGCCAGATGAGGGTTGATGAGGTGTTTTAACCTGTCAGATGAGGTTTCTACCATTCTCATTGGAGAACCTGCCAGATGAGGGTATCTTTTCAGTGTCTTTACCCATGTCGCAGTACTGACACCCTTCCAACTGGGGTTACATGTTGGACCCAAAATCTATTTAGAAAAGAGGAATATTGGTTAGATGATTACCTCCCACAGTTTTAATTTCAGATTTAGTCTCAGTATATAACTCAGATAGTTCTACAGAATCAGGATTGTCAAATACAGTCACACAGCTCAGTAAAGAACTTAGATAGTTCTTATGATTCAGGACTATCAGAAGTAGTCACTCAGTATTAGTAATATAGTATCAGTGAACTCAGATGTCAGTTAATTAGTATTTAGACTCAGTATTTAGTATTCTCACGATATCAGTTACAATTTACGTATTCATGCATGTATTTTCATTCAGTCATATTTATGTCATTCAGTTAGTATTGTTCATGCATATGAACCCATGTATTCATCCTACCTCACTTTTCATACCAGTATATTTAAAGTACTGACACTTACCTTTCTCTTGCACTATGGTGTCTTGTACTATAGGTTCAGACGCAAGGGCTCCTGACCATCCTTAGCAACCCATCCTATCAGTAGCAGACTTATGGTGAGTCCTCATAGTTCGAGGTCGAAGTTATCATTTCAGTTAGTAGTATTCAGTTTATTTTCAGTAGTTAGAGTTAGTTGGGGACTTGTCCCATCAACTCCACAGCTCATAAAATTTAGAGCGTTTTCAGGCTATAGTTTTAGACAGATGTTTAGTTTTCTGTATTAAGGTTCAGTTTTGGTATTGTTATACCTTATTCAGTTTTGTTATAGTATTGAACCTTATGGAAAGCTTCAACCTTTTTCCGCATTTATCTCAGTTATATTATTATTATAGTATTACTATTGTTTAGTGCTCACAGTAGGTACAATTCATGGGTTAGCTAGTGGTCCTTTGGCATTGTTAGCACCGTGTAACATTCAAGGTACAAACTCGGGGCATTACAAACTTGGTATTAAAGCTTAAGGTTCAACAGTGTCCTAGGAAGTCTAAAATCTGCATCTAGTAGAGTCTTATGCATGGGTGTATTGCGCGCCACACTTACGGAAAGGAGGCTATGAGATGTTTTAGAAATAGTTTCCCTTCTTTTAGTATTCACGTCGTGTGAATGAGCATGAGCTCAAGTTGAACTTTTAGTCTAATCTATTTCTTCCTTTTGCTTACAGAACATGCCTCCTAAGAAAGGTAATGAAAGGAGAACTGGAAATCAGTCAACACCTCAACCCATTCAGGCAGATCCCCTAGACGAACACGTCTCACTCCTAGAATTTAGAGCTACATTCACAAATCTAACCAATTTAGTTTTTTCTCAAAATGAATGCCCAACTACCATTTTGGCCAACCCAGTGGCCAATACTACTGCAGCCAGGATTCGGGACTTCACCTGAATGAACCCTCCATATTTTATCGGGTCTAAGTCAGATGAGGGCCCTCATGAATTACTTGATTAGGTACAGAAGGTTACATATATTATGGGGCTGACAGCTACTGAGTGTGATAAGCTAGCTATATATCAGTTGCAGGATGTGGCTTACTCATAGTTCAAATAGTAGAAAAAAGAGAGGGTCGCAGATGCAGGGCCCATAGAATGGGAGAAGTTTTCCACTTCTTTTCTGGATAGATTCTTTCCCCTTGAGATTAGAGAAGCTAAGGTGTTGCAATTTATCAACCTTAGGCAGGGAAACATTACAGTGAAAGAGTATTCTCTCGAGTTTACTCAACTAGCAAGATACACTCCTTATATAGTGGTAGATAACAGATCTAAGATGAGTAAATTTGTGTCTGGGGTAAATGATAGTCTGGTAAAGGAGTGCAGGAACATAATGCTTATTAGTGAGATGGACCTAGCTAGGTTGATAGTCCATGATCATCAGATAGAGAAGCTGAAGAATAAGGAGAGAAAAGAAGAATAAAAGGGCCAGAATATGTAGTTTTAACTTTGCTAAGCCTAAGTCAGAGGGTGGGAATAATTCTCAGTTCTATCCTAAATCTTTAGTTCCAGCTCTATCCTCAGTTAGTGCCCCAGTTCCAAAATTCAGAAATGGCAACAGAGATAGGGCTCTAGGCCCTAAACCTTAGGGTAGTGTTAGTAGTGCCCAAACTAATCCTATATGTCAGCAGTGAGGCAGAAATCACCAGAGTATGTACATAGTGGGCAGTGATGTGTGTTTCGAATGGGGCAAGCCAGGCCAGAGAATCAGAGATTATCTTCAGTCAGGTTCTTAGGGTCAACATAACCGTCTTCCAGCTCAATTTGGTCATCTGAATCAGTAGGGTGACTTATCCAGTGCCACTAGTAGGCAACGCCAAAATAGACTTTATGCTCTTTAGTCCTGACAAGATCAAGAAAATTCTCCTGATGTGATCACTGGTACGTTACAAGTTTACCATTTACATGTTTATGCTTTGCTAGATCTAGGAGCTTCCTTGTACTTTTTTACTCCTTATATAGCTGTTGATTTCGGAGTCAGTCTCAAAATCCTAGTAGAGCATTTCTCAGTATCTACCTAGTGGGTAAATCTATCATAGCCCAATGGGTATACAAGAACTATCTAGTTATGGTATCTCAGAAAGTCGCTTTAGCAGACTTAGTCAAATTAGAGATGACCGATTTTGATGTCATTCTCAACATGGATTGGCTTTATTCCTGCTTTGCCATAGTCAACTGCAAAAACAGAATAGTCCAGTTTCAGTTCCCAAATGAACCCATCCTAGAGTGGAGGGGTAGTACTTTAGCACTTAGTGGTCAGCTTATTTCTTACCTTTGGGCGAGAAAAATGATATCTAAGGGATGTGTCTACCATCTCGTTTGAGTACAGAACACTAACTCAAAAACCCCTAATCTTGAATCAGTGTTAGTAGCATGTGAATTCCTAGATGTGTTTCCCAAAGATCTTCTTGGAGTTCCTCCAGAAAGGGAAATTGATTTTGAAATAGACCTTCTTCCAGATACTCAGCCCATATATATTCCACCATAGAGAATGGCACCTGCAGAACTCAGAGAATTAAAAGAATTAAAAGAATAGTTGAAGGATCTCTTAGACAAGGGGTTCATCAGACCCAGTGTATCCCCGTGGGGTGCACCAGTTTTATTCATGCGCAAGAAAGATGGTTCTCTAAGAATGTGTATTGACTACCGTCAGTTGAATAAAGTCACGGTAAAAAGTAAGTATCCACTTCCCAGAATTGATGACTTGTTTGACCAACTTCAGGGTACTAGTTACTTTTCTAAGATATACCTCTGATAAGGCTTTCATTAGGTCAGAGTCAGAGAATGTGACATCTCGAAGACAATTTTCAGAACTCGGTATGGTCACTTTGAATTCTTGTCATGTCCTTTGGTCTTACCAATGCCCCAACAACTTTTATGGACTTGATGAACTGAGTGTTCAAGCAGTACTTGGACATGTTCATTATAGTCTTCATAGATGACATCCTTTTCTACTTACGCAGTGAGCACAATCATGCAGACCATCTCAGAATAGTGTTGCAGACTCTCAGAAACCATCAGTTATTCTCTAAGTTTAGTAAGTGCAAATTTTGGCTAAGGTCAGTAGCTTTCCACGACCATATGTTTCTAGTGATGGGATTAGAGTTGATCCCTATATGACTGAAGCAGTTAGAAACTGGCCTAGACCCATCATTCTGTCAGCTATCAGGAGTTTCTTGGGCTTGACCAACTATTATTGAAGGTTTGTTGAGGTATTTTAATCTATTATGTCCCCTATGTCCAGATTGACTTAGAAGAAAGTCAAATTCCAGTGGTCAGATTCTTGTGAGAAGAGTTTTTAGGAGTTGAAGACTCGACTTACCTCATCTCTAGTTTTGACCCTACCAGATAGTTCAGACAACTTTGTTGTGTACTGTGATGCATCCAGAGTAGGTTTGGGTTGTGTTTTCATGAAGCATGGTAAGGTCATAGCCTATGTCTCTAGATAACTTAAGCCCCATGAGAAGAACTATCCTACTCATGATCTTGAGTTAGCATTTGTGGTTTTTTCCTTAAAGATTTGGAGGCACTATTTGTATGGGATGCACGTTGATGTGTTCACAGATCATAAGAGCCAACAATATGTGTTTTCTCAGAAGTACCTTAACCTCCATCAAAGAAGGTGGTTAGAGTTGTTGAAAGATTATGACTTGAGTATTCTTTTCATTCGGGCAAGGCCAATGTAGTGGCTGATGCTCTCAGTAGACTGTTTATGGGTAGTGTTGTTCATGTTGAGGATAGTTAGAAGAAAATAGTTTAGGGTGTTTATCAGCTAGCCTGACTAGGTGTCTTGTTACTCGATTCTTCAGAAGGTAGTGTGTTGGTTCAGAGTAGCTCAGAATCATCTCTAGTTTTCGAAGTAAAGAAAAAGTAGGATAGAGATCCCAGCCTAGTTAAGCTGAAAGAGTCAGTCAGAAATCAGAAGGTTGAGGTTTTCTAACAAGGGGGAGATGGTGTATTGCATTGTTAGGGCCGACTGTGTTTGTCAAGTGTTGATGACTTGAGACAATAAATTCTTGCAAAAATGCATGGTGCGTGCTACTCTATTCATCCAAGGGCCACTAAGATATACCACGATTTGCCGAAGATCTATTGGTGGAGTGGGATGAAGAGAGATATTGCAGAGTTTATGGCTAAGTGATCAACATGTTAGCAGGTTAAGATTGAGCATCAGAGACCTAGTGGGTCCATAAAGGAGTTCAGTATTCCTACTTGGAAGTGGGGAGTAGTGAAGATGGGCTTTGTGACGGGTTTGCCTCATTCTCGTCATCTGCATGATTCAGTTTGGGTCATTGTAGACAGGATGACCAAATCAGCTCATTTACTACAAGTTCATACCTCCTATTCAATTGAGGACTATACCAAACACTGCAGTAGAGAGTTTTTCAGATTACATGATGTTCCATTGTCTATTATCTCAGATAGAGTGTATCGCCTTGTGTTTCGGGCTAGAAGGAAAACCGTCATTTCTATGCGTAGATGATCCAAAAGCCATAAATCCTATGCAAATATTCCATGTTAATCAAGTATGTAGTGTGGTAACCAATTTGAGCATGAATTGAGATCATAAAGGTCCCCTAACTCAATGTCAAGTTGAAAGCTTTCCTATCGTTCGAGTTTTAGTGAGCGTCAAAACTTGAGTCAACTTCAATAGACCATATCTCCTTGTATATAATGAATTGGGTGTCATACAATATATCAAATAAAATATCTTCGAATTATCTTTCCATCGATACCAAATTCGCCTAAAACGGACACTCGGTGAAGAAGTTAAAGTATTTTTAGTGTCAGCATTCCCGATTGACTGGCTACCGCATTGCGATGAGCCTTAAATCGACAATTTTCAATTCCAGTAGCTCACCGTGATTCCCAACGCATCACCGTGATGTTTTTTACTGTGTTCTAGTCCCATATTTTAAATTCCAAGGTCAAATTAGACATTTCCCATGGCCCCAAATCCATCCAAACACGAGATTTAATCCCAAATACACCTAAATACATACACTTTCACCAAAATTCATCAAGAACTTTCTCTAGGATTTCAAACAAGAATCCCAAATAACTCAAGATTCAACCGTGGGTTTTCAAAAGCGATTGAAGATTTGGAATCACCAATACGCAAGCTTCAAGAATTACCTTTTATCTTTTGAGGTTAAGGTACGCGGGGTTTTTCTAAAATCTCATGGGCATAGAAATCATGATTTTAAGAAAGGGGTTTTTAGATTTATGAATATATTCATGCTTTAGAAGCATTGATGCTATTGTTTTGGTCTTTTGACCTTCCCTACATTGATTTGAAATTGTATATATGTATATGTATGTGATTTAAGTTAATATTTGAATTGAGAGCATGACTCACATGAAATCCCTCTCTTGATGTGATTTTTCCCATGTTTCACATGATATGGATTGTTTTTGAAATGCATCTTGAAAAGCATGTTACGAAGTGTCTTGATTTATGCATGATTTGGTTATGAATCTTGAATTCAAAAGAGAGGGTTGTTTGTATTGAAAAAATATGAAAATACATATAATGAAAGAGTGCATGGATTTTGCCAAAAGCACATGACCACTTTATGTTTGAAGAGTTCTTGTATAGTTTTGACTTATGCTTTTGGAACATGAAATATCTTATACTGTTTGCATATTTGGGTGGTCTGAATTGAGTTTTAATGAAAGAATCATGTATGATAAATTATGGCTCAGAAATAGGACTTGTAAGTCTTGGTGTGACGACACCAACTCAGTTAAAGCCATAGTAATTCAGAACATAATAGAGCACATGTTTGAAATTAGATTTTCAGATTTATGAATTCAGAAAGCTGTATGTTTAGAAAAGGTTTAAAAATGGGCTTAAAGAGTGTTAGATGGTTACCCGAAGAAAGTATGAGTTGAAAGACTCTATGCTAGAAACCGTGATTTGCCGACACGAGATTATGGTACCATGCTTTGTGATCTTGTGTACCTTAATTCATGTCATCCCAAATTGGGACTATGGTTAGGAGCCCTGCTTTATGATCTTGTCCACTACCATAACATGTTGATTTGATTGGGGATTTTGGCACCCTGCTGTGTGATCTTGCGTGTCCCCCTTATAGATACTCCAATCCTTGCGGCATTCTTGGATTGGGGGCTTGGCCATCGAGTCAAGGGCGAATTCTATATAGCCTGTGGAATTACAGTTTGTAGGGTGTATCATATAGCTCAGAAATAAGACAAAGAGTGAGTCATGGTTTCAAAGAAATGTTTGCCCATGTGTTTTCATATATCATATAAAAAATGTGTTATGAATTTCTCTTGCTTATATTATATAAAAATACATTATTTTGGAATGCTCTGCGTACCAGTCATCTGTATTGACCCCTCTTCTCCTTCCAGGTTCTGAGGCTCAGTCTAAGGGTCCAGAGAAGCAGTAGTATTTATCAGACAGAGTTGCATTGTCTAGTTGGTGAGCCTTCTCTATTTCAGAAGGCCTGTCTTTTCATATTATGTCATTTATTTCTGTTTTGATGTACTGGGGGCCTTGTCCCAGTAGCAGACAGTTGTCAGATTTTCTTGTAGTAGATATTTCTCACACTGAGTTAGATGTTATTAGATGTAGTAAATTTTTAATTTTCATACTTATGATGAATTCAGAATTGACCATGTTTTCGTATCAGATTATGTTTCTGCATCTTCTTTATTTATATGAATGTGTGCATGCTTACCAGATAGAGAGGGATGTTCCGGACCCTCATTGTTTGGGATGTTCGTCACGGCCAAGCCCTAGTTTGGGTCGTGACAAATTTGGTATCAGAGCACGGTTCATGGTCCCAGGGTATCTGCAAAATTGCCTCGGGTAGAGTCTTATTTATGGGTGTGTAGCGCGCCATACTTATAAGAAGGAGGCTACTAGGCTTTTAGGAATGTTTCCCTTTCTTCATGTTCTAGTTCGTGCAATAGAGTCAGAATGTTCCTCTTTCATACTCTAATTCGTGCTATGGTGTCGCCCATACGGAAGTAAAGTTATCCCAATTGTTTCCTTACTTTGATGTGCCCAGATATGTCTCATTTTTGGGTGATTCAAGTACAGAAGTTTAGAGTCTAAATGGTATAGTCTTTTCTAATTGAGTCATATAAGAGTTCAAAATTTGTGCAAGGACTTGAGACGATTCCGTTAGTGCCTCAGGGTGTATTGTTTTTTGTGTAAACTTTGATTCTGATGAAATCGTGCTTTTCAGCCTGCAATATTAAGTGTATTCAGTCCTTTTTTCAGAATTTGTGTTTCAAATGTCACGCTTCAGGGGATGATGTATAGCAAAATGTTGGAGCTATATTTCCACCCGATGAGTAGTATAAGTTAAAATGTCGGTGTCATGACCTATTAGTAGTGAGATTAGTCCAAGAGGTTGGTGATATGATGTCACAAAGTTTGAAGTCAGAGTGAGGGTGAATTTTGTGTAAATAAATATTTTAGTTGAATAACCGATGCTTGAGGATGATTTACCACTTTATAGTGATAGACTAATATGGTAGCTAGTAGCATGTGTGGATTGTATGGTAGTATGTGGGGCTCTTTCGATTCACTAGAATATTTGCCTTTTCATTCATCTTCTTTTCTTGTTCAAAACACAAAAATCAAAGTCTAGTGAATCCATGTGAGGCCTACTTCGATTCACTAGCAACTTGTTGTTCATCTTGTTGTTCTTGTGTTGGTTGGAAATGGGGGTTTAGAGGCATAAGGGCAAGAAAAGTGGTAAGGGCGATTTATTGAATATATGTATAGCCAAATCTTTTTGCATAAGATTGACTTTGGTAATGAAGTGATACATCCTTGTGTGTTGTTTAGTAGAAGGTAGAGAAGGAGTTATTAGTTAAGGTGGATTGTTGTTTTCTTGAAGTATGAAAATGGATAGATTAGCCAGTAAGTTATAATTATAGACTCATGGTTGTTTGTAGAATTTGAAGGTAGTCTTAATGTATGCTTGGGTAAGTCAGTGCGATGTGAGAAAGTCGTATAAGTAGATAAGATAAGATTGTATGGGGTTATATTATAAGATTAAGGTTGACCATGTCTATTATGTGACTTTGCCTCCTTGACCTTCTTTTCGTTGGTAGTTGTACACTAGTACTACTGGTGAGAAGGTATGTAATAGATTTTTGAGGTATTTTGGTAGAATGTCCCAAATTTTATGGACTAGTATATTATGTTGCATTCTTCATTGGTGGTAGATGATTGATGCTAGACTATAGGCTTGAATTTAAACGTAGAATGTGGATGTAAGAATAGTGGCTTAAGATTTATGATGAATGTTTTGTGAGAATTGTGTGTAAGGTTGGGTTGTAAATTATATTTAGAACTAGACATTATGTTGGAACAGTTGATGTCCATGAAGGAGTATGTGATGATTTCTTGGTTAATGATACTTGTTTTATGGAAGTGATCTATTAGGCTTGAACAGTGTATGCCAGAGCTTAAGTTTGTTTGATTCGTTATGAAGTATGATGTTGTCTGTATGATGTAGAAGTATGCCCAAGGTGATATGAGGTTGTGATAATTTTTCTAAGGCTATTACATGTTGTGTGTGGCTGGTAGTACCGTTGAGTTGCTAAATGGTATATGGTGTTCGAAATAGCCAAGTTAAGTAGTTCTGATTGATAATGTTGAGCCTTTTGATATGATCTTGAATTTTCATGGTGGAGAGATATAAGTTGGAGTCACGATATTGATATGCTATGACGGAAGTAGTATGGTTCATCAGAGGCTTGATGATATCCGTGTTAAGTGTTATAATCTAAGTTTGAATTTTTGAAGGCTGAACTGAAAGAAATAAGAATTGAAGCACTATAGGGTGTACACTCCAACTATAGGGATACTTATGAAGATCCGAAGTAAGTGTTCTTGTATTATGTGATGAATATTGGATCTATCGAATGATAGAGCGTGTCTCAGAAGGTGGTATTAGCAGTTGGTTTTCCACTTCTAGGTGTAGCTATTCGGGTTAAGTTATATTAATTGTGTATTATCGTATTCCATACCCCAAAGTGCAGTGAGTGTAGTTTAGTTTAGAGTCTAGTAAGGGATCTCTCAAACTTCAGATGATGGCTTAAAGCTAAGGGGGAGATTATAAAACAAGTGATCAAGACAGGATCTCAGATTCTAGTAGTGATGTTAGTATGATATAGGACATCAGGGAGTGAGGGTAAGGCTCAACCCATTCTTATTTGAGTATGTTTCAGTTATCCTAATACTTACTCATGGCTTACATTTTAATTCCATGATCATAGTTCATGTTCATGTATATGAGAGAGAATCACATTTTTTTCCTGTTCTAAAATGAGGAGTTCCAGTTCATTCAGTAGTCGGAATCACATTCCATATGTTATGAACTTCAAATTGAGGTCATGGAGCTCATGACTCATGTACTCACAATTTATAGTGTGCTCAGTTCTCATAATTCATGTTATACTCTTTATGATTGATGAGATTCAGCTTATAGTCATGTATGCCCCAATTCAGATCACTTTGATGAATCCCTGATGTTGATTTGCTATTCCTTCTGCCTCAGTTAAGTGTCAAGTCTCATATAATATCCTCCTATATTTCAAGATGTTATGTTCTAACCTATTAGTGACTCCTCCATATGTGAAGATGGTGGTGATGAGTAAATGTTTCTCGTCAATGAAAGATCATAGTATGCTTGTTTTGGATAAGTCCATAGGTGTAAAGTAAGATATGGGGCCAAGTCTTTGATAGATGTGATGGTTAGTGGAAATTTGAGTGTGTCTGTTCTTGGGGTAGCGCATGGGAGTTATGTTGATAGTGGATTAGAGAATATGTGGAGTATGTCCTTATGGGTGTTTGCCTTGGAGTTTATATGTGGTTATAAAGATAGGATGGAATGACGTGTTGATATTTAAGTGGAGGAAAGCTATATGCGCTAGTGAACCCATAGTGAGAGTACAGAGTTGGTCATTGAGGTGGTAAAGCACATTATTCTTAGAGTGTGATCTTTAAAAAGATATAGAAAGTTTAATCATATGGTTTAGACTAGTATCGTGGTATGGCATGTTGTATTTTTTGTTTTAGAATTATGCTTGATCACGGTGAAAGGATTTAAGCTACTTTAGACATTAGTAGAAAGGTTTAGCAATGCCCATATGAGAATTATAAGTTGAATCAAAGGAGCATGGTACTTGAGGGGAATAGTATAGTTAAGGGATATTCGAGGAATGTGCAGAGTTTGAAAGTAAGAAGTTGCATTGCCTAAGTCCTGGTAATTCTACCCTACTTTATAAGTTATATATCTATATTCCATGCTATAGAGTAGTGTCATTGTTGTGATTCCTTAGTTGGATGTCTTGTGTAACTAGTGCCCAAGATTCTTTGCTCCCTAACGCTACTATGACTTCTTTAGAAAGAGTGTTTAATGAGATACTCCAGTTAAGTATGAGGGTCCAACATAATTCAGTCTGTATAGCCAGTAATTCATTTTAACATCCAGATAGACAAGTTACTGTGGTTTTCCACCTTTTCACCCAGTCCTACTATCCGAAGACTCAAGCGTATGGCCATCCCAAGAGATAATCTATTTCATCCATGTAAGTTGCGAATTTAGTTCAGTCAAAGTATCATGTTTCAGATTCAGCTACATAGTCATGACTTGGCTCATAAGAATGCAAAGCATAATTTTAAATGTTTCTAAGTATTTTAGCTCAGGCAGTTCAGTAACCTAGTGAGATCTTAGACATGTTGACTCATGATTTGTACTTGCATAAGTTATCAATTCTCAATTCAATATGTATGATTTGATCATGAACACTTCAAGGAAATCTTAAACTCTCAGCATGAATCAGCTCCTTGAAGTAAGTGAAGTTAAGTCAGCTCAGGATTCAGTTTCATGATAGAAGTTTAAATGTTTTAGATCAGTTATATCCTTTCTTAGAAGACACATCAGGTCCGCGTTATTCCAAACCTTTCCAAGGTCAAATTAGATATTTTCCATGGCCCCAAACATATCCAAACATGGGATTTAATCCCAAATATACCTAAATACATACACTTTCACCAAAATTCATCAAGAACGCTCTCTAGGGTTTCAAACAAGAATCCCAAATAACTGAAGATTCAACCGTGGGTTTTCAAAAGCGATTGAAGATTTGGAATCCCCAAACCGCAAGCTTCGAGAATTACCTATTATCTTTCGAGGATAAGGTACGCGAGGTTTTCATGACATTTAGCCCCAAAACACCAAAATGTACTCACTTTCTCTCAAATTCTCTCAAGAACAAGCCTTAGTGTTTTCAATTGAGGATTCAAAGCTCAAAGATTTCACCATCAATCTTCCCAAATTCAAGCAACAAGGTATGTTAAGTATTTATCCTTGGGTATCCTTCCACCCTTGGAGTTCAAGAACCATTTTTTAAGTGTAAATTATGGAATCCATGTTATGAATTAAATTTTGTGCATGTTAATGTTATTGTGTGGTTTCCAAGTTGAATCTTTGGTGGATTCCTTGATATTATGATAGCATGTATGTTGAATTTTGATTCTCTTAAGTTGAAACCCTTAGATTATGAATTAATATGGTAGTCATGATGTGTTAGCATTGTTATTTATGCCCAACAACAAGGTTATGCTCCTATGTATTTGTCAAAATGCCTAAGTGAATAAATTGTGCATTGTGACCCTTTTTGTTGATCTAAATGATGAACTTATGCTATATCCTTATGTTCAAAATGACTCCTATGATAAATCCACGCCTTGAAAGTGTTTGTTGAAATGCCTATGTGGATTAAATAGTGACATTATATCATGATAACATATAATCCCCATTCATGCTCAAGTTAATGCATTACAAGTGATTGATGAAATGCCTTAAAAACTAAATTATGAATATATGGACATTATTGCGCTTCAAGATTTATGTTATGATTAAGTCTTTACGCTATCGATTCCTGGGGGTATTTAATACCCGATACTTTAGATGTATACCTAGAGACAGTGTCAGTTACAAAACAGTCTCAGTTATGTCATAATCAGTAGTACTCTCAGTCAATTACAGAACTCAGAAAAACTTAGTAAACTTAGTATCACTCCACTCCAGTTTATGACTAAGTTCAGACCTCAGCTCAATTCAGTTAATTAGTACAATCATTAACAGTTCAGTCCAGCCTAGTATGAACTAGGAAATTAGCTTAGTGTCTATTCAGTTGGGAGTAGGATTCAACACCGAGTGAACCCAAGGATGGGGACTCACCTGCCAGTAGTGGGTGTGATCCTTAGAAGTAATCCTTACGTTCCAGAACTATGTAGCCAGCGTATGTTGAGACATCAAACCTTCCAGAAGAGGATTGATGAGGTGTTTTAACCTGTCAGATGAGGGTTCCACCGTTCTCATTGGATAACCTGCCAAATGAGGGTATCTCTTCAGTGCCTTTACCTGTGACACAGTACTGACACCCTTCCAACTGGGGTTATAGGTTGGACCCTAAATTTATCAGATAAGGGGTATGTAGGTTAGATTATTACCTCCCACAGTCTCAATTTCAAATTCAGTTTCATTATAGAACTCAGATAATTCTACAGAATCAGGACTATCAGATACAGTTACTCAGCTCAGTAAAGAATTAGATAGTTCTTTAGATTCAAGACTTTTAGAAATAGTCACTCAGTATCAGTAATACAGTATCAGTAAACTCAGATATCAGTTTATCAGTATTCAGACTTAGTATTATCACGATCTCAATTACAGTTCATGTATTTATGCATGTATTTTCATTCAGTCATATTTATGTCATTCAGTTAGTATTGTTCATGCATATGAACCCATGCATTCCGCTTGCCTCACTTTGCATACCAGTACATTCTAAGTACCCACACATACTTTTCTCTTGCATTATGGTGTCTTATACCATAGGTTCAGACGCACGGGCTCCTGACCATCCTTAGTAGCCCAGCCTATCAACAACATACTTGTGGTAAGTACTAATAGTTCTAGGGTAAAGTTATTATTTCAGTTAGTAGTATTCAGTTCATTTTCATTAGTCGGAGTTAGATGGGGACTTGTCCTATCAACTCCATAGTTCGGACAGTTTAGAGGCTTTTCAAGCAATAGTTTTAGACAAATGTTCAGTTTTTAGTATTGAGGTTCAGTTTTGGTATTGTTATACCTTATTCAGTTTTGTTACAGTATTGAACCTTATGTCAAGTTTTCACCTATTTTTGCATTTATCTCTGTTATATTGTTATTACAGTATTACTATTATTTAGTGCTCACTGCAGGAACCAGCCATGGGTTAGCTAGTGGTCCTTCGGTATTTTTAGCACCGTGTAGCGTCTGGGGTACAGACTCGGGGCGTTACATGACCATCTACGGATGCTACACAATTTCATGATGTAGGTTCTGAGGAATTTTCATATTATCCAGTGCAACGTTAGGTGGTTTGATATCCCAATCGAACAGCTATGAAGTGGTGATCCCTCCATCTTATGGAAGTCCTGATGTCTCTTTTAAGTTTTCATTTATTATTCTAGTACTTTTGGATTTATTTTGTTCTATTCAGGGGCATGTACTGACCTAGTTGGTATTCTTTGGATTATAGGATTTGTGGACAGTGTTGGATATTTCTTTGTGGAATTGATTGTTGACTCACGAACTTACTCTTTGTTTATTACATCTCTCTTATCCTACTAGTTAGCTTCCACAGTTCATTATTTTTACTATGCTCTTGAGGTAATGGTAAGGGGTCATCCCAAGACTTGGTTGGTTTGGGATGCCTGTCACGGCCAAGCCCCAGTTTGAGTTGTAACACAAGTTTTGGCCATCAATATGACACATCACTCGTTACACTACCAATTTTACACCTTGTAATTTTTGCATCATAATTTTAAAAAGTA
Source organism: Capsicum pubescens (assembly GCA_030864215.1). Classification (NCBI taxonomy): domain Eukaryota; kingdom Viridiplantae; phylum Streptophyta; class Magnoliopsida; order Solanales; family Solanaceae; genus Capsicum; species Capsicum pubescens. Next base: position 34,635,464 of record CM061546.1, read on the forward strand.
TCATTGCTTTCCTCATTTTTTCTATTCCTTTATTTTCAAAAATCTAATGTATAAAGTTGAGAGTTAATTTTGTATTATCCAAACTGTCTATAGGATTACGACAATATAGTCATAATGAAACTTGTATGATGCTTTGTTCCATTCCACAAGATTCTATCAACCATTGCTTAAAACTTAGTGAATCTAGCATTCCTATCACGACTTAATCCCTGGCCATGAAGGGGCTTCCCAAAGGCCTGAGAAGACCCCTTAACATGTCATCGTAAGTATAGTCCTAATAAAGTGCAGACTATTGACCCATAAAATATGAAATTTCAAATGAAATAATAATACAAAACCCAAGGCTGGAAGTACAACATAAAACATTTATCAAACACAGTCAACGAAGCCTCTAGAAATATGAATAACATCGGGACATGGCCCCGGCAATACCATGATCAAAATAGTCAATGTCCAAATAAATGAAATCAAAGGCCATCTAAAAGATGGAAAGTTCACCACTCACTATTAGAGGATCCTAATGCTACATAGAATCACAAGAGAATGCCTTTGAACCTACATCATACAATAATATAGTATCTGGGGACTATTAGTATGCCGAGTACTGACATGCAACCCATGGGAGAAGGACAAAATAATTTGTAAAGTGAATCATTAAATACTCAATATAATCCCAAAAGGGAAAATCATGAAATAAAGGCCGCAAGATATGAAAAACATAGTCATTTTTAAAACTTTATCCATTGACTAAGTTGTTTCACCGAATTTAGGCAACCCATGGACTATATGTATCCAGTCCTTGCCCAACCACGGAGGGGGTGGTGGTGGTGGTGGAGTAGGGGAAATATATTCTTACTACATAAATTGAGATGAATGTCATTTGACCATCATATCATACCGTCCTCATAGAGAAAATGTGAATAAGGTTATCCCGTTAGGGACAAAACCACCCTATGTCATAAAACATAGGTTTCAAGTGTTGGTCACTAGGACTTTGTGACATCCGATAGTTGTATCACTCGAATAACGCTCTCTAGAATGACCCTTAGGACACCGTATTGATGGTAGGCCATGTATAGACATTTTGGGAGGTGTTGGGGGTGTTTAGGACCTCTAAACTAAGTGTGCATTATAGGATAGGATCTATACGATGGTCGTGTGTCGTATGGCCATTGCCAACACTCACTAGACTGGCTACATGATGGTTCATGTGTCGCCCACTCAGGGGTTAGGAGATGGGGTGTGTGTATCCCACTTAAGTACTATGCCATAGGTTGTGCATCACCCACGTTGGCCTAGTACATGTGCTATGCACCACATGTCTAAGGCAAAGTGGCGTAATTTCTCTATTTTTGTGTTATTTTAAGGGTAATAAGGTCCTTTCACGTCCCATAACCATCCCTAAACACTTATTGACAAAATTAAAGACCTTGTACATGTTTTAAAAACCCAAAAATCCCTAGTACGTCTTCCTTATGCACAAGAAGAGAAAACTGTCATGACCCGATTTTCGAGTCATAATGGCACCTACCATAACCCACCAGTAGGTAAGACGACATCATAACCCAAAGATAATACAATGGATTATCTTGGTGGAAACGTCCAACATGGACCCTATATAGGAACGCAATACAACAATAATATTCCGCAAAAGAAACAACTGACATTCAAATACCAATCCCATGACCTGATTGTATAAGTACAAGAGAAACTCTAAATCCGACAACAAAAATTACAACTCGAAGTGTAATAAACTTAAATAGTCCTAAATAATCTCATACATTTGTCTCGAATACAAAAGACAGAATAAGGATAGAGGGGAAAAAGGGGCAACTCAAACTCTAAGAGCTCACCCTATATCCTGATGATTAACACGGGATGATCTCGACTCAACAATAGCAACTAGAACTCAGGTCTGCACCAAAAAGGTACAGAAGTGTAGTATGAGTACCAAAACACGAGTATGCAATAGGCATCATTGACCGATTGAGCTAAATTATAATATAAGAACAATATAAAGTAAGGCAATAGCTTAAAGTCAAGGTGTAGGATCAAACCTTAATATTCTTCGATATCATTGTATAAAATAACTAATCTACTAGGGCAATAGCATAACGTATCATATCAACATATACCATAATTGTCACATAAATGCTTAGTCATTTCGAAAGCGTAAAACCACATATATACAATAACAACCATGTATTTACCATAATCAACACTAACTATCATTAGAATATAAAGCACAAGAACTACCACGACGTCCCATACCGGCGTGAAGTCACGCTAAAGAACACAACAAAGAACTCATCATGAAGTCCTATATCACCAAAGAGTACACCAAAAGAATGCAATACAAGAACTCATCACAGTGTCCCATACCACCGGAAAGTACACCAAAAGATCAATTCATCAATATATCAAGGCACAACTACACAAGTAACTCACCAAAGCTGTGGGTTTCACATTCCCACCATGGCCTCTTACCGAGGTCTACAATCATTATCAATACTGCAATTTAGCACAATGAAACTAATATCACCATAGCATAGTAATATAGTTACTTATTCTCTATTTCATTAATGAACTCCAAGTCTAGTCTATATTAGCTAATGTCCATATCAATGAACCACTTGTTTACAAGTCATATAGTTTACTAGTCATCAAATAAGGAAAAACTACAAGTTATCAACACTATTATTTATTCACCTATCTCAAGGCCATTTTCTAGTTAGCATCCTCATTATATAAGTCATCAATTAAGCCACGACATCATCACATGCTATTTATCAACTTAACATTCATCATACAATTCTAAGTCCAATATCATTAGGCATGTTACAATATTAAGGACTAGTTTCCATATTTTAACCAAGTAAGGTTAACCAACTAGCTTACTAGGCTTCTAGCCTACAAGTCATTGTCATTTATTAGAGACAACTAGTTATCACATAAGCCGCTTTATTAGGTTAAATTCCATAACATGACCATTTATCCATGTCAAGTTGATTTACTAGGTGAACCCTTGGTTCGACATAAGATTACACATATTAACTAGCCTTAACCCAATACTCGACATAATCCACTTTTAGTTACTAATTAGTATTAATACGGGTCACACCTCTTAACTAGTGATTAGTGATGAAGAATGATTAATATTCTACCAAGGAAGGCATCATGTTCCATGTACAAATTGGTTTATCCACACATGGTATAACCCCACATATGTCCATATATTCACCACTCATGGTATCATCATAACATCGTTACTTCTTTTAGATTAACCTAGCATCATCACAATATCAACATATCCCCCGAATTCACTGAGCATCATCATAATATTATTATATCCTCTCAACTCACCAGGTATCATCATAACATCGTTAACTCTTCCAATTTAATTGAGCATCATCATTACATCAACATATCCTCCGGACTCACTGGGCATCATCATAACATTATTATATCCTTCGGATTCACCGGGCATTATCATAACATTATTATATCCTCCAAATTCACCAGGTATCATCATAACATCATTAACTCTTCCGGATTAGCCGAGCATCATCATAATATAAACATATCCCCTGAATTCACCAGGCATCACCATATCATTATCAGATCTCCCAAGACAACCAACATTCATATACATATGTAGTTAAATCAATAAACATGTACACGACACAATAATAGAGTATAAATGATGTAAGGTAACACATATCATCATATGTTATAATTGGTCATCACTACATAATATAAGTAGATGCATGAGACTGAATATCTAAATGATATAAGCAATCACCATTTTCCAAGGTTACCATGTTTATTAGCAAGTCAATTATAAGTCAAGTGCATGCTTGGTAGTCACCTCTTTTACTCCTATATTTAACAATACTAACCCAAAAAGTGAAATCGTTCACATAAGTATTAGTTTAATCATTAGACTCGGTTCATAGCAAGAGTGGTAACATAATTAGAGGTTCACTTGGTGAACAAATTAATATGTCAAGTGATGGCATAATCATAAGTTCAATTCACAAGACTTTCCAAGGCTATCTATATCACGAAAATAAGATAATCAATCTAGTATACATATTATTCAATCATCGACCACATACATAAATTGACAAATGGGTTTGACCATTATAATCTCAATAATGTGATTTAGAATTCATTAAATATCTAGGTCACTAGGGAATTTCATCGTTCAAGATTAAGGTGGGTTAAGTCCCACACCTAAATCTCAATAATTCCAAAGTTCAATTCAACAAGGTTAAATTCTACCCGGAATTAGGCTAGGTTATCTAAATCACACCATAAGGGCTTATTAATCATTACTAGGCTTATTAGGGAAAATCCTCTTCAAGTATTTTTTCTAAGTCATTCCAACATTAAGTCCATTCCATAACTAGTCATATCTAGGTCAAAATACTCTTAAGGTTAACCAACAACATCATTCTCAACTATTAGAGTAACTAGAGTATCTCATACTATTCATGAGACTACAAGTAGAACTACCCAAGGTTCTAGGCTAAAGGTCAAACATCACATTTTACAAGTTTAATAGCCTACAAGAATCAACTAATCCCAAGTATCACCAATTATCCATTTATCATCTAATACCCCACCCATTATCAAAATATATCAATTATTATACTACAATTAAGCTTAATCTATCAACAAGTAAGCCTAGCCTACCTCAAGTCCAATTGCTCATGAACCAACAAGCTTTGCCTACCCTTTTCTAGAAGATTCTTCTTCCATGAGGCAAACTATCAACAACATAATCTAAGCTTCATTAATAGAACAACAACACCTATTATGGAACCATTCTTCCATGGTTCCAAAATGACACCAACCCCCAAGTGGGTCCCACATTCAAAAAATGAGTTTCTGACACCAACCCATTGTTCAAACATTATTAGAGTGCTATAAACCTTATGAAATTTGAGTAAATCAATCACATTTGTGCCTATAATTGGGACTCAGGGACTTAGGGGGTTTTGGGTCTAGAAATCAAGAAATTAATACCAAATTTGAAGGAATCTTACCTTAGATTTGTAGAAAAAAATGGATTACACAAGTTATTCAAGCTCCTAATCAACCCACAAGACTCACTTTTAAGTCAAAAAATATTTTATGGCTATTAGGGCTCTCAAAGAAGTGAAGAATTCCCAAAACATTGGCCAAAAGGGCCTTTTATATGATTTTAAATGGGCCCGCAAGGTCAAAACTTATTTTTTGCCTCCTGGACTCATTTGAACTTTGTTTTTCACAAACGAACTATGTAACTCCACTAAAATTGACATTTCAGATGCATTTGAGAATTCAAATTTTCCATCCGAGGTTATTTAGGCCACTTGTAGGGCCAACACCCATATATTTTGATTTTTGAATTTTTGACTAATGGGTCGAAATGATCTCGGGTACTGTAAGATCTAAACCAAGGGTCAACCTATCCTAAAATTGGTATTACATATCTATTGGTGCAGTTAAAATTTGAATTCAAAATCATTTTACTGAAGTTTTCGCTCGACAACCATTTGGAATCGACAAAGACTTCTAAATGGAAAATTAGCTCTAAAACCAACGAACTATCCAGTAACCAAAATATCAGTTTCAGTAAGCCATAAATGACTTGGAGAAGAAATGGAAAATCCCTAATTGTGAAAATAAGTGGGAATACGAAAAATGACCTGAAAGGTCATTACAAAAACAACCTAGGGTTTGAACTTGTAAGCTTCAAGGGGCAATTTATCCATGTACTAATCATTGTTAAGGTATGTGGGACTATCCTAAACCTTATGGGCATAGTTTATTGTTTTTAACAAGTTTTAAAGGGATGAAAATTATGAATATAATAAGGGTTTTTAAAACATTTTGAAGAATATGCATCATGAATCTTTTGATATGATAATCATGAAGTTTTACCATGGTTCTGAATTACATTTAAGTGATATATGAATTTTGAGAATTAATATGAGAGCATGAGTCATGAGATTTCTCTCCACATGCAGAATTACTTGATTTAGCATGTTATGGATTCTTAAATTGCATGTTCTAAAGTGTGAGTTAAATGTTTTACCATCATTCATTGAGTTGATGTTGATTTTGAAATAAGGAGAGGGTAATATCTTGTCATCTAAGTACTCTTGGTGTTAAATGAAATAATTACATTTGATTTATGAAAGAGTTGGACAACGTATGATGAAAACTCAAGACATGATGTTTTGTGTAAGTTTTTTTTGTGTACTACTAGGATGAGAGTTATTGTTCATGGTTTAAAACTTTTGGGTGACCATTCATTTGATTTCTTGAATAAAGAGGGGCTATGGATACGTTATGACATGATTCGACTTGCAAGTCTAGGTATGATGATACCTACTATGGAGTACCCTTAACATAAAAGAAAAAAATGTTTTAAGAGAATGATGCATGGTTTTAAAGGACTAAAATTGGGCTTAAAGAGAGCTAGTTGGTTACCCAAAAAAGTCTTGAGTTCAGACAACTCTTAGATAAAAATTGTGTTTATCCGATACGGGTTCATGATATCCTATGATAGGGATTGTACGCTGGCGACAAGCTTATAGCATAGTAAGACTGATAGACACTAATCCTTGAGGAAAACTCAAATTGGGGGCTTGGCTGCCGAGTCAAGGGCAGAATCCATATAGCCCGTAGATAAGTACGTTTGTAGGGTGTACCATCTAGCTCAGAAGTAAACTAAAGAGTTGAGTCATAAATACAAGAAAATAATATCAAGATTTTTAGTTATGCCCATGTGTTTTAATTTACCTTATGCGAAATGTTATATTAAATTCTATCACCTATGTTGTATAAAAATATGTTATTTTGGATTGTTCTACATACTAGTACCTTTATGTATTTATTCCTATATTTCAAGTTCTGAGGCACAGTCCCATGGTCCCTCTAACCAGTAGATCGTTATTAGACCTTCGGAGTTAGTGAGCCTCCCTTACTTCAGAAAGCATCCTTTCCATGTGTTGGTTTTATTTGATATTTTGTTCATGGTCTGATCGGGGACCTTGTCCCCATTTCAAATAGATTGTTGTTTTCAATTTAGTAGAGACTTAATAGATGTGTTCTGAATGGATTTGTTTTTTCTTATGGGCTGATGTCCCAAATGGTTAAGTTAGAATAATAGAATTATCATGCTTTCATTTTATCTTCTGCATTATTATAATAGTTGAGTTACACTTATTATTACATGTTAAGGGGTTCTCTCAGGCCTTTTTGGTTTTGGATGTCCATCGCGGCCATGTCCTAGACTTGAGTCATGACAAGCTTGGTATCAAAGCACGATTAAGGGTCCCAGGATGTCTACAAAGTCACATCGGGTAGAGTCTTTTTTTTGTAACACCCTGCATTTTCGAGCTAGAAATCAGACCATCATTCCTACATGTGTAAATTCTAATCCCATGAATTATTTTTAAATTTATGTATTATGATATTTATCCTAGTGTGTTAAGTTATTATGAGGTGAAAAATGTTTATGGAAATCACTTAGAGAAAAGTTGAGCTAAGAATCTTTGATTCGTCCAAAGTTTGGTATTCGATTCTACAAGGGTCAACTTTGAAAGTGTATAACTTTTGATGTATGTGGAATTTTTCAACTCAAGACCCACCAAATTGTAGATAATTGAGTCAGATTTTCAACAATACCAATTTCTCCTTAATTCGATACTCGAGCAAAAAGTTATGATCATTTTCGTTAGGACAAGTAAGCCAACACGATTACACCGCATTGCGGTGAGCTCCAAAAGTGGGATTTTTCTAAAAAAATTAATTATGAAGGGTAGTTTAGACATTTTTCCCAAACATCAAGTCGTGTTAACAGTTTATTAAGATGTTATTAGGGCATAATATACCTAAAAATTACTCAATTGTCTCAAAACAAAATCGTAAACTTCCCTTTCAAAGATCAAGAATCCATCTTTCCAAGATGTAAATCAAGATTCAGGTTCTATTCTTCAAACTAAGTAATCTAAGGTACATGGGACTGTCCTAAATCTCATGGGCATGTGTTTTTATGATCTTGAACATGTTTTAAAGTTACACAAGTTTATATATGTAGTAAGATTCAGATTTCATTTTAAAAGCATGCATTGTGGAAACAATTTGATGAAAGTATTTGATGACCATAGGGTTTATTTTCATAACCTTGGTTTATAATTTGTGTATATGTGATTTGAACTTAAAGGATGACCCGAATGTGAATTGTGATCCTCTTTTATCCCATAATGATATTTATGAACTTTGTATGGTATAAATTGTAAATTGTTGACAGCATTATTCAAGAGCCCTCTTTTTGATTAATAAGAATTGTGTTTAACCAATGTTGGGGCTTTTTTTTTATAAATGATGACAATATCATAAGTATCAAATGATTCCTTAACCATTGTGCATGTATTGAATAAATTTCCACCACGTATTAATGTCTTGTAAAGAGAAAGGGTTTGCATAAATTTCATATGATTTTAATAATAAGAACACATGTGTGATTTGATAAATCTTTAGTGGTCATTTACATATTTTGAATGAGAAGGGCGTGGAATTGATATGATATGAATGACTTGCAAGTTTGGGTATGAAGATACCTTGTTGTGATATGCCCTTAATAAAATGATAAACGAATTATTTTTAAGTATGACATATGTTTTAAGAGGCTAAAATTCAACTTAAAGAGATTTAGATGGTTATCCAAAGAAAGTACAAGTTTAAAGAATATATGCTGGAAATCGTGATTTGTCGACATGGGATTATGGTACCCTACTTTGTGATCTTGTGTACTTTGATTCATGTCATCCCAATTTGGGACTATGGTTGGGAGCAATGGTTTGTGATATTGTGCACTACCATGACATTTTGATTTGATTGGGGATTATGGCACCCTGATTTGTGATCTTGTGTGTCTCCCTTATTGAACTCCAATCTTTGCGGCAAACTTAGATTGGGGGCTTGGTCGTTGAGTTAAGGGAGGATTCCATATAGCCCATGGAATTAAATATTGTAGGGTGTACCATCTAGCTCAAAATTAAGAAAAAACGTGAGTCATGATTTCAAAGAATTGTTTCAAGTCTTTTATGTATGCCCATGTGTTTTCCTATATCGTATGTAAAATAATTTATGAACTGCTCTCACTTATGTTTTATAAAAGTATGTTATTTTGGATTGCTCTTTCTACCAATATATTTGTATTGAACCCCCTATATTTCAGGATCTGAGGCCCAGTCTTGGGGTCCAACTAAGTTATAGATTTGTTCGTCAGAAGTGTGCCGTAATGAGCCTCCCTTATTTCGAAAGGCCAGTTTTTAGAACATTGTTATTTTATTTGGGGTTATGGTATGACTGAGGACCTTGTCTCAGTTTTAGATAGATGTTGTTTTTGTAATTCTTAGAGATTTTGCAGACTGATGGTATATATTGTTAGATGGTATGGACTTCATTTTGTATTGTTCTGTAACTTAAGCGATTGACCATGTTCCCATCATGTAATTTTTTTTCCATATTTCTCTATATTGTATAAACGTTTTGTATGATATCCAGATATAAAAGGGTGCTCGAGCCTACATGGTTCGGGATGCTCATCGTGGCCAGGGTCTCGGCTTGGGTCATGATATTTTTATGGATGTGTAGAGTGTCATACTTATAGGGAGGGAGCTACTGGGAATTTAGGAATGTTTCTCTTTCTTCATGTTCTAGTTCATTCTATAGAGTCTGAATGTCCCCTAACTTATGGTTACCTATATTTCAGAGATTGATCATGCCTCCCCATACATCTAACGAGCGGAACACCCATGCTGATGATGTCCGCCCTACTCATGGAATTGGGACCCGTAATAGAGATCATACTCCAGAATTTCTTGCTACTCTAGGGGTTCCTCCGATCAAAACTAGTCCACCTTAGGCTCCTCGGTCCTGTGTTAACCGTACCCAACCTTCCCAAAGAGAAGTTTTGAATACCGATTTTTGTCAGTCCATCCACCTGATTGCTCATCTTGTGGCTTCTCAGTCTCGTTGGCCTGAAGATATGAGTTCTGTGTCTGGTTCATCTGAAACTACTCAAGTTAGCCAATTCATGAGGTTGAACCCATCCATCTTTACTAGCACAAAGGTTGAGGAGGCTCCCCAAGGATTTATTGATGAAATAGAGAAATTTTGTAGAGTCATGCATACTAGTGAGGTTGAAGCAGTTGAGTTGGCAACTTATCAGTTGAAGAACGTTGCTAACCAATGGTATAATGAGTAGGAAGATCTGAGGGGTGGGGATTCTGAACCTTCTGTATAGGGTGAGTTTATAGAGGTCTTCCTGGATCATTTCTTTCCTCAGGAGTCAAGGGAAGCAAAATCCAAAGAATTCGTGAATCTGAAACAAGGAAAGATGAATGCCAAAGAATATGCATTGAAATTTACCCAGTTGTACCGTTATGCTCCGAAGTTGGTGGTCAACATAAGGAGGTTTGCATCTAGTCTCTCGAATAATTTGGTGTTAGAATGTAAAGGACAAATGCTGAACAAGGATATGGATTTCTCCAGGTTATTAATGCATATTGAGCATGTAGAAGAGGAGAAAAAGAGGAAGATAGAGGTAAGGGAAAGGTAAAGATAGGATAAGAGGGCTAGGTCTGTAGATCAGAATGTCATTCAACAACAAGGTGGTAATTGGGGGAAAGAAATTGTCTAAGAAGAAGTTTTGGAGAAATTCCCAGTCTTCAGCTAGCGTCCCGCGCCCAGATTTCCAATCGATTAGCTATTTTATAACTCCCATCCTAACAGAAAGACAAAGATGTAGGATACTTAGTCCTAGGTAAGTGTGCCTCAACCCGCTAGGTCATACCTTTGTTGTAGTTCTTGTGGAAAGGATCATCCAGGGAGATACTATTCAAGAAGTAACGTGTGCTACAAGTGTGGTCAGATAGGCCATATTTAAAGATACTGCCCCTTAGTCATTGGGAATATTGGAGGTACTAGGTCTCAAACAAATTCTACAACCCCTCCACCTAAGGGTATTATTTCTACTACAGGAGGTAGTCGCAACCAGTTATATGCTTTATCTACCCGCCGAGATTCAGAAGCTTCACCAGATGTTGTTATGGGTATGTTATAGATCTTCTCCCGAGATGTGTATGTGTTACTTGATCTGGGGTATACCTTGTCTTATGTGACCCCTTACATAGAAGTTAGTTTTGGTTTTGAGCCCAAAAATATTCCAAAACCCATTTTGGTTTCCACTTATGTTAGTGATTCTATTGTGGCTAAGAGAGTTTATAGAAATTGTATGGTATCTATTAGTCATCGTGATACCGTGGCTGACCTTGTAGAGCTGGATATGATTGATTTTGATGCTATTTTGGGAATGGATTGGCTCTATTCATGTTATGCTACATTAGACTGTAGAACCAGAAAGGTCATTTTCTCATTTCCAGATGAGCCAGTAATAGAGTGGGAAGGGTATTCTCTTTCACCTAAAAGGAAATCCATATCTTATCTTAGAGCCTGTAAGCTCATATCAAAGGGTTGTTTGCATCATATTGTTTGGGTCAAAGATTCTAGCACTAAAAGTCCTTCCCTCCAGTCTGTTCCTGTAGTTAATGAATTTACAGAAGTCTTTCCTGACTCCTTGGGATACCACCAGAAAAGGAGATAGATTTTGGCATTGACATGTTGCTCGACACCCTGCCTATTTCTATTCTACCATACAGAATGGTTCCTACAGAATTGAAAGAGTTGAAAGAACAGTTGAAAGACCTTCTTGACAAAGGATTTATTCATCCTAGTGTCTCTTCCTGGGGTGCTCCGGTACTCTTCGTGCGTAAGAAAGATGGATCCCTCCGCATGTATATAGTTTACCATCAGCTGAACAAAGTTACAATTAAAAATAAATACCCTCTTCCCAAAATTGATGATATCTTTGGCCAACTCCAAGGTGCCAAATATTTCTCCAAAATAGATCTTCGTTCAGGGTACCATCAGCTGAAGGTTAGAGAGGCTGACATTCCCAAAATGACTTTCCGAACCCGAAATGGTCATCATGAATTCTTAGTTATATCCTTCGAATTAACTAACTCCCCCGCAGTGTTTATGGACTTAATGAATAGGGTGTTTCACCAGTTTCTAGATCTATTCATCATAGTCCTCATTGATGACATCTTGATTTACTCTAAGAGTGAGGAAGATCATGTCAATCACCAGTAAATTGTCCTTTAGACTTTTAAGGATCATGTATTGTATGTAAAGTTTTCCAAGTGTGAATTCTGGATTAGTGCTATTACTTTTCTGGGGCATATTATTTCTAGTGAGGGAATTAAGGCTGACCCCCAAAAGGTTGAGGCAGTGAGAAAATGGCCCAGACCCATGACTCAAACTGATATTTAAAGCTTCTTGGATTTGGCAGTGTATTACAAAAGATTTGCAAAGAGTTTTTCATCTATAGCTGCTCGTTTCACTAAGTTGACTCAGAAAAAGGTGAAATTCTTGTGGTCTGAGTCTTGTGAGAATAGTTTTGAGAAACTTCTTGGATTTGGCAAGGTATTACAAAAGATTTGTAGAGATTTTTTCATCTATAGCTGCTCGATTCACTAAGTTGACTCAGAAAAAGGTAAAATTCTTGTGGTCTGAGTCTTGTGAGAATAGTTTTGAGAAACTGAAAGACAAGTTGACTACGACACCGATTTTGACCTTTCCTGAGGGTACAAAGGGTTTTGTTGTATATTGTGATGCATCCCGATTCGTACTTAGGTGTGTACTTATGCATCTTGGCAAGGTGGTGGCCTATGCATTTAGACAATTAAAAGTGCATGATAAGAGCTATCCAACCTATGACTTAGAGTTGGTTGTTATGGTATTTGCACTAAAAATTTGGCATCATTATATTTATGGGGTGTATGTAGATATTTTTACTGATCACAAAAGTTTGCAGTATGTCTTCTTGTAGAAAGAGATAAACCTAAGGTAGAGACAGTTTTTTTTGTAGGACTATGACATGAGTCTGCACTATCACCCTGATAAAGCCAATATGGTGGCTGACGCCCTTAGCAGGTTGTCCATGGGAAGTTTATCTAATGTGGAGGAAGGTAAGAGTAATATGGTGAAGGATATTCACCATCTTTCTAATTTGGGAGTTTGACTCCTGGATTTTGAAGATGAAAGACTATTCGTACAAGAGGTAGCTAAATCATCCTTATGTGCTGAGGTTAAGAAACAATAAACCAAATACCCTATTTTGACGAAGATTAAGAAAGATGTTGGACAATATAAGGTTATGGAATTTGAAATTGGAGGTGATAGGATTTTAAGGTATCAAGGTCGACTATGTGTGCCGGATGTGGATGGTTGCAAGATAGGATTCTTAGAGAAGCTCACACTTCCAGGTATGTTGTTCACCCCGGCTCTACAAAAATGTATCAAGATCTTAAGGCGATTTACTTGTGGAATAACATGAAAAGAGATATTGCTAACTTTGTGGCTAAGTATTTGAATTGTCAACAAGTTAAGGTGGAACATTTGAGACTAGGTGGCACTTCCCAAGAGATATCTTTGCCTCTTTGTAAAAGGGAGATGATCAATATAGACATTATTACAGGACTTCCGAGATTCCAAAACCAGTATGACTCTATTTGGGTTATTGTAGACAGGATGACCAAATTAACTCACTTTCGGCCAGTGAGGACTACCTATTCAAAAGATTATTATGCTAAGTTGTACATTCAGGAAATAGTTTGTTTGCATGGGGCTGTAGTTTCTATTATATCTGATCGTGGTACATAATTTTCTTTTCTGTTTTGGCGGTCCTTTTGGAGGGGTTTAGGTACCCAAGTAAACTTTAGCACTGCTTTTCACCCACAAACAGATGGGCAAGAAGAACATACTATTCAAACCTTAGAAGATATGTTGAGAGCTTATGTGATAGAATTTAAGGGTAGTTGGGTGGCTCATTTGATGTTGATAGAATTTGCCTGTAACAATAACTACCACTCTAGAATCTAGATGGCTCATTTTGAGGCCCTATATGAAAGGTGATGTAAGTCACCGATTGGATGGTATGAAGTTGGTGAAACTCATTTGTTTGGGCCTGACCTTGTTTATTAGGTGATGGAGAAAGTGAAATTCATTAGGGAGCAATTTAAAACAGATCAGAGTCACCAAAAGTCTTACGCCGATGTTAGACGAAGGGATTTAGAGTTTTAGGTTTGTGATTGGGTATTTCCAAAAGTCTCCCCTATAAAGGGAGTCATGAGATTCTAAAAGGAAGGAAAACTCAGTACTCATTATATAGGCCCTTATCAGATTATGAAAAGGATCAGTGGGGTTGCTTATGAGTTAGATTTGCCCTTAAGTTTGGCTTCTGTTCATCCTGTGTTTCATGAATCAATGCTAAAGAAATATGTTGGAGATTAGTCACTTGTGTTGCATGTGAAGAGATTGGTGTAAAGGACTCATTATTATATGAAGAAGAACCCATTGCTATTTTAGATTGCTAAGTTCGGAAGTTGAGAAGTAATGAGATAGGTTCAGTTAAGGTGTTGTGGAAGAATCATAAAGATGAGAAAGCTACTTAGGAGTCGGAGAATAACATGCGTATGATATATCCGACTCTATTTGAAGGTATTAATCTTATACTACTTTTTTCTTTCCAAGTAACATTTGAAATCATGCTTATTGTGTTCCTAGTCATCATTCAGGGACGAATGATCCCAAGGGGGGATAATATGATACCCCGTAGTAATATCACACGAATAACACTCTCTAGAACGACCCATAGGACCCCCGTATTGATGGTAGACCATGTATAGATGTTGTGGGAGGTGTTGGGAGTCTTTTAGGACCTCAAAACTAAGTTTACATAGAAAGATAAGATCCAGGTGATGGCCGTGCATCACATGGACATCTCCAACAACCATTGGAATGGCTAGGCAGTGGGGCATGTGTCTTCCACTTAAGGGCTATGCCATAGGATGTGTGTCATGCACCTTGGCCTAGGCCATGGTCTGTGCACCGCATGACTAAGGCAAAATGGCATAATTTCTCTATTTTGTGTTGTTTTAAGGGTAATAAGGTCCTTTCACATCCCATAACCGTACCTAAACACTTATAGACAAAATTAAAGACGTTAAACATGTTTTAACAACCCCAAAATCCTAAGTTCATCTTCCATTAGCACAAGAAGAGAAAACAACCTAGGGTTTGAACTTGTAAGCTTCAAGGGGCAATTTATCCACGTTCTCATCATCGATAAGGTATGTGGGACTATCCTAAACCTTATGGGCATAGTGTATTACCTTTAACAAGTTTTAACGGCATGAATTATGATATAATAATGGTTTGGAAAACACTTTGAAGAATAAGCATCATGAATCATTTGATATGATAATCATGAAGTTTTGCCATAGTTTTGAATTACATTTACTTGATATATGAATTTTGAGAATTAATATGAGAGCATGAGTCATGAGATTTCCCTCCCCATGTGGAATTGCTTGATTTAGCATGTTATGGAGTGTTAAATTGAATGTTCTAAAGTGTGAGTTAAATATTTACCATTATTCATTGACTTGATGTTGATTTTGAAATGAGGAGAGGGTAATATCTTGTCATCTAAGTACTTTTGGAGTTAAATAAAATAATTACATCTAATTTATGAAAGAGTTGGACACCATATGATGAAAACTCGAGACATGATATTTTGTGTAAGTGTTTTTGTGTACTACTGGGATGAGAGTTATTGTTCATGGTTTAATACTTTTGGGTGGCCATTCATTTGATTTCTTGAATAAAGAGGGTCTATGGATACGCTATGACATGATTCAACTTGCAAGTCTAGGTATGACTATGGAGTTCCCTTAACATGAAAGAAACAAATGTTTTAAGATGATAAAGCATGGTTTTAAAGGACTAAAATTGGGCTTAAAGAAAGCTAGTTGGTTACCCGAAGAAGACTTGAGTTCAGAAAACTCTTAGCCCAAAATTGTATTTTGCTGATACGAGTTCATGATGTCCTATGATAGGGATTGTACGCTGACGACGACCTTCTATCGTATCATGAATGATAGACACCAATCCTTGCAAAAAACTTAGATTGGGGGATTGGCTACCCAGTCAAGGGAGGAGTCCATATATCCCATGGATAAGTATTTTTTAGGATGTACCATCTAGCTCAGAAGTGAAATAAAGAGTTGAGTCATGAATACAAGAAAATATTTTGAAGCTTTTAAATTATGCCCATGTGTTTTCATTTACCTTATACCAAATATTTTTTAAAATCTCTCACCTATGTTGTATAAAAATATGTTATTTTGGATTGTTCTACATACCAGACCTTTGTGTATTGACCCCTATATTTTAGGTTTTGAGGCTCAGTCCCGTGGTCCTTCTAATCAGTAGATCGTTATCAGACATTCAGAGTTAGTGATCCTCCTTACTTCAGATTGCATCCTTTCCAAGTGTTGGTTTCATTTGATTTTTAGTTCATGGTCCGGTTGGGGGACTTGTCCCAGTTTTAGACAGGTTATTGTTTTCCATTTAGTAGAGACTTCGTAGACGTTTTCTATATGGATTTGGGTTTTCTTATGGGCTTATGTCCTGAATGGTTAAGTTGGAATAATAGAATTATCATGCTTTCATTTTTATCTTCCGCATTATTATAATAGATGAGTTATGTTTATGATTATAAGTTAAGGGGGTATCTCGGGCCATTCTGGTTTGGGATGCCCGTCATGGCCAGGGCCTTGGCTCGGGTTGTGACCGACTTCCACTATCTCAATGAACTACTTAATCCTCTTTAAGTTCAAATTTAAATATTTTTTTCTCATATACATTCATCTATGGAGTCTTTCATTAAATCATTTATATTATTTGGTGTCATCATACCAAGACTTGTAAGTCATCCAAATCACACCAACACCATTATCATTAAATATTTTAGACTTCAAAATTCCTCCTTTAAAATCATGAGTATTACCACAATTGAGTTTCCTATCACCATTTCAATACATTCTCATAATACCATACATTAATGATACAAAGGATGAAAAAAATATTAATATTAAGCAAATCAAATCTTTCAAGAGACTTAAAATCATGACTTAAATATACGTCCATTAAAAATTAAAATATCAAACATAAATATTCGGCATTTTTGAATAGCCATTACAGTATCAATATCCTACTTAAAGATTCGAAATCATTCATACATAAAAGAGGAATTATATAACAAGTTTTCATCATAAAATCCTCAACCCTAACTACAAATCATCAATCAAAATATACAGTTAAATTCACACTTTATAAAGTAGTTGAAGTAGGAAATATTCAATATGCCTATTCGATGGAGGGATATGAAGAAAAGCTTGACCGTTCGATTCATATATGGAGTTGACTAGCTTCTTGACTTAGAGAGGAAGATAGGAGAGCCCTTCTTATCGATTTAGGGTGAATGAGACTTAGGGGAAACATATAAGAGTAAAAGGGGATGGTTTTCATAGCATAAGGACTAAAATAACCCTTAATATAGCTTAAAAATAAAGTCTCATCATGGAAAACAGGGTGTGTGGTGCTCACCCTACGGCATGGCTCCCCCCTGCGGCACAAGCCCATCATGGGGATAAGCCTTGTGTAGTGCATGGACATTGTGAGGCTAAGGTAGTAGCCCCTCGCACTGGCTTGTGCTATGCATGGCCAAAGCATGGCCTTTTTTCGTGAGTCGGACAAACTTATTTCCCCTCCCAAACTCCCCCTGAGTTCCTAAACACATGTCATGGCATTTTCTTTTCAACCTAAGGGTCAGGTATGTTTATTTCTAAGACTTAAGAGATTTAATAGAATATGGAGAATTATAATTTTGATAATACTTTGTTACAATCCAAAACTGAATTAGTTTTTGAGACTGATTAACATTATTTCCAGCTTAAAATCATAATTGATTTTAATAATATTATTTAAGCAAGCAAAAAAATTGAAGCTTATCCTATATTTCATAAAGAAATATGCATGTGTTGATCAATCAAATAGAGTTTCCTAAGAGTAGTTTTAAAATTTAGTTTCGACTAAAAGAAAAATTCAAGGGGGGAGGGTGAATTGAAAATTTCCGTGAGTCGATTGTTGAGTCTTCACAGACGACTTACCTGCAAGTCAATATACTTCACAAACTAGATTAGATTTAGACAAGAAGACAAATAGATAAGCAACTTGAAATAAAGTGTCACGACCCGAGTTGAGGCCCTGGCTGCGACGAGCATCTCGAACCATGAAGGCTCGAGCGATCCTCTCTATCTGGCAATCATGCACACTATTCATGTACTATAAGGAAATGCGCAAAAGATAATAAAGATGGAAACATGGTCAATCACTTAATTCAACTGTGCAGTAAAAAAACTGAGTTTATAACATTCAAAAACATACGACACCAGTCTGTGAAATCTCTAACAATATGAAAATCAACATCTGTCTAAAAACTGGGACAAGGCCCCAGTTAGACCATGAATCAAATAAACTAACAATGTTCTAGAATAGGCCTTCCTAAATAAGGGAGGTTCACCAACTGTAATCTCTGACAGAATTCAACCTATTGCTTAGCGGGACCCCGGGATTGTGCCTCAAAACCTTAAATATAGGGCATCAATACAATTGTTCTGGTATGCAGAGCAATCCCAAAATAATGCACTTTTACACAACATAAGTGAGAGAAATTCATAAAATATGTCAGTCTAAAGTAGTTGAAAATACATGGGCATAATCAATAGACTTCAGAACATTTATGTAAATCACAACTCAACTCTTTGTCTTACTTCTTAGCTAGGTGGTACCCCCTACAACTCTACAATGCCACAGGCAATATGGAATCCTCCCATAACTCGGAGGCCAATCCCTCAACCCAAGTTTGTCGCAAGGGTTGGAGTCTCTGTCTCAAATACACCAAAAGGCACAAGGACAACGTATAATCCCTCTTGGGGACATAACAATCTCGTATCGGCAAAACACAATTTTGGGCAATGATTTTTATTAACTCGTTCCTTCTTCGGGTAACCACCTAACTCTATTTAAGCCCATTTTAACTCTTTAAGACATGCATACTTTGAAATCAAAATCTAAAAATCTTACTCTGTTCTGGCATTCATCTGTTTGGTATCGTCATACTAAAACATGCAAGTCGTATCTCTAATCCATAAAATATCATGTTTAATTTCTTTCATTCAAAATAATATTAAGACAACCAAAACATTTAAACAATACAAGAGAACTCATAATTCCAAAACATCTGTCAAACTATGCAAAAATCCTCTCTTTTCAACATTTCAACAAAAGGTGGTCAATTTCTCAAAATAATCATTTAATTCTTTCGGTTATCACATTCAGCCTTTATAAACAAGAAATATCTCTCTACCAAATTCACTCGACAAAAAAATCATGATTGATAGTAAAACCTTTGGTTCATGCTTTAAGATATGCAATTGAGTAATCCATGACTTGGCAATCAAGAAATAACACCATGAGAGGGAAGCTCATTATTCATGCTCTCAATTTATATTTTTCAAAACATCAAATGCATATATATATATATATATATAGACATAAACAAAAAATTAAATATAATGGGGAAGGCCTCAAGACCAAAGCATTATCATAAAAAAGTGTTCACAATGCATAATTATTAATGTAAATTCAAAACCCTTCCATAAATACATGAATTATCAACATAAAAACTTTATTTAAAAGATTTCACCTTGCCCATGTAGTTTAGGAAAACCCCATGTACCTTAGATTACATAGTTTGAAGAATAGAACTTGAATCTTGACTCGTTTCTTGAAAATCGTCAACTTAAAGATGGATTTTTTAATTTTGGGAGAGGAGTTAGTGTTATTGTTTTTGATGGAATTGAGTAATTATGGGCATAAAGTTCCCTAATAACGCTTTAATCTACTGTTTACAAGACTTGGGGTTATGGGAAAAAGTTCAAACTACCCCTTTGAAATTTAACAGATTAGAAGAATCCCATTTTTGGGAACCATCGTATTGCGTCGGACACCAACGTGTTAGGCATCATGATGCATTAGGAACCAACGTGAAAGGATTCGCGACATGTCAACATCGTATTGAGTTGTTGTTTCTAAAATCCAAACACCTCCCAACCCTCATCCAAAAAGTCCAAAACTCCCCCGAGACAACCCCTTTACTCCTCTGAAAATGATTCTACTTAAAAATCTACATCTCGAGGTCGAAAATATTGATTTAGAAATCATAAAAGCTTAAGAACTTAAAATATCACTAAGTCCATTTTGACACTTACAAAATTTTCAGGTGGTAGGTCTTTAAGCATGCTACTAAGTGAGGTATTAAGTCAAGAATGCTACAGGGTGTTATATTACCCCCCCCCCCCCTTGAGATCATTCATCCCGAGTGATGGCTTGAGTCACAGACACGCACGACTGTAAGCAAACTATGGAAAAGATAAAAAGAGTAGTATATGATTTGTACCTTCTATGTTGCCATCTATTGTCTCAAAGAGGTTTAGGTATCTATTTCGCATGTCATCTTCTGACTCCCAAGTAGCTTCCTCAGCTTTTTGATTCTTCCACGACACCTTAACTGAAATATACTGTAAACTTTTGTGATCAGTAAATATACCTACATACACCCCATAAACATAATGCCACCAGATCGTAAGTGCAAACACCACAACTGCTAACTCTAAGTCATGAGTGGGATAATTCTTTTCATGCACCTTTAACTACCTAGATGCATAAGCCACTACTTTACCATACTGCATAAGCACACACCCAAGTCACACCCGGGATGCATCACAATACACAAAAAAACCCTCTATACCCCCGAAAGAGTAAAAACTAGCGCGGTAGTCAACTTATAATTCAGTTTCTCAAAACTATTTTCACATAAGTCCGACCACAAGAACACCTTTTTCTAAGTCAATTTGGTAAGCGGAACAGCTATAGAGAAAAAACTCTCTACAAATCTTCTATAATACCATGCCAAACCTAGAAAGCTTCAGATATTAGTTGGAGTCATAGGTCTAGGCCATTTTCTCACTGCCTCAATCTTTTGGGGGTCAACCTTGATTCCCTTACTGGAAACAATGTGCCTCAGGAAAGCAATTGCACTAAGCCATAATTTACACTTTGAAACTTGGCATACAAATCATGATCTTTAAGGGTATGGAGGATGATTTAGAGGTGATTATCATGATCCCCCTCATTCTTAGAATAAACCAAGATGTCGTTAATAAAGACTATGATGAACAGATTTAGAAACTGATGAAACACCCTATTCATTAGGCCCATAAAAGTTGTGGGGGCATTAGTCAGCCTGAAGGATATAACTAGCATGGATGAAGCCATTATCAAGAAGATCTTTCAACTGTTTTTTCAACTCTTTAAATTCTGCAGTAGCCATTCTGTATGGAAAAATAGAAATAGGCCGGGTATCCAGCAAAAAATCAATGCCAAAATCAATTTCACTATCAAGTGGTATTCCAGGGAGGTTAATGGAAAAAACTTTCGAGAATTCACTAACTACAGGGACAGACTGGAGGGAAGGACTTTCAATACTGGAATCTTTGACCCAAATAAGATGATACAAACAACCCTTGGATATAAGTTTACGGTCTCTAAGATAAGATATGAATTCACCCTGGGTGATAAGGAATACCCCTCCCACTCTATCACAACTCATTTGGAAAGGAAAAAGTTATTCTTCGAGTTCTACAGTCTAATGTCCATAATACGAATGTAGATAATCCATCCCTAAAATAGCATCAAAGTAAACCATATCAAGCTCTATAAGATCTTACACAATATCACGATGATCGACAGACATAACACAATTTCTATACATCCTTCTAGCCATAATAGAGTCACCGATAGAAGTCGAAACAGAGAAAGGTTCCAAAATATTTTCAGGCTCAAAACCAAAACTAACTGCCATAAATGAGGTCACATAGGACAAGGTGGACCCAGGATCAAGTAATACATACACATCACGAGAGAAAATTTGTAACGTACCAATAACAACATCAGGCGAAGCCTCTGCCTCCTGGCGGTTAGATAAAGCATATAACCTGTTGTGACCTCCCCCGGTAGCTAAAGTAGTAGCCTTGGGTGGTGGTGGTGGTTCCATGGAGTTAGCCTAAGACTTAGCACCCCCAACATTACCTCTATCTATTGGAAAGTCTCTCTAAATATGGCATGGATGGCCAAAAGCGTAGCACACTATCAAACTAAATAGACACTTTCCTCGGTGACTCCTTCCGCAATTCTCATATCGAGGAAAATACCGATACGTCGGAGCTACACTATCTTGGGACTAGGTCCCCTGCACCCCAATCTATATTTTGGATAAAAGTTCTAAAATTGTCGATTAACTGGTGGTCTGGGCGCTGGGTGCTAGCTGAAGATTGAGCTTTACTACAAAACTTTTTCTTCGACTATTTGTTGCCCCAATTATTACCACCATAGTGGTGACTGTTATTCTGGTCTATAGATTTGGCCATTTTGTCCTACCTATCCTTGTCTCTTGCCTCTGTTAGCTTTTTTTCTTGTCTTCAACCTGTTGCATATGAACGGACAATTGGGGAAAATCCATATCCCTATTCAACATCGCTCCCTTGCACTCCAGCACCAGATCATCCGAGAGGCCGGATGCAAAATTCCTCATGCGGGCTCTTATGTTATCTGCTAATTCTGTAGCATACCAGGATAACTGAGTGAACTTCAATGTATGCTCCTTAACACTCAATTTTCCTTGCTTCAAATTCATAAATTCCTCAGCCTTTGACTCCCTCAATTCCTGGGGAAAGAATGGTCCTGGAAAGCTTCGACAAATTCACCCCACACAAAAGGCTCAACATCACTACCCCTAAAATCCTCCCATTCATTATACCAATAATTATCCCTATCCTTCAACTGATACGCTGCAAACTCAACCCCTTCAACCTCATTCACATGCATAACTCTAAAATTTTTCTCTATTTCATTAATGAACCCTTGGGGGTCATCCTCAACCTTCATGCCAGTAAATACAGGAAGGTTCATACTAATGAATTGGCTAACCTGTGTAACTTCAGATGAACTAGACACATAGCCCACATCTTTAGATCGACGGGTTTGAGAGGCCACTAGATGAGCAATCATATGGATAGACTGTTGGAACTCAGCATTCAAAACTTTAATCTAAGGAGGTTTGGGATGGTTGACACCAGTCCGTGGAGCCCGAGGTGTCTATTCGGAACTGGAGCAACTCCCAGAGTAGAAACAAACTCTAGGGTACGAGCTCTATTACGGGTACACATCCCATGAGTGGGATGGACATCCTCAACTTTGGTGTTTTGTTCGTTGGTCTTACGAGGAGGCATGATAATTTTTCTAAAATATAGGGAATCATTTGTCAGAGGACATTCAGACTCTACAACACATACTAAATCATGAAATAAAGAGAGAGACATTCCTAAATTCCTTGTAACCTCCTGCTTCTAAGTATGGCACGCTACACGCCTATAAACAGGACTCTGCCCGATGTAATTTCGCAGACATTGTGGGGCCATGAATTATGCTCTGATATCAAGTTTGTCATGACCTGAGGTAAGGCCCTAGCCATGACGAGCATCCCAAACCATGATGGACCAAGCGACACACTCTATATGGAAATTATGCACACCATTCATATACAATAAAGAAATGCAGAATAAAATAATAAAGATGGAAACATGGTCAACCACTTAATTAAATTGAAAAATACAAAATTTGAGTTCTTAACATTAAAAAACATACAACACCAGTCTGCAAAATCTCTAACAATATGAAAATCAACATCTATCTAAAAATTGGGACAAGGCCCACAATTAGACCATGAATCAATTAAACTAACAATGTTCTAGAACAGGCCTTCTGAAATAAGGGATGCTCACCAACTTCAATCTATGATAGAATTCAACTTACTGCTTAGCGGGACCCCGGGATTGTGCCTCAGATCTTGAAATTTAGGGGGTCAATACAATTGTACTGGTATGCAGAGCAATCCATAAATAATGCAATTTTATACAACATAAGTGAGAGAAATTCATAAAACATATCAGTCTAAAATAGTTGAAATACACGGGCATAATCAATAGACTTCAGAACATTTATGTAAATCACAACTCAACTCTATGTCTTACTTTTGAGCTACGTGGTACACCTTACAACTCTACAATCCCATGGTCTATATGGAATATGATAACACTCAACTTATACGTCAATTTAGTGCAAGGCAGTTGTCGTCAATATATTTATCCAACTTTGGAGTCGGGGTCGAATCCACGAGGAACAACATGAGTGAAGATTAATCTAATTTGAAACTATAGCTATAAGTTGAATTCAAACCAATGATACAAAAAGATAAAATGGGGTTTTTTAATGATTGAACAAAAGTTATTAACACTTCAATTCGCCTTATAACTCGAAGCTTAAACTACAATATTTCAAATCAATAATATAGATAAACTAGAGTTGTGATCACTATGATTAGTAATCCTCTATTCTATAATAGTTGTAGTACTACATTCTCATGACTTGGGGGAAACACCAAATTATTAGTTTTGACACTCTATCTAAGTGTTTCTCAACCTACTTAGATGTTGAACTCCCTAATTCTCTCGAACTTAGGAAATCATTCTATTCATACTAATTTTAACTCAAGTTGATCAATCTTGTTACAACATTAATCATTAGATGAGAGCTTAACCTTCCCAAATCCTTGTTGATAATTCACTACCTTTAGTTTATTTCTCAATTTGAGAAAATCAACATAAGGCGGGATTTATTGCTTGCAACCATTAATAACAATCATAACAAAGAAATTATCAATATGTCCCCACAATCACTCAAACCTTAACAAACTATTAAATCCATGGGGGAATAATCATAGATCCCACAACCCTAGTTATGGGTTTAAGTTCCACATGACAAATAAAGAGATAACAACAATTATAATCATCATTCTAAGTAATTAAACTTACAAAAGATGAAGTCTAAAGTTGATTCTCTTTTATGTTCAAGAGAAAATTCCCACAACCAAATCAAAGAGTTGAAAATTGAATTCTATGTTTTTGAGCCCCCCAAAAAGAGGTGAACTATTTTTTCTTTGGAATAAGTTCAAGATGTTTCGCCCCTTATAATTAAAAAATCCTAACATATTCTCTAAATACTTTATCCTAATTATGGAAACAAAATCACAGGTCACAGTATTTTCTCGGACAGAGGACGACGTGTGTGATGGCTTATCAGGAGTCTGACGACTTATCAGGAATGTCGTCAGCTCCTCTTCACTTTTGACAATCTCTGCCTTAGGTTGACAATGAGACGTGATGGCTTATCAGACATGTGACGACTTATCAGAATTATCATCACTTGTTCACTACAAATCCTATTTCCTGCCTAAGCCTAACGACGAGCCTAACAGTTTATCACATTTCTGACGGCCTAACACAGATGTCATCACGAATCCAGCTGAAGTTCATTCTTTGTCTAAGGCTGATGGTAACCCTGATAGCTTATCATAAGGCTGATGACTTATCAGATATTTCTTCATCTATACTTCCCTCTCTACTTACTTAGAAATCAACTCTTTTACTTCTATTATTGCTGGTTCTCTTACATCTTGACTTTTACTGCAATATCAAACAAAAACCAATAAAAAACGACAAAAGTTTCTTAAGACTTTACAATTATTGTTAGTTAAAAGCCCCAAATATGTTAGCATCTGCTCAAACATCAGAATCCGTCCTTAACTCAGCGGCGAAGCCCTCAACCCATGTTTGCCGCCAGGGCTGGACTTTCTATCTCTAATACACAAAAGGGCACTAGGCCAGTATATAATCCCTCTTGTGGACATAATACTACCATATCGGAAAAACACAATTTTGGACAGTGAGTTTTCTGAACTCGTGATTGCTTTGGGTAACCACTTAACTCTCTTTAAGCCCATTTTTAACTCTTCAAGACATGCATACTTTGAAATCAAAATCTCAAAATCGTACTCTGTTATGGAATTCATCTATTTTGTATCGTCATACCAACACTTGTGTAACGCCCTAAAATCTGATCATAACCGTCACACGATGGTCAAGGCTATGAGTAGCCCCAAGCTAACCCTTTGAGCTTGCAACTAGGTCTGAACCTTACCTTAAGATAACCTAGTTATAAAATAATGCAGTATGATACAAAAATAGAACTGAATAAACTGTAAACACTGTTGAGTAAAAAATACTGAAAGTCAGTAAATCAACTAATATTCCGATAAGCCTCTACTACTAAAGAACTAGAGAGCCATTGGGATAGACCCCCTAAATGACTCAAACTAAACTGAAAATGATAACTCTAATACTGTGAAAGATGGAAATTTGAAGAAGTATGCCCTCGAATCAATAGGATTCACCAACTGTGAGAGCATAGATAGAGATGCTTGAACTACTCACGATGCTGATACTGAGTGCCTGAACCTACAATATAAGACAATGCAACACATAGACTAATATGTGGATCAGTACTTTGAGAATGTACCGAGTATATGGGGGTGTAATGCATACGTAAAACATCATCAAACTTTATTAAAGAAAAAGATGCATAATAAAAATAAATGGCTCACATAAGCTAGAATGTCTAAAATACTGACCTATGAAATCATGCATAATAATTCATACTCTATAAATCTAGTGAGCTATAATGTTTAGTTCTAAAAACTGTACATAAACTATTCTCTTAAGTCATACTATCTAAGTGCAGAAAGAGCTCATATCTAAATATGAAATCTGAAACTAATAACTTTCTGTAAAGCTTAATCTGAGTAAAAACTTGTGAGCCTTTACACTTAGTTTTCCAAAAGCTTTTCTATTATTCTTTTGTTATAGGACATGGAGACTTTGGGAGCCTTAAAATTTTTTTGAACTTTGGGACTTAGGGAGTTTCTTCTAACCGACATAAACCATGTGAGATGATATGGAGTCCAACGTCATGCCCACGTTGGGGAGAGCTGTACTACCCTTGCCATTATATAGTATCTTAACTTAAGTGATCACTATCTTATCCCACTATGGGCAAATCAGAAACCTACGGTGGCACGTAGTTCTGGGGCCTGAGACCTTAGAATCATACCCAACTCGGTGCTAAATACTACTCCCATACTTATTGCTCAGAACTTTTAGGAAAATCCACCTTAAAACAACACAAGGGTTTATAATGAAAACCAATTATGCTCCTCTTTGCTTTAAATCATAAACTATACGAATAATGTGGATTCCTATCTTAGCTTGGATCGGAAGATCAATCTTTCTTTAAAATTTGAATGTTTGCTTGCTAAAGCATGCTAATAATATACTCTTCATGAAATATCAAAATTCATACTTAGGTTTAAAGCATATGTACTTAAATGATCACAATTTCATAATGAAGATTAATTCTCAACAATTATCTTGGAAATACTTGAAAATATCAATTCACAATAGGGATGTGCAATTCATTACATAAATCCTCAATGCAAATAATAAATAAGTGGGATAAACATGAAATTCAAGGCTTAAATCATTTATAATTTCATAAACTTAAAACAAAATACTTTGTGTATAAATCCCAACTTTCAAATAATGTAATCTTTAATAAAATTCAAGTTATTGGGCACAAGAATGGAAGATTTGTCCTTGTTCAAACCCCACATACCTTGGATGATGAACTAGATGAACAAGTTTCCTTTTGAGACCCTATTTGTGCTCTTGAATGGTTGTTTTTGGTATTCTTGTGTTAGGAATCTTGAATCTTGAATCTATTTGGAAAAAAAGTGGTGGAATCTTGGGATTCTTTAGGTTAATTATTGAAGTTTAGGGTTTTGGTTGAGAGAAATTTTGAGTAATATATCATAAAATGCTTGTAATAGACTTAAATCTTATGTTTGGACAATTCTGGGGGCTCGGAAAAAGTAAAAAATGCCTTCTTCAAACTCCTAAATGAAACTGGAAAAATGAATTGGGGTCCCGATTTAATGGCCACCGCGATGC
Organism: Capsicum pubescens; assembly: GCA_030864215.1. NCBI lineage: Eukaryota > Viridiplantae > Streptophyta > Magnoliopsida > Solanales > Solanaceae > Capsicum > Capsicum pubescens. Next base: position 34,663,516 of record CM061546.1, read on the forward strand.
GCCACTATCGCGGTGGCTCACTGGAAACTAACTAATGGGAAATTGAGGACCTCTGCGACGTGGAGCTATCACGTTGTCCTACTGGATTTTTACAATTGGGACCTGGAACTTCAATGCATAGTGCCACCATCGCGGTGCCCTATAGAAATGCTATTTTGGCCTTCGGCGCGATGCACCACAATAGCATTGGAATACTTGAATTTGACAATTAGGAAAATGGACCTCTTCTCGATGTGCCAATATCACGGAGGTCTACTGTAAAGTGACAATTATTAAATTATCCTTCACCGCGATGCGGTGACTGCCCAGTTGGCACACTGTCAACTTAAAAATGCTCTAACTTCTTCACTGAGTGTCGGATTTGGGCAAATTTTGTATCGATGGAAAGCTTATTCTATTTCCCACATAATGAAAAGTCAAAATCTAGAAAATTCTATATGAAACAAATATTCTTCATATTTGAAGACATCCCTTAATATTCTAGGAATGAATTTAAGCTAGAAAAAGTTTGGGGTATTACAATATCTTTCCCTTGGGAACATTCGTCATCGAATATGGATAGCAAAACTGAGATGCTGAAAACTAAGGCTAGAACTGGCATATACAACTAAAAGCATGACTAAACTGGTTGCAAATCCTTGAACTATCGACTGAATGGCTATATAAAGCTGAAACATAAACTGAAAAGAGATGATCTGAGAAAACTTATTACCTTAAACTGAATCTGAATCTGCAGCGAAAAGATGAGGGTACTTGGTCCGCATATCAACTTCTGTTTCCCAAGTAGCTCCCTCAACGGATTGATTTCGCCAAAGAACCTTGAATAATGAGACTTCTTTGTTCCTTAGTCTACGAGTCTGATGGTCAAGGATCTCAACTGGAATTTCTTCATAAGAGAGGCTATCACGAATCTCTATGCTTTATAAGGGTACTACTACCGCTGGATCACTAATACACTTCTTCAACAAAGACACATGGAATATAGGGTGTACGGGTGATAAATTTGTAGGCTACTCAAGCTCACATGCCACCTTCCCAACACAACTCAAAATTCAAAAGGGACCTATATAACGGGGACTAAGTTTCCCTTTCTTGCCAAATATCTTTACCCCCTTCATGGGTGAAACTTTCAAATAGACTAAATCATCAACTTCGAACTCATGATCTCTTCTCCTCACATCAACATACAATTTTTGATGACTCAGAGCTATTTTCAACCTTTATCGAATCAACTATACTTTCCCCATAGCTTGTAACACCATATCTGGCTCTAACAATGCGGCCTCACCCATTTCAAAACAAACCGAAAGGTGATCTATATCTCCTCCCATAAAGTGCCTCAAATGGAGCCATTTGGATGCTAGCATGATAACTGTTGTTATAGGAAAACTCAATCAACGACAAATACTCATCCCAATTACCTTTGAAATCAAGTACGCAAGCCCTTAACATATCTTCTAAAGTCTGAATGGTCCTCTCTGCTTGACCATCAATCTGAGGATGAAAAACGGAACTAAGATGAACTTGGTTACCAAGACCCTTTTGAAAAGCTTTCTAAAATTTATAGGTGACCTGAGTACCCCTATCTGAGATAATGGACAAGGGAACTCCATGAAATCTAACTAACTCTAGGATATACAACTTAGCATAATCCTCTATAGGAAGTATGGACTGGCAAGAAGTGAGCTAACTTAGTTAATTTGACCACAATAACCCAAATTGAACCATGTTGATGATGCGAATGAGGTAAACCGGTCACAAAATCTATATTCACCTTATCCCACTTCCAAGTGGGGATACCAAACTCTTGAGAAACAACACAAGTCCTTGGGTGCTCTACCTTAACTTATTGACAAACTGAATATTTAGCAATGAACTCTGCAATATCTTTCTTCATACCACTCCACTAATAGATTTATCACAAATCTCGGTACATCTTAGTAGCACTTGGGTGAATAGAGTAACGCACACTATGCTCTTCAGCCATAATCCTCTGCCTCAAATCATCAACACATGGTACACACAATCTACTCTGGTATCTCAGCACACCATTTCCCCTTGGGAGAAAACCTTTACCTTTTGGTTTTTAACTGACTCCTTCAACTTAACTAAGATGGGATCCTCAACAAAATGTCTGTAATAGCCAGCTAAACCTAAGAAACTCCTAATGACCGATGGGGAAATAGGTCTAGGCCAGTTTCTTAAGGCTTCTGTCTTTTGGGGATCAACTCTAATACCCTCACAGGAAATAATATGACCGAGGAAAGCAACTGACCTTAGCCAAAATTCACATTTGCTAAATTTGGCGAACAACTAGTGATCTCTAAGAGTTTGCAACACAATTCTTAGTTGGTCTGCATGATCATCATCACTACGAGAGTAGACAAGAATATCATCAATAAAGACTATGAAAAATATGTCCAGATACTATTTGAATACTGTTTATAAGGTCCATGAAAGTTGTTGGGGCATTGGTTAGTCCGAAGGACATAAATAGAAACTCAAAATGACCGCAACATGTTCTGAAGGCTATCTTTAAAATATCACATTCCCTTACTTTAAGTTGATGATAGAAAGATCTAAGGTCTATCTTTGACAAATAATTTGCACCTTGGAGTTGGTCAAATAAGTCGTCAATTCTAGGAAGAGGATATTTGTTCTTGACTTTGACCTTATTTAACTGATGATAGTCAATGCACATACACAAAGAAACATCTTTCTTTCGCATGAATAGGACGGGTGAGCACCATAGAGAAACACTAGGTCTTATGAAACCTTTATCTAAAAGATCTTTAAGCTGTTCTTTCAATTCTTTAAGTTCGGTAGAAGCCATACGATATAGAGGAATGGAAATATGTTGAGTATCAGGAAGAAGATCAATTCTTAATTCCATTACTCAATTGGGAGGTACCCTTGGCAAATCTTCGGGAAAGACATCAGGAAACTCATTAACTATACAGACTGACTAAACTGTTGGAGTCTCAGACTTAGTGTCTTTGACTTGAACTAGATGATAGATGCACCCCTTTGAGAGTAACTTCCTATCTTTACGATAGGATATGCAATGACTTTTGGGAAATACTGAATTACCTGACCACTCAAAGACTGGCTCATCGGGAAACTGAAACTTCACCACTCGAGTGCGACAATATATGGATGCATAACAAGAATGGAGACAATCCATACCAAGAATAAGGTCAAAGTCAACTTTGTCTAATTCTATCAAATCTTCTAACATGATCTTATTAAGGAAAGTAATGGGACACTTTCTATAAATCCTTTTGGAAACAACTGATTCCCCTACCAGTGTAGAAACTAAGAAAGGCTCAGGGATCTTTTCAGAATTCATCTCAAAATTAACTGCAACTAGAGGGGTCACATAAGAGAAACTCGACCTAGGGTCCAACAGTACGTAAACATCAAAATAGAAGACACGAAGCATACTCGTGACAATAACTAGGGATCTCTTCTTCTCCTGGTGGGATGGTAAAGCATAGAATCGATTCTGGCACTGACCTCTACCAGTACTGGACGAATATCTCTATTTCCCTGCTTAGCATACAGGTACTCTCTAATTCTATGACCTAACTTGACACAACCAAAAAAGACCTTCTGAATAGCTAAGCACTCACCAGGATGAGTTCTACCACACTTAGAACATGGAGGATAGTAGGGCCTACCACTCACACTATTTTGGGATCTATACATAGAAGACTTACCCCACTACTTTTTTCTACCTCTAAAAGCGGGAGAACTAGATGAAGACAGTGCTAGAAAAGGAGAATGACTCTGAAATTGCGAGTGATTTCCCCCTACAGACCTTGACTGACCATACTCAAACTGCCCAGTTTTAGCCTTCTTATTCCCTCTCTCTTTTCCCTTCAACTTTTTTTCCTAGATATGTTGGGCATGATTCATCAATATAGAAAGATCCATTTCTCCGATAAGCATGGCAGTCCTACACTCTTTGACTGCAAATCCCGACACTCCATTAACGAACTTAATCATACTAGATATGGTGTCAGCTATCAACTCGAGAGCATACTTAGATAACTGGTTGAACTTAAGATAGTACTCTTTCACTATCATTGATCCCTACCTTAGGTTCATAAACTCCTCAACCTTGGCTTCACGCAACTCACGTGGAAAGAACCTATCTAGAAAAGCATCTTGAAATATTTGCCAACTCATGGAGGCTGCATTCTCACTCCTACCTTTGTTCCATATGACAACCCAATTGTAAGAAACATCTTTCAACCTATAAGGATCATGTATCCATTACTTGGGTGATCTTCCTCACCTTATCAAGATACAAACATGGGTTCTCGCCTACCTTTGACCCAAAGAATTTAGGCGGGTTCATCCTCATTAAGTAACAAAGTATGGCTGCAGCTGAATCACCTCCTTGTTGACACGAAATTGCAACCTACTTATTGTCTTGAATATTAGCGGTCACAACTTGGGCTAACACCTGCAAGGTAGTCCAAAATTTGACATGAGACATATTTTCATTCAAGGGATCAACAGGCTGGGATGGATGGTTATCATTCCTAAGGGCATTAGCTCTTCGAGGAGGCATATTCTGTCATGAAAGAGAATAAGTTAATAGTAGATAGAGATAGCTGTAAACACGATGGATTATGAAAAAAAGATATGATTTTCCTACAATGATCCATAGCTTCTTGCTCATAGATGTGGAATTATTCATACCTATGATCAAGACTCTACGTAACGCAGATTGTCTGACTCCCACGACTCTTTAAACCTTAGGCTCTGATGCCAAGTTTGTAACGCTCTAAAATCTGATCCCGAGATGTCACACAGTGCTCAAGGCTACGAGTAGCCCTAAGATAATCCTTTGAGCCTTCTACTAGGTCTGAACCTTACCTTAAGATAATCTAGTCAAGAAATAATACAGTATGATACCAAAGCTAAATTGAATAAACTGAAAACACTATCTGAGTAACAAATACTATAAGTCTGTAAATCAACTAATAGTTCGACAAGTCTCTACTACTACAGAACTAGAGAGCCATTGGGACAGACCCCAACTAACTCAAACTAAACTGAAAACAATGACTCCAATACTATGAAAGCTGAAAATATGAAGAAGTAGGCCCTCGAATCATAAGGACTCACCAACTGTGAGAGCGTAGATAGAGATGCTCGAACTACTTACGATGTTGATAATGAGCACCTGAACCTACATTATAAGACAATGTAACACATAGACATATATGTGAATCAGTACTTTAAGGATGTACTGAGTATATGGGGGTGTAATGCATAAGTAAAACATCATCATACTTTATAAAAGAAAAAAATGCATACTAAACATAAATAGCTCACATAAGCTGGAATGTCTAAAATAGTGACATATGAAATCATGAATAGCAATTCATACTTTATAAATGTTGTGAGCCATAAAGTTTAGTTCTAAAACATGCACTTAAACTATTCTCTTTAAGTCATACTGTCTAAGTGTAGAAAGAGCTCACATCTAAATTTGAAATCTGAAACTAATAACTTTCTGTAAAGATTAATCTGAGTAAAAACTTGTGAGACTCTACACTTAGTTTTCTAAACGATTTTATATTATTCTTTTCTTTTAGGACATGAAGACTTTGGAGCCTTAAAATTTTGTGGAACTTTGGGACTTAGGGAGTTTCTTCTAACCGACATAAACCATGTGAGCTGACATGGAGTCCAACATCTTTACCATATTGGGAGAGATGTTCTACCCTTACCATCAGAATAAAACCTTAAATTAAGTAATCTCTATCATATCCCACAATGGTAAAATCAAAAACCTACGCTGGCATGTAGTTCTGGGGCATGAGACCTTGGAATCATACCCAACTCGGTGCTAAATACTACTCCCATACTTATTGCTCAGAACTTTTAGGAAAATCCACCTTAAAAAAACACAAGGGTTTATAATGAAAACCAATTATGCTCCTCTTTGCTTTAAATCATAAATTGTATGGATAATGTGGATTCCTATCTTAGCTTGGATCGGATGATCAATCTTTTTTCAAAATCTCAATTCTTTCTTATTAAAGCATGCTAATAATATACACTTCAAAAAATATCAAAATTCAGACTTGGGTTTAAAGCATATGTACTTAAATAATCACAATTTCATAATTAAGCTTAATTCTCAACAATTATCTTGGAAACACTTGAAAATATCAATTCACAATAGGGATATGCAATTCATGACATAAATCCTTGATTCAAAGCATAAATATGTGGGATAAACATGCAATTCAAGGCTTAAATCACTTATAATTTCATAAACTTAAAACAAGATACTTTGTGTATAAATTCCAATTTATAAATCATGTAATCTTTAATAAAATTCAAGTTTTTAGGTACAATAATGAAAGATTTGTCCTAGTTCAAACCCCATATACCTTGGATGATGAACAAGATGAACAAGTTTGCTTTTGAGACCCTATTTGTGCTCTTGAATGATGGTTCTTGGAATTCTTGTGTTGGGAATCTTAAATCTTGAATTTATTTGGAAAAAAGAGTGGTGGAACGTTGGGATTCATTAGGTTTATTGTTGAAGTTTACGGTTTTGTTTGAGAGAAATTTTGAAGAATATATCATAAATTGCTTGTAATAGACTTAAATCTTGCGTTAGGATGGTTTTGGGGGCAGGAAAAAGTCGGAAATGCCCTCATCAAACTCCTGTATGAAACTGGAAAAATGAATTGGGGTCCCAATTTAATGGGCCACCGCGAAGCGCCACTATCGCAGTGGCTCACTGGAAACTGACTAATGGAAAATTGGGGACCTCCGCGATGTGAAGCTATCGTTGTTTCATACAGTATGTTGACAATTGAGACCTGGAACTTCAATGCGATGCGCCAATATCATGGTGACCTATAGAAATTCCATTTTGGCCTTCGGCGAGATACGCCACTATAGTGTTGGACTACAAGAATTCGACTATTTGGAAAATAAACCTCTCCGCGATGCGTCAATATCACGGAGGACCACTGGAAAGTGACAATTGTGAAATTGTCCTTCACCACGACTGAATTTAAGCTATGAACGAATGAGAGGGAATTTAGCTAGAAAGAGTTTAGAGTATTACAACTTGCAAGTCGTATCTCTAAGCCATAAATTTTCATGTTTCAACTCTTTCATTCAAAACAATATTTAGACCACCAAAACATTCAAACAGTACAAGAGAACTCATAATTCTAAAACATATGTCAAACTATACAAATATCCTCTCTTTTCAACATTTGAACAAAAGGTGGTCAATTTCTCAAATTAATCATTCAATTCTTTCGATTATCACATTCAACATTTATAAACAAGAAATATACCTCTCTTAAATTCACAATCGACGTAAAATTCATGATTGATAGTAAAACCCTTGGTTCATTGATAACGCTCAAACTGCACCTCTCTAAAGAGAATGTAAGCGATCGTTGTCAATATATAACCCAACTAGGTTGGGCTCGAATCCCACCGGGAATATGGTGTGAACTTAAGTTGTTTGCAATTTAATAAACTGATAGTTGGATGTTTCCTAAAATGTGGGTTTTGGAGATTAGACAATAATTGTTGGTCACTTTATTTTTAGTATTTGTAATCAAGAGTTTATGGAAAACCAGAATTATGTTCACTATGGTTTTTAGTACTTGACAAATGCTAATAGTGATTCAAGATTCTCACAGTAGGTAGAAAAACATATTATCTTTATCAAAGTTATGCCTAAATGTCTCTCGACCTACTTAAGCATTTAATTACCTAATCCTCTCAGACTTAGGGAATTTATATTTACTAACTAGACTTCACCTCAGGTTAATCAACCTTGTTACAACGTCAATTACTAAATGGAAGTTTAGTGCTTCCAAGTCCCTGTCAATAATTCACTTTCTACTATATTTGATTTCTTATCTCAAGTAAATCAAACCAGGTGCTATCTGTCATTTGCAACCAATATACAATAATTAAAATATTGAAATTATCAAGGAGTCCTATTACCTTTAGAATCTTAAGCACTTAGCATCTTACCAATACTTAACCCATAGATCCCATAGTTCGGGTTAAAGAGATTTAGACACTCATAATGTAATAAGTAAAACAACTAGATGTATTCATAATTTGAAAGATGACTTATGACTTACCACAAGATGAATAGTTACTTGTGATTCTCAGATTAGATCACAATAGAAATCCCAAAATATTGATGAAAATATCTTCAAAGTTAACTATTTTTCAAGGCAAGAAACTAGAGAGAAAAGTAACAATATATGTGTGCCCCAAAACAGGTTCGGAATAATTATTAGAAAAACCTAAACTATGGTTTAAATACTTTAGCCTAATTATGGAAACAAAATCACAGAGTTCAGTGTTCTTCTTGGATTAGGTGACGACATGCGTGACGCCTTATCAAGAGGCTGATGACTTATCACGGATGTCATCAGCTCCCCTTCAATTTTTACAATTTCTGCTTAAGACTGATGGTAAATCCTGACGGCATATCAAAATTGTGATGACATATCAGACAATGTCGTCACTTATCCACCTCATCTCCCATGTTCTGTCTAAGGTTGACGGCAACTATGACAGCTTATCACACTTCTGACGACCTATCACAAATGTCGTCAGGAATTCCAACTGAAGTCCAATCTCTGTCTAAGGCTGACGATGAAGCTGATAACCTATCAGAGTGCTGATGACTTATCAAGAATACCGTCAACCACTCTTTTACTTTCATCATTATTGGTTATCTTGCCTCTTGACTTCCACTGTAAAATCAAATATAAAATAATAAATATGACAAAAGTTTCTTCAGACTTTGCAATTATTGTCAATTAAAAGCCTCAAATATGTTAGCATCTGCTCACACATCAACACCCTCAATTTCAAAAAATTGCTTGTCCTCAAGCAACTAAAACACAACCAAGAGAATACAAAGTACATTCAGTAGTCAACCATCCATATTATCTCAAAACATCTTCACCATCTCCAAGGTCAATCAATTTACAAACAACTGTGTATGTTATTGAAGAGTAATAACATGACACACTGGAATAAAGATATGGCATCAGATCAACAACAACAACCATGTATGTATCAACTTACACTATCCAAATAAGTTAGTAACTAGCAACGTAACCAGTGTGCCCTCACCACAAAGACGTCCCATTGCATTTATATCAGACATCACATATGTAGCCATGGGGACAATCACAAGACACTCACTCTCAGAATGAAGTTCCAATCAATGTATGCCGAATACCATAGAATTGCCCTTATTTTTATTACCAAGATCTTCAGACAGGTCAGCTAGGATCACTATAGGTCTTGTCTTTAGTTTGTAGTTTTGGCTAGGGGATGATATGATACTCAATGATATTTAAAGTGACTAAGCCTCCTTGACACTACATTAGCTTTTGGGGTCTCACTCATTTACCTTTTTCTACTCTTCTCTTTTCTTGATCACACTTATTCAGGAAGGGTGCGGTTCTTTTTTATAATCACTTCTTCTTTTTTCATAAGTTTTCTTTTCTTGCTCTTTTCCACCGCACCCAACTTTTTATTCTTTTTCTTTTACTCTACCTTTCTTCATACTTATTTTACATCACGAAACCCTATGATATCCACCCTCAACTTAGGCCATTTGCCTTAGTTAAGGTGCATAGTGTCCAAGGAGGAATAGGGCGAAAACAGGTTCATTATGATATAAAAATGGGACAGTGATAGGTATCGTAAAAATAAATACGCTATTTAGGTGCAAAATAGGGATAAAGGGATATTATGCATACTGGGAAGGCCATTTAGGCTAAAGTGAGCTAATTTCAAAACGGCCTATGTTCCTTTCCTAACCCCTATCTTTCAACCTAGGTAAGACTAACCGGGCTAGTTTTGAATTCAACATACAAAGGGAACTAAGTAGAATCTCACACGCATATGGCACACAAGTATATCACAAGTTACTACTTATCCGGTTCATGCAATTGTTTAGCAATGGTTATCAAGTCACTAGAACTAATACCATACATAGATGCACAGTGGTCACAATTAGATGCAAATCACATAGTTAAAGAATTAGACCACTTAAGAGGTTTTCACAAAATAACAAAACCGTGTTAACTGCCTCAGGTACTTATATTTCTCCTAGTCAACTACAAAATATTACAACAATAACTCACCCTACACCCTCAACTTAAAATCAAAGAAAAATTGAATTAAGGGTTAGGGTATACCTGGAGTAAATCAAGTACGGGGATCATGGATCCCTGAACCTACTGTTGCATCCTCAGCTTCCTTTTCTCCATCGAGAGTCCCCCCTCGTTCAGACACATCTGGTCTAGTAGTTGTTGGAGGCCTACTAGTTAAGGCACCCACAACTCTCGCTCGCAGGGCCTCCTTCCATTTTTCATTATGAGCTAGTGACTTGATCATCGCCTTCCTCGTCTCTTCTTTTTCAGCTTTCTTTCTTGCCCTCTTCTTTTTTTTTCTTTCTTCATCACTATCAGGTCTTTCTCTCTTACCCTTACCTTTCTTCTCACCCTTCTTCTTCTTTTTCTTCATTTGTTCCCCCGTGAGATTAAGCAATGGGATTTCACCCTCAAACTCATCAACAGCCAGATCTGCCAACACCATAAGTTGGAGTTGCTGTAATGCCCCAACATCCGCCTTAACCTTGTCCAGGGATGCTCTAAATTATGCAAGGTATGATCCCGAAATTTCTCTTACTCGTGTGTTAAAATGATTTTCTAATTCATCAATTTGACCGGGAAAGGCTCGGAAGGGCTCCAGTGCTACCTTAATCCTCTTGTCTACCGCAGAGGCAAATTGCTTGGCAAAAGGTTACAGTTGATCCTCGCACCACTTGGATTGTTTTTGCCACTCTCCTGAAATTCATAGGGTTGAAGGAAAATACTGTGGTAGACATAACAACAGAAGGATTTGTTTAATTTCTAGGCATTGAATCTTCTATTGTTGAGGAGGTCGGTGTTGCAGCCTCAGAATCCTGCACCGCTATATCAGGTGATGAGCTGGTACCTATAACTAGTGGGTCTATTTTAACCCCTGGTCCTCTATCAAATGTCAGTCTCGGCTGATTTTTATCATATCGGATGGAATTATGGGTATTTTTGGCAAGAAGTTCTTCCTCTAACCCCACAGCCTTAGGCACATTGGTTGCCTTACACAACCTCATAATTAGACAGGGGAAAAGATATGTCGTATCGGACCTTGAGACCCAAATTTTTATCTCTTCGGTGATAATCTGTCCGAAGTTTAATTTGAGGTTAGCCACAAGACTTTCGACTAGTACTGCTCTATCATCGCTAAGGATATTATCTCCTTCTATGGGCATCAACCAGATATGTACAATACCCCACCAATATCTTGCCTCTGGATTCAGGGAGGCCTTGAAGATCCTTTCACTCGGGTTGGTCAGCCATTCAGGTTCTCCATCAGCTATGAGTGTGGCTAACCAAGATCGTTGATTTTGCCAATGCTTCAACCGAGCGTAGAATATAGGTGAAGTGACCTGAGGAGTGAAGTTTAGTCCATGAAGAAATCTGTTGATTATCTCTTTAAAAACATCCACCATTACACCCCATACTGGAACTTTATCCAACAAAGCCTGATCGGCTGATTTCTCCCCTTCTTTACACATATTTTCCAAGTGAGCTTGATAGTTTGTATAGAACTCCCTAACTAGTGTAGGGTAAAATGAGTTTTCTCTTCTTCTAGTCCATCCCAAGTTGTAGTCACAAATTTTCTGTTCCACTTCAGGATATCTACTCAACCCTTTAGTGATGATCCTTTTTTTTCAAAGATTAGCATTTTAACAGCTCTTTTGTTAGTTCTGCAAAGCCCATCAAAGAAGATTTTTTGTGCTTTGGGAAATTTCCACCTGGTGCTATCTCAGACTTTGGGGTTCTTCCATTTAACCATAGTTCCTTGAATCGGAGATTTTTCATCATCCTGTTGCTCAGCAGAAAGGGGCTCTGATAATGGTCCCTTGGATTCAAGTTGCCCAAACTCATGTTCCTCGGAATTAGGATGATCTGAATCATGCTCTTCAAATTCAGCATGTTCAGACTTTTGTTGCTTAGAGGTTGTCTGCTCAGAAGTTGTATGTTCAGACGTTGTTGGCTTAGTATCACTCTCTTCACTCTTATCCACCTTAACTGGTGGGGTGGTTGAGGCTTTTTTGGGTTTATATTCTTTCTTTGATTTCTGAGCAGTGGCTCTTCTTCCTCATAATCAGATTGCTCATCGTAAAGCTTTTGGGGTACACTTCCCTTGGTCACTTTCTTTGTAGATTTTGAGTTCTTTCCTTTGGGTACCATTATAAGACCTGTAGCAAGAGAAAAACCATTAGTCAACACTTAAGAGTATAAACACCAACACATTAATCATTAAAGTTCCACACCCCTTGAAAGGGTTTATTTATGCTTCAGATCACAGGTGTGATGACATGGTCTAATAGGTCATCACAATTGTGATAACTTATTAGTCATGTCATCAGCATTTACAGAACAGGCTTCCTTTCCTCGACTTATGAAGACATAATCTAATAAGCCATCACAATCTGGATAGCTTATCAGTTATGTCATAAACTCAAAACATAACCCTCAACTTAATTTTAACTTGATTTTTAAACCAATTTCTTCTTACAATCACATTGATTCAGATTTTTTGAGCTGATCTTTAAGTCTCAATCTTGTACAGCAAACCCTAGTTCCCGATTTTCACACATTGGCAAGCTAAACTTAACTCAATCTTCTTGGGAGCCTTGGTTTAAATCAGTGTATTAATTACCAACAGAAGATAAGAGTTAGGTTTTGAGCATACCTGATGGATGACTTCACCTTTGACACTTTCAGCTTATTTACGCGAGTGAGAAGGAAGTATTGAAAGGATAGAAAATTTCTTGATGTTGACTTCAAACTCACTCTCAAAAGGAAGGAAATTTTCTTTTGTGTTACTTGGAAATACTTTAAAAAGTCAAGAAAATAAACTAAGTATGGAATGGAATAAAACTTAAAGCAAAGAAAGGAAATACGTGGGAAGGTGGAAAGACAAAGTTGTGGGACGGGTCAGATCTTTTTAATTTGTCCCAAAGTTTCTTCTACTCTTTTAGGCTTTCTTACGCCAAAAGCTATGGACTTATCACAACTGTGATAACCTATCGTGAATGTCGTCAACCTTAGCAGAACATGCCTCATCTTTGATCTCGCTGACGATGAATCTGACGGCCTATCACAATTATGATAGCCCATCAAATATGTCGTCAAGAATACCTAGATGGATACATCGATTCCATATTCTTTCAACTAGAACCTAACTAGGAAAATAAAATTTTTGCTGGAACATAAAATTTTTGGGGTGCCACCCAATAACGCCTGTTTTAATGTCACAGCACGACTTGGTTATCTTGACTACTCAGACTTCGCCAACACAACCCGCTGATACCATTTTACCATCTTCATAGAATACATCCACAATTGATAAAACACTCATCTTTTTTTCTTTGTCATGGATGAGTGTATTTTGAATCTTGATTCTTTGTCATTGATCCTGAACTTCAGCTCATTCAGCTCCATGTCCACTATCATTATCCCCGGTGTGAGGAATAGTCTACCCAGGATGATGGGCACTTCTAAGTCCACCTCACAGTCTAGGACTACAAAATCAGTAGGTAGTATAAAGTCGGCTACCCTTACCAATACATCATATAATATGCCTACTGGCCGCTTTACAGACCTATCCGCCATCACCAATTGCATGTTCATTGGGTTAGGATCCCCTACACACAGGTTCATATTCACAGTGAGAGGCATTAGGTTTATACTGGCTCCTAGATCACATAGGGCCTTAGCAAAATTTAGAGACCCATTGCACATGGAATAGTGAATGCTCTAGGGTCGGCCTTCTTCTGCACTAAGGATTTTGTAGAAATGGCACTACAATGGTGGAGATTATCCACCGGTTCATAGATTGCTGCCCGCTTCTTTGTTACCAGATTCTTCATGAATCTGTCATATCCTGGGATTTGCTCCAGTGCCTCAACCAATGGCACATTCACTGTCAATTATTTGAGCATTGCCATAAACTTGCTGAATTTTGCATCATTAGTTTTTTTCTTCAATCATTGAGGAAAGGGAGGTGGTGGTCTTGGGAGAGTTTTCAAAACTACCTATTTCTCCTTATCTTTCCCTTTTTCTGGAGAATCATCAGAACTATCCAGCTTCTCAGACTCCACTGGACATTCTTCTTTGGGTGCATCCTCTGCCTCAGTCATATATTCAACTAAACTTTTTCCCATAGAAGGTCCAGGTAATATCTTACCACTTCTAGTGGTAATCTCCATACATGAGCCATCATTCCGCAGATTCTAGACTGTATCACTTGGTAATGTTCCACTCTTTCTCTGATTCAGCGTTGCGGAGAGTCAGCTCATTTGTTGTTCCAGCTGCTTGATCGAAGCAGAGTGAGAGTTTACCAACTAACTAATACATGACAGATCGGTCATCATGGTAGTCACTCCTGAGTTGGTAGCTTCCACTCCCTTTAATAATTTAGCCATTATGTCCTCCATGGACATCTTTGCAGAACTTGTTGTAGAAGCCTCACGATTTCTAGGAGGGGCATATAGCCCGCTTCTATCATTATTCCTCCTCCAATTTCCCTGCTCCCTATATTTATAACTAGGCTTATCATAATAACTCCGACCTTGATTCCCTTGGATATTGCCTCGAAACCCCCCCTAATTATTAACATAGTTTGCCTTTTCTTCTTGATCAACATCAACTCTATCTTGAGATCCCACAACTTTCACCTTCTTAGTCTTGCCTGATAGAGTGCTTGGTTAGCAAGTCCATCTGCATTTTTAGGTGAGCCATGTATTGGTCACGCTCCTCATCTCTTCTGCGTTGTTCTACAGTCATACCCACAAAAATAGTGGGGCTTTCTACCACAGAGTCTCTGGTATGCCATGCCCGACTCTGTTTTTCATTCTCTCTAGCATTTCTGAAGCTTCTGGAAAAATAAGATCAAGAAATGAACCACCAGCAGCATTATCTACAATTTGTTTTGTCACAGAGTTATGAGCCCTGTACAAAGTCTCCATCAAGTGTTTGTTCATCATATTATGGTTCGGACACTGCCTCAACTTCTTTTTCAATCTCTCCTAGGTTTCATGCAAGGCTTCAGTTGGGAGCTGCCTAAAGTTGTTGATCTCATCCCTTAACTGTACCCTCCTGGAAGGAAGAAAGAACCTTTCTAGAAAAGTTCCTTTCAACTGCCTCCAGTTGGTTATAGAATCGGGTGTCAGCTCATTAAGACACAATGTTTCCTCCCCAGACAGAGACAACGGAAACAATCTCAATCGGATATCATTTTGACCCACTCCTGGGATATCAAAAGATTTACAGATGGTGAAAAAGTTCACCACATACAAGTTGGGGTCATCCCCAGGAAGGCCACCAAATAACCTCTTCAGATCTAGGAGTTGAATCATAGTACTCGTAATGTTGAATTTTTCCCCAGGTACCAACGGTGGAGGAATAATTGCACCCATTGCACCTGGTCCATCCATTCCATCATCTTCATCATTGAGGTCATATTGGACCGGCTGGTAATCTTGCCTTCCTTGGAACGGAAGGTTCCTGTTAGCATTACGCTGTACTGGTGCAGCTACTTGCTCTGCACACCTTGGGTTACCAGGGTTTAACAACTCCTCGTCTCCCAAACCTTCATCCTTAGGATTTGGATGTCGTACTTGTTGACTGACATTCTGCATATTCACCAGAGCTCTAGCTAAGGTTGCTAACCTGTCAGCCTCCTGCTGGTCTGCCATTCTTCTAATTCATTGTGGTTCCAGATTAAATGGTAATAATAGTTCTTCGAACCTTCTGGTTCTTGGCATACACTATAAAGATCCTTCAATAAACAAAAACAACAAATAAACATAAATCTAAGAAAGTTGACCAACAGTCAATTAGCGCGTACAAACTTCAATTTACAACTGTATTCCCCGGCAATGATGCTGTTTTTTATATCGCTTAAACTACACCTCTCTAATGAGAATGTAAGCGATCGTTGTCAATATATAACCCAACTAGGTTGGGCTCGAATCCCATAGGGAATATGGTGTGAACTTAAGTTGTTTGCGATTTAATAAACTGATAGTTGGATGTTTCTTTATCTTTATTATCTTTATCAAAGTTATGTCTAAATGTCTCTCGACCTACTTAAGCATTTAATTACATAATTCTCTCAGACTTAGGGAATTTATATTTACTAACTAGAGTTCACCTCAGGTTAATCAACCTTATTAGAGCGTTAATTATTAAATGGAAGTTTAGTGCTTCCAAGTCCTTGTCAATAATTTACTTCCTACTATATTTGATATCTTATCTCGAGTAAATCCAAGAAGGTGCTATCTATCATTTGTAACCAATAGACAATAATTAAAATCTTGGAATTATCAAGGAGTCTTATTACCTTTAGAATCTTAAACACTTAGCATCTTACCAAGACTTAACCCATAGATCCCATAATTTGGGTTAAAGAGATTTATCCACTCATAATGTAATAAGCGAAACAACTAGATGTATTCATAATTTGAAAGATGAACTTACCACAAGATGAATAGTAACTATTGATTCTCAGATTAGATCACAATAAAAATCCCAAAATATTGATAAAAATCTCATCAAAGTTAACTGTTTTTCAAGCCAAGAAACTATAGAGAAAAGTAACAATATACGTGTGTCCCAAAATAGGTTCGGAATAATTATTAGAAAACCCTAAAATATTCTTTAAATACTTTAGCCTAATTATGGAAACAAAATAACAGAGTTCAATGTTCTTCTCGGATTAGGTGGCGACATGCGTGATGCTTTATCAGGAGGATGACGACTTATCACGGATGTCATTATCTCCCCTTCAATTTTGACAATTTTTGCTTAAGGTTGATGGTGAATCCTGACGGCTTGTCAAAATTGTGATGACATATTAGACAATTTCATCACTTCTCCACCTCATCTCCTATGTTCTATCTAAGGATGACGGTGACTCTGACGGCTTATCACACTTCTGACGGCCTATCACAAATGTCGTCAGGAGTTCCAACTGAAGTCCCAATCTCTGTCTAAGGCTGACGATAAAGATGATAATCTATCAGAGTGCTGAAGACTTATCAGGAATGTCGTCATCCGCTCTTTTACTTCCATAATTGTTGGTTCTCTTGCCTCTTGACTTCCACTGCAAAATCAAATATAAAACAATCAATAATAACAAAATTGCTTCAGAATTTGCAATTATTCTCAGTTAAAACCCTCAAATGTGTTAGCATCTGCTCACACATCATTCATGCTCTAAGATATGCAATTGAGTAATCCATGACTTGGCAATGAAGAAATAACACCATGAGAGGGAAGCTCGTTATTCATGTTCTCAATTTATACTTTTCAAAGCATTGAATGCATATGTATATACATAAACAAAAAAGCAAATTTAAGGATGAAGGCCTCAAGACCAAAGCATTATCATCAAAAAGTGTTCACAATACATAATTATTAATGTAAATTCAAAAGCTTTCCATAAATACATGAATTATCAACATTAAAACATTATTAAAAATATTTCACCATGACCATGTAGTATAGGAAAATCCCTCGTCCTTAGATTACTTAGTTTGAAGAATAGAACTCAAATCTTGACTCATTTTCTAAAAATCTTGACCTTAAAGATGGATTCTTGATCTTTGGGAGAGGAGTTAGGGTTATTATTCTTGAGAGAATTGTGTAACCATGGGCATAAAGTTCCGTAATAACACTTTAATATACTGTTTAAGTGGCTTGGGGTTATGTGATAATACTCAACTTACACGTCAATTTAGTGCAAGGCGGTCGTCGTCAATATATTTACCCAACTTTAGAGTCGGGGCCGAATCCACGAGGAACAATGTGAGTGACGATTAAACTAATTTGAAACTATAGATACAAGTTAACTTCAAACAAATTATACGAAAATATAAAATGGGGGTTTTTAATGAGTGAACAAAAGTTATTAACACTTCAATTCGCCTTAGAACTCAATGCTTAAACTGCAATATTCAAATCAATGATATAGAGAAACTAGAGTCGTGATCACTATGATTAGTAATCCTCCATTAAATAATAGTTGTAGTATTGGATTCTCATGACTTATGGGAAATGCCATATTATAAGTATCAACAGTTTATCTAAGTGTTTCTCAACCTACCTAGATATTGAGCTCCCTAATTCTCTCGAACTTAGGAACCTTCTATTTACACTGATTTTATTTTGAGTTGATTAATCTTGTTACATCATTAATCATTAGATGGGAACTTAACCTTCCCAAATCCTCATTGATAATTCACTACCTTTAGTTTATTTCTCAGTTCGAGCAAATCAACATAAGGCGAGATCTATTGTTTGCAACCAACAAAAAATAATTAATACAAAAGAATTATCGAGATGTTCCCACAATCACTCGAACCCTAACCAACTATTAAGACAATACAGGAGTAATCATAGATCCCACAAACCCAGTTGTGGGTTTTAGTTCCACATGAAAGAGAAAGCAATAACAATAACTGAATTCATAATTCAAAGTGATTAAACTTACAAAAGATATAGTCAGAAATTGATTCTCTTCCCAAATTCAAGAATAATATCCCACAACTAAATCAAAGAATTGAAAATTGAAATCCAAGTTTAGAGACCAAAGATAAGTAAAGTAGTCTTTGGAATAAGTTCAACATGTTCCGCCCTCTCAATGAAACCCTAAAAGATGCTATTTATATCTGTAACTTAAGAAAATTTTGAAATTAAAAATTCAGATTTTTCTCCTTAGTTGACGACATGTCTGACGGCTTATCAGAGATCTGATAGCTTATCAGGCCATGTCATTAGACATGATTCCCAATTCTTGCCTTCTTCTTATGTGTGACGACATGACTAACGACTTATCAGAGATCTGATAGCTTATCCGTACGTATCGTCAGAAAATCTTCTGCTTCTGAGTGACGGCATTATTGACGGCTTATCAGACACCTGACGGCTTATCAGGGGATGTCGTCACACTTCTGCTCCAACTTCCTCACACTGTCTACAGCTGACGATGACTCTGATAACTTATCATAAATTTGACGACTTATCAGACAAGTCATCTACTATACTTTCATGGCCACTTGTTCCAAATTCACCTCTTTTGCTCTTATTGTCTTTGGTTTTCTTCTATCTTGACTTTCCTGCATTAGCAAAGAGAAAGCAATCAAAAATGAAAAAAGTTGCTTTAGACATTACAATTATTTCTAGTTAAAATCCTCAAATATGTTAGCATTAGCTCGCACATCAACACCCTTAACTTAAAACAATTTCTTGTCCTCAAGCAACATAACTAATAGGATACAAAGCACATTTGGCAGTCAATTATCCATTTTAGCTCAAAACATATTTACCATCTCCAAGGTCAATCATCTCAAACTCAATTGTATTTATTACTGAAAAGCAACACTGCAACACAAAGGAATCATGCTATCGCATCAACATAGCAACAACAACCATGCATGTACCAATATTGCACTACCCAAACAATTTAGCAACTAGCAACATAACCAGTGTGCCCTGACAATAAAGATGTCCCTCCTTACTCATATAAGAAATAACATATGTAATTATGGGGACAATCAATAGCCACTCACTCTCAAAAAGAAGTTCCAGTCAATGTATGCCAAATACCATAAGTTTGCCCTTATTTTAATTACCAAGGTTTTTAGACAAGTAAGCTAGGATCACTATAAGTATTTTTCTTCGGCTTGTAACGTAGGCTAAGGACTGGTATGATATTTGATGATATTTAAGGTGACTAAGACTCCTTGGCACTACACTAACTTTTGGGGTCTGACTTATTTTCCTTCACCTAATTCTCTCCTTTCTTGATCACACATACTCCGGATGGGTGCGGTCTTTTTGACAATCATTTCCTTTTTTTTCACAACTTTTCTTTTCTTATTTTTTTTCCACCGTACCCAACTTTTTATTATTTTCTTTTATTCTAACTTTTTTCATACTCATTTTACATCACGCACCCCTATGGTATCCACCCTCAACTTAGGATATTTGCCTAAGTCAAATTGCACAATCTCTAAGGAGGACCAGGGCCAAAACAGGTTCATTGTGATATAAATGGGAAGGTGATAGGTATCATAAAAGAATAGGAATTTAGGCTCAAAAATGGGATTAAGGGATATCATTTATACAGGGAAGGTAATTTAGGCTAGAAGTGGACTAATCTCAAATTGGCCTATGATCCTTTCCTAACCCCTATCCTACAACCAAGGCAAGACTAACCGGGAAAGTTCTGAATTTAACATACAAAGGGAACTAAGTAATATCTCACACGCACATGGCAACAGGTACATTACAAGCTACTACTAATCCGGTTCATGCAATTGTTTAGCAATGGTTATCATGTCACTAGTACTAAGTCCATAACAAGATGCACAATGGTCACACATACATGCATATCACACAGTTATAAAACATACCATTGGAGAGGTGTTCGAAAATCAACAAAAATAGGTTAACTGCCTAAGGTACATGTATTTCTCCTAGTCAACTACAACATTTTACAACAAATCACCCTGCACCCTCAACTTAAAATTAAGTGTTGTCCTCAATATACATGCAATGAGAAACTGAGCTAAGGGTTAGGGTATACCTCGAGTAGCTCAAGTACGAGAATGATGGGTCCCTGACCGTATAGCGGTGTCTTCCACTGGAATACTCACATCAGTAGCCCGCTGTTGGGAAGGCACAGCTGTCATACCCTATAGAGGGAGTCAACTAGATGATGCTCCCACAGCCCTAGCTTGTAGCTCTTTCTCTCTTCTCTCAACTTCTGCCTTGGATGTTTGCATTGACCTTTTTATTTCTACTTTTTCCTCCTTCTTCCTTGCCCTCCTTTCCACTTTTGTTTTATCTGTGTGATAGCTCATCACATTTGATGTCAGCTCAAGGCAGAGTATTGCCTTATTTCAGCATATCTGATGGTCAATCTTGACGGCTTATCAGAGTTGTGATAGCCCATCACATTTTGTCGTCAGCTCTATCTAGAACATATGTCAAAATTTTCTCAGTTGACGACCTCATGTGACAGCTTATCACAAGTAGATAACCCATCAAGTATTGCCGTCAGCCCTAAACAGAATATGCCTAAAGCTTGGCTTCTCTGATGACCTGGTGTGAAGTCTTATCAGATGTGTGATAGCTTATCAGACTTGGTCGTCAAGACACCTTGATCAAACATAAAAACTTTAGGTTACCTCCCAATAACGCCTGATTTAGTGTTGTGGCACGACTTAGTTATCTCGATCGGTAAATAACATACTTTACCATAGAATAGATGATACGGTGACATGCCAACTGGTGTCTTGAAAGTAGTACGATACGCCCAAAAAGCGTCATCTAGCTTTCGAGACCAATCTTTCCTACTAGCGTTCACCATTTTAGCTAAGATGGCCTTAATCTCCCAATTCGATACCTCTACTTTCCCACTAGTTTGTGAGTGATATGGGGTCTCTACTCTATGCTATTTCACCCAGTATTTTGCCAAAGTCACCCAAAACACTTTGTTGCAAAAATGAGATACTCCGTTGCTTATAAGAGTACATGGTACTCCAAAGCAAGAGAAGATGTTCTTTTTAAGAAACACCATAACTCTCTTTCCTTCATTATCTGACAAGGCGACGACTTCGACCTATTTTGATACATAATCAACAACAACTAGAATGTACTTCATCCGTATGATCTTACAAAAGGTCCCATTAATTCGATGCCCCATACGTCAAAAAATTATACTTTAAGCATCTTTGTCAAAGGCATCTCTTGCCTCTTGGAGATTGACCCCTACCTATGGCATTGGTCACACTTTAGTACAAACTCGTGAGCATCCTTGAATATTGTTCACCAATAGTAACCACTCTGTAACACCTTTCTAGCTCTTCGATCACCTGCATGGTGACCTCCAACTGGTGAAGCATGACATGCTTCCAGTATACACAATACATCCAATTTTGACACACATCTCCTTATAATATTGTTAGCACATCATCAAAAAATATATGCTTCATCCCAGAAGTAGTGTGTCACATCATGGAGAAATTTCTTTCTTTGATGGAAAGAAAGATTTTCTGAAATGACTTCATTCACAACATAGTTTGCAAAATCAAAGTACCAAGGCATTTTCTCCATAGCATTAGACAAGATCTCTTCATTAGGAAATACATCATATATCTCCATTTCATCACTAACTATTTCCTTACCTTCCATCCTAGATAGACGATCCACAACTTAGTTTTCACAACCCTTCCTATCTTTGACTTTAAAGTTCAATTCTTGGAGAAGAAACACCCATATAATCAAACTTGGTTTTGCACCTTCTTATCCATCAAATATCTCAAGGTTGTGTGGTCAGTGTGAACCACCACCTTGGTCCCTAGCAGATAAGCCCTGAATTTCTCAAAAGCATAAACTACAACAAGGAGTTCCTATTTGGTGACGGTGTAGTTCTTTTGAGCTTCATTCAGTGCTTTGATGGCGTAATAAATTGGATGAAACAATTTTTCCTTCTTTTGTCCCATCACAGCTCCAAGGGTAACATCGTTTGCATCACACATAATCTTGAACAGTTTTGACCAATCAGGTGCAATAATGATAGGGCCCTCTACCAACTTCTTTTTAAGGCATTCAAATGCCTTCGAGCAATCATCATCAAAGGAGAACTTAACTTATTTCTCCAAAAGTTTGCAAAGTGGATTTGCAATCTTAGAGAAGTCCCTTATAAACCTCCGGTAAAATCCAGCATGTCCGAGGAAACTACACACTCCCTTCACTGAAATGGGTGGTGGTAGCATCTCAATAACCTCTACCTTGTCTCGATCTAACTTTATCCCATTTTCTGAAAGATTTTGCTGGAGAAAAATACCCTCATTCACCATAAAGTGGCATTTCTCCCAATTAAGCACCAACTTGAATTCCACACATCATTGCAAGGCTATACTCAGGTTTGCCAAACATAGCTCAAATGAATATCCTACCACCAAAAAATCATCCATAAACACTTGAAAGGTGTCTTTAACCATATTTGAGAAAATAGACATCATACACCATTGGAAGGTGGAAGGTGCATTACATAACCCAAACGATATCCACTTGAATGCGATAGTGCCATACGGGCATGTAAACGTTGTATTATCCTAATATTCAAGAGCTATACAAATCTAATTATACCCAGAATAACCATCCAATAAGTAATACCACCCCCTTCTTGCCAATCGATCAAGCATTTGATCTATAAAGGGCATCGGGAAGTGGTCTTTCAAAGTACATAAGTTTAGTTTGCAGTAGTCCATGAATACTCTCCACCCGGTCACAGGCTTGAGTGGAATAAACTTATTCTTTTCATTTGCAACAACAATCATGCCCTCTTTCTTGGGTACACATTGAACTGGGCTACCCATTTACTGTCAGAAATAGGATAAACCACTCCTGCATCCAGCCATTTAATAATTTCCTTCTTAACCACCACTTGTATCAGTGGGTTAAGACGATGTTGGTGTTCGATTCTTGGAGTGTAGTCCTCCTCAAGCAGTATCTTATGAGTGCAGATACCAGGGGAAATGCCAATAATATCTGTAATGGTCCATCCTATTGCCCTTTTGTACCTTTGAAGTACCAAAATATGTGCTTCCACTTGTTACTCACCCAAATCATCTGCAATAATAACGGGTAATGTGTTTCAGCTATCCAAAAACACGTACCTTAAATGCCTTGGACGTTCTTGTAATTCCAATACCGTGGCTCTTCGATGGATGTCTTAGCCGGTGGTGTTGGTGGATTAGCAAGATCAAGATCTATATTCTTAGGAGCATAAGAGTATGAACCCATTCCTGACAACGCATAAACAATCTCTTCGTACTCCTCAATGCCTTCACAATCAAAATTCATCAGTACTGCAGCTAAAGGCTCTACAACAAGTTTCTCCTCTATTGATACCTCCTGCTTATCCTCATAATATACATCAACAGTTGAGAACACACTTATTTATTTATGCTGCTTCATTGATTTGCATACATCAAATCGGACAACTTCATTATTCAACCTGAATAAGAGCTCATTAGCTCATAAATCAATCAGCATACTTTCGGCTGTGAGGAAAGGTCAACCCAAGATTATGGGTAACTTGAAGTCCACCTCACAATCTAGAATGATGAAATCTGTAGGAAATATAATGCTCAACACTTTAACCAGCACATCATACAAAATGCCAATAGGTCGTTTTACCAACCTTGTCCTCCATCACAAGTTGCATGTTGGTGGGTGTGGGATCGCCCAAACCCAACTTCTTATAGATGTCTAGAGGCATCAGATTGATGCTTTCTCCCAGATCACATAAGGCCTTAGCAAATTCCAGAGACCCAATAGTACAAGGAATAGTGAATTCTCCTGGGTCTGCTTTCTTTTGCACCAAGGACCTTGTAGAAATAGCACTACAGTGATGGAGGTTATCCATCGGTCCGTATTTCACCACTCTTTTTGCCGTCACAAGATCCTTCATAAATTTAGCATATCCTGGCATTTATTCAACTGCCTCGACCAATGTCACATTCACTGTCAGCTGCTTCAACATTGCCATGAATTTACTAAACTTTATATCTTTGACTTTATTTTTCAATCTCTGAGGAAAGTGAGGAGGTGGTTTTGGGAGATTCTTCACCACTACTTCCTTTTAATTCTCTGTCCCTTGTTCTATTTCATCAACCTGTTGACGATTGGAAGGGATATCAATGTCATCCAGCTTTTCAGACTCCACTTGGGTACTTTCTTCAAGCTCAACATCTTCTTTGATCACCTCATCATTCACAGCTTTGACCAAAGAAAGTCCTGATAAAACCTTACCATTTCGTGTGGTAATAACCATGCACAAACCATCATTCCGAGGGTTCTAAATTGTATCACTTGTCAACGTTCCACTTTTTCTCTTATCCAATGCTGCAGAAAGTTGGCTCATTTGTTGTTCCAACTGTTTGATCAAAGTGGAGTGGGAGTTTACCAACTTACTCATAGAAGAAAAATCGGTCTTCATGGTAGTCACCCCAGAGTTGGTAGCATCAAATCCTTTTAACAATTTCTCCATCATGTCCTCCATGGAAATCTTACCAGAGCTAGTTGCCGCATTATCTCTGCTTCCGGGAGGTACATACAACCCACTTCTATCATTCTTTCTCTTCCAATTTCATTGATCCGAATCCTTATATCCAGCCTTGTCGTAATAAGTATCACCTTGATTTCCTTGGCTATTGCCTTGGAAACCCCCTGGTTATTCAAATAGTTGGCTTCCTCTTCTAAATCAGAATCATTTTTACCTTGTGATGCAACAACTTTCACTTTTTTAGTCTTTACAGATAATAGGTTCTTGGTTAATAAATCCATTTGCATCTTCAAGAGTGCCATGTCTTGTTCATATTCTTCCTCTTTCTTCTGTTGTTCCGCAGTTATGCCAACAGACATAGTAGGGCTTGCTACCACAGAATCCCTGGTATGCCAAGCTCTACATTGTTTGGTCATCTAATCAAGCATCTCCAAGTCCTCTTGAAGAGTAAGATCCACAAATGATCCCCCTGCAGCATTATCAACAACTGGCTTTGCAATAGAGTTCAAAGCCCGATAAAGAGTCTCCATCAGGTGAATATCTGTCATGTTATGGTTTGGACACTGCATCAGCTTCTTTTTGGACCTCTCCCATGTCTCATGGAGAGATTTGATTGGGAGTTATCTAAGGTTACTAATCTCATCCATCAACTGTACCCTTCTGGAAGGTGGAAAGAACCTTTCTAGGAAAGCCTCTTTCAACTGCCTCCAGTTGGTTATAGAATTGGGAGTCAGCTCATTAAGCTACAATGTTGCCTCTCTAGACAGAGACAATGGAAATAAACGTAGGTGGATGGAATTCTGTCCCACACTCGGGTTATCAAAATACTTTCAAATAGTGACAAAGTTCACTAAATGCATATTGGGATCATCTCTTGGGAGTCCACCGAACAACCCCTTCCGGTGAAAGAGTTGAATCATTGTACTAGTAATATTGAACTTCTCTCCTAGTGCTAGAGGTGGGGAATAATATCTCCAGTAAAACTAGCTCCATCCATTGCATCATCATCCTCAATAGGATCAAATTGCACATCTTGGCGATCAGGTCTCACCTTTAAAGGACAGTTTCTATTTTCATTTCTGTTCACTGGTGTAGCTACCTCCGCTACACGCCTTCAGTTAAAAGGATTCAGTAATTCTTCATATCCCAAGTCATCATTATTTAGATTTGGATGACGGGCTTGTTGACCGTCGTTCTGCAGATTAACCTAAGCTTTAGCTAAGGCGGCTAGCCTATCAGCTTCTTGTGGGTCTTCCATTCTGCAGATCAGTTGGGGATCCGGATTGAACGGTAATAGCATTTCTCCTGAACTTCTATTTTTTAGCATACACCACTGTGTTCCTGTAACAAATAAAAAAACAAATATCATAAAATTAGGAAACTTGACTAACAGTCAATTAGCGCACATAAACTTAAATTTACAACTGTTTTCCCCGGCAACGGCACCATTTTTTATAACGCTCAACTTACATGCCAATTTAGTGCTAGGCGGTCGTCGTCAATATATTTTCTCAACTTTAAAGTCAGGGTCGAATCCACGAGGAACAATGTGAGTGACTATTAAACTAATTTGAAACTATAGATACAAGTTAACTTCAAAGAAATGATACAAAAGGATAAATTGGGGTTTTTTAATGATTGAACAAATTTTTGTTAACACGTCAATTCTTCGTCGAACTCAAAGCTTAAACTGTAATATTTCAAAACAATGATATAGAGAAACTAGAGTTGTGATCACTATGATTAGTAATCCTCCATTGAATAATAGTTGTAGTATTGGATTCTCATGACTTATGGGAAACACCAAATTATCAGTATCGACAGTTCATCTAAGTGTTTCTATACCTACCTAGATGTTGAGTTCCCTTATTCTCTCGAAATTAGGAACCTTCTATTCATACTAATTTTATTTCGAGTTGATTAATCTTGTTACAACATTAATTATTAGGTGGGAACTTAACCTTCCTAAATCCTCGTTGATAATTCACTGCCTTTAGTTTATTTCTCAGTTCGAGCAAATCAACATAAGGCGAGATCTATTGTTTGCAACTAACAAAAAATAATTAATACAAAAGAATTATCAAGATGTTCCCACAATCACTCGAACCCTAACCAACTATTAAGACAATACAGAAGTAATCATAGATCCCACAACCTTAGTTGTTGGTTTTAGTTCCACATAAAAGAGAAAGTAATAACAATAACTGAATTCATAATTCAAAGTGATTAAACTTACAAAAGATGTAGTTCAAAAATTGATTCTCTTCCCAAATTCAAGAAGAATATCCCACAACTAAATCAAAGAATTGAAAATTGAAATCCAAGTATAGATACCAAAGAGAAGTAAAGTAATCTTTGGAATAAGTTCAAGATGTTCCGCACCCTCAATGAAACCCTAAAAGCTGCTATTTATATCCGTAACTTAAGAAAAATTCAAAATTAAAAATTCAAATTATTCTCCTTAGCTGACGATATGTCTGACGGCTTATTAGAGATCTGATAGTTTATCAGATCATGTTGTCAGACATGATTCCCATTTCTTGCTTTCTTCTTATGTGTGGCGACATTCCTGATAACTTATCAGAGATCTGATAGCTTATCAGGATATGTCATCAGAAAATCTTCTTTCTCTGAGTGACGACATTCTTGACGGCTTATCAGACACCTGATGGCTTATCAGGAGATGTCATCACACTTCTGCTCTAACTTCCTCACACCATCTACAGCTGACAATGACTCTGATAACTTATCAGACAAGTCGTCAACTACACTTTCATGGCCACTTATTCCAAATTCACCTCTTTTTCTCTTATTGTCTTTGGTTTTCTTGCATCTTGACTTTCCTGCATTATCAAAGAGAAAGAAATCAAAAATGACAAAAGTTAATTAAGACTTTACAATTATTTCTAGTTAAAAGCCTCAAATGTGTTAGCATTAGCTCACACATCATTATGGGGAAAAGTCCAAAATGCTCCTTCAGAATTTAAAAGTTCAGTAAAATCCCATTTATAGGCACCATCGCGTCGCGTCGGGCACCAACACGTTAGGCATTGGAACGTGTCGGACACCAATGCGAACCGACATCGCGATGCGTCCTGTCTTGCAGGCACTATCAGTTGACTTACATCCTTTGATATCTAACTTGCAGGCACCTTTGATATTGCTTTCTCCCTCTTTTGGCATAGTTAAAAATAGCACCACAACAAACAGACAAAAAGTGTAGAGAAAAGTGTAATAGTAGACATATAACAGATAAACAGTCTAAGTGATTACCAGAGGATTTAAACAAAGCAAACAAAAGTGTAGCAGACAATGTGTAAAAGTTATTTTACAAACTAAAAAAGGAGATAGGACCCCTTTTTGAATTAAATTAATCATTCATCGCTTGGCTAGGAAATATGTGAGGGTGTTGTGCCTGTTATGGTAGAATTTGTCAGATGATTTTTCAACATTTTTAAGAAAGGAGTAGTAAGATCTCTAGACAGATATTGTAAGATCATCATTTGAGGAGTTGACTTGAGACTTGAGGGAGTCCATGCGAGTAAACACTCTGGTGAACAGTTTGATGTCTTCTTGTTTAAAGTCATCGAGTGTCAGTCGGACAATGCCTAAATTGGTGCTTGTGCTCTTCCCAAGATCTAGTAACTTGGAAGTCGACTCCTAAAGCAGCATTACTCCTTCCTCAATAGTTTTGAAGCTATCCTAGAGGTCCTCCAGTTCCTTCAATACAGGGAGCATGGGGTTAGAAACAAGCTTGCTTACCTTGGGGAGATCAAATTTTTCTCAGGCAGAGTCCTTGTTGCCTCATTTATTTTCTACCAAGACATATCCCATGATGTCAAAAGTTTTAGAGTCATAAGTAGTAGAGACTTCAACCGGGGGGGGAGGGGTATGCAATGAGTTTAATAGAGTAATACAGGAAATCCGAGTAATCAACAATCCATATGACAAGCTGGCAGAGGGATGAATACTCGTTGCACTCTTAAGCATATATTCGCGGATCCAAGAAGCCCAATTTATCTTGTGTTTTTTCACCATGCAATACAGGATGAACATATCACGGTAGGTAATGTTGTTGAGGGATCCCTTCCTTGGCATTAGTGTGGCAGCAATGATGTGGGCCATGATGCGAAACATAAAGCATAGAGACAAGGGAACAAAATTATTAAACATTATGTTCGGATCGGTAAATATCCTTTTATCTCTTCAAAGTTAATTTCAAAATCCTCGAGCTAGGAGTCATTCATAAAGAGGATTACACAAGAAAACTTTGTATCAAATACCTTTTCAAACAGAAAGTCATTCAGTATGGTTCTTGTTCCATGCACAAGAGTCTTAAGTTCGCCGCTGTTAGGAGAGAGTCTTTTATTAGTATATAATATATGAATAGGATTCTCATAAACTTCAAGTCCACATTGATGAAAAACTAGTGACAAGGCTTGAAATATAAAAAAGTAACTGATACTACAATGGGCTTCCTTAAATTGACAGAGACTGATTACCCGACCGGGTCCAATGGAGTGAATTTTGAAGACTGAGAACTTTTATTTGAGAATTGGGATTGGCTTTGGTCTCTTCTTAATGACAACCCATGCGTGGAAGTCATTTTATTGGAAGAAGATTTTGAATTTGTTCTTATAATAGGAGTAGTGTTGTTCGTTGAAGTATAGTGTTGTTGTGGAGGAGTGGCCATATTGAAGGAGAGCACTAGGAATTTGGTATTTTGTCATTTGATCTTTGCTCACGTGCGGTTAAGAAACACAATTAGTGAGACCTGCTCTGATACCAATTGAAATTCAAGAGGGGTGAATTAAAATTTCTGTGAGTCGACTGTTGAGTCTTCACAGTCGACTTACATGGAAGTTAATATACTTCACAAACCATATTAGATTTAGACAAATAGATAAATAAATAAGAAACTTGAAATATTGACATGAAGATTTATCCTAGTTCGGAACACCAATATGGTGCCTACTTCCAGTATCCTTGGGATTCAAGTTTCCTTAGATCTTTCAAAGTAGAGTTCAAGTACAATGTTGGTAAACAAGTTCTGAAGAATTATTTTGTTTCTCAGATCTTGTGACGCAACCTCAGTTTATATTACAAAGTTGACTCTATCTAATTCTTTATATAGCTATTATAAACTAAGAAGTACAAAGATTTGTTTGACTAGATTGAGACACTCTGAGATTCTTTCTTGAAGTTGTGTGAGTATTTCGGTCTTTGGTCTTCTCTTTTATAATCATCAGCTGCTTCAGCTTCTATTCTTCATAAGGGAAACCAAGAGATTTCTTCTCAATCAAGGATGTAAATTGATTCCTTGATTGAGGAATG
The DNA here is from genome assembly GCA_030864215.1 of Capsicum pubescens. Taxonomy (NCBI): domain Eukaryota; kingdom Viridiplantae; phylum Streptophyta; class Magnoliopsida; order Solanales; family Solanaceae; genus Capsicum; species Capsicum pubescens. The sequence continues at coordinate 34,694,086 of CM061546.1, forward strand.
GCACCATAAAGTATGTTCGTATCAGATATGTTCATACGTGGTGCAGTTTTCACAGCCATACATGACCATATCAAATATGTCCATGTAGAGGGTGTGGTCTTCTTTACTTTTGCTCTTCGTCTTGATTTATTCTATTTTCCACAATTCTGGGAGTCCAGTATTCTCCATGATTGATAGTGTGGCTACTTTCCTTTTTCTTTTGTCTTGATTGATTTTCTTGCCATAAAACTTGAAAGCCACTAATTTTCGTGATTGAAATTTTTCCAATCTCAAAGTTAGCTTTCTTGTGATTGACATTCTTCGAATCTTAGAGCCGGTTTTCTTATGAGTAGATGTTTATTTCCTTTCTGGCTTGATTCTTCTTGATCCTTTGTATCTTTGGTGTATCCTAAAAGATATTTGTTTATTAGTTTGACTTTATTAAAACATATAGTAAAAATATGGGGCTAATATAAAGTACATTCCAAAAATACCACTTACATTTCTAAATAAACAATAATTTTACTACCTCAAGAGTTATTTTTGAATTTAGTTGGATTCGTCCTGTGTAACACTATACAACAAACATAGTAATAGTCAATATTCAAAAGAGATCAACTTTTTGTTATTCACTTGGAAACAAAATCTTTTTTCTAAAGTCTATTATAGCTGGTGAGTTAAATATAAGCATCAAATTAGGAAAAAGAAGTTACTAAAATATAATAATTTTGGTAGCAAAGCTGTCAATCAGGAACTTACCGTAGAGAAAGTGGAAGCCACATAATAAAGGGGGAAGGTTATAGCATGAGCAGCCTATAAATATACTGCATAGTTGGTACTTGATCTCTACCATTTTTTATCTTAGAGAAAAAGTGTGACATCCATACTTCATACATATGTTCTTCATTTTCTTCAACAATATTATTTATTCCAATTTCTTCAAGATTCATCTCTTTTTTTTTTATTTTTTTGATCCTTCTCTTGCTTTCTCTCTTTGTATTTTTTCCTCAATACAAATTGACACAAGTATTTTGTAATATCCTCATCAAAACTTTGGAAAACAAGGCTTATCTTTACATTAAAAAGACATTTGATGAGGATGTTGTGAAATACTTGTGCTAATTTGTCTTGAGGAAAAACAATACAAAGAGAGAAAGTTTGAGACGGATCAGAAAAAAATTGAATGAGATGAGTCTTCAAGAAATTAGTAACAGTGTCAGCTTTTTGGTGAAGCAGGTGAAGCTCCTACTTTTGGCCCCAATTTTTGGGGCCCGCAGTTTACATCACCATTTATTCAAAACAAAAAATAGTATGGGTATTTATATTCAATAAGCTCAAAAATTGAAAGAGTAAAGGGCCCATTGTACCAAAAATTATTAAACGTTTATTTTTAAGAAAGTACAATTTTGAAAAAGGCAAACACAAAGGACTTGATCTGTCTATGCCTTGAAAAAGGCAAAATACATGTTTATAGGTAAAAAAGATATGTAATGAAGAACAAAAATTAATTACTACTTTTCATTTTTCTTTTATTGAATGAAGAAAATAACGTACATATTCATTCTTCCCTATTTATTTACCTTCAATTCTTACTTTTTTTAAATTCTTTTGCTATCAAATCTTTAATTGTTCAAGAGATTGTTTTCATAATATTATTATTGATCCAATTTTTCTTGAATATCAAGATTGTTGGTAGTTTATGAAGATTGAATTTAGTAGTTTCAGATCAAGTTATTAAACTAGGTTCTATAGTTTTAGTTTTATTATTTTTATTATTAACTTTTTGGTTAGATAATTTTGTATGCTTATATATTGATATTTGGTAGACATATTTTGTTATTTAATAATTTTTTTTATTTTTTAGTTGTGTAGATATAAATTACTCTTTTTCTATTTATTAAAATTTAAATATGTCAATTAAAAATGTGAATCCAGTGTTGTGGATGAAATTAGTAAGAAATCTAATATATATAGATCCTCAAGAAAATCAAGAACTTAATGAACCAAATAATTGTATTCCTAAAAATATATATGATCCTAGTCAATGGATCAATATCGATACAAAATTGAGGGACTTACTAGTGGAAAAGAGATCAATTAAAATTAGTGATACAAAATTTTCAAATGATAAAGTATCAAGACATTTTTCTAATGTCCATTATTTTCAAATTTTAGCAAATGGAGAAAGGCATAAAAGAAAATGGTTAATTTATTCTAGAGATTTGGATAAAATATTTTCCTTTTGTTATAAGTTGATTAATACAAATTCTAATATTAGTAATAGTAAACTAGCAAGTGAAGGTAGTAGAGATAGGAGAAATCTTAGTGCTAATCTTAAGCTCATGAGATATCAAATGAACAAATTATTAATACGGGTGTATGGATTGATTTAGAAATAAGATTGAAGAAAATTAAAATGATTGATTAAGATGTTCAAGATCATATCAATAGGGATAGAGAGCGCTGAAAAATTATATTATCAAGAATTATTGCCGTAATAAAACTCTCGACAAAAATAATTTGGCATTTAGGGAAAAAAATGAGAAGATTATTTATCAAAAAAAAATGAGAAGATTTATCAAGAGAATAATGAAATTCTCTTAAGTCTGCTTGAAATTATTGTTGAATTTGATTCATTCATGAAAGATCATATCCGACGAATTAAATATTATGAAATTCACAATCCTTACTTAGGACATAATATACAAAATGAGTTAATAAATTTATGGCCAAGTGAAATTAAAAAATAAATTATTGAAAAAGTCATAAAAATAAAATTATTTTCAATTTTACTTGATTGCACTTTGGATACTAGTCATCAAGAACAAATGTCTTTTATATTGAGAAGCATGGATATTTTAACAACTCCAATAAAAATTACTAAGTATTTTTTAAAAATTTTAAAAGTGGATGATACAAGTGGTAAACGTCGTTTTGAAGTTATTGTAGATGAAATTAAAAATATTGAACTTGACATTTATAATTTAAGAGGGCAAGAATATGATAATGGATCTAGTATAAAGGAAAAATACCAAGGAATTCAAAAAGGATTTTTAGATTTAAATCCTAGATCATTTTGTATACCATGTGGTTGTCATAATATAAATTTAGTACTTAGTGATGTTGCTAATTCTTGCACAAAAGCTATTTTATTTTTTGGAGTGGTACAACGTATATATTTACTATTTCTTCTTCTACTAAGCGAAGAGAAGTTTTAAAAGATAGTGTACCTGGCCTACCTCTTAAATCATTGTCACAAACATGATGGAAAAGTAGTATTGAAAGAGGTAAGACCATAAGATTTCAAACTCCACAAATAAGAGATGCTTTACTGAAATTAGTAGAAGATAGCGAGGATCCAAAAACTAAAAGTGAAGCTAGTTTCTTAGAAACATGTGAGCCTAAAAATTTTGAGTTTTTATTGAGTATGACTATTTTGCATTATATTTATTTGCAGTTAATTTTGTTAGCAAATCCTTCCAATCAAAATATATGAATATTGATCTTGCTATATATCATTTAACTGGTTTAATTTTTTTAAAAAAAAATATAAAGAGCAAATATTCTTAAGTGCTATGATTTATGCTAAAGAAAATGCATTTGAGATGAATATAGAACCTAAATTTCATACCAATTATGTAATACATAGAAAAAAATAATTTGATGGGAATTTTAATAATGAAATCACAGTCTCTTAAAAAATCTTTTAGAGTTGATTACTTCTTATATATAGTAGACCAAACTATTGTTTCTCTTTAAAATAGATTTGGACAATTTGAAGCTTATGAAAATATTTTTGAATTTCTATTTAGTGGTAAAAAATTGAGATCACTAGAAGATGAGAATTTAAAAAAACATTGTCTAAACCTTGAATGTTCTTTAAAATATAATAATCATTCTGATTTTGATGATTTAGACTTATTTTTCGAGTTAAGAGTGCTAAAAGATAGTAAGAGTAGATATAAATACATAAATTGATATACTCAATCAAATAAAAAGACTCGATTCTTTTCCGAATGCTTATATTATTTATAGAATAATGTTAAATATTCGTGTAAAGAAGTTTTTCAAAATTAAAACTGATAAAATCTTACTTGAGATCAAAAATGTCTAAGGAAAAATTGAATGGATTAGATATATTATCAATTAAAAAAGAATTATTAGAAGAAATCGGCTATAAGACAATTATTCATAATTTTTGCATCTCAAAAAGCTAAAAAGAATAGATTTTAAATAAAATTATATATTAAATAGATTTTTCTTGAAAAAAAAAATCAAGGCCTCTCATGAAGTTGGCTTTAGACCCCCAATGGTGTTGACCCACCCCTGATTGGTAACAATAATATTTTTCAAGAAAATGAAGAACAATATGAAAAAAGGAAAACGTTTTCTTTTTCCTTCATTTTATGAAAAAAAAAATACATAGAGAAAAATGAGAGAAAGATCAGAAAAATATAAAAATGAGATGAATCTTGAAGAAATTGGTAACAATAATATTGTTGAAGAAAATAAGTAAAAAGCATAATCCAAAATTTTCTCCTTCAAATTTAATACCTTCCGATGTACTACTTCATTGCCCTTTATGCTATGGAGTATTTCATACTCATTTAGAATTCATAAATTATGTACAAGTTGCTCACCCATTATCATCCAAGCGAAGAGCCATCCTGCATTCTCCTGTATTTGCATCCTATATTATTTTGTAGGAAATCTGCCATAATCTCAACCAGTTGTTCAACAACGTGCGAGTTTGCAAAGAAATGATAGAGCTGTTGTCCAACCATCAACGTCTTTGAATCGTAATGAGCCGAGAACATGAGGTAGATAACCACCAATCAATTGGCAACAGATGGAAAGAAGCATCAACATTTGCAAACTGTTACTTTTACAGGACCATTGATCAATCAATTGGATGTTCCTATTCCATCAAAAACAGATGAAGTAGTTAACATAGATGAAGAACAAAATGATGTGAACTTAAACTTGAGGCTTTGATTAGAGAAAAAATTATGTTGATCTTCTTTATAAAGGTATGCCTAAGAATGTACTAAGTTTGGAGTCTTTTTGTTTCTAGTATTATTGTTATATGTTTGTTTGATCCTAGGGTGTCTAAAAGGGAGAGTCTGTTATTTTATTTTATTATTTGTCAGGCATGGTGAGGTTTAAAATTGCGTTTTGATTGGTATATTTTATTTATATTTATTAAAATATTTGTCTTGATTTAAATAATCCAATTCGTTTATTTGTGTGCAAATATTTCTTTGTTTCCTTGTCGAGTATATTAAAGAAACAAAATTATTATAGTTCAAATGTAGTTAATTTCACCTATTATTACTATGTGAAAATGTCAAGTTTTGGCCTTGTCAATCAATATGACATATCACTTGATCCACTACCGATTTGCGACCTTGTAATTTCTGCATCATAATTTTAAAAACTATCACTGCTTTCCTCGCTTTTTTTCTGTTCCCTTATTTTCAAAAATTAAATTTATAAAGTTGAAAGTTAATTTTGTAGGATCCAAACTGTCTACAAGATTACAACAATATAGTCATAATGAAAATTATTGAATGGTACTTTGTTCCATTCCAAAAGACTCTATCAACCATTGCTTAAGTGTAACGACCCGAACCGGGGCCCTGGCCATGAAGTAAATTTCAAACCAACCAAGGACTATGATGACCCTTTAGTATTACCTAAGCATAGTAATAATAAGAAACTGCAAAAGTCAACCCATAGAATAAAGGAAATTTAACGAACCAAAAGATCAAGTTTGTAAGTTAAAACCAAATCCAATAAAGTAACAACCCAATACTGTCTACAAAGACTCTAACCATGAAAAACTAACCAAGTCGGGTCATGACCCCGACTATACCAGAAGAAAATCAAAAGTACTAAAATAGTAAAGAGTCTAAAAGGAAACAAGGTCTTCTAAATGATGGAGGTCTCACCACTTCACCAGTTGTCCAATAGGAATACTGAACCACCTAAAGATGCACAGGGTCAAAAGAAAATGCCTTCAAACCTACATCACATAAATGATGTAGCGTCCGTGGATGTTCAGTGCGACGAGTACTGGCATGCAACCCAAGAAAAAGGATAAAATATGCACAGTCATAAAACATATGCTCAACAACCATCAAAATAATAATATGTCGGAGAAATGTGGAAAGGAACATAAAACATGACCATTTAAAATTTAATCATAAACTGTATAGCTTGCACCAACCTTCAGGCACCCACGGGCCCTATGGGTCCATCTCCCTCTATCGAAAGGGCCCCAATCCATGTTGGACGCATGGACCGAAGATTAAGTTAAAGTCACCAATAGACATTAACCTCCCAATAAAATAATTGTGTACTACTACGCGAATCAAGCAAACAACGGTCATCCATATTTCAGGACAAGACCTCCCAACATCGGCAAACGTGGTTTCAAGTGTTGGTTCCCCGAGACTACACTTTCTCGATGAAGCTATACAATTCCCTTTACGCATGATAAAAATATTTTTCACTCACCGATAACCACGCCTTACCATTTTTATTTAACCATTTAAACTCCAAATTTCAATTTATATATTCAATGTAAACCATTTTTCATTAATGTCATTCAATGTTTAAAAGGATGAGTTAAACACTATGAAAATCTCCATTTAAAACCAAGTTATGACATAAGTTGAGGTTCATATCTTTTACATGCAAAAACCATATCCATTATGAAATCAAGATATCAATTTTCCCTATTTTATAAGTCACAGTTCAGTTGACAAACCAATATTCAAACACGAAAAAACAAACCATTAAAAGAAAGGGAAAAACCAATACAAATATAACCAAAATCTTTCAATCCTAACTTTAAACAGTCATTAAAACATAAGAATATCTAGTAAATATTATAATTACAATACAATTGAAATAAGGGAGTGTCAAACATGCCTTTTTGAAGAGAAATTTCCCCGGGATAGCAAGAAGAGAGCCCTTAGCTTGGACCCTAACCTCTTTACTTTTCATCCTAGCTTTTGTTCACTCTTGAGGATGGGGAGTAGAAAGAACATGTATAATATCATAACTGATGAGTAAATAAGGTTTACATAGGAACTAAAGTCGTTTAATAGGGTAAACGATCAAAAATCCCTCACCCCAAACTTAAAAAAAATCAAAATTCACGTTTTGGACCCTTAGGCGTTGCACGCCCTTAACGCAGAGCGACAAGAGCGTGGCATGTTCTTATCAGGGACCTTCACTGGTTCCATTTAAGAGTGTGCCACCCCTCCATGGCATGCCCTTAACGTGAACTCCTACTATTTTGGGGTCCCGATATGACCTAAAACGCGACCTAGAAATTCCAAAATGCTCCCTTAGGGTCCCTTTACCTTCCCTTATCATAATTCCACTAAAAAAATTTCATTAAACTCCAAGGATGCATCAAATTAAATTCATTAAAAAATCTAGGGGTTAACATACTTAGTCTCATTTTCTTATGCCTTAGACCCCTCAACACCCGGGGTGTTACGTTAAGACTTAGTGAACCTAGAATTTCTTTCACGATTCGATCCCAGGCCCTGGCCGTGACGGTCTTCCCAGACCAGTGAAGGACTAAGAAGACCTCTTGGCATGTCATTATAAGCATAGTCATAATAAAGCACGGCATTTGGCCCATAAAATAGGAAATTTCAAATGAAATAAAAATCCAAAATTCAAGTTTGGAAATACGACATAAACATATTTACCAAACACAGTCTACGGAACCTCTAGCAATATGAGTAATATCCTAAACTGGATATGGCTCTAAAAATACCATGGATAAAATAAACAATGTTTGAATAAATGAAACCAAAGGTCATCCGTAAGAGGGAACGCTTAACACTCATTGGTTGCTGTCATAAGAGGATCCTTGTGCTGCAAAGAATCATGAGAGAATGCTGGCATGCAACTCTGGGGAGAGGGGCAAAATAATTTGTAAAGTGAATTATTAAATCTCAATATATATTATCTCAAAAATAAAAATCATGAAATAGAGGGCTCAAGATATAAAAACATAGTCATTTTAAAACTTTATCATGGACTAAGCTGTTTCACCAATTTTTGGCAAGCCCTGGGCTATATGGGTCAGGTCTTCACCCAACCAGCGGGGCCTCAATTCATGTTTGTTGCATGAATTGAGATAAATGTCATTTGTCTATCATATCATATCATCCTCATAGAGGAAATGCGCATAAGGTTATCTCGTTAGGGAGAGAACAACACCTTTGTCGGCAAAACATAGGTTTTGGGTGTTGGTCATTAGGACTTCCACCTTTTTGGTGTACTACATAATCATATTTAAGCCAAATTAATTATTTTTTTCCTCATAAGCATTCATCCATAAAGTTTTTTGTTAAAGTATTCATATTATAATTTGTATTGTCATACTAAGACTTGCAAGTCAGCCATATCATGCCAATATCATTATCATTAAACATTTTAGACTCCAAAAATCCCTCCTTTAAAATCATGAGTATAACTAACAATTGATTTTTCCATAACCATTTCAACACATTCTCATAATATCATACGTTCAATGATACAAAGCACAGAAAAAACATTTATATTTCTTAAGAAACTATAGTTTTCAAGAGACTTAAAATCATGACTTAAATATACAACCATTTCACATTTAACTTTTAAACATAAAGAGTCATCATTTTTTAATAGCCATTTAAGTCTCAATACCCCACATAAATATTCAAAACCATTCATAAAGAAAAGGGGAATTATATATCAAGCTTTCATCATAAAATCCTCAACCTCAGCTTCAAATGATCAATCAAAATATACATAAATAATATTTAAAATTCACACTTTATAAAGTAGTTGAAGTAGGGAGTATTCAACATGCCTTTTCAATGGAGGAAAATTTAGAATAGCTTGACCTTTCATTCAAGTATGGAGTTGACTTGCTTCTTGACATAGAGAGGAAGAGAGCAGAGCCCTTCTTATCGATTTAGGGTGAATGAGACATAGAAAATTGTATAAAAGTAATGGGGTATAGTTTTCATAGCATAGGGACAAAAATACCCCTTAAAATAGCTTTAAAAAAATAAAATCCCATGAGGCAAAATAGAGGGGGGTGCGGTGCACACCCCAAGGCGTGGCCCCCATCATTCCGGGCGAGCCCATCGTGAGGCTAATCCATATGCGGTGAATCCCCATACGGCGCAAGGCCATCGTGAGGCTGAGGAAATAGCCCCTTGCGCTTATGCGATGCGAGGCCATAACACGGCCTTCCCCGTGTGACACATGGTCCCATTTCACATCCCAAATACCCCCGAAGTTCCCAAACTCATCCCATGTCATTTCCTACTTATCCTAAGGGCCGGGTAGGTTCATTTATAAGCAATAAAAAAAGACATAATAACATATGGGGTGTTATTTCTATACTACTTTGTCATGATCCAAAATCAAATTAATTTTGGAGACTGATTAATGTTATTTCCAGCTTAAAATCATAATTGATTATAATAATATCAGTTACAAGTAAAAAAATTGAAGCTTATCCTATATTTCGTAAAGAAATATGAATGTCGTGACATAAAAGTAGTTTAAAAATAAAATGTATTCTGTGTATTGGATTACAACAATATAGTGATAATCTAACAATATTAAATTCATAAGTTTGCAGTGTTATATATAGATTAACATCAGTGAGTTTTGTTGTCATTTAAGATAGGCTCTTGATATCTCATTACACTAATGTTTTTCACCTTGTAATTTACACATCTAAATTATAATGGAAAATGGAAAAATATGCCCTCCAACTATTCGAAGTGAAGCAAATAACCCTCTGTTTGCTTTTGATCTCAAAAATGCCCCTCCCATCCAACTATTATCTCAGTTCTTCCCTTCACTTTAGCAAAATGCCGCCAAGCAGACCATGTGGGGAAAAATCACATGGCCCGTCCACATAAGCATACAGCATGGAAAATCAACCCATTTTGTGATAATGGTCAGAGTTGAAGGTTCAAATTCAATATTTTCATATTTAAGTAAGGCTATTGCTAATTTTACATGACCATTGATCAATCAAGTGGAGTTTCCTTAAGAGTAATTTTAAAATATATTTTTGACTGAAAGTACATTACAAAAATATCAATTACATTTCTAGATAAACAATAATTATATTACCTCAAGAGTAATTTTTGAATTAGTTGGATTCATTCTGTGTAACACTTTACTACAAACATAATCATAGTCATATTCAAAAGAGATCAGCTTGTAGTAATTAACTGTAACGCCCCGAATATGGTACCCGGAATGCTATACGGTGCTCATGATCCAGAAGGACCACAAGCTAACCCATGACTGATATCTGTACTTGAACACTACATAATATACTGTTTAAATGCGGAAATAAAGGTTGCAAAGCCATAAGGTTCAAAATTGTAACATAACTGATAAAACATAACATCTGGAGGAGGTATGAAATACCCAAGACAACTGAAATAACTATCTGAACATGCTAGTTTGAAAATCCTCTAACTAACTGAACTGTCTGAATTAGGAGTTGATGGGACATGTCCCCAACTAACTCCAACTACTGAAATAAATTATTTAATGAGATAATAAAGTAATGGTCATGTCCTCGAAGGATGAGGACTCACTGCTAACTCTAACTGCAGAGACTGGAATGCTACTGATGCTTTGGAGATCGTGCTTCTGAACCTATGGCATAAAGTAAAACACCATAGCGCAAATGCATCAGTACGATTGAATGTACTGGTATGCATGTGAGGTAGGTTGAATGCAAAGGGTTCACATGCGTGAACTATACTAACTAACTGGATAAAATGAATGTGAGAATACATGCATGAATACATAATACCTATAACTGAGTTCGTGATAACATGATTACTGAATATAAGTACTGATAACATGAGCTACTAATAACTGTACAACTGAAATAACTAATACTGAGAGATTGTATCTAACAGTCTAGTTTTTGATGGAACTAGCTGAGTTTCGTACTATTCTAAGTTGATTGTATCTGGCAGTCCAAAATCCTGTAGAACTATCTGAGTTATATTACTGAGACTAAATGACTATATCTGACAGTCCTGATTTTGTATTGAAACTGTGGGAAGTAGTTTTCTAACCGACATGCCCTAAATAAAGCAATATAGCTGAGGTGGGGTCCAATCTATAACCCCAATTAGAAGGGTGTCAATACTGCGCCACTAGTAAGGACAAGCTGTGGGAAACCCTCATCTGACAGTGTACCCAAAAGAGAACGGTGGGGCCCTCATCTGACAGTGCTTATCCACCTTATCAACCATCATCTGACACTGTTAATGTCTCAACCTATGTTGTCTACATAATTCTGGAACGCAAGGAAGACTTCTAAGAATCACACCCTCATCTGACATTGTGTGTTCCCATCCTTGGGTTTACTCGATGATAATTCCTACTCCCATCTGAATAGACACTGAACATGATTAAATGAATTAGACTAAACTGAATTAACTGAGTTTCGTTGACTAATGGAATACTACTGAGATTACAGAATTTCTGATATTTCTGAGATTATTGAGTTTACTGAGTTTTTTTGAGTCACATGACTGACTGAATTTTTATGAACATGGCTTGACTGAGAGTATCTTGAAAACACAACACTAGCTCTAGTCACACAGCTAAATTGTTGGATACAAGTACCCCCAGGACTCTATAGCATGAAACTGACAAAGAATGACTTTCTTGAATACATGAACAACATCACAATCCATAATACAATAAGTTGGAGATTTCATGAAGTAAAAGTTCTAAAGCACCGTAAGGGTTACACATGTATCCATAATTCATTGACTAGGACATTTAATCAAAAATTTGACATGTTTAAACTTGTACATGATTGGGGATTTCTTATTATCATACTAGTATGGCACTTTTCTTTCACATTGACATTTAATCGAACACATGGGGAGAATGCTTTGGTTATACAATCATCAACACATCTAATAAGCATGGATACATGAATCAACATGTAAATTTTAGGGTTTATCATAATTATTATGAAAATCACCACATCCTAGGGTCAATCATTGGAATATATAATTTCAAACATGAATCAAAACCCCACAACACCATGAACATGAATTTCAATTCAATTTAAATCATGAACATTCATAAATACACAAATCTTGGATTTTAAAAAGAGATTCTTGAGCTTCATGGGATAAAGGGACCCATGAATCAACACATGACATACTTGGGTTGTGAGTTTCTTGAAGTTATTGGACTTGAAGAACTTGGAATCTCTTATTTTCTTGAAAAATGATTTGGATCTTGTTCTTGGGGATTATCTTTGAGAGAAGAATAAAATTTGATGTTGTAGATGGATAATGAACTTATGAACCTTGGTCTGATATAATTAGAGGTTAAAACGGGTGGAAAATACCCAAATACCCTTTTAAAAATAATTTTAAAATAGTTGAACGAACTATGCGATGGTGGGTACGACGGTCCGTCGCTGGGTCGATGGTCCGTCGGTCCTGACCGTTGCACCTGGAAAGAATAGAGGTTCACAGCCTCTACTGTGATGGCTTGGGTGACGGTCCGTCGCTAGATCGATAGTCCATCGGCCTATGCCATCACCCTTAGGCAGAAGGTGGTCTCACTACCTCCGCTGCGACGACTTAGGCGACGGTCTGTCAGCCCTCATCGTCGCACCTGGGTAGTTTTGACTACTTTCTGTAAAACAACCATAACTTTCTTCCCCGCTATCGGATTTGGATGAAATTGGTATCGTTGGAAATCTAATTCAATTTCCCACATGATAAAAAGTGAAAATCTTAAAAATTCCACATATATAAAAGTGGATTCATCTTTCAAAGTAAGTTTCTAACATACTTGGGACGATTTCAAGCTAGGTAGAAGTACGGGGTATTACAATATCTCCCCCTTGAGAACATTCATCGTTGAATGAGGTTGAGTGAGAGGGGAGAAGATAAACTAACGTACATACTGAACCTGAATAACTAGAACATGATCGCATGACTAACATGACTGATAACTAAATATATCATACTGAACATGCATATCTGATGCATGTGTAACTGATTCATGAATGCATGAATGAGTGTTCTGAGGAACTAAGTTTCTCACAATGAGAATGCATATCTGACGCATGATTATATAATGGAACTGATACATGAATGCATGACTGACTATGCAATAGTACTTAATACCAAGTTTATATTGAAATTTCGGGACATAAAATGGATACCAAGCTTGTAACTAAAATCGGAACATGAAACTGAAAAGCTTAAGGAGTACTATTACCTTGAGCTAGACTGAGTTTGCGAAGAAGAGGTGAGGATACTTGGTCCACATGTCTGCTTTTTCTTCCCAAGTATCTCCCTCAATGGACTGATTCCGCCAAAGAACTTTGACTAGATGGACTTCTTTGTTCCTCAATCTACAAGTCTGATAGTCTTCAATTTCAACTGAAATCTCTTCATAAGAGAGGCTGTTTTGAACATCTATGCTCTGAATAGGGACTACAACTGCTGGGTCACCTATTCACTTGTTGAGCAAAGATACGTAGAAGAGTGGATGAACTGAGGCTAGATCTGAAGGCAATTCAAGCTCATAAGCTACCTTTCCTAAATGACTGAGAATTTTGAAGGGACCAACATATCAAGGACTAAGATTTCCCTTCTTGCCAAATATCTTCACTCCCTTCATGGGAGAGATCATTATATACACATAATTACTATTCTCAAACTTGAGATCCTTTCTACACACATCTGCATAAGACTTTTGTCGGCTCTGAGCAGCCTGGAGTCTTTCTCTGATCAACTAGACTTTCTCTAAAGCATTGAATACTAAGTCATGCCCTATGACTGAGGCCTCACTAATTTTGAACAAACCAATTGGAGATCTACATCTTCTACCATAGAGATCTTTGAATGGAGCCATCCAAATACTAGAATAATAGTTGTTGTTGTATGCAAACTCAATCAAAGGAAAGTGGTCATCCCAACTACCCTTGAAATCAATTGTACACACCCTTGGAATATCTTCTAAAGTCTGAATGGTCCTTTCTGCTTGACCATCTGTCTGAGGATGAAAGGCTGTACTGAGATGAACTTAGGTACCAAGACCCTTTTGGAATGCTTTCCAAAAATGAGAGGTGAACTGGGTACCTCTGTCTGAGATAATTGATAACAGAACATCATTCAATTTGACCAACTCTCTGATGTAGAGTTTGGTATAATCCTCGGCTTAATGAGAGGTATGGACTGGAAGGAAAAAAGATGATTTGGTCATCCTATCTACAATGACCCAAACTGAATCATACTGGCGATGAGTACGAGGCAAACCCGTTACAAAGTCCATGTTCACTTCTTCCCACTTCCAAGTAGGAATATTGAACTCCTGCATAGACCCACTAGGCTTCTGATTCTCTATCTTAACCTGTTGACATGTAGAACACTTAGCCACAAACTCTGCAATATCTCTCTTCATCCGACTCCACCAATATATTTCCCGCAAGTTACGGTTCATCTTTGTGGACCCTATATGAATAGAGTAGTGCGCACTATGCGCTTCTACAAGAATTCACTGCCTTAAGTCATCTACACCTGGAACACACAGACAACCCTGAAAACGCAATACACCATCTCCCCTTTAGGAGAAAACCTCTACTTTCTGATCCTGGACTGGCTCTTTTAACTTGACTAGACTGGGATATCTATCTTGTATTTGTTTCACCTTAGAAACTAAAGATAATTCTGAACTACTCTGAACCCATATGTTACCCTCCTCTGAATCGACTAAGCGAACGCCTAGTTTTGCAAACTGATGGATTTCCTGAGCTAACTTCTTCTTACTGTCCTCAACATGAGCAAAACTACCCATAGACATTCTACTGAGAGCATCAGCGATAATGTGGGCCTTGCCTTGATTATAAAGGACACTTATGTCATAATCATTCAAGAGCTCTAACCACCTTCTCTGACGAAGATTGAGATTTTTCAGAGAAAAGACATACTAAAAGATATTATGATCTGTGAACACATCCACATGAACCCCGTATAGATAATGACTCAAAATCTTCAAGGAAAATACTATGGCTGCTAACTCAAGATCATGAGTAGGATAATTCTTCTCATGGGGTTTAAGATGTCTAGAGGCATAGGCTATGACTTTACCATGTTGCATGAGGACACAACCCAAACCTACTCTGGATGTATCATAATACAGAATGAACACATCTGAACCATCTAGAAGAGATAAGACTGGAGCAGAGGTGAGTCGAGTCTTCAACTCCTGAAAACTCTTCTCATAAGGATCTAACCACTGAAACTTGACTTTTTTCTGAGTCAATTTGGACATAGGGGATGCAATGAAAGAAAATTTCTCAATAAACCATCTGTAATTGCCAGCCAAACCCAAAAAACTCTTGATATCTGATGGAGAGATAGGTCTGGGCCAGTTTCTTACTGCTTTGGTCTTTTGAGGATCAACTCTAATGCCATCACTGGAAATTATATGACCAAGAAATACTACTGACCTTAGCCAAAATTTGCATTTACTAAATTTGGCAAACAACTGATAATCTCTGAGAGTCTGAAGTACACTTCTGAGATGGTCTTCATGATCACACTCACTGCGGGATTAGACCAGAATATCATCTATGAAGACTATGATGAACATATCTAAGTACTGCTTGAACACGCATTTTATGAAGTCCATGAAAGCTTCTGGGGCATTGGTAAGACTAAAGGACATGACCAAGAATTCAAAGTGACCATATCGAGTACAGAAGGCTATTTTTGGAATGTCACATTCTCTGACTCTGAGCTAATGATAACCGGATCTGAGGTCTATCTTAGAGAAATAACTGGCATCCTGAAGTTGGTCAAACAAGTCATCAATTTTGGGAAATGGATACTTTTTCTTGACCGTGACTTTATTGAGCTGACAGTAATCAATGCACATTCTGAGAGAACTGTCTTTCTTACGCATAAATAAGATTGGTGCACCCCACAGGGACACACTGGGTCTGATGAATCCTTTATCTAAGGGATCCTTCAACTTCTCTTTAAATTCTCTGATTTCTGCTGGTGCCATTCTGTATGGAGGAATAGATATAGGCTGGGTATATGGAAGAAGATCGATGCCAAAGTCTATTTCCCTTTCGGGAGAAATTCCTAGAAGATCTTCGGGAAAGACATCTGAATATTCATTCACGACTGGGACTAATTCAAGACTAGGAGTTTCATTACTAGTGTCCTTAACTCAAATAAGATGATAGACATATCTTCTAGATATCATTTTCCTTACCCGAAGGTAGGAAATAAGATGACCTCTGAAAGCCAAAGTTCTACCCCTCCACTCTTGGACAGCTTTATTCGGAAACTGAAACTAGACTATTCTGTTTTTGCAGTCGACTGTGGCATAGCAGGAATGAAGCCAATCCATGCCAAGAATGACATCAAAATCAGTCATTTCTAATTCGACTAAGTCTGCTGAAGTGACTTTCTAAATATCATAACCGGGCAGTTCCTGTATACCCGTCGGGCTGTAATGGTTTTACCCACTGGGGTAGAGACTGAAAAGGGCTTTGCTAGAATTTCTAGACTGGTTCTGAAATCGCCTGCAATATAGGGAGTAACAAAAGACAAAGTAGCTCCTGGATCTAACAAATCATAAACATGCACATGAATGATCTGTAACGTACCAGTAACCACATCAGGAGAATTTTTCTGATCTTTCTAGGTCTGGAGATCATAAAGTTAATTTGGACGTTGCCCACTAGTAGCGCTGGAAGTGGCACCCTACTTATTTGGGAGACCAAACTGAGCCGAGGAACGATTCTGCTGACACTAATAGCTTGACTGGGGACAATCTCTGACTCAGTGGCCTGGCTTTCCATATCCAAAATAGACATCGCTACTAGCTCTACAAGCACCCTTGTGGTTCTTACCATAAGTCTGACAAAGGGGATTAGTTCAGGCATTGCTAACACTGTCCTGAGACTTAGATCCTGGCACTCTATCTCTATTACCATCCCTAAACTTAGGAACTGGAGCACTATCTGAAGAAGGAGATGAAACTGCTGACTTAGGATGAAACTAAGAATGGTTTCCTCCCTTAGACTTAGGCTGAGCAAAGTTGAAACTACCTATCCTTGCTCTCTTATTCTGCTTCTCTCTCATCTTAATCTTTTGATCTTCTATCTGCTGAGCATGGGTCATAAGCTTGGCGATGTTCATGTCACTATTCAACATCGTAGACCTGCACTCATTGACCACACTATCATTTACCCCAAAGACAAACTTACTCATCTCGACCCTGCTATCTGCAACCACAAGAGGAGCATATCTGGCTAATTGAGTAAACTTAAGAGAATACTTTATCACTGTCATGTTGCCCTGCCTGAGGTTGATAAATTCTAACACCTTAGCTTCTCTCATCTCTAGGGAAAAGAATTTATCTAAGAATACGGTGACAAACTCCTCCCACTCTATAGATCCTGTATCAACTGACCTCTCTGACTTCCACTGTTTGAACCGAGTGTGAGCAACATCCTAAAACTGATATGTAGCTAGCTCAGCACTCTCACTAGGAGTAACCCCCATGATATTTGTAACCTTCTGAACCTGATTGATGAATTCCAGAGGGTCCTCATCTAACTTAGACCTAAGAAAGGATGAAGGATTAATTCGGGTGAAGTCCCGAATCTTGGCTGCAACTGAATTGGCCACTGGGTTGGTCGGAACGACAGCTGGTCATTCATTCTGAGAACCAACATACTGAGCAAGAGTAGTGAATGCCTCACTAAACTCTACATGAGAAACATGTTCGTTCAAAGGATCTTCGTACTGAGGGGCTGGCTGATTCTCGCTTCTTCTTTTGAGAGGCATATTCTGAAGAAGAAAGGGGGAAACGAATTAGACTAAACTGAGAGATTAGCTTGAGATTATGCTCACTAGCACAACATGAATACTGAAAGAAGTACAACTATTCCTAAAACATCTCATAACCTCTTGTACATAAATATGCCGCGTAACACACCCGTATACAATACTCTACTAGATGCGGCTTTCAAACTTCATAGAAATCTGTTGAACCTTAGGCTATGATACCAAGTTTGTAACGCCCCAAATATGGTACTCAGAATGCTACACAGTGATCATGACCCCGAAGGATCACAAGCTAACTGATATCTGTACCTGAACACCGTATAATATACTATATAAATGCAGAAATAAAAGTTGTAAGGACATAAGATTCAAAACTGTAACATAACTGATAAAACATAACATCTGGAGGAGGTATGAAATACCCAAGACAACTAAAATAACTATCTAAACATGCTAGGTTGAAAAGCCTCTAACTGATAGAACTGTCTGAATATGGAGTTGATGGGACATGTTTCCAACTAACTCCAACTACTAAAATAAATTAATTAATAATATAATAAAGTAATGGTCATGTCCTATAAGTATGAGGACTCACTGCTAACTATGAATGCTGAGACTGGAGTACTACTGATGCTCTGGAGCTCGTGCTTCTGAACCTATGGCGTAAAGTAAAACACCATAGCGCAAATACATCAGTACGATTGAATGTACTGGTATGCACCTGAGGTAGGATAAATGCAAAGGGTTCACATGCATGAACTATACTAACTGACTAGATAACATGAATGTGAGAATACATGCATTAATACATAATAACTGTAACTGATTTTGTGATAACATGATTACTGAATCTGAGTCCTGATAACATAAGATATTGATAACTGTAAAACTAAAATAACTAATACTGATCGACTATATCTGACAGTCTAGTTTCCAATGGAACTAGCTGAGTTCCGTACTATTTTGAGTTAACTGTATCTGACAGTCCTGATTCTGTACTGAAACTGTGGGAAGTAGTCATCTAACCGACATGCCCCAAATAAATTAATATAGCTGAGGTGGGGTCCAATTTGTAACCCTAATTCAAAGGGTGTCAATACCACTCCACTGGTAAGGACAAGCTGTGGGAAACCCTCATCTGACAGTGTCCCCAAAAGAGAATGGTGGGGCCCTCATCTGACAGTGCTTATCCACCTCATCAACCCTCATATGACAGTGTTTATGTCTTAACCTATGTTGGATACATAGTTCTGGAATGCAAGGATGACTTCTAAGAGTCACACCCTCATCTGACAGTGTTTGTTTCCATCCTTGGGTTAACTTGGTGCTAATTCCTACTCCCATCTAAATAGACACTAAACATGATTAATTGAACTAGACTAAACTGAATTAACTGAGTTTCGTTGACTAATGGAATACTACTGAGATTACTGAATTTTTGAGATTTCTGAGATTACTGAGTTAACTGAGTTTTCCTGAGTCACATGACTGACTGAATTTCTATGAACATAGCTCGACTGAGAGTATCTTGAAAACACGACACTGGCTCTAGGAACACAGCCAAATTGTCAGGTACAAGTACCCCCAGGACTCGATAGCATGAAACTGACAAAGCATAACTTTCTTGAATACATGACCAACATCACAAGCCATAATACAATAAGTTGGAGATTTCATGAAGTAGAAGTTCTAAAGCACCGCAAGGGTTACACATGTATCCATAATTCATTGACTAAGATATTTCATCAAACATTTAACATGAATAAACTTGTACATGATTGAGAATTTCATATTATCATACTAGTATGGGACTTTTCTTTCATATAGGCATTTAATCGAACACATGGGGAGCATGCTTTGGTTATACAATCATCAAGACATCTAATAATCATGGATACATCAATCAACGTGTAAATTTAAGGGTTTATCATGATTATTATGCAAATCACCACATCGTATGGTCAATCATTGGAATATGTAATTTCAAACATGAATCAAAACCCCACAACATCATGAACATGAATTTCAATTCAATTTAAATCATGAACATTCATAAATACACAAATCTTTGATTTTGAAAAGAGATTCTTGAGCTTTATGGGTGAAAGGGAACCATGAATCAACACATGACATACCTGGGTTGTGAGTTTCTTGAAGAACTTCGAATCTCTTAGTTTCTTGAAGAATGATTTTTATCTTGTTCTTGGGGATTATCTTTAAGATAAAACCCTAATTTGATATTGTAGATAGATAATGAACTTATAAGCCTTGGTCTGATATAATTAGAGGTTAAAACGGGTAGAAAAAACCCAAATATCCTTTTAAAATAACTGAACTAACTATGCGACGGTCCGTCGCTAGGTCGACGGTCCGCCCGTCCTGATCATCATACCTGGGAAGAATAGGGGTTCACTGCCTCTGTTGCGATGGCTTGGGCGATGGTCCATCGCTAGCTCGATGGTCCGTCAGCTTGAGCTATCACCCTTAGGCAGAAGGTGGTCTCACTGCCTCCGCTGCGACGGCTTGGGCGATGGTCCGTTGCTAGCTCGATGGTCCATCATCCCTCATCGTCGCAGCTGGCCAGTTTTGACTGCTTTCTATAAAACAACCATAACTTTGTACCCCGATACCATATTTTGACGAAATTGATATCATTGGAAAGCTAAGTCAATTTCTCATATGAAAAAAAGTGAAAACCTTAAAAATTCCACTTATATAAAAGTGTATTCATCTTTCAAAGTAAGTTTCTAACATACTTGGGATGATTTTAAGCTATGTTGAAGTACGGGGTATTACATTAACTTATGGAAACATAATCCTTTTTCTAAATTCCATTATAACAGGTTTGTTAAAAATATGTCATGACCCGTGATGAGGCCTTGGCCATAATGAGCATCCAGAACCATGGACGCCCGGCCATCTACATATGGTAATCATGCACAATACTCATACAATAAAGAAAGGATGCGGAAATATAAATCATTATGGAATCAGGGTCATGCTCTGAGTTTAGTATATTAACACGAACGAAAATCCATCAACATCTGAACAACATTTGTTTCAGTCTGCGAAATCTCTAATACATACAAAAATTACAAAACTGTCTGAAAAGAAATAGGCCTTCAGAAATAAAGAAGTCTCACCACCTACACACTTCACTTCTATCTGAATAACTCTACGGTTTAGCAAGACCTCTAGAATGAGCCTCAGAGCCTAAAATATAGGGGGTTAATACAAAGGTACTGATACACAGAGCAATCCAAAATATTGTACTTTTATATATAACAAAAGTGAGAGAAATTCATAAAGCATTTTACATATAATATATGAAAACACATTGCCACACTTTAAAGAGCTTGAAACATTTCTTTGAAATCATAAAACACTCTACATGTTACTTCTGAGCTAGATGGTACACCCTACAATCTGTAATTCCACCGGCTATATTGAATCCTCCCTTGACTCAACGGCCAAGCCTTCAATCCAAGTTTGCCTCAAGGATTGGAGTATCAGTATGGGGAGACATACAAAACCACACAGCATGGTCCCATGATCCCCAATCAAATCAATATATCATGGTAGTGCACAAGACCACAAAGCATGGCTCCTACCGATAGTCCCAAAGTGGGATGAGATAAATCAAGGTACAAAACACCACGCAACATGGTACCATAACTCCGTGTCGGCAAATCATGATTTCTAGCATTGAGTCTTTCAACTCGTACTTTCTTCGGGTAACCATCTAACTCTCTTTAAGCCCATTTTTAACCTTTTATAAACATGCATCTTTCTGAATTCAAAATCTGAAAAATCTAAATGAAAATCTATATTCTATTCTGTTCTATTTTACCATGGCATTATCTGTATTGGTATCGTCATACCAAAACTTGCAAGTCATATCTAAGTCATTCAATATCATAATACAATCTCCTCTTTCAAAACATAAAGTTTGGACGACCATACTTCCAACAATTCATGAAAGCTCATAATTTAAAACATTTATCAAATTATGCAAAAAATCTCTCTTTTCAACATTTCAACAAACATGTGGTGGTCATGTATTTTTTACAAATCATTGCCATATTCTTAATAAACATCTTTAACCTTTAACACTATGTAAAACACCCCCTCTTCAATTCAAAATCATAATCAAGTCATAAACAAAATCAAGACATTTATATCATGATCCCGACAATGCATTTTGAACAACTCATATCTTACGAAAACAAAAAGTTTGTAAACAAGAGAGGGATTTCTAATAGTTCATGCTCTCAATTTATCATTCAAATTCATCAATGCGTACATATATATATATATATATATACTTAAATATGGTTATAAATCAAAGTTAGGGAAAGACCTCAAGACCAAATCAATTTTACCATTAAATAATTCATAAAGAAAAATTGTAATGTAAATTCCAAAACCCATTCAATAATTCATGATTTCACAATGTTTAAATGTTGTTGAAACAATTTTCTTATACCCATGTAGTTTAGGAAAACCTCACATACCTTAGATTTGTAGTAAAAAGAATGGAATCTAAATCTTAATCAGTTTCTTGGAAATCTTGAACTTAATGGCTTGAATTCTTGATCTTTGGGGAAGGAAAAGTTGAATCTTGTTCTTGGCGAGGAGGTTAGGGTTTTCAATCTTTTTAGAGAAAATTTTAATAAAGATGCAATTAATGCTTCTTGAGGATGAAATTTTATATTATGAACGGGTTAGGGTGAAGGAAAGGACTCTTTTGACCTTAAAAACGCAAAAACAAAAAGTGGAAATTAGGTGCGTGAGACAAAGCGCGCGTCGTACGCTAATCGCGCACAGCTACTACCTGTCTCACAAAAATGGCTGTAACTTTTCTCTCGGGTATCGGATTTAGGCGAAATTGGTATCGTTGGTAAGATAACTCAATTATCTACAATTTGGTGGATCTTGAGATGAAAAATTCTATGTGTATCGAAAGTTATACACATTCAAAATAGACCCTTGTAGAATAGAATATCAAACTTTGGATGAATGAATGACTCTTAGCTTAACTTTACTCCAAGTTATTTTTATGAACACTTTTCACCTCCTAATCACTTAATATACTAGGAGACCGAACATGAAACATGAATTTAAATATAAACCATGGAATTAGAGTTTACACACGTAAAAACGACATTTCGATTTCTAGCTCAAAAAATGTGGGGTGTTACATTATCTCTCCCTTGGTATCATTCATCCCCGATTGATGGGTAGGGACCTTTTTGAAGCTCTATAAGTGTAGAATAAAGAACGAAATCTAGCATTTCACACTTTCCCCCCAAAAAATATACAAAGGCATCAAATAAGCTTCATGATAACCCCTAGCAAAACGTGTAAACATGAAACATAAGATAATGACACTTTACATCGGAAAGATCTGGGACATGAGTTTTATGAATCATAATCATCACAACACAAGGCAGGGGTTTATTTGATGATCACAGATTGATTTATATTGGTATTAATAATGAAATAAGAATTTATGGAAGATAGGATTATAAGCATTCTCTACCTTACAAAGTACCGTGAAATAGACTTAAATTAAGAGGCACTAATCGTCTACACCCCAAACAATAAATAGCATAATTCACACTCGCCAACTTACACTTCTCCCATCACACATCTAGCCACAAGAATTTGAGTCCCACTACATAGTACTGCTATGTTGAAGCCTAACTCAGAGTAAAAAGGTGAACTTAAACTATAGGACCTTGTACTTTACATCCGATTAATAATATTGCCTCACCTTATCACTATCGTCAAACACTCTCGGGTTTTAATTCAAGGAATACTAACCACATAGTACATGTATTGAGTTTTCATCAATCACAACATTCAAGCCTATCATTACTACACCCACTTCATGGATTTTCCCCACTAAGACCAGCAAATTCAATCACTTTCACAAAGATTTTTGTCATATATCTCATTCCAAACAATTTCTTATAATGAAAGTCCATCCCCTTCTTAGCTATTTCACACAACAAAAGTTCATCTCCTTCCTTTTTTCTTTCACCTATAACCTTAGCGCAAGAAATCACATAAAAATTTTCACCTTCAAGAACATCTACACTCCTACTTACCACATTACTACGCTTCCACATCCACCATCGCACTAACATATGGATGTTCATTAAGTGACTCGAGCACAATCATCATAAATGGGAGAAACACTACTCAATTATAACTTATACCTATTGACCTATATCGAGGTGGGACATGAGGTGAAGATATGTTACCATCATGAAGTACTTCCTATATCAAGTATCTGGATCATAAGTACAGAGTCGTTCGGAAGAAACACACTACAACATGAATTTTAGAATAGAGCATAGTGAGAAAACATTGGTGCATATATCAAGATAAAATAAGGAAAAAGACTGAATTACCCTCCTAGACCCAGTAATCAGTAAGACGAATTGGGCACCCGACGCGTTAAGTGACGCAACACGTCAGTCCCTACCGATGCGACGCGTCGACATCGCATTAGTCCACTATTTTGATCATCCTAACATGCCTCAAACGTCGTCTGAAAAATTCAAAAATTTCCTGCGACACCCCTTTTACACCACTAATCATGAATCAACTCCAAAATCTACGTCTTGGGGTCGGGAAGATAAATTTGAAGATCATGGAAGTTAAGAGCTCATAAATATGACTAAGTCTTTTAACAATTGGAAATTTTTTCAGGTTGTCAGCTCTCCATACATGCAACCCAGAGTGGTATTAAGTCGAGAATGCTATGGGGTGTTACACTACAACTAAGATAAAGATTGCCGCTTGAAGCGATTTCTCCTCATTTAAGGAACTGATATTTTCCATGACTTTGCATAAACTTTATCACTTTGGCTAAACCCGACATAGTATGAATCAGTGACATATAAAAACATATTTTCTTAGGACCAAGCATGCTGATAGACATAGATTTTCATGGATCATAAGCAACATAACATATGGCTAGAATACATGAAAGACTAGATTACTGAGAGACATTATTGCTTCTAGTCTGGAGGTCAGATCATGAACTTAAGTCCATAGAGTACTCGAACCATAGGCATAGGCATGACTTGAACAAATAATGTAATACATTAATAGGATATTCTCCTAAATTGAAGTAGGAGGATTATGCTAGAGTAGAAATAGGTTTATCATGGTTTCTCTCCACAACTTGCCATGCTAAGAACATTCGGGAACTACCTTAACTCACCATCTCCCCCTTAGATCAAAGTCACAATTCTAGAATTACGGATATTTCCCCATATCAAAAGATATAGATACAACTCTCAACATAAAAGAGACATCGCCACACACTTAAAATCTAATCTCTCCCTAAAGAACTATACTCTAAAGGCCTTGCTTTTTTGTAAATGCTACTCTTAACTTCCGCTAGCCTCTATAGCCATCACTCTACAACTCCTACTCTCATCATCGCACTCATCCACACTCCTAATCACAAAAGGGGTATCAGTATATACATGAACACAAACTTCTCTCATTGGTCTCTAATACAAAGGAACTAAATTATTTTCTAGGACATCTCCTTTCAGACACTAATCGTAATTTCTTTTAACTCCCAAAGTCATTAACTTACGACAAACATTTTCATAGGCATAGACACCCACTCTTCTAAACACTTAACACTCCTTCTTTAATTCCTTAGAATACTATTATTACACCTCTAATCACATAACCTACAACTTCACAAAATCTGTAAGACTATACCAAAGGCGCATATTGCCTACCTATTTTTCCTTAATTCAACTCTAAAGAGCACCATACAACAACTTCCCAGACTTCTCCATACTACAAGATTCAAGAATTAAATCTAGGTACACAAAACACTTATACATATAAAACTTTATTTAGCAACCTACTAGAAGGGGTTCAACTTATTCCCATATACTCATGTTCTTATCCACTTAATTATTCAACCACAATTCATCATTTTAACACTAATCCTCCTGTACCCATATACCTCACGATTACCACTTAAACTTTACATAAATCATCAACCTAGGCCATTTAGCACATCACATCAAGAATGATAATTACTCCACAAAACACGCATCATTAATCTTAAGCTATTATTCTCACCACTACACTTCACTCTTAAACTCCACGTCTAAAGTTCAAGTCTATTGTTTATCCTCAATTATATACCACCGGTAAAGCATGCCACATACTATACTAGTCCATCAAATTGGAAAATCAACCCAAATACTTCACTTCACTTAGCTACTACCTACAATCATAACCCCGCCATAACTCTACTATTTCAATTCAAAATCCACTACTAAAGAAAACACCATCAAAGGGGTAAAGTCATACGATAGGATTAATCGATCTTAATCTTGCAATATAATGCATTTCAATCTTATTAACATATTCTAATATTTCATATGATACTTACTTACCTAATTGTACATCACAATGATCTTCAAAATTCAATAAACATTAATGAGTCTCTACTTACAACTTATTAATTAATCTACCCCTTTCCAATCATATCCTATAATCTTTCCCTATTCTGAATGAATAATAATAATATCCTGTCACTTTCTTCATAGACTACCATACAATCTACAATTATTTCTACCATATTAGTCTATCACTATAAAATGGCAAACCATCCCTCAATCAACGGCTATACGATAAACTATTTATCTACGCAAAAGTCACCCTCACTCTAACTTCTAATCTTGTGACTTCATATCACCAATTTTTTGGCCCATCTCACTACCAATAGGTCATGACACTTTAACATATACTACTACTCGGGTGGAATACAGTTCCAACATTCTGCTATACATTATTATCCCTAAACATCATATCCCTAACAAGAATTTTTATTAAAGAAAACTGAATACACTTTGTACCTCAGGCTGGAAAGCACAATTTTATCAAGATAAAGGTATACTCCTGAATTAATACACCTTGAAGCACTACTGGACTCCTCTCAAGTCCTTGTGCTATCTCATAAATTTTCTGGATAACTCAATCAGAGAGAACTACATTACTGGGGGAGCTAGACTCTTAGACTCGTATCGCCTCGGCAATAAGACATGACCCATAAAATTAGAACGAGGAATGAACTTGGATAACTTTCTTATGGACAACTATATAGCACAAACTAGAGTATGAAAGAATGGGAAACAACTCCAAAATACCCGGTAGCCTCCTGATTATAAGTATGGTGCACAACACACCCATAAGCAAGACTCTACCAAACACGATTTTCAGACACCATGGGACCATGAACCATGCTCTAATATAAAGTTTGTCACGACTTGATCCGGGGCCCTGGCCGTAACGAGCATCCCAAACCATGGAGGCTCGGGCGCCCTTCTACATCTGGTAATTATGCACAACACTCATACAATAAAGAAAGGATGTGGAAATATAAATCATTACGAAATCATGGTCATTCTATGAGTTAAGTATATCAACACGAACGAAAATCCATCAACATCTAAACAACATCTATTTCTGTCTGCGAAATCTCTAATACATACAAAAATTATCAAACTGTCTGAAAAAGAAATAGGCCTTCCAAAATAAACAAGGCTCACCACCTGCACACTTTACTTCTATCTGAATAACTCTATGACTTCGTAGGACCTCTAAACTGAGCCTCAGACCCTAAAATATAGGGGGTCAATACAAATGTACTGGTACGCAGAGCAATCCAAAATAATGTACTTTTATATATAACATAAGTGAGAGCAATTCATAAAGCATTTTACATATAATATATGAAAACACATGGGCACACTTTAAAGACCTTGAAACATTTCTTTGAAATCATAAACCACTCTTTATGTTACTTCTGAGGTAGATGGTACACCCTACAATCTATAATTCCATGGGCTATATGGAATCCGCCCTTGACTCGGCGGCCAAGCCTCCAATCCAAGTTTGCTGCAAAGATTGGAGTATCAGTATGAGGAGACACGCAAAACCATACAGTATGGTGCCATGAACACCAATCAAATCAATATTTCATGGTAGTGCACAAGACCACAAAGTATGGCTCCTAACCATAGTCCCAAAGTGGGATGACATAAATCAAGGTACATAAGACCACACAACATGGTACCATAACCCCATATCAGTAAATCACGATTTCTAGCATTGAGTCTTTCAACTCATACTTTCTTCGAGTAATCATTTAACTCTCTTTAAGCCCATTTTTAACCTTTTATAAACATGCATCTTTCTGAATTCAAAATCTAGAAATCAAAATTAAAATTTATATTCTATTCTATTATATGTTACCATGGCATTATCTGTATTGGTATCATCATACCAAAACTTACAAGTCGTATCTAAGCCATTCAATATCATATTACAATCTTCTATTTCAAAACATAAAGTTTGGACCACCATACTTCCAACAATTCACGAAAACTCATACTTCAAAACATTTATCAAATTATGCAAATAATCTCTCTTTTCAACATTTAAACAAACATGTGGTGATCATGTATTTTAGACAAATCATGCAATCTTCT
Organism: Capsicum pubescens; assembly: GCA_030864215.1. Classification (NCBI taxonomy): domain Eukaryota; kingdom Viridiplantae; phylum Streptophyta; class Magnoliopsida; order Solanales; family Solanaceae; genus Capsicum; species Capsicum pubescens. The sequence continues at coordinate 34,722,512 of CM061546.1, forward strand.
TAATAAACATCTTTAACCTTTAACACCAAGTAAAACACCCCCTCTTCAATTCAAAACCATAATCAATTCATAAACAAAATCAAGACATTTATATCATGCTCCCAACAATGCATTTGAATAACTTATATCTTACGAAAATAAGAAGTTTGTAAACAAGAGAGGGATTTCTAATAGTTCATGCTCTCAATTCATCATTCAAACTCAATAATGTGTACATATATATATATATATATATATATATATATATATATATATACTTAAACGTGGTTATAAATCAAAGTTAGGGAAGGGCCTCAAGAACAAATCAATTTTACCATTAAAGAATTCATAAAACTAAATTATAATATAAATTCCAAAACTCCTTCAAGAATTCATGATTTCACAATGTTAAAATATTGTTGAAACAATTTTCTTTTGCCCATGTAGTTTAGGAAAATCCCAATGTACCTTAGATTTTTAGTTAGAAGAATGAAATCTGAATCTTAATCAGTTTCTTCGAAATCTTGAACTTAAAGTCTTGAATTCTTGATCTTTGGGGAAGAAAAAGTTGAATCTTTTTCTTGAAGAGGTGGTTAGGTTTTTTAATCCTTTGAGAGAAAAATTGAATTAAGATGCAATTGATGCTTCTTGAGGCTGAAATTTTATGTTATGGATGGGTTAGGGTGAAAGAAAAGACCCTTTTGCAAATAAAATGCGAAAACAGAACCTGGAAATTAGGTGCGTGCAACAGAGCTCGCGTCGCACGCTAATCACGCACAACTACTGCCTCTCTCATGATAATTGTTGTAACTTTTCACTCGGGTGTCAAATTTAGGCGAAATTGGTATCGTTGGAAAGCTAATTCAATTATCTACAATTTGGTGGGTCTTGAGCTAAAAAATTTTATTTGTATCAAAAGTTATACAAATTCAAAGTAGACTCTTGTAGAATCGAATATCAAACTTTGGATGAATGAATGACTCTTAGCTCAACTTTGCTCCAACTGATTTTTATGAACACATTTTACCTCATAATCACTTAATATACTAGGAGAAAAATCATGACACATAAATTTAATAATAAACCATGGAATTAGAGTTTACACACTCAAGAACGATAGTTTGATTTCTAGTTCAAAAAATGTGGGGTGTTACAATATAAGCATCAAATTAGGCAAAGGAAGTTACTGTGTAGCAAAGCTATCAATCACTGCAACATTATCTGGAACTTACCATAGGGAAAGTGGAAGACACATAAATGAAAGGGGAAGGTTAGAGCATGACCAGCCTATAAATATACTGCATAGTTGGTACTTGATCTCTACCATTTCTTAGAGAAAAAGTTTGTCATTCATACTTCAAATTTGCTCTTCATTTTCTTCAACAATATTATTGTTCCTAATTTCTTCAAGATTTATCTCATTTTCTTAATCCTTCTTTCACTTTCTCTCTTTGTATCTTTTTCCTCAATACAAATTACCATATGTATTTCATAATATCCTCATCAAAGCTTTGGACAACGAGGCTAATCTTTACATTTAAAATCCATTTGATGAGGATATTGTGAAATACTCGTGGTAATTTGTATAGAGGAAAAAAATACAAAAAGAGAGTGTGAGAAGGTTAAAAAAATAAAAATGAGATGAATCTTGAAATTGGTAATAGTGACGGCTTTTTGGTGAAGAAGGTGACGCTTTTGCTTTAGCTCCCAATTTTGGGGGGCCCACTTTACATCACCATTTATAAAGAAAGTAAAAATTAGTATAGGTATTTATATTCAATAGGCTTAAAATTGAACGAGTAAAGGCCATTTGTACGTAATATTATTAAACTTTTTTCTTTTAGAAAAACACAATTCTGAAAATGGCTAATATAAAGGACTTGATTTGACTAAGCCTTGAAAAAAGCAAAATACATGTTTATAGGTAAAAAAAATATGGAAGGAAGAACAAAAATTAATTATTACTTATTTTTTATCTTTTCAATTAAAATGAGACTTTTCATTTTCCTTTTCTTGAATGATGAAATTAACGTACATATTCATTCTTCCCTATTTATTTATCTTTAATTCTTATTTTCTTTTAATTCTTATACCATCAAAGCTTCAATTGTTCAAGAACTTTTTTTCATAATATTATTATAGATTCAGTTTTTCTTGAATATCAAGATTGTTGGTAGTTTATGAAAATTGAAGTAATTAGTTTCAGATCAAGTTATTAAATCAGGATCTATAGTTTTAGTTTTATTATTATTTTTATTAATATTATTTTTTTGTTAAATAATTGTGTATGCATATATATTGATATTTGGTAGGCATGTTTTGTTATATATTAATTTTTTTGATTTTTTAATTGTGTAGATGTAAATTATTCTTTTTCTATTTATTAAAATTTAAATATGTCAACTAAAAAATATGATTTCGGTGCTTCAAAACTTGGATAAAAAAAAAGTTGAAACTTTAGTAGATTCTCAAAAATGAACTCTTGATAAATTTTAATAAATAATAAAATAACAGAATCATAAAATATAAGAGAATGTTCTCAAGATGAGCAAATTATTAATTCAGTTAAATTAGATGATAGGAGTAATACTAATAAAAAAGAAGAGGATAAAATTAGTGAGAAATATAATATAGATCCTTGAGAAAATCAAGAACTTAATTAACCAAATAATTGTATTACTAATATATATATATATATATATATATATATATATATATATATATATATATATATGATCCTAGTCAGTGGATCAATATTGATTCAAATTTGAGGAACTTACTGGACGAAAAGGGACCAATTAGAATTAGTGATACAAATTTTTTAACTGATAAATTGTTAAGACATTTATCTAATGTCCATTATTTTCAAATTTTAGCAAATGGAGAAAGGCATAAAAGAAAATGATTAATTTATACTAGAGATTTGGATAAAGTATTCAATTTTTATTGTAAGTTATTTAATACAACTTTTAATATTAGTCATAATAAACTAGCAATTGAAGGTAGTAGATATAGGAGAAATCTTAGTGCTAAACTTAAAGCCCATGAGATATCAAACAAACATATTATTTATATGGATACATGGATAGATTTAGAAATGAGATTGAAGAAAAATAAAACGATTGATAAAAATGTTCAAGATCAAGTCAATAGGGATAGAGAGAACTAAAAAAATGTATTATCAAGAATTATTACCGTGATAAAAACTCTTGGAAAAAGTAATTTGGCATTTAGTGGAATATATAAGAAGATTTATCAAGAAAATAATGGAATTTTCTTAAGTCTAATTAAAATAATTGCTGAATTTGATTCAATCATGCAAGAGCATATCCGACAAATTAAAAATGATGAAATTAACAATCATTACCAAGGCCATAATATACAAAATGAGTTAATAAATTTATTGGCGAGTGAAACTAAAAATAAAATTATTAAAAAGGTCAAAAAAAAAAAAAATTCATTATACTTCATTGCACTTCGGATATTAGTCATCAAGAATAAATATTTTTTTTATTGCGAAGTGTGGATATTTCAACAACCCTAATAAAAGTTACTGAGCATTTTTTTTGAATTTTTAAAAACTGGATGATATAAGTGGTAAAGGTTTTTTTGAAGTTATTGTAGATGCAATTAAAAATATTGGGCTTCACAGTGATAATTTAAGAGGACAAGAATATGATAATGGATCTAATATGAAGGAAAAACATCAAGGAGTTCAAAAAATACTTTTAGATATAAATCCTAGATCATTTTATACTCCATATGATTGTCATAATCTTAATTTAGTACTTTGTGATGTTGCTAGTTCTCGCACAAAAGCTATTTTATTTTTCGTAGTGGTACAATATATATATATAGATTATTTTGTTCTTCTATTAAGTGATGGAAAGTTTCAAGGCCATAAGATTTCAAACTCCACAAATAAGAGATGTTTTACTGAAATTAGCAAAAGTTAGCAAGGATCCAAAAATTAAAAGTGAACCTAGTTGCTTAGCAATATATGAACTTGAAAATTTTAAATTTTTATTGGGTATGACTATTTGCAGTTAATTCAGTTAGCCAATCCTTGGAGTCAAAAGATATGCATATTGATGTTGTTATAGATCAATAAAGGGGTTTATTTTATTTTTTAATAAAAATATATAGATCAAGGATTTTTAAGTGCCATGATTTCTACTAAAGAAATTGCATTGGAGATGAATATAGTACCTAAATTTCTTACTAAATGTGTAATACATAGAAAAAAACAATTTGATGAGATTGTTAAAAATAAAATCACAAAGTCTCGTGAGGAATCATTTAGAGTTGATTACTTTTTATATATACTAGACCAAGCTATTGTTTCTCTTCAAAATAGATTTGAACAATTTGATGTTTAGGAAAATATTTTTGGATTTCTATTTAGTGGTAAAAAATTGAGATCACTAGATGATTAGAATTTGAAAAAATATTCTCTTAAACTTGAATGTTCTTTAAAATATAATAATCACTCTGATATTGATGATTTAGAATTATTTTCCGAGTTTAGAATGTTAAGAGAGATAGTACAAACATATGATAATACTTTAATTGAAATACTCAATCAAATAAAAAGACTCGATTTTTTTTTGAATGTTTATATTGCCTATTGAATAATGTTAACTATTCCGCTAAAGAAGTTTTTTAAAATTAAAACTGATAAAATCTTACTTGAAATCAACAATGTCTCAAGAAAGATTGAGTGAATTGGGTATATTATCATTTGAAAAAGAATTATTAGAAGAACTCGAAAATAAGACAATTATACATAATTTTGCATTTCAAAAAGCTAAAAAAATAGATTTTAAATAAAAATTATACTCCCTCCATTTCAAAAAGAATAACCTACTTTTCTTTTTAGTCCGTCTAAAAAAGAATGACCCCTTTCTCTTTTTAGCAACTTTTTAATTCTAACTTTCCACATGGCATGTTTAAGACCACAAGATTGAAGGACATTTTGGTACATTTGACATATCTTTAATTTAACACCACAAGATTCAAAAGTCTTCTTTATTTTCTTAAACTCCGTGCCAAGTCAAACTGGTTCATTCTTTTTAAAACGGAGGGAGTATATTATATAATTTTGTTCTTAAAAAAAATAACAAGGCGTCTCATCGAAGTTGGCTTCAGTCCCCAAATGGTGTTGAGCCGCCCCTGATTGATAACAATAATATTTTTGAAGAAAATAAAGAACAATATGAAAAAAGGAGAAAGTTTTCGTTTTCCTTCATTTATGAAAAAAAAAATACAAAGAGAGAAAGTGACAAAGGATCAGAAAAAGATAAAAATGAGATGAATCTTGATGAAATTGGTAACAATAATATTGTTGAAGAAAAATGAAGAACAATATGAAAAAAGCATAATCTAAATTTTTCCCAGTTGCAATAAAGGCCAAAACTTGCTTTGAAAAAAAAGCATAATCCAAATTTTTCTTCAGTTTTAATATCTTCTCATGTACTACTTCATTGCCATTTATGCTATCGAGTATTTCATACTCATTTAGAATTCATAAATCATGTACGAGTTGCTCACCCAATATTGTCCAAGCGAAGAGTCTTCCTAATTTCTCTTGTATATGCATCCTATATTGTTTTGGCAGAAAATCCGCTTTCATCTCAAGTTGTTGTCCCACAACCTACGAGTTTGCAAAGAAATGATTGGGTTGTTGCCCAACCAACAACGTCTTCGTATCATAGCCAGTCTATATGAAGGGGCAGATCACCACCAATTGATAGACAATTGTGAAATAGAAGTATTCCAGCATGATAGCTTGCAATCAAGGAGAAGAAGAAGAAGATAGACAGAAGCTGTATTTTTATTATTCTCACTTGAAGCTTACAATTGAAAGTCTATTTATAGACTTGATCTAAGAATGAGCTAAGAAGTGAATCATGTATCTAGATCATTAACAACTCATTGTAACTAACTAATCATTATCTAACAACCTCTAACAACCTTCAACAACTTCTAACACTAACTGAGCCATCGACTAACTAACTAACTACTCCTATCAGTATTATACACCAATGAAATAGTAGTTGTGTATGTAGAAATGTATGTAGTAGTCAAAAAACTCCCCCTCAAGCTGCAGGGTACAGGATGTTTAGCACACCAAGTAAATGAGTATTTTGAGCAAGGCTCAGGCCCTTAGTAAGCAGGTCATCTAGTTGATCACGAAATTGAACATACAGAGCCTTAATCAAGCCATCTTTGATCTTGTCCCTGATGAAATGATAGTCAATCTCAATGTGTTTGGTTCTCTCATGAAACATAGGGTTTTTGGTCAACTGAATGGCTGAATTACTGTTACTGAAGACTAGAATAGGAAGGGTGACATGAATCCTAAGTTCTTGAAACAAACAAACCAGCCAAGTGAGCTCTGCAACTGCTGAAGTCATGCTTCTGTACTCAGGTTCAGCAGAACTCCTGGAAATAGTGTGCTATTTTTTTTAATTTCCATGATATTAGTGATTCACCAAAGTGAATGGCATAACCAGTAACTGATCTTATGATGTTTGGACAAGCAGCCTAATTTGAGTCACACCAGTAAGTTAAAGTATTAGCAGGCTCAGCCTTTAACCAGACACCTTGACCAACAGAACCTTTAAGGTATCTGACCACCCTAGTAGCTGCTTCCCAGTGAGACTTTTTTGGGGTGTTGTTTGAATTGGCTGAGAGTTTGGACAACAAAGTTAATGTATGTCCTTATAATAGTGGCATACATAAGTTTGCCAACAAGTCTTTGGTAAGATGAAATGTCGGATAACAACTTATCACCTTGTGCACCTATGTCTTGATCATACTCAATTGAGGTTAACTTGGAATTAGACTCTAAAGAAGTGATAGCAGGTTTAAAACCACTAAGCCCTGTGTCAGCAATCAAATTAAGAATGTACTTCCTTTGGTTCAATATGATCCCTGATGCTGATCTTAAAACTTTAATACCCAAAAAATACTTGAAATCCCCCAAGTCTTTCATTTTGAACTGCTGATGCAACTTGATTTTTATGACATTGATCAATGATGCACTGCTCTCAGTAATTAGTAAATCAACATATACAAGCACTATAAAAGTATCATTAACTTGATGCATAGTGAATAGGCAATAGTCATGTTCACTCTGGGTAAAACCAGTATCAAGTAAGGCATGAGTGAGTTTCAAATTCCACTGCGTGGAGTCCTGCTTAAGACCATACAAGGATTTGATCAACTAACACACCTTGTGCTCCCCCTGTCTTCTAAATCCTTCTGGCATTTCCATATAGACTTCCTCCTCAAGATCTGTAATACCCCAAACTTTTTTTAAAGTCTAATTTAGCCTTCAGAAGATTAAGGGATGACTTCCTAAGTGAATAATGTTTAAATCGGATGTAATTTCCCTAATTTTGACTATTTATCATGTGATAAATTGAATTAACTTTCCAACGATACCAATTTCATGAAAATTCGATATCGGGGTAAGAAGTTATGGATGTTTTACAGAGAAATGTCTGAACTGCCCAGAAGCGACGAATAGGCCGACGGACCATCGCTCTTGCGATGGACCGTCGCTCCGGCCATCGCAATTGAGGCAGAAAACCCATTCACTAGCTAAATGCGACGGACCATCGAGCTAGCGACGGACTGTCGCCCAAGCCATCGCAACTGAGGCAGTAACCCTACTTTCTGGGCAACGTGCGATGGGCAGGCTGACGGACCATCGAGCCTACGACAAACCGTCGCTCAATCCTTCGCACACTTTCGTTTAGCGAATTAAAGCCATTTTTAAAAGGATATTTGGGTTTTTTTCCACCCTTTTTAACACCTATTTATATCATATCAAGGCTTAAAACTCCATATTCATCTATAACATCAAAAGCTAGGGTTTCTTTCAAGATAAAAATCCAAGAACAAGATTCAAACCCTTCTTTAAGAAACAAAGAAATTCAATACTAGGACTGTCTAAGAAGATTTGCAGAAGTGTCTATAGCAAATTCAAACACTTCTGCTATATGACAATGTAATATGATTCACATTGTCATATATCTTCTTCAAATCTTCCCAAACTGCGCAAGTATTCGTGGCATAAGAAATTCTAGATAGCAGACTTTCACTCACAGTGTTCATGATCCAAGAATGGACAATTGCATTACATGTTTCCCACTGCTCATGAAGCTCCTCTCTATACGACTCCTTATTGCAGGTTCCAGTGACGAATCCAAACTTTCTCTTTTCTAAGAGAGCAATACGAATCGATCGACTCCATAAACTATAATTTTCTGAACCAGTTAACTTGATTAGAACAAGTACATCACTGGAACTATCAAATGCACCAATGAAAAGTGGATCACTTTGATCAATTTTAGGCGTCATGATTGATAGGATGTAACTGTAATGTAGATCAAATTCGCGAAGAAAAAGAAACTGAAAACAGAGATCGAAAATACGCAGAGAACTCAGTGAAATATGATCGAAAACACACTTAGTGTTGAGCTCGTGGCTTTGATACCATGTGAAATAGAAGTATTGAAGCCTGATAGCTTGCAATCAAGGAGAAGAAGAAGATAGACAGAAGCTGAATTTTTATTATTCTCACTTGAAGCTTAAAATTATAAGTCTATTTATAGATTTGAGCTAAGAATGAGCTAAGAAGAGAATCATGTATCCATCTCATTGACAGCTCATTGTAACTAACTAATCATTGTCTAACAACCTCTAACAACCTTCAACAACTTCTCTAACTAACTCAGTTATCGGCTAACTAACTAACTAACTACTCCTATCAGTATTACACACCAATAAAACAGCAGTCGTGTATGTAGCAGTGTATGTAGTAATCAAAACAACAATGTCTTCGTATCGTAACAATGGGCATGTCTAAGAACGTACTATGTTTGGAGTTCTTTTTTTTTTAGTTTTACAGTTATATGTTTGTCTAATAGTTGGGTCTCTAAAAGGGCGAGTCATTCGCTTTATTTTGCATTGTTTTTATCTGACATAGTGAGTGTCTAAAATTGTATAAGACAATCAACTAAATTGATAAAGAAAACACGAACTTTACAAAAACATACCAAGGCGAGACTCCTAGAAAAAGTTAGGCCCTAAAACATAAGTAAAAGCGAAAAAATCTTAAAAAAAATCTCATAAATCTCCAAAAATCTGGTGTCATAGTTTAGGAACATCTAATATAATGTCCAGAAATTGAAAATATATGTATTTGTGCCTAACGTGTAAAGACACTTCTGCTATAGACACTTCTGATGTATCTATGCCACGTGTAAAGACACTTCTGCTATAGAGTCAGTCTTGTCTAACGGGTGACCCCTAGGATTACTCCTATACTAATGGGTGATCCCTGAGTATGTCAGTCCTATATAAGAGAGAGAATCTAATCTTTTTCTGATGTATGTCGACTTAGATGGAAACATAATCTTATTTGGATGTCTATTACAACAGGCGAGTCAAATATTGGCAACAAATTAGGAAAAAAAAAATTACTGCAATAAAAAAATTTTAGTAGCAAAGTTGTCAATCAATTGCAGCATTATCTAGAACTTACCATAGCTAAATTGGAAGAAAAATAAATGAAGGGGGAAGGTTCTATCATGAGCAGCCTATAAATATATTGCATAGTTAGTACTTATCTCTATCATTTCTTACCTTAGAGAAAAAATTTGTCATTCATACTTCGAATATTGAGAATGCAAATTTCCCTCTTCAACTTTAATACCTTCTCCTGTACTACTTCATTGCCCTGTATGCTATGGAATATTTCATACTCATTTTTAATTTATGGATCATGTACATTTTGAAAACCTATCGTTAAAAAGTAATCGCATGGATGAGTGGGTTTTATAACGATGATGACACGAATAAGTTGAACTTTTAACTGATGACATAAATGAGTCATTTCTAATAGTTTAATGACATATTTGAGTCTTTTTCCTTAATTTTTTTTTGGCTCATTTAACAAATGATGTGGGGGAATTATTGTTGACCACGTGTACAAAATTATTTTACCAAAAACCACCAAATTAGACTGTTAAAAAAGGCATGGATGAACCTTTTTTGTAACGGCAATAGCATGAATGAGAAAAACTTTAAACGGATGGCATAGATGAGCCTTTTCTCAAAGTTCGATGGCATATTTGAGCATTTTTCCTTTAAAATATTTTTATGTTGTTTTCAAATAATATAGGTTACTCTCCCTATCCAAACTTTTGCGTGTTGATAGTCAATTATAGTTTTAAAATAATTTAAGTTTTTAGTTATTGTGATTTATAATACTTTTCTTCGTTTTTAATTTAAGTAGCATTGGTATAATTTCGAGAGCCAATCAAATCTTTTAAATCTTTTAAATTTTTTAAGTTGTTAATTATTGTGATCTATAATATTTTTACATATTTTTTTTGAAATATATAATATATTAATTTTTTTAAAAGATATTTTAAGTTGTTAGATATTATAATTTATAATACTTCTTATGTAATTTTCAAATAATATATGTTACTCTTGTTGTCCAAACTTTTGTGTCATTTACAGTCAATTATATTTTAAAAATAATTTAAAATTTTAAGTATTGTGATTTATAAATCATTTTCTTCTATTCCAATTTAAGAGGTATAATAATGCTTCGATGACCATAATAATTAATTAGAGGTGATATAGTAAAATCACGATTGAAGCAGTGAAACAGACATGTCTTAAATGACTCACAATAATTAATTAGAAGTGATATAACACAATTACTATAAAAAATACTTGTGAATTTTTTTTAAGTGGGCCACATATAAAATGTCAAGTAAATTCAAAACATCAAGAGTTAACTTATCATTTTATGTCTATTTTATTTTTTTCATTATATTTTTTAAATATTTAGAAGACTTTTAATAATAAATTAGAGTCATATTTAGTAAAATTATGATTGAAGCAGCTGAAGCAGATTTATCATAAATGTCCATTTTACTTTTTTTATTAAATATTATTAATTTTTAATATGTAAATAACTTATAATAATTAATTAGGGGTGATATAGTAAAATAATGGAGCAAACAGCTAAAACTGACATGTCGACGGAGAGCAGTTTGTTTCAGCACAACTCTCTCTTATATAATAAGAGAATAGACCATGATTTTGGAGAGTGAAACCACTAGTTTTTCAATTTTGTTAGCAAAGTTGTTAGCACTGCAACAATATTTTGAACTTACCATTGCAAAAGTGGAAAACACATAGTGGAAAACTCGGAAATATGAATCAAGAGAGTATAAGTGTAAATAAACAATAATGTGAAATCTAATACACTTCCTTAATAGCATCACTTTCTCTAAGATCCAGGCTTGTTGATCTTTGGTGAAACATCAGGGGATGAAAAGGCGGTAAATCAATAATCAGAGTCTAGTGTTACAGATTAGCCAAAAAGCTCACCCTGATGTTGGGTTTGAAATCTAGAGGGTGTCATGCGGACGCATAAAGTTTGTAAACTAAGACAGTGATGATTTAGATGAAAAAAATATACTAAAAGAACATATTATTGATATTATTGGTCTACTGACCTACACATAAAAATTAATATTAAAGAAAACATAAAACTTTTGGGAGAAAATTTCTCTCCAAACAAGACTCTTTAACGACTACATTATGGACACTGCAGTGTTATGATATGAGAAGAGGATCTTCTATTTATAGAGGTCCAAAATCATTTCTCTTAAAAAGAGGTTATACAAATATTAAAAAAAATTATATTTTCTTTTCAGAAAAATTAAAGTAATTATGATATTACTTTTATTTTTCTTTTAAAAAATAACTTAAATTTGGTAAGAAAATCAGGGAAAAAACTCTAACAAATCTCCCTATTTTGGCTTGATTTTCTTGACATAATTTGATCTACTTTTTTCGTGTGCATGGTCTTTGTTCTTTACATAATCTTTATCACTGTTATTTTCCATGGTTAAAAATAAGATTTAAAATATTATAGTTAAAAGTGGGTTAAAAATAAATATTTTATTTATATTTTTAAAGATGCAGCAACAAAAATGTTGAAAATACGCTCTAAACTCCTTCTCCACATATAGCTAGACAAATTAAAGATTTTCATTATCATCAAATTGATTGCAACTTTAATCTTAGCATGTCTTCAATCTAAACCATCGGACCTTCGTGGAATTATTGGATCATTGAAACATAGGCTCTGATACCACTTGTTGAGTTCGAAATTCAGAGGGCGACATGCAGAAGCATACAATTTGTAAATTAAGACGTTGATGATTCAGATAAAAAAATATACTAAAAGAACATATTATTGATATTATTGGCCAATTAGCCTACACATGATAAATTAATAATAAAGAAAACATAAAAATTATTGGGAGAAAATCTCCCCATAAATTAAACTCATTAACGACTACATTGTGGATATTGTTGTGATATGATATGAGAAGAGAGGTATTCTATTTATAGAGGTCCAGAATGTTTTCACTTAGAAAAAGATTAGCCAAATATAAAAAAGAATTATATTTTCTTTTTAGAAGAATTAAAAATAATTATGATATTACTTTTATTTTTTTAAAAAAAAATAAAACTTAAATATGATAAAAAAAATCAGGGCAAAACCTCTAACACCTGAAACTCCAAGTCAACAGCTTCTAGAAATAGTCGCAATCTCCACTAGTACTAGTCTCCAAATTTGCATAAAGGTACATAAGTGTAGAATAAGTATAGAAAAAAGTGTACCCAACATGTATCATTAATCAAACCAATAAGGTGGCAGCCTTAGCAATAGGTGCAGGCTCCTGATGTCTTGTCGTGGATACACGTGTCCGGTTAGATTGTTGTAATTCACTAACAAAAACATAATCTTTTTCTGAAGTCAGTTACAGCAGGTGAGTAAATACCAACAACAAATTCACAAAAAAAAATTACTAAAATATAAAAATTTTGGTAGCAAAGCTTGTCAAGCAATGCAACATTATTTGGAACTTAGCATAGTGAAAATGGAAGGCACATAAATGAAGGAGAAGGTAACAACATGAGCAACCTATAAATATACTGCATAGTTGGTTTTTGATCTCTACCATTCCTTACCTTAGAGAAAAAATTTGTCATTCATACTTCAAATATGAATAATTCAAATTTTTCTCCTTTTGTTTTAGTACCTTCTCATGTATTACTTCATTGCCCTATATGACATGAAATATTTGGTACTCATTTAGAATCCATAGATCATGTACGAGGTACTCACCCATTATTATCTGAGCAAACAACCATTTTGCATTCTCCTGTATTTGCATCCTATATTGTTTTGCCAGGAAATCTGCCATCATCTCAACTTGTTATCCCATAACTTGCGAGTTTGGAAAGAAATGATAGAGTTATTGTCCAACCAGCAATGTTTTTGAATCATTATGAGCTGAGAAGATAGGGCAGAGCACCACCAAACGATAGGCAACAAATGGAAAGAAGCATCAACTTTGGAGGTTCAAATTCAACATTTGCAGACTGTTGATTTTACAAAACCACTGATCAATCAATTGGATGTTCCTATTCCATCAAAGACACATGAAGTAGTGACACGACTTGAGTCGAGACTTGACCGCGATGGGCATCCCAAACTACAAAGGCTCGAGAGACCCCTTAGAATTCTACCATAAGCATAATCCAAACATAATCAAAGTGCGGAAGATATAATGAAATTCAAGGGAGACTTTTAGTACAAACTGTGTCAACAAAATATGACCATACATCACTCAAATACTGTCTATGAAGCCTTTATTGAAAACTAACTGTCTAGGCTGGGATAAAGCCCGCAGTTGGACCATAAACTGAATTAGACAAACATATGAATAATCTGCCTTATGAAAGATGGATGGCTCACCAACTCTATCACTATCCAATGTGATCAACTGATGTGATGGACCCCGAGACTAAACTTTGAAACCTGTAGATACGGGGTTACTACTCGAAAGTATAGGTATGTAGAATAATTCAAAAATAACATATATTCTTATACAACATAAGTGAGAGCATTTTATAAAGCAGTTTAGTATACCATAAATGAAAACACATAGGCATAATTTGATGAGCTTCAAAACATTTTCTTGTAATCACAACTCAACTATTTTCTTTACTTTTGAGTAAGATGGGTCACCCTACACACGTACTAATCCATGGGCTATGTGGATTCCTCCCTTAGCCTAGCGGCCAAGCCCCCAATTTGAGTTTGCCGCAAGAATTGGGGAAGATCATACATACTACGCCATAAGGTTGTCGCCAGCGTACAATCTCTATTTTGGGACTTAATAAACTCATATCGGGAAAACACGATTTTGGGCTATGAGTTATCTAAACTCAAGCCTTATTTAGGCGACCATCTCACTCTCCTTAAGCCAATTTTTAGTCCTTTAAAATCATGCCTCATTCTTAAAACATTTCTTCCTTTCATAATTAAGGGAATTTTGTAATAGGTATCGTCATACCTAGACTTGAAAGCCATATCGTATAAAAACCATGGCAATTCTCATTCAAAATGATGCAAATAACCACCAGAAAGATTTAAAAATCACAAGAGAGTTCTCATTTTAACAGCACATGAAAACTTATGAAAACACACTCTCTTTTCAAGACTTATACATGTGGTGGACAATTCAATCATTTAATTCATGCATTATCTCCATTAGGACATAAAAGCCTTTATAACATGAATAGCCTCCTTAAAACATATGAAACAACAAAGTATTATTGACCAGGTGGCATTTAAGACTAAAGAAGCATCATCATTCATAAAGCAGCCCCAACATTTAGTTATACATAAATCTCACAACCAAAAAAGGGCTTAAAAGTCATGCTCTCAAATCCAATTAACAATTCATAACATGCAAAGACCATAAATTTCATCATGGGAAAGGGAATTTCACAAGTCTTATTCATAAATCACTTCCCGAACTCAAATCATGCATGCACAAGACTATAAATCAAGTTTATAGAAAAACCCCAGGATACTTATGTACTTTCATCAAATTGCATTCATGATGCATGCTCTTAAAATAATTTCTCAAAACTCATTACATATACATATATGTATAACTTTAAATCTTGTTAAAATCGTAAAACCTATGCCCATGAGATTTAGGATATCCCCACGTACCTTTTGATGGGGAAAATTGAAGAGGACATAAAGATATTTTCTCTTGGAGGTCAAAATCTTCAAACCCTAGGTGGTTTCTCCTCTCTTATTGAAGGAAAGATGATTAGGGATTTTGTGAGGTGAAAATAATATGTTAAAGGCTTAATATTCGTCCAAAGAGGGTTAGGAATGGTTATGGGATGATAAAAGACCTTTATACCCTTAAAGTAAATCAAACAGAACACTTTTTGATGCCTCAAAATGGATTTATGTAGCATGGACAACGCAAACCTTAGGTTTTGCTTTGTATGACCATAGCCTATCTGAGGCAGTGTGCATTGGTGATTGGTGTGCGACGCATGAGGTGTTGGAAAGAAGGCTTGAATGTCTTTAATTTGTATATTGGAGGCCACATAACTCTTCATATCCAACTAGAAATGTTCGCTGGAAGTTGACCCATGCAAAATTGTCAACTAAAAGTCAATCGATGGGAAAGTGCTCAACTTAACTTTTAAGCTAGGTGATGTTTATGGTGTATATTCATATCCAAGGATGTTTACACACTAAGGAAGTGTCATTAACACTTATATCTAAGTATCAACCATTGGGTTTGGTTCTATAAATATAGGAAAGACGGTTCAACTTTAGCCCAAAAGTGCAGGGTGTTACATTATCTCCCCTTGGAATCATTTATCCCCGAATGATGGGTAGGAACTTGTTGAATATATAAAAGTATGGAATAAAGAATGTAACCTCGCATTGAACATTAGTCCTCAATAAAATATGCAAGGCATCAAAAGAGTTTCATGCCCTTAGTGAATCGTGTAAGCACGAAGCGCAAAATAATAAGAATTGACATAGAGATGACCTTGCACATGAGTTCTATGGATCATAGTCATCACAACATAAGGCATGTGTTTATTTGGTGATCATAGGCCTGATTTAAATTGGTACTAATAATGAAATGAGATTTTGTGGGAGATAGGAATAGAAACATTCTCTACCTTGCAAGATACAATGAATAAACCTTAAACATAGGGACACTAATCGTCTATTCCCCAAACAATAAATAACATAATTCATCATTTCTATCCTACAATTCTCCCATCACACATCTAATCCTAAGAGTTTGAGTCCCACTGCATAGTACTTCTATTTGAAGCCTAATTCAAAGAAAAGAGGTGCTAGCTTAAGCTATGGGACTCCACACCCTACATCCGTTAAGAATATTACTTCACCTTACCATCATAATCGGACACCCTCAAGTCTTAAATCAAGAAGTACCAACCACAAAAACATTGGTTTACGTTTTCATCAATCACGACATTCAATATATCATTACTATACCCACTTAATGGATCTCCTCACTAAGACCAGCTAATTCAGTCACTCTTACAAAGATTTTCGCCACATATCTCTATCCTAACTATTTCACACAACAAAAGTTCATCTCCCTTTTTCCCCCTTCGCCTGTAACCTTAGCTCGTGAAATCACATCAAAATTTTCACATTCAAGAACATATACTCCCCTACCTAAGACATTACTATGCTTCCACAACCACTAACATACTAACATAAGGAGTTTCATTAAGGAACCATAGCACAAGCACCAAGAATGGGAGTATCACTATTTAATTAGAACTTATACTTATTGCACTACTCAAGGTGGATGACCTTTTTTAAGACAACCTCGCTCTAATACCACTTGTTAGATTACGTGCCCTACTGATTATCTTATTTTTACCTAAATATTGCCAATCAATAGAACAGGTTGACTAATATGTTCCGAAGTAGCTAAAATAATAAGAAAATAACACAGTGGATTTTTACGTGGAAAACATCAGGCTTAAAAAGGTGTAAAAAAACACAACCTGTACCTCTACAGGATTTAACCCCAACTTCACTACATAATAATGAGCCTCAACAACAACTTATTACAAAACTCTTGTAACCTAAGAATTATGAACTCTAATTCCTATAACCTAACAACTAGGAATTATAAAATCTAATTCCTAACTACACACACACCACCCAAGGTATGTGTTCCCAAACTCTCTGAGTTATCCCCCACTCGAAGACTGTCCACTAGTTCAATTTATAACACACTGAAACTAATATTACATCAATAATTTAGCACAATCAACACTACAACTCTTATCCAAATTCTATATTAGGACTAGGTTCTTCAATGCGTTTCTTCGGTGATTGGGTAGCATTTCTTAAAGTCAATCTATCAATTGCCCTTTTCTATTTTTTTAAGTGCGTAAATGATTATGTGAATCACTTTCTCTATTTAACAGCAACTCTTCAAAGTCCTTTATGTCATTAATCTTCTATCTTCAGTTGGACTCTTCAACTCATTAGAGTTTGTTGTTAAGTCAATGTCCTTCTTTAAGTCACACTCCTTATCTGAGTGAAACTCTTTCTTTCACTTGTCTTAACGTCTAGTGATCAAACACCACTTCTTTAAGTTTCAGAATCTTTCTCCTTCTACACACATGACTCTTCAGGATATGCTCAAAAGTAAAACTCTTTCTTCACATAGGACTCCTTTTTCAACGCAACTTTCTTTCCCTTATAATCAAGTGTTTGAATCAAATTCAACTTGTTCTATTCTCCACGTGATGAGTAAGTTGAATTTTCCAGTTGCACCAATTTAACTAATTTTAATTCTTAATCATTTATATCGTGTACTTGAACTCTTGAACTTGTCAGATCAGTGGAACACATATATCAACTAATTTCATTCATATTGTCATTCATCAAAACCACAAGGTTCCAACATCAATGTTATGTTATCAGATGAGATGAAGTTGGAAAGACTTTCGATAATCAACAGATAAGTGTCAAAGTTTTTTCTTTTGTATTAATTCTTGTGGGTTATGTGATATAGGATTTTGAAGGGTTGGGGTGGGTTGCTCCTCAACTTAGGGACTTGTTATAGATACACTCATACTACAAGAACTAGGACATATATAAAGTAATATGTGTAGAAATAAAGTAAATAAAAGACACATTTATTTTTACGTGAAAATTCCTTGCTCAAGGGAGAAAAACCACGACCTGCCTCCAAGATTTCTAAGATCTCAAGAAACTTCTTAAATACAGACTCCAAGGATTAACCTCCTAATCCTTTGTCTCCTAGAAATAACTCTATTACAAGGAAACACAAGCAGTAGTGTTACTGCTTCAACCTCTAGCTAACTCTAATCGGATACCATAAGCTAACTCTAGCTTGGACAATCACCTAATTCTAGATGATTAAAAAGAGAAAGGTTTTCACCTCAAAACCTACTAAAATCATAAGTAAATATAGGAAAACATTTAAGACCAAAATGCAAAGACTCAAGTACAACAAGGATATAAAAATACAACTCGATGAACAATCAATTCCCTATTTCACAATGCATTCTTTGATTCCCATCTTCAAAAGATATTTAGTTGTGAGAATATGGAAGTGTTGGTTTTCTTGTTAAGGAAGATGAGCAATATATATTATGACACAAGAAAACCTAGGAGAGATCCCATTGGTTGAGACAAAAAGTTACCAATCATCTAAAATAAGGACTTAACAATTTTCCGTTTTTGATGTTTCCAAACTCATGCAAGCATTCTGCATCTTCAAAATATCGACACACAGCACAGTCTACACCTCAACAATACACCACAAGCCACAAGGCCATGTCAAACTAGTTTGCCCAACTAATTCCCATTATAACTGATACCTATAAGCATATAGGCATCCTACACCTTATTCCCCCTATCTATGAGCATCAAGTTTCTCATGAGTGAGAGAACTCCTATCTTCATCAACACAACATGAACCAGATATATCCCAACCTTCCCAACCTTTCTAAGACAATACAAGCTACCTCACACTTTCCCCCTTTTAGAATCATCAATGAGGTCAAGCAGTAAACCAAGCATAAATAAGCATTTATGTTAATTCATGGCCATTGAAGCAACACTAACATGAGCAAGAAAAGATCAGATAGAAGTACAAGAGGTGATAGCACAAGTAAAGTTTCATCCATAGAACAGTACCAAAAACCATTCAAAAAACAACAACCATTAAAAGTCAAAACAACAATATCATGTACACATCAAAGACAAAAAGGATGAGAAAAACAAATTTAACTAGGCTAAAAGAAAAGGACTAAAGGGACCAGTGGTGGAAAAGATTTAGGAAGAAGCACCAGGAGCTTGATTCCGCTATCCAAGGAGTAATTTCAATATTTCACCTTCTTCAGCATGAGACTTGAGCATTTGTTGTGTCAATTCTTTGTTCATTATAGTCAAGGCTTCCATTCTGGCTTCTGGATTTTTCACCCTCTCAGGCAACATTTTCATTTCTCAACTTTATAATTAAATGGGTGCCCTCTTCTCCTCCTTTTACTGAAGTAGACACCTATTTTGCTAAGCCAGCCTTTACCTTTCCACATTTAACATCAAATTATATAAATACTCTGTTCATCCAAAGACCATGAGCCAGCCCATATTCACAATCTTTTGTCGTTATGACTGTATTAATGTGTTCCATGAAAATTTTAGAAAGGTTCACTCTCTAATATATAGATAGAACTTCTATGAGGTACAGGTCAGGACCAGTCACAGTAATTCCTTATTATGATCTAGGAAGTAGTACCCAAATCAGAAGCCCAAACAATAATCGAAATCCTCTCTTGAGATTCCCTTTGTCAAAATTTTGAGTGTTTGAGTCATCAAGTGCACCAAAATTTTTAAGAAAATCAGTAGACCCTTCCTCTGATTATATTTACCTTATTCCTTCAATAGGATCACCAAGGATTTCAAAAAGTGTATATTCGTCTAATCCTATAACCACACCATTGACCTGTGAGGTTAGATACAAGCCATCTTCATAAATTTTCAAGTTATGATAAAACATCATTACTTCTTCCTCATACAAATAAGGAACGACTAATTCTAATAATTTATCCCAATTCTAAAACTTTACCAAATCAATTAACTCTCTTATTTTTGGCATATCAGCCATAACAGAATCAAAACTCATCTACTTACAAATGAAGCAACCACTCGCTTTGAGGGACTGGCTAATTTGGAGCTGGGACCTGGTCCCTTATCAATAACCTTTTCTAATCCATTCCTCTTGCCAGTGATAGTAGACACTGGTTTCATAACTAACATCCCCTTTCTTTTCTTTAGAGATGCATTCCCTTTTCTTTTCACGTTCTCATTTGCACAAGAAGTGTATTTCTCACTATCAAAATCAAGTGACTCATCTTCATAGTCACTAAATCCTTCAAACATGCACTCAATTTCACTATCCTCACTATCATTGAATAGGCTCTCAATATCGTCTTATGACTCTTCAATGTGTACTGACCTTTTAGCCCCTAATTTGACTATGGCAATTTTGCTTTTCCCTTACATTCCTTTTTTTTCAATGCTTTCCTTTCTAGCTCTATTGTTTCCTGATATATAAATAATGGGATATAGTACCTCATCATCCTCATTAGTTCTTTGAAAAAGGTCATTCTAACTCCTAGTGGAGAAGGTTGGCGAGAGAGGTTCCTATCTGAAAGGTTTACTACATGAGGATATCTGACTTTGAGTTTCTATCTCCTTACTACTGGCTGAAAAAATACCCCTTTTGGAGTTGTATGGTATGAGAAGATGAGAGGAGAAAAATCTTTGAATGTTTAGGGAACTAATGAGATAGAGAATTTGTTTATTTTTTGAAAAAGGATGGAAAAAATGATCTAAATTTTCCTTTATATAAAACATGAGAGAATGGTTGAGATCAAAAGATTTGAAGACTTTGATTTGACGTGTACTGTTAGATGGACGCGTCTGTTGGACCTAAAGTACAAGAGTCAACCCTTTTTTTGAAAAAGGTAGGGAAGTGATGTGGCACAGTCATTAAATATTTGAAATGGTCTTTATTTAGGAATAACAAGTGATACTAACCTTACTAGGGACCTGGCCCCCGAGCAATGTCTAAACTTAACTATTGTGTAAGTTCTCACCCCGCTTTTCATATCTCCTCCTCTTTGCCATGGGTGTATATCTGCAAAGATATGAGACTGAATTAGACATGTAGGACATTATCCAAAAAGTATACATGCTTACTAGTTGATAGCCATACCAAGAGAATTATGAGAGTAATCAGTCATCAATTAGATCTCATTACCTCTGTTCTTTCTTATTCTAGTCAACCAATTTTCGACTAACTTTCTTCAAGGATATAGTGGATATAGTTCCTTTAGGACTACAGGAAGATCAATTTGTAACCCAAACTTACATCATCACCAGTATTAGTAATTTTAACTCTTTGATATTATTACCTGGGAGAGATTGTCTCCACTATAGGTCTTCAGCAATAGGTGACCTTCAAGTTTTCAATTTTATAATCTGAGTAGCCATTATCATCTTTTTTGGTTGCCTTCTCTTACCTATCCCTATATCATGGATCGGTTATTAGACTTGGGAATCCATTTCAGTGTTGGTTCCCAATAAGGAGATAAAGGAAAGATCAGCTATTATCTTTGTCCAGCTAGGCAAGTTTTCCATTTTTATTCTTGAGGCAGTAAAATCCCTTATTCCTCTCTGAGTTGGAGCCCTAGATGGATACATTTATGTTATGTGACCATCCTGTCCACAATGGAAATATAGAGGAGTATATTTTCCCTTTGTAAGCATGATAAGAGAAAGAATACCCTGAGCCTTGGCCGTTTGACAGTGATATTCTGAACTTTTCCTGTTGCTAGAACTTTGGCAGGTAAAATGAGTTGGACCCTGTGATGGAGTAGTCCACTTGAGATCTTTCTCAAGCTCTGTCTTCACCCGAACTAGTTACTTTTTAAGCATTAGGTTTCTTTGAAGTGAAGTAGCCATGTTGGCCTTAGTTTGAATCAATTCTTCTTCTAGCTGAAATTGTATCCTGCTTTCTGTACCTTTTCCCCTTGTAATTTTGTTTGGTGATTTTGTATAGTCTTGTATTCAGAAGATTATTCTCATAAGAGAGATTCTGTAAAGTAGCTTGATTCTCAACAACTTGTACACTTAACTCCACCATTTTTTCTTCATATTTAACTAGATCTTCCTTTATCTTTGCCTTCTTATTCGTGAGTTCAACTACTTGTACACTCAGTTCCACCATTTCTTCCTCACATTTTTCTAAGGATTTCTTTAGACTTTCTTTGTCCTTAGCAAGATCATCAAGTGAATCAAGCAACACAGATGCAATAGATCTCAGTTTATTGAGGAAGTAATCAGTTGTCCTCACCATTCTCAGTATCTTCCATCAAAGAAAAAAGTAAGTCAAAGACTGATACTTCATCTCTTATTACAACCATGGAATTATCTTCTCCTTGTTCTAAATCCTCAGAGTCACTTGAAGAATCACCCCAGCAAGTGGCCAACACTTGATTGGCAATTTCGTCAGCTTCAGTCGTCTTACCATACTATATAGGAACCTAGTCCTTGACTTTTTCTTTCCCTTTAGTTTGCTTAGCATAATCCTTATGCTCTATCTTATGCATAGGAAGGTCCTTGATATAGTCATTGAACTTGCCACATTTTTGACATATGTCACTTGTCTTACCTTCCTTGAAAAGTTTGTTGGACTCTCCCCTCTTAGAGATAGCTCCTAATTTCCTCAAGGCTTTGAGAACTCTTTTTGCAATATAAGTTGTCTCCCCATCTTCAGCATATGAGGTATACTTTGCATCCTTAAGAACTAAATTTTTTCCAACCTTGGGGTCAACTTTTAACTTTCCAAAATTCTTCAGGAATTCATAGGTTTTGAGGTTTCCTATAAGTTCATGCATGGCCATCCTAATTAGATCCCTGGCTTAAGAGAGATAGAATCTATTTTTCTTTCCCATCTTTTAGGAAGATTTCTTAAGATCTTCCTGACCTACTTGTGTGATGGAATAACCTCACCCAGGTAGTGCAGCTCATTTGTCACAATAGTGAATCTAGTGTACATCTCTTGAATGAATTCTCTTTCCTGCATAGTAAAGGTCTCATATTGACTGGTCAGCAGGTCCTCCTTGGATTGCTTAACTTGAGTAGTTCCTTCATGGGCTATATGAAGTGTAACTCCTTGAGTATGTACCCCGGACGCTACAGGGTGCTTACGATCCCGAGGGACCACAAGCTAATCCATGAATGGTACCTTCTATGAGCACTAAATAATAATAATGAAATAATGAAAAAAATAGGCTGAACTGCCATAAGGTTCATAATCTGAATACTATAATAATAACATTTGATAAAAACATCTAAAATCTAAATACTGTCTGAACTAGTCTAGTCTGAAAAGCCTCTAACTGAATTGTCTGAATGTGGAGTTGATAAGACAAGCCCCTAACTAACTACGTCTAATAAAATGTTGAATCTACTGAAATACTGAAATAAAAGAATATCCTTGATATATGAGGACTCACTAATGAATCTGCTATTGCTGACAGAATCTGTCCAAGAGCGGTCAGGAACCTAAGTGTCCGAACCTATGATATAAGACATCCTAGCGCAAAGAGAATGTATGCTTCAGTATATGGAATGTATTGGTATGCTAGATAAGGTAAGGCTGAATGCAAGGGTTCATATGTATGAATAGTAACTACCTAAATGATATAGGGTAACTAAATATGATAGTAAATGGATAACTGATATTGCTGTAAATACTGATTATGCAATACTGTGCATACACATGTATATTGTATTTGAGACTTTACTGAAGCTAAGTACTGATTTCTGATAACTGAGTAACTAATATCTGAAGTTACTGATAACTGAGTTACTATAAAACCCCGCATAGTTTATGTCGGTTAAGAGAGTAAAGAAAATTGGAATAGTTTTAAAGTATTTCTCCCTACTAGTTAAAGTAAAAGATTAACAGAAAAGCTTTTAGAAAACTAAGTGTAAAGGATCACAAATTTATTCTGATTATGCTTTACAAAAAGATATTAGTTATAGATTTTAGCTTACAGATTTCTGATTTAAGAGTGAGTCCTTTCTACACTTAGACAGTATGATTTAAAGAGAGAATACAAGTATAGCTTTTAGTAATAAATGTTATGGCTCACGAGATTTATGAGGTATGTTTTGCTTCTTATTGTTACATATTTTAGTATTTTAGATATTCCAGATTATGTAAGTCATTTACATTTAGCGTGCACTGTTTTATAAGTTATGATTATGAGATGATGTTTTACTTATGCATATCACCCCCATATACTCAGTACATCCTCAAAGTACTGATCCACACATAAGTCTATGTGCTACATTGTCTCATAATGTAGGTTCAGTTGTTCAGTATTAGCAGCGTGAGTAGTTCGAGCATCTCTATCTACATCCGACAGTTGGTGAGTCCTCATAATTTGGGGACATATTCATTCAGATTTTGTAGCTTATTATTTTATAAGATTTAGCATTCTTATCAAACAGTTTAAGTTATCTGGGGGTTTGTACCAGTGACTCTCTAGTTATTAGTAGTAAAGGCTTGTCAGACTGCTAGTTTTGATTCAAATTATTTAGTATTGATATTTTAGACATTACTCTTAGTTATTTCAGTCAGCTTCTACATTCAGTATGACTTTTATGTCAATATTTTCATTATTATGAGATTTAGGCTCAATAGTATACAGACAGGGTTAGCTTAAGGCTACTCTAGTCTTGAGCACCGTGTGATATTCTGGGACCAGGTTTCAGGGTGTTACAAACTTGGTATCAGAGCCTAGGGTTCATAAGAGTCCCAGGGAGTCAGACAAGCCGTGTTACGTAGAGTCTTGATCATGGGTGTGAAGTGCACCACATTTATGAGCAAGAGGCTAAGGGATGTTCTTAGGAAATCTTTTTTTTATTTCATGATCTATCGTGCTTACAGTATATCTATCTTCTTTTGAATCATGCTTTCATGTGATAGTTATTGAATATGCCTCATCGTCGAGCTAACGCTTGCAGAAATGGTAACTAGACACCCCAGTCCGTAGATCCTTTGAATGAAAATGTATCCCATGATAAGTTTAAGGCTTCCTTTCATGCGTTGGCCCAAGCTATGATTGCCAATGTTTAGGGAAACTATCAGAATCAGGCTACAGTCCTACTTCAGTAGAATGATGACTTGGCAGTATCTAGAATCAGAGATTTTATGTGAATGAATCCGCCAGAGTTCTTTGGGTCGAAAGCAGGTGAAGATCCACAGTTTTATTCAGATGAGGTGAAGAAGATTACCCAGATTATGCATGTTTCTAAGAAGGAGAGTATAGAGTTAGCATCTTATAAATTGAAAGATGTAGCTTATGATTGGGTGGTTATATCGAGGAATAGTATAGGTGAGAATGCAACTCCTATGAGTTGGCAGGTGTTTCAGGATGCTTTTCTAGATAGGTTCTTCCCGCGTGAAATGAGAGAAGCTAAGATAGAGGAGTTCGTGAATTTGAGCTAGGTTTTGATGATAGTGAAGGAGTACTACCTTAAGTTCAACCAGTTTTCTAAGTATGCCCTTGATAGGATGCCCAATCCTAGGGCTAGTATGAGTAAGTTTGATACTAGATTATCTAGCTTGGTATTCAAGGAGTGTAGGATTATCATGCTTATTGGAGACATAAATCTTGCTATATTGATGATTCAAGCTCAGCAGATTGAGGCAGAGAAGTTAAAGGGAAGAAAAAGAGGATATAAGAAAGCTAGAACAGGGAAATTTGAGTGTGGAAAGGCTAGATCTCAAGGAGGAAATCATTTACAATTTCATAATTAATCATCTATGCCAATACCATCTTCAGCTAGTACTCCTACACCTAGAGGTAGACAAGAGTAGTAGGTTAAGTCTTCTATGTCCAAATCTCAGAATAGTGTGAGTGGTAGGCCTAGTTATCTTCCATGTTCTAAGTATGGTATGACTCATCCTAGTGAGTGATTGGCTGGGCAAAAGAGTTGTTTTGTTTATGGTAAGTCGGGTATTAGAGATTTTCTGCATGCTAAGTAGGGAAACAGAGATGTTTGTCCTCAGACCCAAACTACTAGTGCACCAGCTCCTGTAGGTCGCCCAGTCCCTCCTCAGGGTGCATCATTCAGTATTGGTGGCAGTCAGTGCCAGAATTAGTTTTATGCTTTACCATCCCATGGGGAGTAGGAGGATTCACCAGATATTGTTATCGGTATGCTTTATGTCTGTCATCTTGATGTCTATGTGTTGTTGGACCCTGGGTCGAGTTTCTCTTATATGACCCCATTAGTTACGGTGAATTTTGAGATAAGATCTGAAAAGATCCCTGAGCCCTTCTTGGTTTCTACCCCAGTAGGTAAGTTAATTGTTGCTAAACAGATCCATAGAAAGTGTCCTATCACTTTTCTTCATAAAGCCATGTTAGCAAACTTGGTAGATTTAGATATGGTTTACTTTGATCTTATTCTTGGTATGGATTGGCTCCATTCTTGTTATGCTTCTATAGATTGTCGCACCCGGGTGGTGAAGTTTCAGTTTCCAGATGAGCTAGTCTTTGAGTGGTCTACTAATTCAGTATCTCCTAAAAGTCATTTCATATCTTATCTCAAGGTATGAAAGTTGATTTTTAAAGGGTGTATCTATCATCTTGTTTGAGTCAAAGACACTAAGTCTGAGACTCTTCAGTAAGTCACTGTAGTTAATGAGTTTCCTAATATTTTCCCAGAAGATTTGCCAGGAGTACCTCCCGATAGGGAAATAGAATTTCATAAGGCCTAGTGTTTCTCCATGAGGCACTCTTGTCCTATTCATGTGAAATAAAGATGGTTCTTTGCGTATGTGCATTGACTATCATCAGTTAAATAAAGTTACCATCAAAAACAAATATCCTCTTCCTAGAATTGATGACTTATTTGACCAACTCCAAGGTGCAAGTTATTTCTCAAAGATAGACCTTAGATTCAGCTATCATCAGCTTAAAATAAGGGAATGTGATATTCTAAAAACAACCTTCAAAACCCATTATGGTCATTTTGAGTTTCTAGTCATGTCCATCGGACTAACCAATGCCCCAACAACTTTCATGGACTTGATAAATAAAGTGTTCAAACAATATTTAGACATGTTTGTCATAGTCTTTATCGATGATATTCTTGTCTACTCTCGTAGTGAGAACGATCATGCAGGCCATCTTAGTGCTACAGACTCTTAGAGATCATTAGTTGTTCGCCAAATTCAATAAATGTGAATTTTGGCTAAGGTCAGTAGCTTTCCTTGGTCATATTATTTCCAGTAAGGGTATTATAGTTTATCCTCAAAAGACAAAAGCCATAAGAAATAGGCCTAGACTAATCTCTCCATCATACATTAGGAGTTTCTTGGGTTTAGCTGGATATTACAGACATTTTATTGAGGGTTTCTCATCGATTGCATATCCTATGTCTAGATTAACCCAGAAGAAAGTTAAGTTTCAGTCATCATATTCCTGCAAGAAGAGTCTTCAGGAGTTGAAGACTCGACTTACTTCAACCCCAATATTAGCATTAACGGGTGGTACAGATGGATTTGTGGTGTATTGTGATCCTTTCAGAGTAGCTTATTCCTCTAGACAGCTTAAGCCTCAGAAAAGAATTACCCAACCCATGATCTTGAGTTACCTGTTGTTGTGTTTTCTTTGAAAATCTTGAGACATTATTTGTATGGGGTGCTTGTTGATGTGTTCATGAATCACAAAAGCTTGCAGTATGTGTTTACTCAGAAAGAGTTGAATCTTCATTAGAGAAGGTGGTTAGAATTGCTGAAAGATTATGATATGAGTGTGTTGTATAATCCAGGAAAGGCCAATGTAGTGGCAGACGCCCTTAGTAGATTGTCTATGGGCACTGTTGCTTATATGGAGAATGATAAAAAAGATTTAGTTTGGGAAGTGCACCGGTTAGCTAGATTGAGTGTGAGATTAGTTGATTCAACTGAAGGGAATATTTGGGTTCAGAGTAGTTTTGAATCTTCCCTAGTTTCGGAAGAGAAGGAAAAACAAGATAAGGATTCTAGTTTGGTCAAACTGAAGGAGTCGGTTAAAGACCAAAAAGTAGAGGTTTTATCACAAGGGGGAGATGGTGTGTTGAGATACTAGAGTAGACTGTGTGTGCCATGTGTTGATGATTTGAGGCAGCGGATTATGGCGGAAGTGCATGGTGCGTGTTATTCTATTCATCCTGGTGCTTCCAAGATGTACCGCGACTTACGGAAAATCTATTTGTGGAGTGGTATGAAGAGAGATATAGCAGAGTTCATGGTTAAGTATGCAATATGTCAATAGGTTAAGGAAGAGCACCAAAAACCTGGTGGTACATTGCAAGAGTTTGGTATCCCCACTTGGAAGTTGGAAGGGGTGAATATGGACTTTGTGACTGGTTTACCCCATTCGCATCATCAACATGATTCGATTTAGGTTATTGTAAATAGATTGACTAAGTCAGCCCATCTTGTGCCAATTCACATTTCCTATATGGCTGAAGATTATGCTAAGTTATATATCTGAGAGATGGTTAGATTGTATGGAGTTCCTTTGTCCATCATCTCAGATAGGGGTACTAAGTTTACCTCTCAATTTTGGAGAGCCTTTTAGAAGGGTCTTGGTACCTTTGTTCATCTTAGCTCATCTTTTCATCCACAGATAGGTGGTTAGGCAGAAAGGACCTTTCAAACTTTAGAGTATATGTTGAGGGCATGTGTTTTTTATTTCAAAGAAAGTTGGAATGAGCATTTACCATTGATTGAGTTCGCTTATAATAACAGTTATTATGCTAGTATTCAGATGGCTCTGTTTGAGGCTCTTTATGGGAGAAGGTGTAGATCGCCAGTTGATTGGTTCAAAGTGGGTAAGGCCACTTTGATTGGGCCAGACATGGTGTTTAAACCATGGAGAAAGCTTAGTTGATTAGAGAACGATTGAAAGCAGCTCAGAGTTGTTAGAAATCCTATGCAGACGTAAGAAGAAGAGATCTTAAGTTTGAGGTTGGTGATCTTGTGTATTTGAAAGTTTCACCCATGAAGGGGGTGAAGAGATTCGGCAAAAAGGGAAAGCTTAGTCCCCGATATGTAGGCCCCTTCCATATTTTGAGTCATGTTGGGAAGTTAGCGTATGAGCTCGAGCTACCCGCAGATTTATCCTCAGTTTATCCAGTACTTCATGTGTCCTTGTTGAAGAAGTGCATGGATGATTCAGCAGTGGTAGTTCCTCTAGAAAGCATCAATATTAAGAATACCCTCTCTTACGAAGATGTTCCAGTAGATATTATTGATCATCATATATTTAGACTAAGGAATAAACAAGGTCCCTCGGTCAAAATTCTGTGGCGAAATCAGTCCGTTGAGGGTGCTACTTAGGAAACAGAAGCAAACATGAGTACCAAGTATTCTCATCTCTTCTCCATGAACTCAGATTCAACCAAATGTAATGGTTTTCCTTCATTCACTTTTTTTCTAGTCTCAGACTCAGCCATATGGCTATTTTCATGTAAACTCATGCACTTATAGATCAGTTCAGTAAGCTCATTATGTTGAGAATCAGTTATTCAGTTTATTTCAGTTGTGCATGATAGATTATAGCCTCAGATCCCTTAGTATTTTTAGTTTAACTATCCACATTCAAGGAAGAATGTTCCCAAGGAGGAGATATTGTAATACTCCAAACATTTCCTAGCTTAAATTCATCCCTATAATGTTAAGGGATATCTTTCAAAATGAATAATATTTATTTCCTATAGAATTTTCCAGATTTATACCTTCCATTGTGTGGGAAATTGAATGAGCTTTCCATCGATACCAAATTCTCCCAAATCCGACACTCGGTGAAGGAGTTAGAGCATTTTTAGTAAAACGGTGAGCCACCTAGGCACTTGGCACGTCGCGGTGATAGGTAAATTGATAATCGTCAAATTCCAGTGGCCCTCCACGATAGCCCCACGTTTTGGAGAAGTACAATTTCCCATTGTCCCATTCAAGTAGCCCAACGCAATGTTAGCGCATCGTGCCAAAGGCCAAATTGGCATTTCAATAGGGCACCGCGATGGTGGCACATCATATTGAAGTTCCTAGTCCCAATTTTCAAAATCCAATGGGACGACGTGATATCTCCGCGTCGCGGAGGTTTCCCATTTCCCAGTTGTCGATTTCTAGTGATACACCACGATAGTGGCGCGTCGCGATGACCCACTAAATTGGGATTTTTGGTTCTCTTATCCAGTTCCATTTAGAAGTTTAAAAAAGGTATTTTGGTCAATTCCTAAGACCCCAATTTATGAATAACACTATATTAAACCCATTTTAAGCCTATTATGCTCATTATTCATTAATTTTCTCTCAAGCAAACCCTAGAGCTCCCAAGCTTCTTGTCCAAGAAATCCAAAATCCTCCATAATTTCTCCAAGAAAATCCTAAATTGAGGATTTTCAAGGCAAGATAATCAAGAACTCATCACCAAGAACTAAAATAGGAATCATTAAGTCAAGTTTCTTCATCTAATCATTAATCAAGGTATGTGGTGTTTATGAACAAGGATCTCCTTTCATCCTTGTGCCCAAAACGAAGTTTTAGTTACAAATTTATATGATTTTGAATGTTTATACATGAATTTCAAATTAGGGTTCATACCCATTATTGCTATTTGCAAAGCTATGAGTTTTTGAGAGATTTTAAAGATGAATTGCATGTCTATTTCCATATTTTCATGCCTATTGCGGTAATTTATAGATTTTGAGATAAATTATCATTGTCTTCATTATCAAGCATGGTTATTATGATGTTTTGACATGAGTTTAAATCATGGGTTTTAATCCCTAAGATTTAGTCTTGATATTTTAAGAAGATTATGATTTTCAACCTCTTTGATGATTTTTTACCAATATTTAAGAAAGAAGTTGATCTTTTGATCCTAAGTTAAGATAAGGAATCCACATTGTTCATATAGTTTGAGATTTAAAGAAAAAGAAGCACAATTGGTTTTCTATTATAAATCCTTGTGCTATTTTAAGGTGTATTTCCTAATGTTTTAAGCATAAGTATGGGAGTAGTATTTAGCACCGAGTTGGGTATGATTCCAAGGTCTCATTCCCCAGATCTACGAGCTACCGTAGGTTTTAAGCGCCCAAAGTGGGCTAAGTCATTGATCACTTAAGTTAAGATTCTATTCTGATGGAAAGGGTAGACAGCTCTCCCCAACGTGGGTAACACATTGGACTCCATGTTAGCTCATATGGTTTATGTCGGTTAAGAGTAAAGATTTTCGGAATAGTTTTAAAGTATTTCTCCTTGCTAGTTAAAGTAAAAGATTAACAAAAAAGCTTTTAAAAAACTAAGTGTAAAGGCTCACGAATTTATTCAGATTATGTTTTACAAATAGATATTAGTTATAGATTTAAGCTTTCAGATTTTAGATTTAAGAGTGAGCCCTTTCTAAATTTAGACAATATGATTTAAAGAGAGAATACAAGTACATCTTTTAGAACTAAATGTTATGAAACATGAGATTTGTAAAGTATGTTTTACTTCTTATTGCTACATATTTTAGTATTTCAGATATTCCAGCTTGTGTGAGTCTTTTATATTTAGCATGCATTGTTTTATAAATTATGATGATGAGATGATGTTTTACTTATGCATATTACCCATATACTCAGTACATCATCAAAGTACTGATCCACATATACGTCTATGTACTACATTGCCTCATAATGTAGGTTCAGGTGCTCAGTATCAGTAGTGTGAGTTGTTCAAGCATCTCCATCTACATACGATAGTTGGTGAGTCCTCATAGGTCGGGGACTGATTCATTCAGATTTTGCAGCTTATCGGTTTATGAGATTTAGCATTCTTTTCAGATAGTTCAAGTTAGCTAGGGGTTTGTCCTAGTGACTCTCTAGTTATTTGTAGTAGAGGCTTGTCAGACTGTTAGTTTTGACTTAGATTATTCAGTATTGAAGTTTTAGACATTACTCTCAGTTATTTTAGTTAGTTTCTACATTCAGTATGATTTTTATGTCTATATTTCCAATATTATGAGATTTAGGCTCAGTAGTATGCAAACAGGGTTAGCTTAAGGCTACTCGTAGTCTTGATCACCGTGTGACATTCCGAGACCAGGTTCTGCGAAGTTACATTGGGTCGAGTCCTTTTTTATGAGTGTGTAGCGCGCCACACTTATAAGGAGGAAGCTACTAGGAGTTTTGGAATGTTTCCCTTTTCTTCATGTTCTAGATCGTGCTATTGTGTTGTCCATCTTGAAGTTATCCTAATCCCTTCTTTACTCTGATTTTATTTATTTGGTCCCATTGTCGAGTCAATTCAAGCGCAAAATCTTAGAGTCTAAATGATGTGGTCCTTTCTAATTGAGTTATAAAAGATGATGAAATAGTACAAGGACTTGAGAGTAGTCTGTTAGTTCTTCAAGGTGTATTGATTCGAGTGTACACTTTTTCATGATAAAATCGTTCTTTTCAACTTGAGGTATGAAGTGTATTCAGTCCCTTTTATAAAATCCTTATTGCATATGTCATTCTTAAGGGTAATGAGATATAGAAGAATATTGGAACAATAT
Source organism: Capsicum pubescens (assembly GCA_030864215.1). Lineage (NCBI taxonomy): Eukaryota > Viridiplantae > Streptophyta > Magnoliopsida > Solanales > Solanaceae > Capsicum > Capsicum pubescens. Next base: position 34,755,137 of record CM061546.1, read on the forward strand.
TTCCACCTGAGTAGTAGTATGTGATAAAGTGTCATAACCTATGAGCTGTAAGATAGTCCAGAAGTTCGTGATATGAGGTCACAATCTTAGAAGTCAGAATGAGGGTGACTTTTGCGTAAAGAAGCTAGTTCAGTTGTATAACCATTGATTTGATTGAGGTATGGTTTGCCATTTTATAGAGATAGACTAGTGTGGTAGCAATATTTGTAGATGGTTGTAGTCTACGAAGGAAGGCTGGTTATAATTATTATTTATTCAAAATAAGGAAGGATTTCAAAATAGATAGCTATGGTGGTTGTAGAAATCATTTGTATGCTATGGATGGAAAGGGGTAGATCAGTCAATAAGTATGGGTAGAGATTCATTGATGTAATGGAATTTGAAGGTAGTCTAAATATATGAATGGGAAAGTAAATATGATGTGAGAAAAAGGAATATGTAGATAATATTGTAATGGGTTCTATTAAAAAATTAAGGTCGACTATCCCTATCATGTGACATTACCCCCTTGATTGTCTTTTTTTCTAGTAGTTGTAAACTAGTACTTTATGTGAGAAGGTATGTTATGGATTTTGAGGTGTAGTAGTGATTCCATGGAAAGGATATGATTTTACGTAGTAGTTAAGTAAAATGAGGTATTTGGATTTATTTCCCAATTTGATGGACTAGTATAGTATGTCTCATACTTCATCGGTGGTACATGATCGATGCTAAACTATTGTCTTGAACTTTAGATGTGGAGTATGGTGGTAAGAATAGTGGCTTAAGATTTATGATGCATGTTTTGTGGGAATGAATTAGTAGGCTTAATGTGAGATGTGAAATAGCCTAAGTTGGCAATTTGTGGAAATAAAAATGGATAATTGTTAAATATGTACATGAGGACTAGGGTGAAGTGATGAAGTGTGGTTGAGTCATTAAGAGGATAAGAGTGTTAGGTAAATTAGAATAAGTTGAACCCTGAGGTAGCATGTTTTTAGATAAGGTCTAAGGAGTTATTGTGCGAGGTTCCTTAGAGATGAATTGAGGGAATATTGGTAGAGAGTATGTGCCTTTGGCATAGTCTTGCAAACTTTGTTAAGTTGTAAGTTATGTGATTAGAGGTCTAATGTTTGAATTTTGAGTAGTGAAGAACGGATCATTATATGATAAGGAGTGTGGATGTGGATGTTCATGAGAGTGTGAGTTGTAGGGTGATGGCTATAGAGGCTAGCTAAAGTTGAGAGTAGCATTCCCGAAAAGCAATGCCTTCAAAGTATAGTTCATCAAGGGAAGTCTAGTTTCTATGTGTGTGGTGATACCCCATTTTTTTGAGTGTCATGCTTGTGGATTTTAAGAAAAGATATTTCTTCAAGTCTAGGATTGTGAATTTTATCTAAGGGGAAGATGGTTAATAAAGGTAGTCCCCGAATTTTCTCAGTGTGGCAAGTTGAGGGGAAGAGTCTTGATAAACCTATTCCTATTCAAGCATATTCCTCCTACTTCAATTTAAGAGGTCATTCTACCAATGTCTCATGTATTCTAGTCTTGTCTATATCTAAGGTCTGAGTTCTCTATGTAACTCATATAATGTTCCGACCTCCAAAACTAGAAGAAATGATGTCTCAGTAAATCCAGTATTTCATGCATTCAAGCTCAATGTTGTGATGTTCATGATCCATAAATTCATGTCGTAAATCATACATGGTTCTAAGAAACTATGATTTCATATGTTACTAATTCATTTTATGTAGATATTAGTCAAAATGATAAAGTTGTGCGAACTCATGACTATTTCAGTTCTGAAAATAAGAAGCGATAGCTTTGAGTAGAATTCCATGTCTCAATCGTTGACTTCATGAATTCTAAACTTATGTTATACGACTCATGATGTAAGCGCCCATGTTTCTCACTATGGTCTATCCTAAGCACTCGTGTTGTGTATATGCCGAACGACTCTCTACTTATGATCCAGACACTTGATATATAAAGCACTTCGTGTCTATTATATCGTATCTTCACCTTATGTCCCACCTTGAGTAGATTAATAGATATGGGTTATAATTGAATAGTATTTCTCTTATTCTTGATGTTTGTGCATGGGTGTCACGACCGAACCAAGGCCCAGCCTGTGATGAGCATCCCGAACCATGATGGCCCAAGAGCCCTTCTCTAACTAGAAATCATATACTACAACGACCCGATTTGTTGAACCGGAATGCTACACGATTCTCATGACCCCGAAGGACCACAAGCTAACACATGACTGATATTTGTACCTGTATACTGCATAAGATAACATTATAATGCGGAAACATTCACTGAAAGTCCATAAGGATTGATCATGAACATAACTGAATAACGTAACATCTGTGTGGGGTAATAGAATAGCTAAAACAAAACTGAAGTCTAATACATGATAGTCTATATCTAGTTTGCATCTAGTCTGTATCTAGTCGGCATCTAGTCTGCATCTAGCCTGAAAGCCTCTACTGTCTGATGAATCTGAATAAGGAGTTGATGGGACATGTCCCCACCTAACTCCAACTAATAAGCTAATCAATGAGATACTATAAAATCATTATGTCCTCGAAGGATAAGGACTCACTTCAACTCTGACTGCTGAATCTAGAATCTACTGCTGATCTGGAACTCTTGTCTCTGAACCTATGGTGTAACATAAAAATAAAGCACCATAGCGCGAATGCGTCAGTACATATGTACCAAGTATATATGTGAGGTAGGCTATATGCAATGGTTCACATGCATGAATAACGCTAACTGAATGTCTAACATGAACGTGAGAATACATGAATAAATACATAACTGTAACTGACAATATAATTTCGTGATTTCTGAGTATGTATACTGATAATGTGACATGCTAGTAACTGATATGACTGATAAAATGAAGGACTATATCTGAATAATGCTGATAACATGGGTGACTATATCTGGGTATACCTGATAATGTTGGTAACTGTAGCTAACAGTCCTGAATCTGATGGAACTATCTGAGTTCCATACTATATCTGAGTTGACTGTATCTGACAGTCCTAAAATCTGAAGAACTATCTGAGTTCTATTACTGAGACTGATTGACTGTATCTGACAGTCCTGATTCTGTAACATGAAACTGTGGGAAGTAGTATCTAACCGACATGCCCCAAATATGCTATAATAGCTGAGCTGGGGTCCAATCTATACCCTGATTAGAAGGGTGTCAATACCGTTCCACTGGTAAGGACAACATGTGAGTAACCCTCATATAACAAGTAACTCTAGCGAGAACGGTGGGAACCCTCACATAACAAGTTAAGCCACCTCATCTACCCTCATATAGCAGTCTACGATGTCTCAACCTATGCTGACTACATAGTTCTGGACCGCAAGAATTGCTTCTAGGAATCACACCCTCATATAACAGGTGAGTTCCCATCCTTGGGTTCACTCGGTGCTAATTCCTACTCCCATCTGAATAGACACTAACCATGATTTACTGGACTGAGCATGGACTGAGTTACTGAATTTCCATGGCTGGCGGAATACTACTGATATCTGACAACTGACTGAGTCATGAGATCATGGAGATTTTTCCTGAGTCATAATACTATCTGAAGTCTAAAATTTCATATATTGACTGAGAGTATCGTGAAAACATGACATGGATCTAGGCACACAACTAATATTCCGGGTACAAGTACCCCCAGGACTCGATACAAGGGAACCGACATAGCATCATTTACTTGAAGACTTGACTATCATCATAATACATACTACCTTCATAGAAGTATTTCATCAAACATGTAATAGGCATGATCTTGTACATACATGGGAATTTCATGATATCATGCTAGTTAGATAATTTTCCTTCATCTAGGTATTTAATCAAACATATTGTAGGCATAGTACTTGTAAAGCGCATCATACAACAATTATACATCATGCTTCAATTCCAATTCCATCATATAAGGTTTTAGTTATGAGATTTCGTAAATCTTTATCTATACTAATCAACCCACATGGAATTTATCATCAAATCATTTAATAGAAATCAATTCCACATTTATCAACATGAAAGAGAACATACAAAGCATGAAAACATGAAGAAAATCCATAACTTGTAGTTAAAAAGGATTCTTGGACTTCATGGATGAAAGGAGTCCATGAATGAACACTATGCATACCTTAGATCATGATTTCGTGAAGATTGATGGTGAAACCTTCCTGAATTTGAATCCCCAATAGAAACCCTAGCTTGTGTTCTTGAGAGTATTTGAGAAACACATCAATATTTTGGATGAATAAGGGCTAAATCCTGTGTTTGGAAGCTTATATAGGGGGGAAATTGACCCTTTTAACCCTGGACACGTAATTTAATTTTTCAGTAAAATTTCTCGAATTGGGCCCTTGGAGCGACGCAACACTATCGCGTCGTGTCACTGGAAATTGACAATTGGGATATTGCACGGTGGCGCGATGCGGAGCAATCGTGTTGCCACCTTGTCTATGACTTGGAAGTTTGGCGCGACGTGCTAGTATCATGGAACAATACTGGAATTTGACAATTTCCATTTGAGCTATCTCCGCGACGCGCTAAAGGCTCAGGTCAAACACTGTCTCACTAAAAAGGCTCTAACTCTTTACCTGGGTGTTGGATTTGGGCGAATTATATATCGATGGAAAGCTTATTCAATTTCCCACGTGATAGGAAGTGAAAATTATGTAAATACCACGTGTATAAGAATGAATTATTATTTCAAAGTAAGTTCTAACATCCTTGAGATGATTTCCAAGCTAAGAAAAAGCACGGATCTTACATATACACATTCATATACAGTAAAGAAATACAGAAAATATAAAAAATATGGAAATATGGTCAATATCTTAATTCAGCTGAACAATATGAGGTTAAGTTCATAACATTCAAAACACTTGACTCCAGTCTGTGAAATCTCTAACTATACAAGAGGTTAGTTTAAAAACAGTAATTCCATGCCCATGAGGTTTAGGATAGTCCCGTGTATCTTAATTTACGAAGAATTTATGAATAGTATAAAAGAGCAAACCCTAAGTTGTTTACCTCCTCTTGTGTTTTAGTTGATGAACTAAGGATTTGATTGCGTTAAAACATTTTTTGGAACCTTAAATTCGTGTTAATATGTTTAGGAACGGTTATTGGATAACAAAAGACCATGTTTCCCTTGAATTAACACAAAAATAGAGTCCCTACACCACAAAAATACAAGGTTGGCGGCGCCTAACCCATTCCCAGGTCCAAGGTTGGCGATGCCAAGCCTATGGACAACCTTGAGCTTTGCGGTACCAACCCCATTGCCAACCTTAGGCTTTTTGGCGCCAACCCCATTTCCAAACCTTTCCAGTGAAAGTAGGCGATGGTAAGGCGATACCTAGCCATTGCCTAGGCTTTACTTTGCATCGCCTACTTAGTTTTGAGGTCCTTAAACACTCCCAACACCTCCCACAATGTTAATGCATGATTTATCATCACTAAGGGGGTCTTAAAGATCATTTTAGAAGTATCCAAAAGAGTTTTACTGTAATGCCTCGAATCTGGTACCCGGAATGCCACACGGTGCTCATGACCCTGAAGGACCACAAGATAACCCATGACTGATATCTGTAACTGAGAACTGCATAACATACTATATAAATATGGAATAAAAGGGTGAAATTCCATAAGGTTCAAAAATCTGATAAAGCATAATATCTGGAGATATGGTATATCAATACCAAAACAAAACTAAAATAACGGTCTAAACATGCTATAGTCTGAACATGCTACAGTATGAACATACTAGTCTGAAAGCCTCTAAACTATTTAAAAACTATGGAAATTATGGGACATGTCCCCAACTAACTCCGAACTACTGAAATATTAAAGTAATAAAATAATCATGCTATCCTAGAATGATGAGGACTCACTGCTAGTCTGGCTACTGAACGTCTGACCTACTAAGGATACTCTGGATCTTATGCTTCTGAACCTATAGTATAAAACACCATAGAATAAATGTGTTAGTACGTTTGAATGTACTGGTATGCAAGTGAGGTAGGTTGAATGCAAAGGGTTTATATGCATGAACAATACTAACTGACTGAATAACATGAGCATGAAAATACATGCATGAATTCGTGAACTATAACTAAGATCATGACATCACTGAATCTGAATATTTATAACATAAGTTTTCGTATAACTGATATACTATTATCTAAATGACTGTGCCTGATAGTCTTGTTTCTGATGCAACTAGCTAAGTTTCGTACTGAGCTGGGTGACTATATCTAACAGTCTTGAATTCTGTAGAACTATCTGAGTTCTATTACTGAGACTGAGACTATAACTGTAACTATAGGAAGTAGTCATCTAAAAAACATGCCCCAAATAAAGCAATCTAGCTGAGTTGGGGTCCAATCTGTAACCCCAATTGGAAGGGTTCAATACCGCGCCACTACTAAGGACAAGCTGCAAGTAATCCCTTATCTAATAGGTACTCTAAGGACAATGGTGGGACCTCATATAATAGGTTAAGCCACCTCACTGATGTGTGAGCTAATGCTAACACATTTGACGCTTTTAACTAAGAATAATTGCAAAGTCTTAAGCAACTTTTGTTGTTTTTGATTGTTTTATGTTTGATTTTGTAGTAGAAGCTATGATGCAAGAGAACCTACAAGGATGGAAGAAAAGGAGTTGAAATCTGAAGTAATTCAAATAGAAGTATGGCTGATGACATTTCTGATAAGTCATCAGCCCTGTAATAAGTTATCAACTTCATCATCAGCCTTAGACAGAGAATGCAACTGAGTTGAGAGTTGTGATGACATTTTATGATAAGAAATCAAGGAGCTGATAGGTCATCAAAGTTGTCGTTAGACTAAGGCAGAACATGAGGGCTGAGGTAGAGGCTTGACGACATTTGTGATAAGTCATCAAGGAGTTAATAGGATGTCATCGGTTTTCGTCAGCTTTAGGCAGCGAGTATCAAAAGTAAAGAGGATCTGACAATATTTATGATAAGCCTCCAGCCTCCTGATAGGTTATAACGAATGGCGTCATTTAATCCGAGGAATTTTTGAACTTTATTATTTTGTTTCCATAATTAGGGTGAACAATTTAAAGCATTGTTTAGGGTTTTCTTGAGGGTTCCGAACTTGAGTATTAAGACACGTATTTTTGATATTTTCTCTCTATAGTTTCTTGACTTGAACAAGCAATTATTTTGAAGAGATTATCATCATTATTTTGGGATTACTATTGTGATATAATCTGAGAATATCTAGCTTCTATTCATCTTGTGGTAAGTTTATCTTTCGAATCATGAATATAACTAGTTGTTTTGATTATTACATCACGAGAGGCTAAATTCCTTTAACCTGAATTATGAGATCTAGGGTTCAGTCTTGATAAGGTGATGAGTGTTCAAGATTCAAAAGGTGGTAAGACTCCTTGATAATTCTGAGGTTTTAATTATTGTCTATTGGTTGCAAACGATAGATAACACCTGCTTTGATTTTCTTGAGAAAGAAATCAAATATAGTAAGAAGTGAATTATTAACAGGGACTTGGAAGCACTAAAAACTTCCATTTAATAATTGATGTTGTAACAAGGTTGATTAACCTGAGGTAAAATCTGGTCATGAATATAAATTCCCTAAGTCCGAGAGGATTAGGTAATTAAATGCTTAAGTAGGTCAAGAGACATTTAGGCATAACTTCAAAAAAAGATAACTTGTTGACCTACCTACTGTGAGAATCTTGAACCACCATTAGCATCTGTCCACATTATCGCCCTTACGCTAGTTCAAGAAATCCAAAACTCACTGGAAATCAAAAATTGGGTAATGGAGGACCTCCACGATGCGGAGATTTCACATTGTACCACTTAATTTTGACAATTAGGAGCTAGAAATTCAACGCGAAGCGCCACCATCGTGGTACCCAATAGAAATGCCAATTTGTCCTTCGGCGTGATGCACCAACATCACGTTGGGCTACTGGAATGGGACAAATGGGAAATATGGTTTATTTGAGATGCGGGGATATCGCAGAGGGCCACTGAAATTTGACGATTATTATTTTTCCCACCTCCGCGATGCGCAAAGTGTCCAGGTGGTACACTGCTTTACTAAAAATGCTCTAACTCCTTCACCGAGTATCGAATTTGGATGAATTTGGTATCGATGGAAAGATCATTCAATTTCCCACACAATGGAAGGCCTAAATATGGAAAATTCTATAGGAAATAAATATTATTCATTTGTAAGCTATCTCTTAACATTCTAGGGACGGATTTAAGCTAGGAAAAGTTTAGAGTATTACACCATGGGACTATGAACTCTGATACCAAGTTTGTCACAACCCAAACCAAGGCCCTGGACGTGAAGAGAATCCTGAACCGTGAAGGCCCGAATGCACTTTTCCATCTGGCATTCATGCACACTATTCATAAGTTATAAGGAAATGTGGAAAAGATAATAAAATGGAAACATGGTCACTATCTTACTTCAACTAAACAATACAAAATTTAATTCATAAACATTCAAAAAGACATGACACCAGTCTACGAAATATCTAGCAATACAAAACCAACATCAATTTGAAAATTGGGACAAGGCCCCCTATCAGACCATGAACTAAAATAAAATAACAATGTCCCAAAAGAAACAAGGACTTCCAAAATAAGGGAGGATCACTGACTACAAACTTCTGATAACGAATCTACTGCTTAGCAGGGCCCCGGGACTGTGCCTCAAATACTTTTTTGTAATCATGACTCAACACTTTGTTATTCTTCTGAGCTAATCGGTATACCCTACAATCTGGAATTCAATAGGTTATATAGGGCCTATGTTTTCTTGCAAAGTTCTTCAATGGTTAGAATTCCATTGTTCATGCTCTCAATTAAACTTTCCAAAACTATAAATGTGTAAACATAAGGGTCTAGAATTAGATTTCTTTGAAAAAGAGTTCAAAAATATATATACTTTCATCAAAATGATTTCATGACATGCTTTTCGAAACAACATTCAGAAAACCTTAATTTAAAACATGATTATAAATCATTTCACTTGATAAAAACAGTAAAATCTATGCCCATGGAGTTTAAGGATAGTCCCCTATACCTTAGTTTTGAAGAAATCCCGAGGAAATTTGACTCTTTAAGATTGAATGCCTAAACCCTATGTTGCTTCTATCTTCTTATGTTTAAGGAAGATAAACCAGGGATTTGAGAGAGTTAAAATATATTTAGGGACTTTAATTTTGTGTAAGTATGTTTAGGGGTGGTTATTGGATGGAAAAAGACTTTGTTGCCTTTGTATTAACTAAAAAATGGAGTTCCTACACCACAAAAACATAGGGTAGGCGGCGCCTAACCCATGGCAAACCTTAAGGTTTGTGGCGCCTAACCCATGGCAAAACTTAATTTGCGGCGCCTAAGCTATGGACAACCTTAAGGTTTACGACGCCTAATCTATGGCAAAACCTTAGGTAATGCCTCGAGTCTGTACCCCAAATTTCGCACGGTGCTCATAATACCAAAGGACCACAAGCTAACCCATGATTAGTACCTACTGTAATCACTAAATAGTAATACTATATAATGCAACAATTAGGCAGAAAAAGACATAAGGTTCAAAACTGAAATCAAATACTGAATACTGAAAATCAATGATATAAACTGAACATCTATTTGAAAATACTCTAGCTTGAAAGCCTCTAACTATCTGAATAAGGAGTTGATGGGACAAGCCCCCAACTAACTCTGACTACTGAAATAATTGAGATACTAAAATACTAAAATAACAACTCTATCCTGGAACTATGAGGACTACCACTAAGTCTATTACTGAAAGTCTGGGCTGCTAAGTACGGTCAGGAGCCCGTGCGTCTGAACCTATGACATAACACATCATAGCGCAGAATAAAAGTATGCGTCAGTACTTTGAATGTACTGGTATGCTAAGTGAGGTAGGCTGATATGCATGGGTTCATATGCACGAACAATAACTGGCTGATTAACATAAACATAACTAAATGAGAGTACAAGCATGAATACATAAATTGTAACTGAGGTCATGATAATACTGATACTAACTAATAAATACTGATTAACTGATATTTGAGTTTACTGATACTGTAATATAGTCCTATTTTTGTAGAACTGATTTGAATTCTATATTGAGCTGGGTGACTATGTCTGATAGTCCTGAATCTGTAGAGCTGAACTGAGTTCTATACTGAGAGTAAAACTAAAACTGAAACTGTAACTATGGGAGGTAATCATCTAACCGACATTCCATCTCTAAATTAATTGGGGTCCAACCTGTAACCACAGTTTAAAGGGTGTCAATACCATGCCTTGGGTAAAGACAAGATGTGAGTTAATCCTTTCTGACAGAAAGCCCTTTTGTCAACCCTTGCCGGCAGGAAAACTCGTACGAGATATATCAACCTTAGTCTGGCAGGAAGATTTCTCAACTTACGCTGGCTACATAGTTTTTTAATGCAGGGATTGCTTCTAAGGGTCAAACCTTATGCTGGTAGGAATGCCCCATCCCTTGGTTCACTCGGTGCTGAATCCTACTCCCAACTGAATAGACACTGAACTGACTTCTAGACTGTACTAGGCTTGATTGAACTATTATTGACCGTACTGTCTAACTGAACTGAGTTCACTGGGTTCTGCTGACTGACAGAATACTACTAATTTTTGTTAACTGACTGAGTTTACTGAGGTCTGAACTGAATACTGAACTAAAACTGCGACTGATTACTGAATACTACTGTTCATAACATTACTGAGACTGTGCTATACCTACTGTAGCTCTAGGTAAGCAGCTAGATTTTTAGGTATTGAATACCCCCATGACTCGATAACATAAAAAGTAAAGTATAGCATAAACTTGAAAAACATAACCATGTGCACTTGTTCATAACTCATCCATAGAGATATTTTATCAAACACTTGTAAGATATAAACTTTCACATAAGCTAGAATGACATGATTTTCCCCTTTTAGTTCACATGAGCAATTTATCAAATCACTTGGAGTACATAATCTATGCACATGATACTAAACAACGCATAAACATCATAATTTTAAATCCTAATTTACAATTTCAAGGGTTTAACATGAATTCATATGATACTACACACATGATAAATAATTTCGCATGAAACTTGTAATAAATCATGGATTAGAAATCCAATTAACATCAAAATCACGAATACATTCAAAGTCCAACATGGAATTATCAAAATCATCTAACTTGTAGTTTAAAATAGTTTTTTGAACTTCAAGGGTGGTAGGAAACCCTTGGATGAACACTTCACATACCATGGTACTTGAATTAATGAAGGTTGATGGTGAAATCTTTGGGACTTGAATCTTGAATTTGATGGGTTACGGTTTGTTCTTGAGAAACTTTGAGAGAAAATGAGTGTATTTTGCTTATTGAGGGCTGAATTTTGTGATTTGGGGTTGATTGAGGTTGGGAAAATGACCCAAATACCCTTATGGATGTGGAGTTTTAATGACTAAAAATAGGTCCAGTGATGCATAGCTCGATGCGTCGTGTTGATGGGATCGATGTGATGGCCGATGCATCACGTCAAGTCTGCATCAGCTCATTAGAAATTTGTACTGGGAGCCAAGGAAAATATTGATCGACGCAATAGGAAATGCGGCGCGTCGAGATCTAGTCGATACACTATTTTTTATTTCCAAAACGCGGTTCAAATGAGCTCTGAAAATTTTGAAAGTTACCCGAAGTGACCTATTGACATTCCTGATCATGAGTTGATCTAAGAATCGATATTTTAAGGTCATAAGGGTCATGAAATAGGATTACCAACTTACGAAGGCTAAAATAACTCTAAGTACGAATACTTGGCTAAAGTTTTCTAAGTCTGGACCCCTTAACAAGATTTAAAGGATTAAATTAAACTTAGAATTTTGTGGGATCTTACACCTTACCAGTGAAGGTAGCCGATGGTAATGCGATGCCTAGCCATAGTCTAAGCTCTATTTTACGATACCTACTTAGTTTTGAAGTCCTTAAACACCCCCAACACCTCCCACAACGTCAATACATGATCTACCATCACCAAGAGGGTCCTAAAGATAATTTTAGAAGAATTAAAAGAGTGTTACGGGTACGGGGGTCACAATCGTACAGCCTAGATGGTGACTCATTCAAATACTCATAAATTCTTAATCGGAACTCGGATTGACGAATGGTTGGAGACATTGGAAATAAGACTCAAAGTGATTTAAATTGATATATATTAGTCCACATCAATCTTTATATACTAGGAGTAATAGTAGCTAAAAGTTTACCCATGAAAAATCAACAATTAATAATCAATCGATAGGAAAGTGCTCAACTTAACTTTTGAGCTAGGAGATTATTACGGTGTATATTCATTTCCAAGAATGTTTCCACACTGAGGAAATGTCATTAATACTTATATCTTAGTAGAATCTATTGGGTTCGGGTCTATAAATATAGAAAAAAAATACGGTTCAACTTTGGCCCAAAAAAGCGGGGTGTTACAATATGATGCTTTCAAAATAAAGAAAAATGAGTCACTACAAAAAATGATAACTAGGTTAACTTCATTGGTAAATGAGTTATCATTATAGGAAAGGTTTTATCTACTGAGTAACAGGTAAAGAAGGTCTTGAGAATCCTACCAGAGTCTAAGTAGGATGTCAAAGTTACGACCATGAGAAGCTAAGGATCTCACTAGAATGTCCCTTGATGAGTTAGATGGTAATTTGAAGACATATGAGATGAACATGGAAGATATAAATAGGGAATCTGAAAGTGATGAATTAGATGATGAAGAAGTTGATGAAACTGCTCTCACGCCATTGGAGATTCAATCTTGGAAGAGGAAGATGGTTCTTTTGAGGTATCTATTCTTGAACTTAAGGAAAAAATTGCATTTATTTCCTAAAACAAAGATTGTTTCCTTAATGAGGGCTCTAATTGATGATTTCCAAGAATTAACTTCTGATAGGGATGAATTATACAACAGTCTTGCAAGTCTCAAGTTTGACTTTATTGATCTAGAAGCTTGCAAGAACACTGTGGAAAAGGAAAACTGCACTCTTAAGGAACAAGTTGGTCAACTTGATTCTTCAAATCTGATTCTAAAATATGAAATCTTGAAACTGACTCTTTCTGAAAAAGGAAAAAAGTTCAAAAGTGATGAACAAGAAAATATTAACCTTGAATTGATCAAGTCCAAACAAAAATGTAGTGATGAAAAGGAAAAAAATGAACAAATTAAGCCAAGAAGTCTCTAAACCAAAACTTGATCATGAAGGTCAAACAGATGGACAAATTCCTCAAGAATTGTTCATCAACTCAGTGAAAAAACTCATAGTGAAAGGGTTGGATTGGGTTTTTTCAAGAGCTCTAATATTACTAAGGACTTATGTTATATATTGGTAATCAAGGAAATCCAACTACTGAATGTCCAGTTACTGTTAAAGTAGAGAAAGGAGCACTAATTTTGCAAAGAAATCTGACTTCTTAGTAGTACAGACAAATAGAATGAAAAGCATTACTAGTCAGAGAAACAGGTCACACAACCTGTTACCTCGATGAGCTAGGTGAAATCTGATTCACCCTTTTACTCATCTGGGTTCCTAAGTTAACCCCTAATTTATTTTGTAGGTAAGAGTGAAAGGAGGCAAGCAAAATTAGTACATGGATAGAGCTTGCTCAAGGCATAAGATTGAAAGCAGATAAAGTTCCTTTCACTCACCATATTTAAAGGGGTAATGGATCTTTTTGAGATGGCAAAATGAGCACCATTAATAGAGTTATAAAAAATTTGTGAGAACTAAAACAAAAGACTTCGAAAGATGGGTAGATTTGTAGTGCTTATGTAAGGGGGAAGCAAGAGAGATCGTTTTTCAAAACAAAGATTCATATAAGTATGACCAAGTTCTTGGACCTGGTCCATATGAATCTTTGTAGACCAATGAGGGTAAGAAATAAGGAATTTAATAGGAACATATCGTACCACCTGGTCCAACTATTGTATAGACTGAGGACATATTGATAGGGGGAACAATAAATCAAGAAATTGATTCATCAATAATACCAACACAAGATGCTGATAATTTTGTTGGTAGTTCATTGATATTGTCAAAAAAATCTTCATATATCTCATGGTAATGAATGACTCGAGACTATTGTATCTAAAAGAAAGCAATTTCGCTCTTGTGGGCTATAAAAATGTTGACTATGTGAGTTACTTAATTGAGTGAAGATACATCAAAGGTACTAAGTAGAAAACACTTTGCAAGGAATAGGTTAGACTTGGGGATGATTAAAATTGCATGAACTGCCCTCAATGATTGACTAGGATAACCATTTTCTTTTTAATCTTATTAGCTAAAATATTATTCGATTCAATCTTGCACATTTAGTGGTGTGTCCCAATTCTAGATTTTTGACTCTTCTAACCTAATTTTGTATTAGATTGTACAGAAAATAGGTACAAACAAGCAATTGTGACCACAAAGTTCTTCTTATCAGGTATGTTCTACACTGACATAAGCATAGGATGTGTAAGTTGAAACAGTTGAGCACACCTGTTCAATTCCTCACACTTCATCCCACCTTGTCCTATAAAGCTAACGAATTGGTTGACCAAACTTTATTTGATTCTCTCCAAATGGTTGTGCATAAATATTTTAATCCTACATCAGAAATTCCTTCTTCTCTCAACCAAAATATCAGTTTTTGTAACATTGATTTGCCAAGATTAATCATAAATCTCATGCAACATATGTATCTGAAGATTGAAAAAAGACATGCTCTCTCTTTTAGTATCTAATTGGCTTAAAGTTTTTTAGGACTTCTCAGTCCTAGTTCATATTTGAATTTTCAAACAACAAAGAATGTTCTTGAACAGATGAATCATGCTGCTCTACCTGTTTTAATAAGGAGGGCTAACATTCATTTTAAAAAAAAAAGGAAAATACTTTAGCTGAGAAATTTTTTGAACTAGAAGCTACACAAGACATCCATGGAGTAGACTAAGAGGTCCTTCATCATGACTTTTAATCTTGACCTTGATTGAGAGAGGGCTAAAAATGTTGCTCCGAACTATTCATATCCATAAATATTTCCCACTTTTATACCGAATTCTTTTTTGATTAATGCTCAGTTGTTTTGCTTTGTTTAGTACTAGTTTAGATTTAATACGGAATATGCTCTCGCATATTAATGGAATGGTTATATTTGCTTAATTGATTCATGTTCTTTCTCTCTTTAATACATTACTATGTTGGCTAGAGTCATTGTCTGATTGTTTTGGTGATAGCCCAAGTGTCCATGAATAGCATAACTAATTACTTTGACAAGTTTATTTTTGCATTGAAGTGGTTTTTTGATGATGATAATAGAGTGAAGATAAGGGTTGTGCAATGTTTATAATCCATTGACTAACCTATTTTATTCTAGTGTTTCATACTTCAGTACCTATAGGTAAAGATGTTTCAATGCACAAAGACAAGAGGTTTATCATCATAAAAAAGGGGGAATTT
This sequence comes from Capsicum pubescens, assembly GCA_030864215.1. NCBI lineage: Eukaryota > Viridiplantae > Streptophyta > Magnoliopsida > Solanales > Solanaceae > Capsicum > Capsicum pubescens. Next base: position 34,770,715 of record CM061546.1, read on the forward strand.
GTTGGAACCTTGAAGTTTTGATGAATGAAAATATGAATGAAACAATTTGATATACGTGTTCCACTGATCCAACAAGTTCAAGAGTGCAAGTCCACGGTATAAATGATTGAGACTCATAATTAGTTAAATCGGTGAAACTGGAAAATTCAACTAACTGATCACGTGGGGAATAGAACAAGTTGAATTTGATTCAAACACTTGATCATAAGAGAAATAAAATTGAGTTGAAAAAGGAGTCCTATATGAAGAAGGAGTTTCACTTCTGAGCATATCCTGAAGAGTCCTATGTGTAGAAAGAGAAAGATTTTGAAACTTAAAGAAGTGGTGTTTGAGATCAACACGTGATGACAAGTGAAAGAAAGAGTTCCACTTAGATAAGGAGTTTGACTTGAAGAAGGACTTTGACTTAACAACAAACTTTGATTAGTTGAAGAGTCCAATTGAAGATAGAAGATTGATGACATGATGGACTTTTTGAAGAGTTGCTGTTAAACAGAGAAAGTGATTAACATAATTATTTATGCTCTTAAAAATGAAGAAAAGGGCAATTGATAGATTGAGTTTATGAAGTTCTACCCAATCACTGAAGAAACACATTGAAGAACCTGGTCCTAGTATAGAATCTGACTAAGAGTTTTAGCGTTGATTGTTACGAGTTATTCATTGTGTTGAACTATTGATGTAATAATAGTTTTAATGTGTTATAAACTAAACTAGGAGCTAGTCTTTGAGTTGGGGAAAACTCAGAGACTTTGGGAACACATACCTTGGGTGGTGTGTGTAGCTAGGAATTAGAGTCTATAATTCCTAGTTGTTGAGTTATAGAAATTAGAGTTTATAATTCTTAGGTTACATGAGTTTTGTAATTAGTTGTTGTTGAGGATCATTGTTGTATAGTAAAGTTGGGGTTAAATCCTGTGGAGGTACAATTCATGATTTTTTACTCCTTTTTGAGCCGGGTGTTTTCTACGTAAAAATCCATTGTGTTATTTTCTTATTGTTGACACGTTAGTCAACCAAAAACTAAGATAATCAGTAGGGTAACTCTAACATTTGAAATCTCCTCCTACCATCCAAGGCGATCCCATGTTACTGACCAGGAAATATAAATTGTCTCATAACTCCAGTCTTTATCCTTCATCACATTAAACACAAATATAAGGTATCCATCAAAATTTTCCATTGCATTATAGCATCAATGAAGATCCATATTTTACCATTAGCATTAGCAATAGCTGACTCCATCCATAGTTTCATTCTATTTCTGCAGATGTCTATAATCATATTAGGTTCCATCAAGGCTACAATAAAGCATTTGCACCCTTTTTCTTCACTGACGAGTAGCCGTTGTGTATTAGCAGACCTAATATTCCAAATTAGGGCCTTAATATGATTTATACTTTTAAGGTTACTGCTCTCTTAGGTATAACCCTCTTACCTTGAATATTTTCTTATTTTTTTCCTTCTTTACATTTTTAGCTAAAGATCTGGGGGATAAATCAACTTCTTTAACTAATTTGAAAGTTTGTGTAAGTTAATTTCAACTCCTATTCCTCCTTCACAAGTTGTGCTTCCTTGTCTGTTATTAAGATGTCTCCTGTATTTGTATTTTATTCTTCCCCTGCTGTTCTTTGTTTATTGTCTCTCCTTGGACCTCTTTTTCATTAGTGACATTGTCAAAAAATGCTTTCACCCAAGCTTTTGCACTTTCATGGTCATTGGTTTAAATTCTTTAAGCTGAGGGTCTTTCGGAAACAACCTCTATACCTACCAAGGTAGAGGTAAGGTCTTCATACACTAAAACCTCCCCAAACCCTCCCCAGACCTCACTTGTGGGACTATATTGGATATGTCATCGTTGTTATGGTTGGGATTTCCTACTTTTCCTTCTTTGAAAAAGTTGTTGTCTTTTATAGGATTCCAGTTTCCTACATGTATTATCATTAGATCATTCAAAGCAGGCTCAGCTTTGTAAGGATTAAGTCTCAAGAGACCGACTGTGCTCTCTAAACACGCCTAATGCTCAACAGCCAAACCTCGTTCAACAATTCCTGCTAGAGCATCAGTAATTCCATTTTAACTACTTATATATTTCAAAAAAGCGATGAGACGAGGAAATGAAGTTGGATTTGACCGTGGAGCTCTAGAGATACTCAAAAATGATGTAGTTCTTTACCCTTTGTTCTTAACATGTGGATTACCTGTCAATTTTTGCATATTTGGGAAGTTTATAAACGATCTCTATGTATCTTATTTTATAGATATGTTTTTCTCTTGAAAAATAAATATTCTTAACTTTTTATTTTGTGTATCTTCTACATACATATCAATTATTACAAAAATATATACTAAAATAAACTTTTGACATAAAGTACATTACAAAAATACCACTTTCATAGTTGAATAAATAATAATTATATTACCTTTGAGAGTAATTTTAGAATTTAGTAAGCTGCATTCTGTGTACCATATTACAACAAAATAATGACAGCTAAAATTCAAAAGAGATGAGATTGATGTAATTCACTAATGAAACAAAAATCAAAAGGGGTATATACTTTCAAACTTTAAATTTGTAAGTCCGTTGTAGTTACTCAATGAGGGTGCTTGATCGACTTAGAGAGAAAACATAGTCTATTTTTTTGAAGTTTGTTGTCTAAGAGAGAGAATCTAATCTTTTTCTGATGTATGTCGAATTAGATGGAAACATAATTTTATTCGGATGTCTATTACAATAGGCGAGTCAAATATTGGCAACAAATTAGGAAAAAGAAATTACTGAAATATAAAAATTTTGGTAGCAAAGCTGTCACTCATTGCAACATTATCTAGAACTTACCATTGCAAAATTGGAAGACACATAAATGAAGGGGGAAGGTTCTATCATGATCAGCCTATAAATATACTGCATAGTTAGTACTTATTTCTATCATTTCTTACCTTAGAGAAAAAGTTTGTCATTCATACTTCGAATATGCAGAATGCAAATTTCCCCCCTTCAACTTTAATACCTTCTCCTGTACTACTTCATTGCCCTATATGCTATGGAATATTTCATACTCATTTTGAATTTATGGATCATGTACAAGTTATTCACCCATCACTGTCTGAGAAAACAGCCATCCTAGATTCTCCTGTATATGCATCCTATATTGTTTTGCCAGGCAATCCGCCATCAGCTCAACCTGTTTTCCCACGACATGTGAGTTCACAAGGAAATAATAGAGTTTTTGTCAAACCAACAACATCATTGAATCATAACGAGCCTATCAGATGGGGTAGAGCACCACCAATTGATAGGCAACACATGGCAAGAAGAAATAGAGTTGCTAATTTTACAAGACCTTTGATCAATCAATTGAATGTAGATGAATTAGTTAACATAGCTGAAGAACAAACTGATTTAGACCTGAATTTGAGGCTTTAATTAGAGAAAAGACTATGTGGATCTTCTTTATAAGGGGATGTCTAAAAATGTGTTGAGTTAGGAGTCATGTTTTTTAGTGATTTTAAGTTTTTATATTTTTGTCCGACAGCGGAGTGTCTAAAAGGTTGAGTCTGTCGTTTTATTTTATTTTATCTTATTTTTTCTCAAGCATAGTGAGCATGTCTAGAATTGTGCTTGGATTGAAGTCTATTGTTTTAATTATTTGTTAAATATTTGTCTTGATTTAAATAATCCAATCCATTTCTTTGCGTGCAAATATTTCTCTGTTCCTTGTCGAGCATGTTAAAAATAAACAAATTTTTTATAGTTCAAATATAATTTATTTTACCTATTATTACTGAGCAAATATGTCAAGCTTTAGCCATCATATTATATATGACACGTCACTCGTTATGCTAAAGCTTTTCCACCTTGTAATTTTCACACCATAATTATTTTTTATCAAAATATCATTATTTAAAGATATAACAATTTTTTGTTTTCCTCATTTTTTCTATTCCTTTATTTTCTAAATCTATTTTATAAAGCTGAAGATAGTTTAGTAGGATCCATACTATCTACAAGATTACAAAAATATAGTAATAATCATAATACCAAAACAGACCAGATTGTTGTAATTCATTAATGAAACTAAAATCATCAGGGAAATTTACTTTGAACTTTAAATTCGTCCATCGTATAAAATATAGATGAACAAATGACAATTTTTATAGTTATTCAAGGAGGTGTTTGATCGACTCAGAGAGAAAGCATAAACTTTTTGTAAAGTCATTCAACTTAGAAAGAAAATATAATTTTTTCCTGAAGGCCGTTGCAGCAGGTTAGTTATATACTAGCTAGAAGAAGCCCATGTCCTAAATGAATATTATAATAATAATCATTTCAATTAATGTGAGAATTTTTTAATTTTTAAATTTAAATAAATTTATTTTCAGAGTAATTTTTGCATATATTCTTAAAATATTTTAAATTATCAATTATTGTGATTTATCATTCAAATATATAATTTTATTTTAAAAATTAATTCATGATCAAAATTAAGCTGTACAAATGTATAAATTAATAAAGAATGTGAAAAGCAAAATTCGATGGGCCAATACTACTGTACGGGCTCAGTATGTGTTTTTTTTTGTCTCAATTCATACGATACAAATAGAATTTAGAAAATCAATCATACTTTTAATAAGTTTTTAGATATTTTAAACTGTTAACTATTATAATTTAAAATATTTTTTATGTAGTTTTCAAATAATATATGTTACTCTCCCTGTTCAAACTTTTGTGGCGTTGATAGTCAATTATATTTTAAAAATAATTTAATTTTTTTATTATTGTGATTTATAATACCTTTCTTCTATTACAATTTAAGTGACATTGATATAATTTGTAGAGTCAATCAAGTATTTTATATCTTTTAAATTTTTTAAGTTGTTAATTATTGTGATTTATAGTATTTTTTACGTATTTTTTTTTAAATATATAACATATTAATTTTGTTTAGATATTTTAAGCAATTGACTATTGTAATTTATAGTACTTTTTATGTAATTTTAAAAAAATATATGTTACTCTTCTTGTCCAAACTTTTGTGGCATTGATAGTTAATTATATTTTTTAAATAATTAAATTTTTTAATTATTATGATTTATAAAACTTTTTTTTTCTATTCCAATTTAAGTGGCATAATGCTTAGATGACCATAATAATTAATTAGAGGTGATATAGTAAAATCATGATTGAAACAGGGAAGCAGACATGTCTTAAATGATTCACAACAACTAATTAAAAGTGATATAATAAAATACTATAAAAAATACTTGTTAAAAAAATTTAAGTAGGCTTCATATAAGACGTTAAGTTAATTTAAAACATCAAGACTTAACTTATCATTTTTTATCTATTTTACCTTTCAAACTAAATATTAATTTTTTTAATATTTAGATAACTTATAATAGTTAATTAGGGTGATATTTAATAAAATTACGATTGAAGCAGCTGAAGCAAACATGTCATAAATGTCTTTTATTTTTTATTAAATATTATTAATTTTTTAATATGTAAATAACTTATAATAATTAATTATGGGTGATAATATAAAATCACGGAAGCAAACATGTCAGCAGGCTAAACTCTCTCTTATATAATAAGAGAATAGACAATGATTTAGGAGAGCGAAACCACTAGTTTATCAATTTTGTTAGCAAAGTTGTTATCACTGCAACAATATTTTGAACTTAGCATTGCAAAAGCGGAAAACACAGCGGAAAACTCGAAAATATGAATCAAGAGAGTCTAAGTGTAAATAAACAAAAGGGTGAAATCTAATACACTTCCCTAATCGCATCTCTTTCTCTAGAATCTAGGCTTGTAGATCTTTGGTGAAACAACAGGGAATGAAAAGGAGGTAACTAAAGATAATCAGTCTAGTGTTACAGATAGAAACTCCAAGTTTGCAGCTTCTAGAAACAGTTGCAAGCTACACGAGTACTAGTCTCCAAATTTGCATAAAAGTTACATAAGTGTAGCATGAGTACAAAAAAAAATGTGTACCCAACAAGTATCATTAATCAAACCAATAAGGTGGCGGCATTAGCAATAGGTGCAGTTTGATCTCTTGCCGTAGATACACGTGTCCGATTAGATCGTTGTAATTCACTAACAAAAACATAATCTTTTTTGAAGTCTGTTACCGCAACATTTGGAAAAAGAGATTACTAAAATATAAAAATTTTGGTAGCAAAGCTGTCAAACAATACGACATTATCTAGAACTTACCATAGTGAAAGTGGAAGGCACATAAATGAAGGGGAAAGGTTACAGCATGAACAACCTATAAATATACTGCATAGTTAGTACTTGATCTCTACCATTTCTTACCTTACAGAAAAAGTTTGTCATTCAAACTTCAAATAGGAATAATGCAAATTTTTCTCCTATTGTTTTAGTACCTTCTAGTGTATTATTTCATTGCCCTATATGCTATGGAATTTTTCGTACTCATTTAGAATTCATAGATCATATATGAGGTACTCACCCATTATTGTCTGAGCAAACAACCATCGTGCATTCTCCTGTATTTGCATCCTAAATTGTTTTGCCAGGAAATCCGCCATCATCTCAACCTGTTGTACCACAACCTGTGAGTTTTCAAGGAAATGAATGAGTTGTTGTCCAACCAGCAACGTCTTTGAATCGTAATGAGCCGACAAAATGGGGCAGAGCACCACCAATCGATAGGCAACAAATGGAAAGAAGCATCAACGTTGGAGGTTCAAATTCAACATTTGCAGATACAAATGATGCTACTGTAGATTTTACAAGACCATCGATCAATCAATTAGATGTTCCTATTCCATCAAATACATATAAAATAGTTAACGTAGCTGAAAAACAAAATGATTTGAACTTAACCTTGAAGCTTTAATTGGAGAAAAAATTACGCTGATCTTCTTTATAAGGGGATGTCTAAGAATGTTCTAAGTTTGGAGTCCTTTTTTTCCTAGTTTTATTGTTATATGTTTGTCTGATACAAGGGTGTCTAAAAGGACGAATCTGTCATTTTATTTTATTTTATTTTTTGTCAGACATGGTGGGTGTCTAAAATTGCATTTTGATTGGTGTCTGTTATTTTTTATTTATTAAAATATTTATCTTGATTTAAATAATCCAATCCATTTATTTGTGTGCAAATATTTTTTGTCCTTGCCGAGTACATTTAAAAAAACATTATTATTATAGTTCAAATGTAGTTAATTTCACCTATTATTACTATGTTAAAATGTCAAGTGATAAGGCCCCGTAAATTTTCAATCAATTTATTTCAGAACCTCCCTTGTGCTAAATGGTAATTTTTGACCTGAATCATGATAAGGAATGTTAAAGGGATATTGTGGGAGAGTTTCAGAATTTTCAAAAAGCATTCGAGGTCATTTCGGTACTCCAAACCAGTGAGCCTCTGCGAATAGGGGCGTGGCACACTGCCTACGCCCTGCGATAAGGGAGTGGCACTCTTCCTACTCCCCACGATAAGGGTGTGCCACACTGCTGAGCACAAATCACCCAACTTCATTTTTTCAATTGGGGGCAATGGTTTTTTGTCCTTTGCCATTAGATGACGTAAATGTCTTTTAATCCCTCATAGCCATCAGTTATCAACTTTTAACATTGCTATTCTCCTCTCCAACTCCCAAGTCAAGAAACTCAAGGTTTTCTCAAGAATTCACTACTTTGGGCTTTAAACTCCGCATTCTCTCCAAATTCTTTCAATTTCCAGGCATGTTGGACACTTTCTAATTTAAATACTATATTATTGCTTTCATTCAATTGTTATTGAAGTTTTTTTTTGAATTATGGGTTTAAACTAGGGTTTGAGAATTGTCATCACTAATGTGAAATATTGATTTTTCTCTTCTTATAAATTATTTATAATCACTTGCGGTGGATTTTAGATTTTTGAATAACATGTTTGAAAGGATGCATTGCATTATATAAGTATTAAAACATTGAATGTTAAGGATGATTGAAATCATGATTTTCAAGTCCTTTGAAATATCTTTGAATTGAGATGATGAACAAATATGACACCCTATCTTTTTGAGGTATTCAAAGTGTTAAACTTTATGACTGCTTTGAGATTTTTATGCTATTTAATGATTATTATGAGCATCATTTTTGAATGATGGGGTTAAGGAGTCGTAAATATTTTATGTTAATGGTTCTTGGTATGATATGAATGGCTTGCAAATCTTGGTATGACGATACCAGTAAGAATATATCCTAATGAATGACTCCCTGATAAATGTTATGTTCAAACTATTTTAATTGGGATCTAAATAAAATTATATAGAACACTGTGAAGGCATAAGTCTTCGTGACCAACGCTTGAAACCTATATTGTTGGCATAGAGATGTCGTACCTTAATTGGATGATTAGATTATGTTCTTAACATAAGGATAATATGTATGGTGGCTTTATCATAGTTGTGACTTTAGCCTAACTTCTATATGTGAGACCAACACGGACTGGGGCCCCGTCGGTTTGGGAGTACCGCACCCATATAGCCCGTGGGTTACTATATGACCCATACTATCCACGGGTCAGCAAAGTACGATGAAAGCTATATAGTTCAGGATTAAATTTCAAAGGTTCATATAACATATCCCTTACCCCTACCCCAACATCCTATTATATATATATATATATATACTTGATATGCAAGTGGTTTATAATTGGTTTTGATAAATACATACATATTTTATCTCTTTCCTCGGGTGCATTCCAGTATTCGCCATACTGACCATCCTCGAATGCTACATCATTTCATGATGTAGGTTCCAAGGGATTTTATTGTGACCCTTTGCAGTGTTAGGTGGTTTGATATCTTGATCAGACAACTATGAAGTAGTGAGCCCTCTATCTTATGAAAGGCCTGGTCTCTCTTTTTAGTTTTAGTTTATTATTCTAGTATTTTTGTATTTCTTTTGTTATAATCACGAACATGTTTGGATTTAGTAGGTATTCTTTGGATTAGAGTCTTTTGTAGACAGTGTTGGGTATTTCTGTATGGAATTGATTGTTAACTCACAAACTTACTCTTTGATTATTACATCTCTCTTATACCACTGTTTCGCTTCCACAGTTCATTATTTTACTATGCTCTTGAGGTAAGGCTAAGGGATCGTCCCAGGCCTTGATTGGTTTGGGATGCCCGTCAAGGCCAGGCCCTGGTTCGAATCATGACAAGCTTGGTATCAACGTATGGTTTAGGGTTCTAGGATGTCCACGAAGTCATGTCGAGTAGAGTCTCTCTTATGGGTGAGTGGCGCACCACACTTATAACGGGGAGGCTATAAGATATTTAAGAATGTTTTCCTTCCTTGTGTTCTATTTCAAGCTTAGGATTCTAGTTACCATGAAACTTCTCTAACTCCTAACTTACTCACGTTTTAGATCATGCATCCTCGAAGATCTGACAGTCACATGAACTTAGATGGAACCTCTATACCAATTGGGGAAAATGTGGAGGATGTTTGCCCTACTCATGAAATACAGACTCAAAATAAGGACCATGCTCTGATTACACTGCTCCACCAGGGATTCCACCAGTCCTTACTAGTCCTCCTCGAGATGATAATACTCATACTCAATTCCCTTAGGGAGATATCTCAAATGCTGAGTTCCATCAGTCCATCCATACGCTTACATGGAATATAGCCTCCCAGTCTCATCATCTTGATCATGTCAGTCCTATTTTTAACTCGTCTGAGGCCACTCGGGTTGGCCAATTTGTGAGGCTGAATCCCCTACACTTTAGAGGCTTTAAGGTTGAGAAGGATCCTCAGGATTTTATTAATGAGATAGAAAATCTTCAGGGTGATGCATGCTAGTTATTTAGAGAGGGTCGAGTTTGCATCTTATCAATTGAAAGAAGTGGCTTATCAGTGGTACGAGGAGTGGGAAGAGTTAAGGGGTGAAGATGTTGAGCCGGTAGTGTTGGAAGAGTTCTTGTGTGGTTTTCTTGATCACTTTTTTCCTAAAGAGTTGTGGGAGGCTAAGGATGAAGAGTTTTTAAACCTAAAATAGTGTAAAATAAGTGTTAAGAAGTTTGCATTAAAGTTCACTCAACTATCTCGTTATGCTCCTGAGCTTGTGTAACACCCTGAGTCTGGTACCCCGGACGCTACACGGTGCTCAAAATCCTGAAGGACTACAATCTAACCCATGACTACTACCTGTTGCAAATACTGAATAACAATACTATATAATGTAGAATAATGGGCTGAAATTCCATAAAGTTCAATACTGTAATAAATCTGACAATACGGTATAACAATACCAAGACAAAAACAACTGTCTGAAAATACTCTAGTCTGAAAAGCCTTTAAACTGTCTGAATAGGAGTTGATGGGACAATCACCCAACTAAATTCATCTACTGAAATACTAAGTCTAATGAAATAATGAAATAATGAAATAAAAGAATATCCTCGAATGATGAGGACTCACTGTTAAGTCTACTGCTGCTGGCTGGATTTGAACTACTAAGGATGCTCGGGAGCCCTTGCGTCTAAACCTATGGTATAAGACACCATAGCGCAAGAAACTATATGTTAGTATGTGAGAATGTACTAGTATGCTAGATGATTTAAGTATAAATGCAAGGGTTCATATACATAGACAATACTGACTGAATAACATGAGTATGCTGAATAAGGATACATGCATGAATACATAAACTATAACTAAAATCGTAGTGATACTGAATACTGAGTTCTAATATCTTGATTACTACTAACTGAGTCTACTGATACTGTGTTACTGATACTTAGTCTACTAATATGCTGATATTGATTTACTGTATCTAACAGTCCTAATTTCTGATGGAACAAGATGAGTTCCATACTGAGTTGAGTGACAGTATCTGATAGTCTTGAGATCTATAGATATATCTAAGTTCTATTCTGAAGACTGAGACTGAAACTGAGACTGTGGGAGGTAATCATCTAACTGACATGCCCCGAGTCTGAACTAGTGGAGTCCAACTTGTAACCCCAGCTGGAAGGGTGTTAGTACCATGCCACGGGTAAAGACAACTACTATGGAGTCAGTCCTAACTAACGGGTGACCCCTAAGGTCAGTCCTATCTAGTGGGTGATCCCTGAGTATGTCAGTCCTATCTAATAGGTGACATCTCATGACCTACGATGGATACATTGTTCTGGAACTTAGGGATTGCTTTTAGGGACCCAGTCCTAGATATCACGTAAGCCACCATCCTTACGATCGCTTGGTGCTGAATCCTACTCCCAACCAAAAGACACTAAACTAATTTCCTAGTTCACACTAGGCTTGACTGAACTGTTACTGATCATACTGTTTAACTGAGTTGAACTAAGATAACTGAGTTCTGTTGACTGACGGAATACTTCTAAATTTTTCCCTGAATTCTACTGATCATGACATGACTGAGACTATTCTGTAACTGACACTGGCTCAAGCCAAATAGCTAAATTATCGGGTATTAAATACTCCCAGGACTCGATAACATGATAAGTAAAGCATAACATGATCTTGCAAAGTATAACAATACACACTTATTCATAATTCATCTATTGAGACATTTCATCAGACACTTGTAGGGCATAGGCTTGTGCACATACTAACATCTTACAATTTCATCAATTTATTCACATGAAAGTCATAAACTCACACATAATAGGAATACATACTAATGTCTCATGATTCATTCAATACGACCTTTCATCAAACACTTGGCATGCATTAACATGTACATGAATGGGGATTTCTTGTCAACATGCTATAATGACACTATTTCATTCACATAGGCATTTTATCAAACATATAGGGAGCATGCTTTGATCATACAACAATCAATACATCTAATTATTATGTATAATCTTTCAACTTGCAATTTGAGGGGTTTATCATGAACATCATGCAAATCATCACATTCTAGGATCAATTATTGGATCTTGTAATCTAAAACATGAATCAAAACTCAACAACAACATGAACATGAATTTCTATTCAAATAAATCATGAAAACACACAAATATACAATCTTTGTATTTTGAAAATATATTCTTGGGCTTCATGGGTAGAAGAGACCCATGAATAAACATCTAACATACCTTAATGCTTGATTTTAAGAAGATTGATGGTGAAATTCTTGAGAGTTGAATCTTGAATTGAAAACCCTAATGCTTTTTCTTGAGAGAGTTTGAGAGGATGAGAGTATATTTTGGTGAATTAGGGATAAATTTTGTGTTTATGGCTGAATTAGGGTGGAGAAATAACCCTTTTGCCCTTTAAAAATTTAGGGTTGGACTGCTGAAATTGTGCTATTCGGAATGGCAAGGGCATCGAGGTCTTTAGTTCGCTGCTCTAGGTGGGGCACCACGGTGCTTAAAGGATCGTATGTCCAGGGAGGTGCAGGCTTAATGCCATTAGCTACTAGTTTGGAAATCCAAACAGGCCCTTATGCTTGTCTGAAAATTCCTAAACTCATCCGAGATGTACTACTGACTTGCCCCATTGTGAATCATCTTAAAAATTGACAAACGAAGGTCGAGAAGGTCATGAAATAAATCCTCAAAGTTTGAAGGCTTTAAAAGAGTCTAAGTCTTCACACTTAGCTAAAATTTTCCAAGTGTGAGATCCCTTATCAAGCTCTAAGGAGGCTGAATTGGACTTAGAATTTTTGCTGGGTTTTATAATATCTCCCTCTTGGGAACATTTATCCTCAAATGGGACTAACTAAGTTGAGATTACAGATAGACTGAACTTACTTACTGGACATGATCATCTGAAACATGATTATATGGTTGGAACCACTGATATACTAAAATTCCATACTAAACATGCATATCTGATGCATGAGTACATGGATGAATTGACTCATGAATGCATGACTGAATATACAATGGTAACTGATACCAAGTTTGTAAGGAATATTTGAACATGAAACTGAATGGGTTTAAGGACATAAAAGCATCTGCGAATTGTAGGGTATCTCCTCTTTAGGACACTATGTCCTTCTAAGAATGCTTACTATATTGAGATACTGGGGAAAGCTGGGGCGATGCATAGGGTACCTACAAACTAAATTGCGACTGAATATCTAGGATCTGAAACTAATGCATGATTCATGAACTGAGCTTAACTCGAAACTACTAGTATGTTCTATCTTGGAATAGTTATATTTCTGATATTTCTGATAGTATGACTACATGGAGATGGGAAAATAAACCATACAAATTTGGCTGCTTGACTGCTAAACTGAATTGCTGGTTTTACTGACTAAATCATGCTGAAAACTTAAGCTCAACTGGAGAAACGGACCTAAAAAAGCATATCATAAAGATGAAAGAATCATAACCTACCCGAATCTATATTAGGGGAACTTCCCTGATCATGGCGAGTTTGGAATGCATAAAATCTGTTCTGACATTGACCACTAGTGGTACTAGAAGTGGCGCTCTGCTGACGTAAATATTTACCCCTTTGATCCAATACTCAATAATCCCACAGCCTGTGGCTCGGCTTACCATATCCAAAACATACCTCATTGCCAGCTCTACACACACCTAGGTGATTTCTACCACACTTTTTGCAAAGTAGCTAGGTACGATCACTGTTCATACTACCATAGGTATTGGAGCCTGGTGCCCCATCATGACTGTCATTCCTGAACTTTAGTACTAGTGCACTAGCTGCAGATGGAGTTGGGAATGAAAACTTCTGGCTAAACTGAGAACGGTTACCACCCTGTGACCCTGGCTGAGAAAAACTAAAACTACCTATTCTGGCTCTGTTATTTTTCTTGTTCTTCTTCTTAAGCTTCTGCTCCTCAATCATTTGAGCGTGGACCATAAGCCTAGATATGTCCATATCCTTAATTAACATTCCAGTCCTACACTCCTTGACCACACTATCAGATACCCCATACACGAACTTGATCATTCTGGATCTATTGTCTGCTACAACATGAGAAACTTATTTGGCTAATTGAGTAAACTTGAGGGAATACTCTTTTACACTCATGCTACATTATCTGAGATTGATAAACTCTAACACTTTGGCTTCTCTCAGCTCTAGGGGAAAAAATCTTTTCTAGCAAACTCTTCACATTCTATGGGCTCTGCATCTGTACCCCCGTCCACTTTCCACTGCTTAAACTATGTATAGGCTACATCTTGTAGCTAATATGCGGCTAACTCAGCACTCTCATTGGAAGTTACTCCCATAATATCTGTGAATTTCTAAACCTGATCAAGGAACTCCTGTGGATCCTCTTTTGACTTGGAGCCTGGGAATAGGGGAGGATTCATTTGAGTGAAGTCCCGAATCTTGGTAGAAGTAGTATTGGCAACTAGGTTATCCTGAACAGCAACTGGCTACTCAGTATGGACTTCTATAGCCTTAGCTAGAGTAGTGAATGCTACTCTGAATTCTACATGAGAGACGTTCTCCTCCAGAGGATCTGGATGGATGGGCTGAGGTGCTGACCGATGATAGGCGTATTTACACGCCTAAAGTACTATAATTTACCCATATTTTAGCTAAGTTTTGAGGACAAAATATATAATTCATGCACTTTTAGGCCTTTTTCCTGTACGTGAGCTAACAAACGTGATTAGCAAGTTTTCAGGTATAAATGATGCAAATTTCAGCATATTATGGATAACTTGATGCCCAAGGAAGCTTCACGAAAGAAGGAAGGGAAAGCTTGGACGCCAAGGACCAAAAGTGACGCATGGAATATCTGTCCCGGGCAAAAACAACATTTCCAAAGACTTTGGGGATTAGCAGTAACCTATTAGGATTAGGATAATGATGCAGTAACCTAGTAGGACTAGGATAAGTAATGCAGTAGCTTAGTAGGAATAGGATGTGGGTGTTATAAATACCCTATTTTGTTAGAGATTTTAAGCATTCTACTTCTAGTTCCGAATCATTCTAATTCTTCCATCAATTCGAATTCTCATACTTTTACTTTTTATTCAACACTTTCAATTCTTATTCTCTTCATCTATTCAATTCTTAATTTCTACAACAAGAGAACCTCTATTCTAAAAGGGAATTCACGCCTAACGCCATACCAAACCCTACTACACGTGAGATCTTTATTTTGGTATAATGATAAAGTCTATTGTGATTTTCGTCGCACTCATGAATAGCTAAACTTCTCTGTTGGGGTTATGGAAGCCTTATGAGATACTATCTATTTCTATGAGTTTGTGAGTTCGTGAATCGTATGATGCTTATATCATTATTCTCTTCATCTTAATGCAAATTCTTGTGGTTGCAAACGCATAGAATATGCCAGTATAGCATTAACTTGTTCGAAAGAAAAGTTATATGTCTGGAAAAGAGATAATGTCAAGGTAATAGGTCACCAACCCCTGTTAAAAAGTTAGTGCCGTAACTGGATTA
Organism: Capsicum pubescens; assembly: GCA_030864215.1. Classification (NCBI taxonomy): domain Eukaryota; kingdom Viridiplantae; phylum Streptophyta; class Magnoliopsida; order Solanales; family Solanaceae; genus Capsicum; species Capsicum pubescens. The sequence continues at coordinate 34,786,118 of CM061546.1, forward strand.
ACCTCTTGGAGAGTTCGTACCGTTAGACACACTTTAAGCTTGAAAGAGTTAAAGTGAAATAATCCTTGATGGTCGAAAGACGCCTGGATTTACCATAGAATACAACTCTCTATAAGCACATGCATGTCTGAATTCCGCATAACTCATAGCCAATAGAGACGTATAACTCATAAGGTGGACATAACACCAAATCTCAATTCTCATTGGTTAAACATCTTACTAAATATTCTTTCTTTTTACTTTGCTATTTTTCTGTTTTTACTCTATTATTTTGTTTACAGTATTTCACGCTACAAAATCCCCCCTTTTTCGAGACTTGCACCAAAAGTCTAATAATCTTTGCTTACTTAGTGACTAAGTATTCTCTGTGGGATCGATACCCAACCCAGTTGGGTTATATATTTGACAACGACCACTTACACTCTTACGAGAGCTGTAGTTTGAGCGTTATCACTGACTGATTCTCATTCCTTATTCTATTTGTCCTTTTAGGAGGCATGTTCTGTAAATAGAAGGAAGATATGGGTTAGATTGAGGCTGAACTGGAGCTTATGCTCACTCACACGACATGAATACTAAAAGAAAGAAAACTGTTCCTAAAATATCTTATTTCCTTCTGCATATAAGTGTGGCGTGCAACAAACCTATGCATAAGAATCTACTATATGTGGCTTTCAGACTTCCTAGGACACTATTGAACTCTAGGCTCTATTACCAAGTTTGTAACACCCTGAGTCTGGTACCCCGGATGCTACACAGTGCTCATAATCCCGAAGGACCACAAGCTAACCAATGACTGGTACCTTCTTCAAATACTAAATAACAATACTGTATAATAAGGAATAATGGGCTGAAATTCCATAAGGTTCAATACTGTAATAAATCTGACAATAAGGTATAACAATACCAAGACTAAAACAACTGTCTGAAAATAATTTAATCTGAAAAGCCTTTAAATGGTCTAAATAAGGATTTGATGTGATAATTCCCCAACTAACCTCATCTACTGAAATACTAAGTCTAACGAAATAATGAAATAAAAGAATATCCTCGAATGATGATGACTCACTACTAAGTCTACTACTACTGGCTGGATCTGAACTGCTAAGGATGCTCGGGAGATCGTGCGTCTGAACCTATGGTATAAGACACCATAGAGAAAGAAAGTATGCGTCAGTACGTGGGAATGTACTCATATTCTAGAGGAGGTAATGTTAAATATAAGGGTTTATATACATAGACAATACTGACTGAATAACATGAGTATGCTGAATGAGGATACATGTATGAATACATAAACTATAACTAAAATCGTAGTGATACTAAAAACATAAACTATGAATATGTCTATATTTTTTCTTTGAGAGGCTATAGGGCATTTAAGAAAAGTTTTCTTTCTTTCCTTCTCTAGATCGTCCAGTAAAGTTTTCCTATCGAAATATCCTATCCATTCGCGTGGTACCCTAAAATTCATCACCTATGTATTATTTTTGAGATGAAATAATTAGCAAGTTTTAATTTCCTCCCCAGATAATGCTCTCAGAATTGCTAGCAGATGTTTCAAAAGTCACACAAAGCAGCTTGAGAGGACCTCTGTAGTATGTCATGAGTCCCTTATGTTTAAAGTTATGTCCTCATTCTTATGAGTCATTCAGTTAAGACAGAGTAAGATATGTATTCAGATTCCTCATTAGACTTTCAATATGGATAGTACTTATTAGAAGAACTAGTGTGAGTATAGATTGTTGATTAGAGTTTGTGTTCATGAGATATTGAAACCTAGAGTGATATGATTCATAAGTAGTTGAACCTTCTTATAGTTAGAAGTGTGGGTATAGAAGAGTAATAGAATGAAGAGTGAGCATGACGATTGATAGAAAGTATAGAGATAAACTTATGCATGCTATATATCTTGCATTATGTTGATATGTCCTTGTGTGTTAGTTTAGTAGAAGGCAGAGAAGGAGTTATTAGTTAAGGTGAATTGTTGTTTTCTTGAAGTATGAAAAGAATTGTTGATAGTATTTATTGTGTTAGAATAGTATAGTTTATTGATGAAAGTAATTGGTTTTTTTAGTATTGTCAATTTAGGCTTCCCTTAAGGTTGCAAAAAGGAGTTTAGTTGAAACTTATAGGACTATGAAAGAAGTTTAAGTGTATAGATGGGTGAATAGTAATGATGTGTGAAGAGAGGACGTGTTAATGGATTATAATAAGATAGGCCATATAATCTTGATCAATTATTGTTCTTATGAGGTTTTAGCAGACTAGTGTTTCTTGATGTTTTATTTTATAGTTTCCAAGTGAGAATTGTGTGTGAGGTTGGGTTGTAAATCATATTTAGCTCTAGACATTAAGTTTTAACTATGGATGGTCATCAAGGTGGATGTAAAGATTGCTTGGTTAGTGATGCTAGTTATATGGAGGTGAACCAATAGGCTTGAAAACAGTGAATGCAAGAATGTAAGTTTATTGATTTGAGATTAAGCATGATGTTGTAGGTATGAGGTAGTGGTGTGCCCAAGGTGATATGAGGTTGCATTATTTTCTCAGTTTCTTACGTATTGTGTGTGGTTAGTAGTACCCTTGAGTTTTATGTGGAAGAAGCATAGTTGTCTAGTACATGGTATTCTGGATAGCCAAGTTAAGGAGTTATGGATAGATGGTGTTGAGTCTTTTAAGTATGATTTTGATTCTTATGATTTGTGAAAAATATAAGTATAGAGGTATGATCTTTCTAACCTATGATTATGTGTTTAGTGATGCAGGTATGTTTTTTTTAGAATTAAGAGAGTGTAAGTCTATGATGATGATTATCAAAGATAGAGGGAGTTAAGGATGGTATATGGGAGGGGTTCAAAACTTAGAAAATTTCAGCTAAGTGTTGGGACTTAGTCTTTTCCAAAGCGTTCTAACTTTGAGGATTTTATTTATGACCTTCCCAACCTTCGATAGTTAATTTTTAAGTTGATTCATAATCAAGGGAGTTAATAGTATATCTTAGGTAAGTTTTGGAATTTTCAGACCCCGTTTAGGGAATTTTTGGATGTCCAAACCACTAGCTATGCACGATTAGCATGCGACGCATGATCCATTCCACACCTATGATCATGCAATAGAGCATGCGATGAACACTTCATAGCGTGCGATGCACGCTACACAACACACTTCCTTATTTTCCAACTCCCGTTTCTGCGTATTAAAGGGCCAATGCTTATATACTTCATACGTATTCAAGTTTATTCTCAACATTTAGTAAGTAAGTAATAGCTTCACTCTATGATTCTAGTCATCCCTCAGAAATCTATGGACTCCAGTCTTATATTGAATTGCTTATGATAAGTATGAACTCATGTTTTAGAGTATGACCAAGTTTTTTGAACTCATTCTACTGTTGAATTTGCATTATATCATTTATGTCCTCAGTTTAGATCTCTTTAATGAATCCATGCCTTTGACATTCTGTTCCTCAGGCCTCAGTTAAGTGTTAAAGTTATATATAGTAGTCTTTCATTTTCAGGTCCTTATGTGTTATCCCTTCAGTAACCTCTTCCTATGTCAAGATAGTAGCGATGATAATGGATAACAATGATTTAGATGAGAGGGAGTTGACGACCCTCATTAATAAAGATCAATTTTACTTTTCTATCTAAGGGTAAAGTGTGAAGTAAGATTGAGGCCAAGTCTTTGGTACCTATCATAGTTAGTAGAGAATTCTGGGTATGTTTTCTTAAGAATAATGCAAGAAAATTATCGTTGATAGAGGTTTAGAGAATATGAAAAGTATGCCTTTATATATATTTACCTTGAAGTTATGTGTGGGTATAAATATAGGCTTGAATGACATGTTGGGATGTAAGTAGAGGAATGCAATATACGCTAGTGAATCCATAGTAAGAGTTCAGAGTTGGTCATTGAAGTGGTAAAGCACGTTATTCTTAGAGAGTGAGCTCTAAGAGAGACATAGAAGATTGAAGCATGTTGTTTATACTAGTATTGTGGCGTGGCATGTTGTACCTTGTGATCTCGAGTTAGGCTTGATCATGGTGAGAAGACTTAGATCAATTTTGACATTAGTAGAATGAATTATGAATTTCCATGTGAGAATTAGGAGTTGAATCAATGAATATGGTATTTAAGGGGAACAATATAGTTGAGGAAATAATTGAGAAGTGTTGCTAATTTTAAAGGTAAGGAGTTGCATTGCGTAAGACCTAGTAATTCTATGCTAGCATACAATTTATAGGCCTATGTTCCAAGTTATAGAGATGTATCAATGTTGTGATTCCTTATTTAGATGTCTTGTCCAGATCATGCCCAAGATTCCTTACTCCCTTATGTTACTAGAACTTCTTTAGAAAGAGTGTTGAAGAGATACTCTAGTTAAGTATAAATTTCCAATATAATTCAGTTAGTATAGCCAGCAATTCAGTTTAATAGTAAGGCAGACAAGTTGGTGTTGTTTTACACCTTTTCACCCAATCCCACTATCCAAAGTCTCATGCGTATGACCATTCCAAGAGATAATCTATTCCATCCACGTAAATTATAAATTCAGCTTAGTTCATGCATTAGTTTCAAATATTAAGTCATGACTCAATTCATAAGTATCCGGTGTATCATCTCAGTCTTTTCCTAGTATTTCAACCAAAACAGTATCATTCGGGGATGAATGATCCCGGGGGGGGGGGGTTGTAATACCCTGAGTTTTTATGTCATAAACCTATCATTTTTTTCTTGCAAATTTAGATCTAGCCTAAAGTAATGGTTACTCATAAATTGACACTCTCGTTTCTATCTCAGCCATATCGCTATTTTTCATGAGAATTCATGCATTCGCAGATCAGTTCAGTAGATCATTATGTTTAAGATTCAGTGATTCAGTTTATTTCAGTTGTGCATGATAACTTATAGCCTCAGATTCCTCAGTGTTTTCAGCTTCATTAGCCACATTTGAGGATGAATGTTCCCAAGGGGGAGATAATGTAATACCCAATATTTTTGGGCTAGTCTTTGAACTATCATTCCTACGTGTATGATTTATAATCCAAGTGATTTTCATGTGAATATATGTTTTATGATCTTTTTACTAGTGTGTGAAATGCTCATGAGGTAAAGAATGTTCATAGAAATCATTTAGAGCCAAGTTAAGCTAAGATCCTTTGATTCATCCAAAATTCGATATTTGATTCTACAAGGGTCTACTTTAAACATGTATAAATTTTAATATAAATGGAATTTTTCATCCCAAGACCCACCAAATTTTAGATAATTGAATTAGCTTTCCAACGATACCAATTTCGCCAAAATCTGGTTCCTAAGCAAAAAGTTATGGCCATTTTTGTGAGTGAGGCAGTAGAATCGCGCGATTAGCGTGCGACGTACGCCCTATCGCACACCCCCAATTTGCAGGTTCTGTTTTTGCGTTTTTAAGGGAAAAAAGGTCCTTTCCTTCATCCAAACTCATCCATAACAGATAATTAAAGCCTTAGGGAGTATTATTTTCCCCTTTAACCATAATTTCTCTCCAAGCCTCCCTCAAGAACAAACCCTAATACCCATTCAAGAAGTTCAAGACTTCATTACAATACCTTCAAGAAAAACCAAGAATTCGGTTCCCTAATCCAAGAATCTAAGAGTTCAATCTTCCAAGTTCAATAATTCTTCAAGTGATATCAAGAATAAAGTTTCTTTCACAAGTTCATCACTCAAGCTCCAAGATTCAAGCTTTCTTCATCAAATTCAAACTATTATGTGGGCTTTCAACAAGAATAATTCTTTCATTCTTGTCCCCAAAAGCATGAATTTTATTAAAGATTAGATGACTTGCAAGTTAGGGTTTATGCCCAAATTATCTTGTTTTGAGTTTATAAAGTTATAAATGATTTAAGCCTTGAATTGCATGACTATTTTCATATATTTATGCAAGTAATACAATTTTCCAGATTTTCCAAGTAAGTTTAAGAATGATATTGTGATTCTTGATTTTATTATTTTGATATTGTTGAAGTATTTTCAAGAAGCATGTTGAGCATGAAGTTTTGTTGTGAATTTGTCATGAGTTTAAAGCATAAATTTTAAGCCCAAAGATTAAGTATTGAAATCCTCAAGATCATGTTCTTAAAAGTTTTGATTGTTAAATCCATATCAAGAATGAGTTTGAGTTTTCAAGAAGACTATGGTATTAAGCTTTCCTCAAACAAATTGCTTATCAAGATTTAAAGAAAGTTGATGTTTTGATCCTAAGCTAAGATAGGAATCCACATTATTCATACAGTTTATGATTTAAAGCAAAGAGAAGCACAATTGGTTTTTATTATAAACCCTTGTGTTATTTTAAGGTGGATTTCCCAAAAGTTCTGAGCAACAAGTATGGGAGTAGTATTTAGCACCGAGTTGGGTATGATTCCAAGGTATCATGCAACAGAACTACATGCCACCATAGGTTTATGATTTTTCCATAGTGGGTTAAGATAGTGATCACTTAAGTTAAGATTCTATTTCGATGGCAAGGGTAGAACAACTCTCCCCAATGTGGGCAAGATGTTGGACTCCATGAAGAATCTTCACATGATTTATGTCGGTTAGAAGAAACTCCCAAGTCCCTAAGTCCAAAAGTTTCAAAGCTTCCAAAGTCCCTAAAAGCCTTAAGATAAAGTATTTTCCCTACAACTAATATAAGTGTATACTAAAGCTTTTAGCACTACATTTCAAAATTCTTATAAATAGAATAAGAGAATAGTTTTAAAAACTACGTGTAAAGGCTCACATACTTCCTCAGACATTGCTTTACTTAAGCCTTAGTCACAGACTTACAGTTTTTAGTTCTTAGAAGATAAAGGTGAGCCTTTTTCACTTAGCTTACATGATTTACAAATAGAATAGAAGTACATCTTTTAGAACTAAGTGTTATGAATCATGGTATTTACATAGCATGTTTTACTACTCATGATATATGATTTCTCAGCTTTCAGTTACTCAAGCCAGTGTGAGTCATTTTTGCTTAGCATGCATTATTTACAAAATATATGTACTTATTTATATATACAGTTACAGTTTTACTTATGTATTCACCCCTATATACTCAGTACATCCTCAAAGTACTGATCCACATATATGTCTATGTGCTACATTGTCTCATAATGTAGGTACAAGTCATAGCACAGATATTATAATCAAACAGGTTGCAGCTTCCAGTTAGTAGGTGATGAGTCTTTTTGATTCAAGGGCTCGAGTCAGTCAGAGTTTGTGTAGCATTTTATTTTCTTCATTCAGTCATGTTGATTCAGGATAGCTGGGTCATGTCCCGGTTACCTAAAATCAATACTAGTAGAGGCTTCATAGATAGTCAGTAGAGTTAATGTATTTGATTTCAGTTTTGTTTGTAAAAACAGAGTTATAAACATTTTCCTACAGTTTTAGTGATCATATTTAACTAAAGATGTGTTTTTCACCTATTTTGTACAAATTTATGTATCTTATTTAGTTGCTCATAAGTTATTCCTATATAAGGGTTAGCTTGGGATCACTTGTGGTCCTAAGCACCGTGTGACGTCTCGGGATAAATTTTTGAGGCGTTACAAAGGGTGTTAGTATCATGCCACGGGTAAAGACAACTGCTGTGGAGTCAGTCCTAATTAATGGGTGACCCCTGAGATCAATCCTATCTAGTGGGTGATCCCTGAGTTTGTCAGTCCTATCTAACGGGTGACATCTCATGACCTACCCTATCTACATAGTTCTGGAACTTAGGGATTGCTTCTAGGGACCCAGTCCTAGCTATCGGGTGTGCCCCCATCCCTAGGCTCGCTCGGTGCTGAATCCTACTCCCAACTGAAAGAAACAAAACTGATTTCCTAATTCATACTAGGCTTGAGTGAACTGTTACTAATCGTACTATTTAACTGAGATGAACTGAGATCACTGAGTTCCATTGACGGACGGAATTCTACTTAATTTTTTCCTGAGTTCTGTAACTGGCTGAATTCTACTGATCGTGACATGACTAAGACTATTCTATAATTGACACTGGATCGAGGCAAACAACTAAATTGTTGGGAATTAAATACCCTCAGGACTCGATAACATGATAAGTAAAGCATAACATAATTTTGCAAAGCATAACAATACATACTTGTTCATAATTCATATATAGAGATATTTCATCTAACACTTGTGCACATACTAACATCTCACAATTTCATCAGTTTATTCACATGAAATTCATAAACTCGTACATAATAGGAATACATACTAATGTCTCATGATTCATTCATTACGGCCTTTCATCAAACACCTGGCATGCATTAACATGTACATGAATGGGGATTTCTTGTCAACATGTTATAATGACACTATTTCATTCACATAGGCATTTTATCAAACATATAGGGAGCATGCTTTGATCATACAATAGTCAATACATCTAATTATCATGTCTAATATTTTAACTTGCAATTTGAGGGGTTTATCATGATCATCATGGAAATCATCATATTCTAGGATCAATTCTTGGATCTTGTAATCTAAAACATGAATCAAAACTCAACAACAACATGAACATGAATTTTTATTCAAGTAAATCATGAAAACTCATGAAAATACAATCTTTGTATTTTGAAAATAGATTCTTGGGATTCATAGGTGGAAGGGACCCATGAATAAACATCTAACATACCTTAATGCTTGACTTTAAGAAGATTGACGGTGAAATTCTTGAGGGTTGAATATTGAATTGAAAACCCTAATGCTTTTTCTTGAGAGAGTTTGAAAGGATGCGAGTATATTTTGGTGAATTAGGGCTATTTTTTTTTAGTTTATGGCTGAATAAGGGTGGAGAAATGACCCTTTTACACTTTAAAAATTTTGGGTTGGACAACTGAAATTGCCCCAGTCAGAATGACAAGGGCGCAGCAGGCTCTAGTTAGCCTCTCTAGGAATGGCTCCGCGGTTCATAAAGCACCGCTATGGCCAGGGCGGCACAGGCTTAACTCCTTTAGCTACTAGTTTGGAAATCCAAACAGGCCCTTACCCTTGTCCAAAATTTTTGAAACTCACCCGAGATGTACTACTGACTTTCCACATCATAAATCAACTTAAAAATTGAGAAATGAAGGTCAGGAAGGTCATGAAATAAATCTTCAAAGTTTTAAGGCTTTAAAAGAGTCTATGTATTAATACTTAGCTAAAATTTTCCAAGTTTGAGACCCCTTATGAAGCTCTAAGGGTCTGAATTAGACTTAGAATTTTTGCGAGGTCTTACAACTTGTGTCTAATATGAGGTCCAGAATGAAGAAGCTTTGTTTAGGTCTTTCTCGTGACTTGGTGTTAGGGTGTAAGACAACTATGCTGAGTAATGACATAGATATATCTCTATTGGTGTTCTATATGCATGAGGTGGAAGATGAGTAAAAAAAGTGGATAGAGGTAGAGAAAAGGCATAATAAGAAGGTTAAGCATGCAAATCAAGATGTAAGCCAATAGTTTGGTGTTTTAATAAGAAATTCTGGGGAAACTCTCATCAATCAGCCAGTGCTTCGACCCCCATTAGTGACCAATGCTCCCAGTCTAGAAATGACCATTGTGCATAGAGTGCCTTATCTCAAGCCAGTATAGCACAATTGACGCTATCTTATCCACGTTACCTCACTTGTGGGAAGCTCCATCATGGGTTTTGTCGCGTCAGGTGTGAAGTGTGTTTTGGAAGTATCATTCGGGTCATATACAATGATATTTTCTTTTATCTAGGGTTTCCACCAGAGCCAAGGGTCTTATTCTCTACTTCATCAACTCTCACAGCTAAGGGTGCTATATTAGGGATAGAAAATAGTTGAAATTGCCTTTATGCACTTGCCACTCATCAGGAATTCGAGGCATCCTTAGATGTTTTCACTAGTATGTTACATATTTTCTCTCGAGATGTTTATTGTTTTCTTAATCTGGGTTCTACTCAATCATATATGAATCTTTATGTCGTTGTACACATTGGTTTTGGTCCTGTAAGTGTGAATTCTGGCTAGGTGTTGTCAATTTTCTTTGGCATATAGTGTCTAGTAAAGGAATCAAGGAGCACCTAAAAAATATTGAGACAGTTAAGAAGTGGCCTATACCCACTACTCCAACCGACATGAGGAGCTTTTTGGTCTTGGTCAGGTACTATAAGAGGATTTTTGAGAGTTTCTCATCTATTGCCGCTTTACTGATGAGGTTAATTCAGAAAAGGTAAAGTTTTTATGGTCCAATGCTTGTGAGGGCAGTTTTGAGAAGTTAAAGGATAAGTTGAGTTTTACTCCTATTTTGACCCTACTCGAGGGAACTGATGGGTTTGTTGTGTATTGTAATGCATCCCGTGTGGGGTTAAAGTAGGTTTTGATGCAACATTGTAAGGTTGTATCTTATGCTTCTAGGGAGCTTAAGGTTCATGAGAGGAATTACCCGACTAACGATCTAGATTTGGTGGATGTGGTCTTTGCTGTGAATATTTGGCACCACTATGTTGTATGGGGTGAATGTGGGTATTTATTCGGACCATAAGATCTTACAGTATGTGTTTACGCAGTAGGAATTGAATCTTTGGTAGAGGCAGTGGCTCAAATTGCTTAAAAATAATGACATAAGCCTTCACTATCACCTAGGTAAAGATAATGTTATTGCTGATGTGCTTAGTAGGCTATCCATAAGGAGTCTGTCCCATGTTAAAGAGGAGAAAAAAAGACTGTGAAGGACATTCACCGGCTGGCTAGTTTAGGAGTTTGCTTTTTAGACTTTGAGGATGGAGGAGTGTTCATTCAAGAAGTTGTTAAATCATCTCTTGGTACTGGGGTAAAAGGGGAAGCAGGTTCTGGACCACATACCCATGCAAATCAAAGATGATATGGGTCATCAAAAGGTTATGGCTTTCGAGATTGAGGGAGATGACACCTTGAGATATCAAGGAAGGTTGTGTGTCCATGATGTAGATGGGTTGCGGGAAAATATCTTGACTGAAGCGCATGTGTCTAGGTATACCATTCATTCGGGATCGACACAAATTTATTATAATCTAGAAAAAATCTATTGGTGGAATAATATGAAAAGGTATGTGGCAAATTTTGTTACCAAGTGTATGGTTTGTTAGCAAGTCAAGGTTAAATATTTAAGGTTGGGTGGCATATCAAAAGAGATAGAATTCTCCATGTAGAAGTGGGAGATGATTAATATGGCTTTCATCTCGGGTCTTCCGTAGTCTCAAAATTAGTATGATTCAATTTGGGTCATTGTGGACAGAATGACCAAGTCTGCTCACTTTTTGCCTGTAAGGACTAACTACTCAGGAGAGGATCATGACAAGTTGTTTATTTGGGAGTAGTTAAGTTGCAGGAACCCAATGTCCATCATTTTAAACTGAGGTATGCGGTTCTCTTCTTATTTTTGGCATTTTTTTAAAAAGGGGTTGGATACCCAGGTGAACCATAGCACAACTCTCCACCCTTAAATTGATGGAAAAGCGGAGCACACTATTTAGACTTTAGAAGAAATGCTAAGGGACTGTGTAACAGACTTTAAAGAAAGTTGGGTTGATCATTTTCCTCTTTTTGAATTTCCTTATAACAATAGTTATCATTTCAGCATCCAAATGGCCCTTTTTGAGGCCTTTTATGGTATAAGGTGTAGGTCTCCTATTAGATGGTTTGAGGTGGGCGAGACTAGGTAGTTTGGGACTATCTTGGTTCACCAAACCATGGAGAAGGTGAAGGTGATCCGAGAAAAACATAAGGCTGCTTAAACTTTCCAAAAGTCTTATGAGGATGTGAAGAGGAGGGAGATGGAATTTGAAGTTGATGATTGGGTAGTCTTGAAAGTTTCTCCGATAAAGAGAGTCATGAGATTTGGGAAAAGGGGAAGCTCACCCCTCGTTCCATTAGTCCATACCAGATTTTAATAAGGATTGGTAATGTTTCTTTTGAATTGGAATTACCAACGGGTTTGACTTCATGGTTTATCTAGTATTTCATGTGTCTATGCTTAAAAAGTGTGTGAGTGATCCTTCCTTAGTAGTGGCCATTGTAGATATTGGTGTCAAGGATTCACTGTCCTACGAGAAATTCCCAGTTGACATATTGGATAGGCAAGTTTGGAAACTGAGGACTATGTAAATAGCTTTGGTGAAGGTTCTTTAGAGGAATCAAAAGGTAGAAGAGGCTAGTGGGAATGGGAAGAGGATATGAAAGCCAAGTACCCATTCTTGTTCCCAATATACGATGAAACTGTTCAAGGTGTGAGTTTAATTTCCCCTCTTTTCGTATTTCGGATTTTTCCTTGAATTCTATTGTGCTTTTTCTATTATCATGCTAAGAATATCCTAACTCCTCATTCAGGGAAGAATCAACCAAAGGAGGGGATTATGTAAGATCCCGTAAATTTTTGATCAATTTATTTAAGACCCTCCCTCATGCTTAATGGTAATTTTTGACTTGAATCCTGACAAGGGATGTTACTGAGATGTTTTTGAAGAGTTTCAAAATTTTAGAAAAGAGTTCGGGGTCATTTATGGACCCCGAGATAGTGAGCCTCAGCGATAGGGGTGTAACTTTACCTATGCCCTGTGATAAGAGCATGGCACATGATAAGGGCATGGAACACTTCCTATGCCCCATTATAAGGGTGTTCCACACTACTGGGCACAAATTGACCAACTTTTTTTTTCAATTGGGGGCAAGGGCTTTTTGATCCTTTTCCCCATTACACAACATAAAATGTCTTCTAATCCCTCATAACCATTAGTTGTCAACTTTTAACATTGCTATTCTCCTCTCCAGCTCCCAAGTCAAGAAACTCAAGATTTTCTCAAGAATTTACTACTCCAGACTCTAAATTCCACATTCACTCCACATTCTTCCAATTTTCAGGCATGTTGAACACTCCGTAATTTAAATACTATAATATTTCATTCATTCAATTTTTAGTTAAGTGTTCTAGAATAATGGGTTTAAATTAGTGTTTGAGAATTGTCATCACTAATATAAAATATTGATTTTCTCTTCTTATAAATTATTTATAACCAGTTGTGGTGGGTTTTGGATTTTTGAATAACATGTTTTAAAGGATGCATTGCATTATATAAGTATTGAAACATTGAATGTTAAGGATGATTGAACTCATGATTTTTCAAGTCCTTTGAAAAAGATTTCAATTGAGATGCTGAACAAAGATGACACCCCGTCTTTTTGAGATATTGAAAGTGTTAAAGTTTATGAATGCTTTGAGATTTTTATGCTATGTAATGATTATTATGAGCATGATTTTTGAATGAAGGGTTTAAAGTGTCACAACTATTCTAATATAATGGTTCTTGGCATGATATGAATGGTTTGCAAGTCTTGGTATGACGATACCAGTATGAATATGCCCTAATGAATGATTCCATGATAAATGTTATGTGCAAACTGTTTTAATTGGGATCTAAAGGGAATTATATAGTTCAACATTAAGGAATAAGTCTTCGTGACCAACGCCCAAAACCTATGTTTGATGGAATAGAGACGTCGTACCTTAATTGGATGATCAGATTATGTCCTTACCATAAGGATAATATGAATAGTGTCTTTAGTCTACTTGTTAATTAGCCTAACCTCGGTACATACGACCAACACGAACTGGGGCCTCGTCGGTGGTGGAGCACCGAACTCTTATAGCCGTGGGTTACTAGATGACCCATACTACCAATGAGTCAGTAGATGACTATGAGAGCTATATTGTTCAGGATTAAATTAAAGGTTCATGTAAAATGTCCCTTATCCCTACCTAGTCATCCTATTATATACATACACCTGATGTGCATATAGTTTATAACTGGTTTTTGTAAATGCATATATGTTTTATCCCTTTCCTTGTATTGCATGCAATACTCATCGTACTGACTTATAAGACCTCACAAAATACTAAGCTTGACTCCATCCATTAAGCTTGTTAAGGGGTCCCAGTCTTAAATTTTTTAGCTAAGTATCAAGACTTAGAATCATTTTAAAGTTCCAAATTGGGAGGATTTTATTTCCGACCTTCTCGACCTTTGTTTGTTGATTTTTAAGTTGATTCATGATCGGGGAAGTCAATAGTACATCTCAGGTAAGTTTTAGAATTTTTGAACATGCGTAAGGGCATGTTTGGTATGTTGAAACAGTAGCTCAGGGCGATTAGCCCACAGTGCCTTACCTAGTACGGTACCTAGGGGTAGCCTGCGATGGGAAAGGTGGTGCCCTGCATAGAGCGGTGCTCCAGGGACCGCAGCGCCTTGGCCAGTCCGACTGGGGTAATTCTACAATCTAGCTCCAAAACTTTAAGGGTAAAAGGGTCAATTCCCTTTACCCCTATTTAGCCAAAACACGATATTTAGCCCCAAATCACAAAAATATACTTACTTTCTCTCAAATTCTCTCAAGAACAAGCCTTAGGGTTTTCAATTGAGGATTCAAAGCTTAAAGATTTCACCGTCAATCTTCTCAAAATCAAGCAACAAGGTATCTTAAGTGTTCATCCTTGGGTATCCTTCCACCCTTGGAGTTCAAGAACCTTTTTTTTAAGTATAAATTATGGAATCCATGTTATGAATTGAATTGTGTGCATGTTAATGTTATTGTGTGGTTTCCAAGTAGAAATCTTTGGTGGATTCCTTACAATTATGATTGCATGTATATTGAATTTTGATTCTCTTAAGTTAAAACCATTAGATTATGAATTAATATGGTAGTCATGATGTGTTAGCATTGTTATTTATGCCTAAGAATAAGGTTATTCTTCCATGTGTTTGTCAAAATGCCTAAGTGAATAAATTGTACATTGTGACCCTTTCTGTTGATCTAAATGATGAACTTATGCTATATCCTTATGTTCAAAATGACTCCCATGATAAAGAAATGCCTTGAAAGTGTTTGTTGAAATGCCTATGTGGGTGAAATAGTGCCATTATATAATGATAACATGTAATCCCCATTCATGCTCAAGTTAATGCATTACAAGTGATTGATGAAATTCCTTAGCAAGTAAATTATGAATATATGGCCATTGTTGTGCTTCAATAATTATGTTATGATTTACTCTTTATGCTATCGAGACCTGGGGTATTTAATACCTGACAATTTAGCTGTATACCTAGAGCCAGTGTCAGTTACAGAATAATATCAGTCATGTCACGATCAGTAGTACTCTCAATCAGTTACAAAACTCAGGAAAACTCAATAAACTTAGTATCAGTCCACTCCAGTTCAGTACTCAGTTCAGACCTCAGCTCAATTCAGTTAATCAGTACAATCAGTAATAGTTCAGTCTAGCCTAGTATGAACTAGAAAATCAGCTCAGTGTCTATTCAGTTGGGAGTAGGATTCAATATTGAGTGAACCCAAGAATGGGGACTCATCTACTAGTAGAGGGTGTGATCCTTAGAAGAAATCCATGCATTCCAAGACTACGTAGCCAGCGTAAGTTGAGACATCAAACCTTCCAGATGAGGGTTGATGAGGTGTTTTAACGTGTCAGATGAGGTTTCTACCATTCTCATTGGAGAACCTGCTAGATGAGGGTATCTCTTCAGTGTCTTTGCCCATGTCACAGTACTGACACCCTTCCAACTGGGGTTATAGGTTGGACCCAAAATCTATTTAGAAAAGATGAATATTGGGTAGATGATTACCTCTCACAGTTTCAATTTCAGATTCCGTCTCAGTATATAACTCAGATAGTTCTACAGAATCAGGATTGTCAAATACAGTCACACAACTCAGTAAAGAACTTAGATAGTTCTTCTGATTTAGGACTATTAGAAGTAGTCACTCAGTATCAGTAATATAGTATCAGTAAACTCAGATGTTAGTTAATTAGTATTTAGACTCAGTATTTAGTATTCTCAGGATATCAGTTACAATTTACGTATTCATGCATGTATTTTCATTCAGTCATAGTCATGTCATTCATTTAGTATTGTTCATGCATATGAACCCATGTATTCATCCTACCTCACTTTTCATATCAGTATATTTAAAGTACTGACACTTACTTTTCTCTTGCGCTATGGTGTCTTATACCATAGGTTCAGACGCAAGGGCTCCTGACCATCCTTAGCAGCCCATCCTGTCAGTAGCAGACTTATGGTGAGTCCTCATAGTTTGAGGACGAAGTTATCATTTTAGTTAGTAGTATTCAGTTTATTTTCAGTAGTTAGAGTTAGTTGGGGACTTGTCCCATCAACTCCACAGTTCATAAAATTTAGAGGGTTTTCAGGCTATAGTTTTAGACAGATGTTTAGTTTTTTGTATTGAGGTTCAGTTTTGGTATTGTTATACCTTATTTAGTTTTGTTATAGTATTGAACCTTATGGAAAGTTTCTACCTTTTTCCGCATTTATCTCAGTTATATTATTATTATAGTATTACTATTGTTTAGTGCTCACAGCAGGTACAATTCATGGGTTAGCTAGTGGTCCTTTGGGATTGTTAGCACCGTGTAGCATTCAGGGTACAAACTCGGGGCATTACAAACTTGGTATTAGAGATTAAGGTTCAACAGTGTCCTAGGAAGTCTAAAAGTCACATCTAGTAGAGTCTTGTGCATGGGTGTATTGCGCACCACACTTACGTACAGGAGGCTATGAGATGTTTTAGAAATAGTTTCCCTTCTTTCAGTATTCACGTCGTGTGAATGAGCATGAGCTGTAGTTGAAATTTTAGTCTAATCTATTTCTTCCTTTTGTTTACAGAATATGCCTCCCAAGAAAGGTAATGGAAGGAGAACTGGAAATCAGTCAACACCTCAACCCGTTCAGGCAGATCCCCTAGAAGAACACGTCTCACATGTAGAATTTAGAGTTGCATTCACAACTCTAAACAATTTAGTTTTTTCTCAGAATGAATGCCCAACTACAATTTTGGCCAACCCAGTGGCCAATACTATTGCAACCAGGATTTGGGACTTCACCCGAATGAACCCTCCATATTTTATCGGGTCTAAGTCAGATGAGGGCCCTCAGGAATTACTTGATTAGGTACAGAAGGTTACAAATATTATGGGGCTGACAGCTACTATATATCAGTTGTAGGATATGACTTACTCATGGTTTAAATAGTGGAAAAAAGAAAGGGTCGCAGATGCAGGGCCCATAGAATGGGAGAAGTTTTGCACATCTTTTCTGGATAGATTCTTTCCCCTTGAGCTTAGAGAAGCTAAGGTGTTACAATTTATCAACCTCAGGCAGGGAAACATGACAGTGAAAGAGTATTCTCTCAAGTTTACTCAACTAGCAAGATACGCTCCTCATATAGTGGTAGATAACAAATCTAAGATGAGTAAATTTATGTCTGGGGTAAATGATAGTCTGGTCAAGGAGTGAAGGACCATAATGCTTATTAGTAAGATGGAACTAGCTAGGTTGATAGTTCATGCTCATCAGATAGAGGAGCAGAAGAATAAGGAGAGAAAAGCAGAATAAGAGGGCCAGAATATGTAGTTTTAACTTTTCTCAGCCTAAGTCAGAGGGTGGGAATCGTTCTCAGTTCTATCCTAAATCATTAGTTCCAGCTCTATCCTCAGTTAGTGCCCCAGTTCCAAAATTCAGAGATGGCAACAGAGATAGGGCTCTAGGCCCTAAACCTTAGGGTAGTGTTAGAAGTGCCCAAACCAATCCTATATGTCAGCAGTGTGGCAGAAATCACCAGGGTATGTACATAGTGGGCAGTGATGTGTGTTTTGAATATGGAAAGCCAGGCCACAGAATCAGAGATTATCTCCAGTCAGGTTCTTAGGGTCAATATAACCGTCTTCCAGCTCAGTTTAGTCGTTTGAATAAGTAGGGTGCCTTATCCAGTGCCACTAGTAGGCAACACCAAAATATACTTTATGCTCTTTAGTCCCAACAAGATTAGTAAAATTCTCCTGATGTGATCACTGGTACGTTACAAGTTTACCATTTACATGTTTATGCTTTGCTAGATTCAGGAGCTTCCTTGTACATTTTTAATCCTTATATAGCTGTTGATTTCGGAGTCACTCCCAAAATCCTAGTAGAACATTTCTCAGTATCTACCTAGTGGGTAAATCTATCATAGCCCAATGGGTATACAAGAACTATCCAGTTATGGTATCTCAGAAAGTCGCTTCAGCAGACTTAGTCAAATTAGAGATGACCGATTTTGATGTCATTCTCAGCATGGATTGGCTTTATTCCTGCTATTCCTTATTCAACTGCAAAAATAGAATAGTCCAGTTTCAGTTCCCAAATGAACCCATCCTAGAGTGGAGGGGTAGTACTTTAGCACTTAGTGGTCAGCTTGTTTCTTACCTTTGGGTGAGAAAAATGATATCTAAGGGATGTGTCTACCATCTCGTTTGAGTCCAGAACTCTAACTCAGAAACCCCTAATCTTTAATCAGTGTCAGTAGCATGTGAATTCCTAGATGTGTTTCCCAAAGATCTTCTTGGAGTTCCTCCAGAAAGGGAAATTGATTTTGAAATACACCTTATTCCAGATACTCAGCCCATATATATTCCACCATAGAGAATGGCACCTGCAGAACTCAGAGAATTAACAGAATTAAAATAATAGTTGAAGGATCTCTTAGACAAGGGGTTCATCAGACCCAGTGTATCCCCGTGGGGTGCACCAGTTTTATTTGTACGCAAGAAAGATGGTTCTCTAAGAATGTGTATTGACTACCGCCAGTTGAATAAAGTCACGGTAAAAAACAAGTATCCACTTCCCAGAATCGATGACTTGTTTGACCAACTTCAGGGTACTAGTTACTTTTCTAAGATAGACCTCAGATAAGTCTATCATTAGGTCAGAGTTAGAGAATGTGACATCTCGAAGACAATTTTCAGAACTCGGTATGGTCACTTTGAATTGTTGTCAAGTCCTTTGGTCTTACCAATGCCCCAGCAGCTTTCACGGACTTGATGAACTGAGAGTTCAAGAAGTACTTGGACATGTTCATTATAGTCCTCATAGATGACATCCTTTTCTACTTCTGCAGTGAGCACTATCATGCATACCGTCTCAGAATAGCATTGCAGACTCTCAGAAACCATCAGTTATTCTCTAAGTTTAGTAAGTGCAAATTTTGGCTAAGGTCAGTAGCTTTCCACGACCATATGTTTCTTGTGATGGGATTAGAGTTTATCCCTATATGACTGAAGCAGTAAGAAACTGGCCTAGACCCATCTTTTTGTCAGCTATCAGGAGTTTTTTGGGCTTGACCAACTATTATCGAAGGTTTGTTAATGTATTTTAATCTATTACGTCCCCTATGTCCAGATTGACTTAGAAGAAAGTGAAATTCCAGTGGTCAGATTCTTGTGAGAAGTGTTTTTTGGAGTTGAAGACTCGACTTACCTCAGCTCTAGTTTTGACCCTACCAGATAGTTCAGACAGCTTTGTTGCGTACTATGATGCATCCAGAGTAGGTTTGGGTTGTGTTGTCATGCATCATGGTAAGGTCATAGCCTATGCCTCTAAATAGCTTAAGCCCCATGAGAAAAACTATCCTACTCATGATCTTGAGTTAGCAGTTATGGTTTTTTCCTTAAAGATTTGGAGGAACTTTTTGTATGGGATGCACGTTGATGTGTTCACAGATCATAAGAGCCAACAATATGTGTTTTCTCAGAAGGACCTTAACCTCCATCAGAGAAAGTGGTTAGAGTTGTTAAAAGATTATAACTTGAGTGTTCTTTATCATTCGGGCAAGGCCAATATAGTGGCTGATGCTCTCAGTAGACTGTCTATGGGTAGTGTTGCTCATGTTGAGGACAGTTAGAAGAAAATAGTTTAGGATGTTCATCAGCTAGCCTGACTAGGTGTCTTCTTAGTCGATTCTTCAGAAGGTAGTGTGTTGGTTCAGAGCAGCTCAGAATCATCTCTAGTTTTTGAAGTAAAGGAAAAGTAGGATAGAGATCCCAGCCTAGTTAAGCTAAAAGAGTCAGTCAAAAATCAGAAGGTTGAGGTTTTCTAATAAGGGGGAGATGGTGTATTGCATTGTTAGGTCCGACTGTGTTTATCAAGTGTTGATGAATTGAGACAATAAATTCTTGCAAAAATGCATGGTGCGCGCTACTCTATTCATCCAAGGGCCACTAAGATATACCACGATTTGTCGAAGATCTATTGGTGGAGTGGGATGAAGAGAGATATTGCAGAGTTTATGGATAAGTTCTCAACATGTTATTAGGTTAAGATTGATCATCAGAGACCTAGTGGGTCCATGCAGGAGTTTAGTATTCCTACTTGGAAGTGGGGAGTAGTGAAGATGGGCTTTGTGACGGGTTTGCCTCGTTCTCGTCATCAGCATGATTCAGTTTGGGTCATTGTAGACAGGATGACCAAATCAGCTCATTTACTACTAGTTCATACCTCCTATTCAGTCGAGGACTATGCCAAACTCTGCAGTAGTTTCAGATTACATGATGTTCCATTGTCTATTATCTCAGATAGAGTGTATCGCCCCGTGTTTCGAGCTAGAAGGAAAATCGTCATTTCTATGCGTAGATGATCCAAAAGCCATAAATCCTATTCAAATTTTCTATGTTAATCAAGTATGTAGTGTGGTATCCAATTTGAGCATGAATTGAGATCATAAAGGTCCCCTAACTCAATGTCAAGTTGAAAGCTTTCCTATCATTCGAGTTTTAGTGAGCGTCAAAACTTGAGTCAACTTCAATCGACCATATCTCCTTGTATATAATGAATTGGGTGTCATACTATATATCAAATAAAAGATCTTGGAATTATCTTTCCATCGATACCAAATTCGCCTAAAAAAGACACTCGATAAAGAAGTTAGAGCATTTTTAGTGTCAACATTCCCGATTGACTGGCTACCGCATTGCGATGAGCCTTAAATCGACAATTTTCAATTCCAGTAGCTCACCGCGATTCCCAGCGCATCGCCGTGAGGTTTTTAACTGTGTTCCAGTCCCGTATTTTAAATTTCAAGGTCAAATTAAACATTTCCCATGGCCCCAAACCCATCCAAACACGAGATTTAATCCCAAATACACCTAAATACATACACTTTCACAAAAATTCATCAAGAACGCTCTCTATGATTTCAAATAAGAATCCCAAATAGCTCAAGATTCAACCGTGGATTTTCAAAAGCGATTGAAGATTTGGAATTACCAATCCGCAAGCTTCAAGAATTACCTTTTAGCTTTTGAGGTTAAGGTACGCGGGGTTTTTCTAAAATCTCATGGGCATAGAAATCATGATTTTAAGAAAGGGTTTTTTAAATTTATGAATATATTCATGCTTTAGAAGCATTGATGCTATTGTTTTGGTCTTTTGACCTTCCCTACATTGATTTGAAATTGTATATATGTATATGTATGTGATTTAAGTTAATATTTGAATTGAGAGCATGATTCATATGAAATCCCTCTCTTGATGTGATTTTTACCATGTTTCACATGATATGGATTGTTTTTGAAATGCATCTTGAAAAGCATGTTACGAAGTGTCTTAATTTATGAATGATTTGGTTATGAATCTTGAATTCAAAAGAGAGGGTTGTTTCTATTGAAAAATATGAAAATACATATAATGAAAGAGTGCATGGATTTTGCCAAAAGCACATGACCACCTTATGTTTGAAGAGTTCTTGTATAGTTTTGACTTATGTTTTCGGAACATGAAATATCTTATACTGTTTGCATATTTGGGTGGTCTGAATCGAGTTTTAATGAAATAATCATGTATGATAAATTATGGCTCAGAGATAGGACCTGTAAATCTTGGTGTGATGACACCAACTCAGTTAAAGCCATAGTAATTCAGAACATAATAGAGCACATGTTTGAAATTAGATTTTCAGATTTATGAATTCAGAAAGTTGCATGTTTAGAAAAAGGTTTAAAAATGGGCTTAAAGAGAGTTAGATGGTTACCCGAAGAAAGCATGATTTGAAAGACTCTATGCTAGAAACTGTGATTTGCCGACACGGGAATATGGTACCATGCTTTGTGATCTTGTGTACCTTGATTCATGTCATCCCAAATTGGGACTATGGTTAGGAGCCCTGCTTTGTGATCTTGTCCACTACCATAACATGTTGATTTGATTGGGGATTTTGGCACCCTTTTATGTGATCTTACGTATCCCCCTTATAGATACTCCAATCCTTGCGGCATACTTGGATTGGGGGCTTGGCCGTCGAGTCAAGGGCGAATTCCATATAGCCCATGGAATTACAGATTGTAGGGTGTATCATCTAGCTCAGAAATAAGACAAAGAGTGAGTCATGGTTTCAAAGAAATGTTTGCCCATGTGTTTTCATATATCATATAAAAAATGTGTTATGAATTTCTCTCGCTTATGTTATATAAAAATACATAATTTTGGAATGCTCTGCGTACCAGTCATCTATATTGACCCCCCTCCTCTTTCCAGGTTCTGAGGCTCAATCTAAGGGTCCAGAGAAGTAGTAGTATTTATCAGACAGAGTTGCATTGTCTAGTTGGTGAGCCTTCTCTATTTCGGAAGGCCTGTATTTTCATATTATGTCATTTATTTCTGTTTTGATGTACTGGGGGCCTTGTCCCAGTTTCAGACAGTTGTCAGATTTTCTTGTAGTAGAGATTTCTCACACTGAGTCAGATGTTATTAGATGTAGTAAATTTTTAATTTTCATACTTATGATGAATTCAGAATTGACCATGTTTTCGTATCAGATTATGTTTCTGCATCTTCTTTATTTATATGAATGTGTGCATTCTTACCAGATAGAGAGGGACATTCCGGACCCTCATGGTTTGGGATGTCCGTCAGGCCAAGACCTAATTTGGGTCTTGACAAATTTGGTATCAGAGCACGGTTCATGGTCCCAGGGTATCTGCTAAATTGCATCGGGTAGAGTCTTATTTATGGGTGTGTAGAGTGCCACACTTATAAGAAGGAGGCTACTAGGCGTTTAGGAATGTTTCCCTTTCTTCATGTTCTAGTTCATGCAATAGAGTCAGAATGTTCCTCTTTTATACTCTAATTTGTGCTATGGTGTCGCCCATACGAAAGTAAAGTTATCCTAATTGTTTCCTTACTTTGATGTGCCCAGATATGTCTCATTTTTGGGGTGATTCAAGTACAGAAGTTTAGAGTCTAAATGGTATGGTCCTTTCTAATTGAGCCATATAAGAGTTCAAAATTTGTGCAAGGACTTGAGAAGAGTCCGTTAGTGCCTCAGGGTGTATTGATTTTTGTGTAAACTTTGATTTTGATGAAATCGTGCTTTTCATCCTGTAGTATTAAGTGTATTCAGTCCTTTTCAAAATTTGTGTTTCAAATGTCACGCTTCAGGGGATGATGTATAGGAAAATGTTGGAACTGTATTTCCACCCGATGAGTAGTATAAGTAAAAATATCGGTGTCATGACCTATTAGTAGTGAGATTAGACCAAGAGGTTGGTTATATGAAGTCACAATGTTTGAAGTCAGAGTGAGGGTGAATTTTGTGTAAATAAATATTTTAGTTGAATAACCGATGCTTGAGGATGATTTACCACTTTATAGTGATAAACTAATGTGGTAGCTAGTAGCATGTGTGGATTGTATGGTAGTCTGTAGGGCTCTTTCAATTCAGTAGAATATTTGACTTTTCATTCATCTTCTTTTCTTGTTCAAAACACAAAAATCAAAGTCTAGTGAAGCCGTGTGAGGCCTACTTCGATTCACTAGCAACTTGTTGTTCATCTTGTTGTTCTTGGGTTGGTTGGAATTGGAGGTTTAGAGGCGTAAGGGCAAGAAAAGTGGTAAGGTCTATTTATTGAATATATGTATAGCCGAATCTTTTTGCATAAGATTGACTTTGGTAATGAAGTGATACGTCCTTATGTGTTGTTTAGTAGAAGGTAGAGAAGGAGTTATTAGTTAAGGTGGATTGTTGTTTGCTTGAAGTATGAAAATGGCTAGATTAGCCAGTAAGTTATAATTATAGACTCATGGTTGTTTGTAGAATTTGAAGGTAGTCTCAATGTATGCTTGGGTAAGTCAGTGTGATGTGAGAAAGTCGTATAAGTAGATAAGATAAGATTGTATGGGGTTATATTATAAAATTAAGGTTGACCATGTCTATTATGTGACTTTGCCTCCTTGACCTTCTTTTCGTTGGTAGTTGTACACTAGTACTACTGGTGAGAAGGTATGTAGTAGATTTTTGAGGTATTTTGGTAGAATGTCCCAAATTTTATGGACTAGTATATTATGTTGCATTCTTCATTGGTGGTAGATGATTGATGCTAGACTATAGGCTTGAATTTAAACATAGAATGTGGATGTAAGAATAGTGTCTTAAGATTTATGATGAATGTTTTGTGAGAATTATGTGTAAGGTTGGGTTGTAAATTATATTTAGCACTAGACATTATGTTGGAACAGTTGATGGTCATGAAGGAGGATGTGATGATTTCTTGGTTAATGATACTAGTTTTATGGAAGTGATCTAATAGGCTTGAACAGTGTAGGCCAGAGCTTAAGTTTGTTTGATTCGTTATGAAGTATGATGTTGTCTGTATGATGTAGAAGTATGCCCAAGGTGATATGAGGTTGTGATAATTTTTCTAAGGCTATTACATATTGTATGTGGCTGGTAGTACCGTTGAGTTGCTAGATGGTATATGGTGTTCTAAATAGCCAAGTTAAGGAGTTCTGATTGATAGTGTTGGGCCTTTTGATATGATCTTGAATTTTCATGGTGGAGAGATATAAGTTGGAGTCACGATATTGATATGCTATGACGGAAGTAGTATGGTTCATCAGAGGCTTGATGATATCCGTGTTAAGTGTTATAATCTAAGTTTGAATTTTTGAAGGTTGAACTGAAAGAAATAAGAATTGAAGCACTATAGGGTGTACACTCCAACTATAGGGATACTTATGAAGATCCGAAGTAAGTGTTCCAGTATTATGTGATGAATATTGGATCTATAGAATGATAGAGCGTGTCTCAGAAGGTGGTATTAGCAGTTGGTTTTCCACTTCCAGGTGTAGCTATTTGGGTTAAGTTATATTAATTGTGTGTATTATCGTATTCCATACCCCAGAGTTCAGTGAGTGTAGTTTAGTTTAGAGTCTAGTAAGGGATCTCTCAAACTTAAGATGATGGCTTAAAGCTAAGGGGGAGATTATAAAACAAGTGATCAAGACAGGCTCTCAGATTCTAGTAGTGATGTTAGTATGATATAGGACATCAGGGAGTGAGGGTAAGGCTCAACCCATTCTTATTTGAGTATGTTTCAGTTATCCTAATACTTACTCATGGCTTACATTTTAGTTCCATGATCATAGTTCATGTCCATGTATATGAGAGAGAATCACGTTTTTTTCTTGTTCTAAAATGAGGAGTTCCGGTTCATTCAGTAGTCGGAATCACATTCCATATGTTATGAACTTCAAATTGAGGCCATGGAGCTCATGACTCATGTACTCACTCTTTATAGTGTGATCAGTTCTCATAATTCATGCTATACTCTTTATGATTGATGAGATTCAGCTTATAGTCATGTATGCCCCAATTCAGATCACTTTGATGAATCCCTGATGTTGATTTGCTATTCCTTCTGCCTCAATTAAGTGTCAAGTCTCGTATAATATCCTCCTATGTTTCAAGATGTTATGTTCTAACCTATTAGTGACTCCTCCATATGTGAAGATGGTGGTGATGAGTAAATGTTTCTCGTCAATGAAAGATCATAGTATGCTTGTTTTGGATAAGTCCATAAGTGTGAAGTAAGATCTGGGGCCAAGTCTTTGATAGATGTGATGGTTAGTGGAAATTTGAGTATGTATGTTCTTGGGGTAGCGCATGGGAGTTATGTTGATAGTGGATTAGAGAATATGTGGAGTATGTCCTTATGGGTGTTTTCCTTGGAGTTTATATGTGGTTATAAAGATAGGCTGGAATGACATGTTGATATTTAAGTGGGGGAAAGCTAAATGCTCTACTGAACCCATAGTGAGAGTTCAGAGTTGGTCATTGACGTTGTAAAGCACGTTATGCTTAGAGTGTGATCTTTAAAAAGATATAGAAAGTTGAATCATATGGTTTAGACTAGTATCATGGTATGGCATGTTGTATTTTTTGATTTAGAATTATGCTTGATCACGGTGGAAGGATTTAAGCTACTTTAGACATTAGTAGAAAGGTTTACCAATGCCCATATGAGAATTATAAGTTAAATCAAAGGAGCATGGTACTTGAGGGGAATAGTATAGTTAAGGGATATTCGAGGAATGTGCAGAGTTTGAAAGTAAGAAGTTGCATTGCCTAAGTCCCGGTAATTCTACCCTACTTTATAAGTTATATATCTATATTCCATGCTATAGAGTAGTGTCATTGTTGTGATTCTTTAGTTGGATGTATTGTGTAACTAGTGCCCAAGATTTTTTTCTCCCTAACGCTACTATGACTTCTTTAGAAAGAGTGTTTAATGAGATACTCCAGTTAAGTATGAGGGTCCAGCATAATTCAGTCTGTATAGCCAGTAATTCATTTTAACAGCCAGATAGACAAGTTACTGTGGTTTTCCACCTTTTCACCCAGTCCTACTATCCGAAGACTCAAGCGTATGGCCATCCCAAGAGATAATCTATTTCATCCATGTAAGTTGCGAATTCATTTCAGTCAAAGTATCATGTTTCATATTCAGCTACATAGTCATGACTTGGCTCATAAGAATGCAAAGCATAATTTCAAATGTTTCCAAGTATTTTAGCTCAGGCAGTTCAGTAACCTAGTGCGATCTTAGACATGTTGACTCATGATTTGTATTTGCATAAGTTATCAATTCTCAATTCAATATGTATGATTTGATCATGAACACTTCAAGGAAATCTTAAACTCTCAGCATGAATCAGCTCCTTGAAGTAAGTGAAGTCAAGTCAGCTCAGGATTCAGTTTCATGATAGAAGTTTAAATGATTTAGATCAGTTATATCCTTTCTTACAAGACACATCAGGTCCGCGTTATTCCAAACCTTTCCAAGGTCAAATTAGACATTTTCCATGGCCCCAAACCTATCCAAACATGGGATTTAATCCCAAATACACCTAAATACATACACTTTCACCAAAATTCATCAAGGACGCTCTCTAGGGTTTCAATCAAGAATCCCAAATAACTCAAGATTCAATCGTGGGTTTTCAAAAGCTATTGAAGATTTGGAATCCCCAATCTGCAAGCTTCGAGAATTACCTATTATTTTTCGAGGTTAAGGTACGCGAGGTTTTCATGGGATTTAGCCCCAAAACACCAAAATATACTCACTTACTCTCAAATTCTCTCAAGAACAAGCCTTAGAGTTTTTAATTGAGGATTCTAAGCTCAAAGATTTCACCATCAATCTTCCCAAAATCAAGCAACAAGGTATGTTAAGTATTTATCCTTGGGTATCCTTCCACCCTTGGAGTTCAAGAACCCTTTTTTAAGTGTGAATTATGGAATCCATGTTATGAATTGAACTGTCTGTATGTTAATGTCATTGTGTGGTTTCCAAGTTGAATCTTTGGTGGATTCCTTGAAATTATGATAGCATGTATGTTGAATTTTGATTCTCTTAAGTTGAAACCCTTAGATTATGAATTAATATGGTATTCATGATGTGTTAGCATTGTTATTTATGCCCAACAACAAGGTTATGCTCCTATGTATTTGTCAAAATTCCTAAGTGAATAAATTGTGCATTGTGACCCTTTTTGTTGATCTAAATGATGAACTTATGCTATATCCTTATGTTCAAAATGACTCCTATGATAAATCCATGCCTTGAAAGTGTTTGTTGAAATGCCTATGTGGAATAAATAGTGACATTATATCATGATAACATATAATCCCCATTCATGCTCAAGTTAATGCATTACAAGTGATTGATGAAATGCCTTAAAAAGTAAATTATGAATATATGACCATTATTGTTCTTCAAGATTTATGTTATGATTTAATCTTTACGCTATCGATTCCTGGGGGTATGTAATACCCGATAATAAAGTTGTATACCTAGATCCAGTGTCAGTTACAAAACAATCTCAGTCATGTCACGATCAGTAGTACTCTCAGTCAATTACAGAACTCAGGAAAACTTAGTAAACTTAGTATCACTCCACTCCAGTTTAGGAATCAGTTCAGACCTCATCTCAATTCAGTTAATTAGTACAATCATTAACAGTTCAGTCCAGCCTAGTATGAACTAGGAAATTAGCTTAGTGTCTATTCAGTTGGGAGTAGGATTCAACACCGAGTGAACCCAAGGATGGGGACTCATCTGCCAGTAGAGGGTGTGATCCTTAGAAGTAATCCTTACCTTCCAGAACTATGTAGCCAGTGTATGTTGCGACATCAAACCTGCCAGAAGAGGATTGATGAGGTGTTTTAACCTGTCAGATGAGGGTTCCACCGTTCTCATTGGATAACCTGCCAGATGAGGGTATCTCTTCAGTGCCTTTACCTGTGGCACAGTACTGACACCCTTCCAACTGGGGTTATAGGTTGGACCCTAAATTTATCAGATAAGGGGTATGTCGGTTAGATTATTACCTCCCACAGTCTCAATTTCAAATTCAATTTCATTATAGAACTCAGATAATTCTACAGAATCAGGACTATCAGATACAGTTACTCAGCTCAGTAAAGAATTAGATAGTTCTTTAGATTCAAGACTGTCAGAAATAATCACTCAGTATCAGTAATACAGTATAAGTAAACTTAGATGTCAGTTTATCAGTATTCAGACTTAGTATTATCACGATCTCAATTACAGTTCATATATTTATGCATGTATTTTCATTCAGTCATATTTATGTCATTCAGTTAGTATTGTTCATGCATATGAACCCATGCATTCCGCCTGCCTCACTTTGCATACCAGTACATTCTAAGTACCCACACATACTTTTCTCTTGCGTTATGGTGTCTTATACCATAGGTTCAGATGCACAGGCTCCTGACCATCCTTAGTAGCCCAACCTATCAACAACATACTTATGGTAAGTACTTATAGTTATAGGGTAAAGTTATCATTTCAGTTAGTAGTATTCAGTTCATTTTTAGTAGTCGGAGTTAGATGGGGACTTGTCCTATCAACTCCACAGTTCAGATAGTTTAGAGGCTTTTCAGGCAATAGTTTTAGACAAAAGTTCAGTTTTTAGTATTAAGGTTCAGTTTTGGTATTGTTATACCTTATTCAGTTTTGTTACAATATTGAACCTTATGGAAAGTTTTCACCTATTTTTGCATTTATCGTTGTTATATTGTTATTACAGTATTACTATTGTTTAGTGTTCACAACATGTACCAGCCATGGGTTAGCTAGTGGTCCTTCCGGATTGTTAGCACCGTGTAGCGTCTGGGGTACAGACTCGGGGTGTTACATGAACATCTCCGGATGCTACACAATTTCATGATGTAGGTTCTAAGGACTTTTCATATTATCCTGTGCAACGTTAGGTGGTTTGATATCCCAATCGAACAACATGAAGTGGTGATCCCTCCATCTTATGGAAGACCTGGTGTCTCTTTTAAGTTTTCATTTATTATTCTAGTACTTTTGGATTTTTTTTGTTCTATTCAGGGGCATGTACTGACCTAGTTGGTATTCTTTGGATTATAGGATTTGTGGACAGTGTTGGATATTTCTTTGTGGAATTGATTGTTGACTCACGAACTTACTCTTTGTTTATTACATCTCTCTTATCCTACTAGTTAGCTTCCACAGTTCATTATTTTTATTATGCTCTTGAGGTAATGGTAAGGGGTCATCCCAAGACTTGGTTGGTTTGGGATTCCTGTCACGGCCAAGCCCCAGTTTCAGTTGTAACACAAGTTTTGGCCATCAATATGACACATCACTCGTTACACTACCAATTTTACACCTTGTAATTTTTGCATCATAATTTTAAAAAGTATCATTGCTTTCCTCATTTTTTCTATTCCTTTATTTTCAAAAATCAAATTTATAAAGTTGAGAGTTAATTTTGTATTATCCAAACTGTCTATAGGATTACGACAATATAGTCATAATGAAACTTTTATGATGCATTGTTCCATTCCACAAGATTCTATCAACCATTGCTTAAGACTTAGTGAATCTAGCATTCCTATCACGACTTAATCCCAGGCCATGAAGGGGCTTCCCAAAGGCCTGAGAAGACCCCTTAACATGTCATCGTAAGTATAGTCCTAATAAAGTGCAGAATATTGACCCATAAAATATGAAATTTCAAATGAAATAATAATACAAAACCCAAGGCTGGAAGTACGACATAAAAACATTTACCAAACACAGTCAACGAAGCCTCTAGCAATATGAATAACATCGGGACATGGCCCCAGCAATACCATGAACAAAATAGTCAATGTCCAAAGAAATGAAATCAAAGGCCATCTAAAAGATGGAAAGTTCACCACTCGCTATTAGAGGATCCTAATGCTACATAGAATCACAAGAGAATGCCTTTGAACCTACATCATAAAATAATATAGTATCTGGGGACTATTAGTATGCCGAGTACTGACATGCAACCCATGGGAGAAGGACAAAATAATTTGTAAAGTGAATCATTAAATACTCAATATAATCCCAAAAGGGAAAATCATGAAACTAAGGCTTTAAGATATGAAAAACATAGTCATTTTTAAAACATTATCCATTGACTAAGTTGTTTCACCGAATTTAGCCAAACCATGGACTATATGTATCCCGTCTTTTCCCAACCACGGAGGTGGTGGTGGTGGTGGTGGAGTAAGGGAAATATATTCTTACTACATAAATTGAGATGAATGTCATTTGACCATCATATCATACCGTACTCATAGAGAAAATGTGAATAAGGTTATCCCGTTAGGGACAAAACCACCCTATGTCATCAAAACATAGGTTTCAAGTGTTGGTCACTAGGACTTTGTGACATCCCATAGTTGTATCACTCGAATAACGCTCTCTAGAATGACCCTTAGGACACCGTATTGATGGTAGGCCATGTATAGACATTTTGGGAGGTGTTGGGGGTGTTTTAGGACCTTTAAACTAAGTGTGCATTGTAAGATAGGATCTATGCGATGGTCGTGTGTCGTATGGCCATTGCCAACAGACACTAGAATGGCTACGCGATGGTTCATGCATCGCCCACTCTGGGGTTAGGAGATGGGGTGTGCGTATCCCACTTATGTGCTATGCCATAGGCTGTGCATCGCCCACGTTGGCCTAGGACATGGGCTATGCACCACATGGCTAAGGAAAAGTGGCGTAATTGCTCTATTTTTGTGTTATTTTAAGGGTAATAAGGTCCTTTCACGTCCCATAACCGTCCCTAAACACTTATTGACAAAATTAAAGACCTTGTACATGTTTTAAAAAACCGAAAATCCCTAGTACGTCTTCCTTATGCACAAGAGAAAACTGTCATGACCCGATTTTTGATTCATAATGGCACCTACCATAACCCACCAGTAGGTAAGACGACATCATAACCCAAAGATAATGCAATGGGTTATCTTGGTGGAAACGTCCATCATGGACCCTATATAGGAACGCAATACAACAATAATATTCCGCAAAAGAAACAACTGACATTCAAATACCAATCCCATTACCTGATTGTATAAGTACAAGGGAAACTCTAAATCCGACAACAAAAATTACAACTCGAAGTGTAATAAACTTAAATAGTCCTAAATAATCTCATACATTTGTCTCGAATACAAAAGACAGAATAAGGATAGAGGGGAAAAAAGGGCAACTCAAACTCTAAGAGCTCACCCTATCTCCTGATGATTAACACGGGATGATCTCGACTCAACAATAGCAACTAGAACTCAGGTCTGCACCAAAAAGATATAGAAGTGTAGTATGAGTATTAAAAGACGAGTACGCAATAGGCATCATTGACCGACTGAGCTAAATTATAATATAAGAACAATATAAAGTAAGGCAATAGCTTAAAGTCAAGGTGTAGGATCAAACCTGAATCTTCTTCGATATCATTGTATAAAATAACTAATCTACTAGGGAAATGGCATAACGTATCATATCAACATATACCATAATTGTCATATAAATGCGTAGTCATTTCGGAAGCGTAAAGCCACATATGTACAATAACAACCATGTATTTACCACAATCAACACTAACCATCATTAGAATATAAAGCACAAGAACTTACCACGATGTCCCATACCGCCGTGAAGTCATGCAAAAGAACACAACAAAGAACTCATCATGACGTCCTATACCACCAAAGAGTACACCTAAAGAATGCAATACAAGAACTCATCAGAGTGTCCCATACCACCGGAAAGTACACCAAAAGATCAATTCATCAATATATCAAGGCACAACTACACAAGTAACTCACCAAAGCTGTGGGTTTCACATTCCCGCCATGGCCTCTTACCGAGGTCTACAATCATTATCAATACTGCAATTTAGCACAATGAAACTAATATCACCATAGCATAGTAATATAGTTACTTATTCTCTATTTCATTAATGAACTCCAAGTCTAGTCTATATTAGCTAATGTCCATATCAATGAACCACTTGTTTACAAGTCATATAGTTTACTAGTCATCAAATAAGGAAAAAATACAAGTTATCAACACTATCATTTATTCACCTATCTCAAGGCCATTTTCTAGTTAGCATCCTCATTATATAAGTCGTCAATTAAGCCACGACATCATCACATGCTATTTATCAACTTAACATTCATCATACAATTCTAAGTCCAATATCATTAGGCATGTTACAATATTAAGGACTAGTTTCCATATTTTAACCAAGTAAGGTTAACCAACTAGTTTACAAGGCTTCTAGCCTACAAGTCATTGTCATTTATTAGAGACAACTAGTTATCACATAAGCCACTTTATTAGGTAAAATTCCATAACATGACCATTTATCCAAGTCAAGTTGATTTACTAGGTGAACCCTTGGTTCGACATAAGATTACACATATTAACTAGCCTTAACCCAATACTCGACATAATCCACTTTTAGTTACAAATTAGTATTAATACGGGTCACACCTCTTAACTAGTGATTAGTGATGAAGATTGATTAATATTCTACCAAGGAAGGCATCATGTTCCAAGTACAAATAGGTTTAGCCACACATGGTATAACCCCACATATGTCCATATATTCACCACTCACGGTATCATCATAACATCGTTACTTCTTTTAGATTAACCTAGCATCATCACAATATCAACATATCCCCCGAATTCACTAAGCATCATCATAATATTATTATATCCTCTCAACTCACCGGGTATCATCATAACATCATTAACTCTTCCAAATTAATCGAGCATCATCATTACATCAACATATCCTCCGGACTCACCGGGCATCATCATAACATTATTATATCCTCTGGATTCACCGGGCATTATCATAACATTATTATATCCTCCAAATTCACCAGGTATCATCATAACATCATTAACTCTTCCGGATTAGCCGAGCATCATCATAATATAAACATATCCCCTGAATTCACCAGGCATCACCATATCATTATCAGATCTCACAAGACAACCAACATTCATATACATATGTAGTTAAATCAATAAACATGTATAAGACACAATAATAGAGTATAAATGATGTAAGGTAACACATATCATCATACGTTATAATTGGTCATCACTACATAATATAAGTAGATACATGAGCCTGAATATCTAAATGATATAAGTAATCACCATTTTCCAAGGTTACCATGTTTATTAGCAAGTCAATTATAAGTCAAGTGCATGCTTGGTAGTCACCTCTTTTACTCCTAAATTTAACAATACTAACCCAAAAAGTGAAATCGTTCACATAAGTATTAGTTTAATCATTAGACTCAGTTCATAGCAAGAGTGGTAACATAATTAGAGGTTCACTTGGTGAACAAATTAATATGTCAAGCGATGGCATAACCATAAGTTCAATTCACAAGACTTTCCAAGGCTATCTATATCACGAAAATAAGATAATCAATCAAGTATACATATTATTCAATCATCGACCACATACATAAATCGACAAATGGGTTTGACCATTATAATCTCAATAATGTGATTTAGAATTCATTAAATATCTAGGTCACTAGGGAATTTCATAGTTCAAGATTAAGGTAGGTTAAGTCCCACACCTAAATGCCAATAATGCCAAAGTTCAATTCAACAAGGTTAAATTCTACCCGGAATTAGGATAGGTTATCTAAATCACACCATAAGGGCTTATTAATCATTACTAGGCTTATTAGGGAAAATCCTCTTCAAGTATTTTTTCTAAGTCATTCCAACACTAAGTCCATTCCATAACTAGTCATATCTAGGTCAAAATACTCTTAAGGTTAACCAACAACATCATTCTCAACTATTAGAGTAACTAGAGTATCTCATACTATTCATGAGACTACAAGTAGAACTACCCAAGGTTCTAGGCTAAAGGTCAAACATCACATTTTACAAGTTTAATAGCCTACAAGAATCAACTAATCCCAAGTATCACCAATTATCCATTTATCATCTAATACCCCACCTATTATCAAAATATATCAATTATTATACTACAATTAAGCTCAATCTATCTACAAGTAAGCCTAGCCTACCTCAAGTCCAATTGCTCATGAACCAACAAGCTTTGCCTACCCTTTTCTAGAAGATTCTTCTTCCATGAGGCAAACTATCAACAACATAATCTAAGAATCATTAAAAGAACAACAACACCTATTATGGAACCATTCTTCCATGGGTCCAAAATGACACCAACCCCCAAGTGGGTCCCACCTTCAAAAAATGAGTTTCTGACACCAACCCATTGTTCAAACATTATTAGAGAGCTATAAACCTTAAGAAATTTAAGTAAATCAATCACATTTGTGTCTAAAATTGGAACTCAGGGACTTAGGGGGGTTTTGGGGTCTAGAAATCAAGAAATTAATACCAAATTTGAAGGAATCTTACCTTAGATTTGTAGAAAAATTGGATTACACAAGTTATTCAATCTCCTAATCAACCCACAAGACTCACTTTTAAGTCAAAAAATATTTTATGGCTACTACGTCTCTCTAAGAAGTGAAGAATTCCCAAAACATTGGCCAAAAGGGCCTTTTATATGACTTTAAATGGGCCCGCAAGGTCAAAACTTATTTTTCGCCTCCTGGACTCATTTGAACTTTGTTTTTCACAAACGAACTATGTAACTCCACTAAAATTGACATTTCAGATGCATTTGAGAATTCAAATTTTCCATTCGAGGTCATTTAGGCCACTTGTAGGGCCAACACCCATATATTTTGATTTTTGAATTTTTTACTAATGGGTCAAAATAAGCTCAGGTACTGTAAGATCTAAACCAAGGGTCTACCTATCCTAAAATTGGTATTACATATCTATTGGTGCAGTCAAAATTTGAATTCGAAATCATTTTACTGAAGTTTTCGCTCGACAACCATTTGGAATCGAAAAGACTTCTAAATGGAAAATTAGCTCTAAAACCAACGAACTATCCAGTAACTAAAATATCAGTTTCAGCAAGTAATAAATGACTTGGAGAAGCAATGGAAAATCCCTAATTGTGAAAATAAGTAGGAATACGGAAAATGACCTGAAAGGTCATTACAAAAACAACCTAGGGTTTGAACTTGTAAGATTCAAGGGGCAATTTCTCCATGTACTAATCATTGTTAAGGTATGTGGGACTATCCTAAACCTTATGGGCATAGTTTATTGATTTTAACAAGTTTTAAAGGGATGAAAATTATGAATATAATAAAGGGTTTTGAAAATATTTTGAAGAATATGCATCATGAATCTTTTGATATGATAATCATGAAGTTTTGCCATGGTTCTGAATTACATTTAAGTGATATATGAATTTTGATAATTAATATGATAGCATGAGTCATGAGATTTCTCTCCACATGCAGAATTACTTGATTTAGCATGTTATGGATTGTTAAATTACATGTTCTAAAGTGTGAGTTAAATGTTTTACCATCATTCATTGAGTTGATGTTGATTTTGAAATAAGGAGAGGGTAATATATTTTCATCTAAGTACTCTTGGTGTTAAATGAAATAATTACATTTGATTTATGAAAGAGTTGGACAACGTATGATGAAAACTCGAGAAATGATGTTTTGTGTAAGTTTTTTTTTGTGTACTACTAGGATGAGAGTTATTGTTCATGGTTTAAAACTTTTGGGTGGCCATTCATTTGATTTCTTGAATAAAGAGGGGCTATGGATACGTTATGACGTGATTCGACTTGCAAGTCTAGGTATGATGATACCTACTATGGAGTACCCTTAACATGAAAGAAACAAATGTTTTAAGAGAATGATGCATGGTTTTAAAGGACTAAAATTGGGCTTAAAGAGAGCTAGTTGGTTACCCGAAAAACGCTTGAGTTCAGACAACTCTTAGATAAAAATTATGTTTTTCCGATACGGGTTCATGATATCCTATGATAGGGATTGTACGCTGGCGAAAAGCTTATAGCATAGTAAGAATGACAGACCCCAATCCTTGAGGTAAACTCAAATTGGGGGCTTGGCTGCCGAGTTAAGGGCAGAGTCCATATAGCCCGTAGATAAGTACGTTTGTAGGGTGTACCATCTAGCTCAGAAGTAAAATAAAGAGTTGAGTTATAAATACAAGAAAATAATATCAAGCTTTTTAGTTATGCCCATGTGTTTTAATTTACCTTATGCCAAATGTTATATTAAATTCTATCACCTATGTTGTATAAAAATATGTTATTTTGGATTGTTCTACATACTAGTACCTTTATGTATTTATTCCTATATTTCAAGTTTTGAGGCACAGTCCCATGGTCCCTCTAATCAGTAGATCGTTATCAGACCTTCGAAGTTAGTGAGCCTCCCTTACTTCAAAAAGCATTCTTTCCATGTGTTGGTTTTATTTGATATTTTGTTCATGGTCTGATCGGGGACCTTGTCCCCATTTCAGATAGATTGTTGTTTTCGATTTACTAGAGACTTAATAGACGTGTTCTGAATGGATTTGTTTTTTCTTATGGGCTGATGTCCCAAATGGTTAAGTTTGAATAATAGAATTATCATTCTTTCATTTTATCTTCCGCATTATTATAATAGATGAGTTACACTTATTATTACATGTTAAGGGGTTCTCTCAGGCCTTTCTGGTTTTGGATGTCCATCACGGCCATAGCCTAGACTTGAGTCATGACAAGCTTGGTATCAAAGCACGATTAAGGGTCCCAGGATGTCTACAAAGTCACAATGGGTAGAGTCTTTTTTTTGTAACGCCCTGCATTTTTGAGCTAGAAATCAGACCATCATTCCTACATGTGTAAATTCTAATCCCATGAATTATTTTTAAATTTATTTATTATGATATTTATCCTAGTGTGTTAAGTTATTATGAGGTGAAAAATGTTTATGGAAATCACTTAGAGCAAAGTTGAGCTAAGAATCTTTGATTTGTCCAAAGTTTGGTATTCGATTCTACAAGGGTCAACTTTGAAAGTGTATAACTTTTGATGTATGTGGAATTTTTCAACTCAAGACCCACCAAATTGTAGATAATTGAGTCAGATTTTCAACAATACCAATTTCTCCTTAATTCGATACCCGAGAAAAAAGTTATGATCATTTTCGTTAGGACAAGTAAGCCAACACGATTACACCGCATCGCGGTGAGCTCCAAAAGTGGGATTTTTCTAAAAGAATTAATTATGAAGGGTAGTTTAGACATTTTTCCCAAACATTAAGTCGTGTTAAAAGTTTATTAAGATGTTATTAGGGCATAATATACCTAAAAATTAATCAATTGTCTCAAAACAAAATCGTAAAATTCCCTTTCAAAGATCAAGAATCCATCTTTCCAAGAAGTAAATCAAGATTCAGGTTCTATTCTTCAAACAAAGTAATCTAAGGTACGTGGGACTGTCCTAAATCTCATGGGCATGTGTTTTTATGATCTTGAACAAGTTTTAAAGTTACACAAATTTATATATGTAGTAAGATTCAGATTTCATTTTAAAAGCATGCATTGTGGAACCAATTTGATGAAAGTATTTGATGAACATAGGGTTTATTTTCATACCCTTGGTTTATAATTTTGTGTATATGTGATTTGAACTTGAAGGATGACCCGAATGTGAATTGTGATCCTCTTTTATCCCATAATGATATTTATGAACTTTGTATGGTATAAATTGTAAATTGTTGAGAGCATTATTCAAGAGCCCTCTTTTAGATTAATAAGAATTGTGTTTAACCAATGTTGGGGCTTTTTTTTTAATAAATGATGACAATATCATGAGTATCAAATGTTTCCTTAACCATTGTGAATGTATTGAATAAATTTCCACCACGTATTAATGTCTTGTAAAGAGAATGGGTTTGCATAAATTTCATATGATTTTAATAATAAGAACACATGTGTGATTTGATAAATCTTTAGTGGTCATTTACATATTTTTAATGAGAAGGGCGTGGAATTGATATGATATGAATGACTTGTAAGTTTGGGTATGACGATACCCTGTTGTGATATGCCCATAATAGAATGATAAAAGAATTATTTGTAAGTATGACATATGTTTTAAGAGGCTAAAATTCAACTTAAAGATATTTAGATGGTTATCCAAAGAAAGTACGAGTTTAAAGAATATATGCTGGAAATCGTGATTTGCCGACATGGGATTATGGTACCCTACTTTGTGATCTTGTGTACTTTGATTCATGTCATCCCAATTTGGGACTATGGTTGGGAGAAATGGTTTGTGATCTTGTGCACTACCATGACATTTTGATTTGATTGGGGATTATGGCACCCTGATTTGTGATCTTGTGTGTCTCCCTTACTGAACTCCAATCCTTGCAGCAAACTTAGATTGGGGCTTGTCCGTTGAGTTAAGGGAGGATTCCATATATCCCATGGAATTAAAGATTGTTGGGTGTACCATCTAGCTCAAAATTAAGAAAAAAAGTGAGTCATGATTTCGAAGAATTGTTTCAAGTCTTTTAAGTATGCCCATGTGTTTTCCTATATCGTATGTAAAATAATTTATGAACTGCTCTCACTTATGTTTTATAAAAGTATGTTATTTTGGATTGCTCTGTGTACCAGTATATTTGTATTGAACCCCCTATATTTCAGGATCTGAGGCCCAGTCTTGGGGTCCAACTAAGTTATAGATTTGTTCGTCAGAAGTGTGCCGTAATGAGCCTCCCGTATATCGAAAGGCCAGTTTTTAGAACATTGTTATTTTATTTGGGGTTATGGCCTGACTGAGGACCTTGTCTCAGTTTTAGATAGATGTTGGTTTTGTAATTCTTAGAGATTTCGCAGACTGATGGTAGATATTGCTAGATGGTATGGATTTCATTTTGTATTGTTTTGTGAATTAAGCGATTGACCATGTTCCCATCATGTAATTTTTTTTCCATATTTCTCTATATTGTATAAACGTTGTGTATGATATCCAGATAGAAAAGGGTGCTCGAGCCTACATGGTTTGGGATGCTCATCGTGGCCAGGGTCTCGGCTCGGGTCGTGACATTTTTATGGATGTGTAGAGTATCATACTTATAGGGAGGGAGCTACTGGGAATTTAGGAATGTTTCTCTTTCTTCATGTTCTAGTTCGTGCTATAGAGTCTGAATGTCCCCTAACTTATGGTTACCTATATTTCAGAGATTGAACATGCCTCCCCATAGATCTAACAAGCGGAACACCCATGCTGATGGTGTCCACCCTACTCATGGAATTGGGACCCGTAATAGAGATCATACTCCAGAATTTCTTACTACTCCAGGGGTTCCTCCGATCAAAACTAGTCCACCTTAGGCTCCTCGGTCTAGTGTTAACCATACCCAACCTTCCCAAAAAGAAGTTTTGAATACCAATTTTTGTCAGTCCATCCACTTGATTGCTCAACTTGTGGCTTCTCAGTCTCGTTGGCCTAAAGATATGAGTTCTATGTCTGGTTCATCTGAAACTACTCAAGTTAGCCAATTCATGAGGCTGAACCCATCCATCTTTACTAGCACAAAGGTTGAGGAGGACCCCCAAGGATTTATTGATGAAATAGAGAAATTTTGTAGAGTTATGCATACTAGTGAGGTTGAAGCGGTTGAGTTTGCAACTTATCAGATGAAGAACATCACTAACCAATGGTATAATGAGTGGGAAGATCTGAGGGGTGGGGATTCTGAACCTTCTGTATAGGGTGAGTTTATAGAGGTCTTCCTGGATCATTTCTTTCCCCAGGAGTCAAGGGAAGAAAAATCCAAAGAATTCGTGAATCTGAAATAAGGAAAGATGAATGTCAAAGAATATGCATTGAAATTTACCCAGTTGTACCGTTATGCTCCAAAGTTGGTGGTCAACATAAGGAAGTTTGCATCTGGTCTCTCGAATAATTTGGTGTTAGAATGTAAAGGACAAATGCTGAACAAGGATATGGATTTCTCCAGGTTATCAATGCATATAGAGCATGTAGAAAAGGCGAAAAAGAGGGAGATAGAGGTAAGGTAAAGGTAAAGATAGGATAAGAGGGCTAGGTCTGTAGATCATAATGTCATTCAACATCAAGGTGGTAATTGGGGGAAAGAAATGGTCTAAGAAGAAGTTTTGGAGAAATTCTCAGTCTTCAGCGAGCGTCCCGCACCCAGATTTCCAATTGATTAGCTGTTTTATAACTCCCATCCTAACAGAAAGACAAAGATGTAGGATACTCAGTCCTAGGTAAGTGTGCCTCAACCCTCTAGGTCATACCTTTGTTGTAGTTCTTGTGGAAAGGATCATCCAGGGAGATGCTATTCAGGAAGTAACGTGTGCTACAAGTGTGGTCAGATAGGCCATATTTAAAGATACTTCCCTTAGCCATTGGGAATATTGGAGGTACTAGGTCTCAAACAAATTCTACAACCCCTCCACCTAAGGGTATTATTTCTACTACAGGAGGTAGTCGCAACCAGTTATATGCTTTATCTACCCGCCGAGATTCAGAAACTTCACCAAATATTGTTATGGGTATGTTACAGATCTTCTCCCGTGATGTGTATGTGTTACTTGATCTGGGGTATACCTTGTCTTATATGACCCCTTACGTAGAAGTTAGTTTTGGTTTTGAGCCCAAAAATATTCCAAAACTCATTTTGGTTTCCACTTATGTTAGTGATTCTATTGTGGCTAAGAAAGTTTATAGAAATTGTATGGTATCTATTTGTCATCGTGATACTGTGGCTGACCTTGTAGAGCTGGATATGATTGATTTTGATGCTATTTTGGGAATAGATTGGCTCCATTCATTTTATGCTACATTAGACTGTCGAACCAGAAAGGTCATTTTCTCATTTCCAAATGAGCCAGTAATAGAGTGGGAAGGGTATTCTCTTTCACCTAAAGGGAAATTCATATCTTATCTTAGAGCTTGTAATCTCATATCAAATGGTTGTTTGCATCATATTGTTTGGGTCAAAGATTCTAGCACTAAAAGTCCTTCCCTCCAGTATGTTCCTGTAGTTAATGAATTTACAGAAGTCTTTCCTGACTCCTTGGGATACCACCAGAAAAGGAGATAGATTTTGTCATTGACATATTGCTCGACTCCCAACCTATTTCTATTCTACCATACAGAATGGTTCCTACAGAATTGAAAGAGTTGAAAGAATAGTTGAAATACCTTCTTGATAAAGGATTTATTCATCCTAGTGTCTCTTCCTGGGGTGCTCCGGTACTCTTTGTGCGTAAGAAAGATGGATCCCTCCGCATGTATATAGTTTACCATCAACTGAACAAAGTTACAATTAAAAATAATACCCTCTTCCCAAAATCGATGATATCTTTGGCCAACTCCAAGGTGCCAAATATTTGTCCAAAATAGATCTTCGTTCAGGGTACCATCAGTTGAAGGTTAGAGAGGCTGACATTCCCAAAATGACTTTCCAAACCCGAAATGGTCATTATGAATTCTTAGTTATATCCTACGAATTAACTAACTCCCCCGCAGTGTTTATGGACTTAATGATTAGGGTGTTTCACCAGTTTCTAGATCTATTCATCATAGTCCTCATTAATGACATCTTGATTTACTCTAAGATTGAGGAAGATCATGTCAATCACCACTGAATTGTCCTTTAGACTTTTAAGGATCATGTGTTGTATGCAAAGTTTTCCAAGGGTGAATTCTGGACTAGTGCTATTGCTTTCCTGGGGAATATTATTTCTAGTGAGGGAATTAAGGCTGACCCCCAAAAGGTTGAGGCAGTGAGAAAATGGCCCAGACCCATGACTCAAACTGATATTTAAAGCTTCTTGGATTTGGCAGTGTATTACAAAAGATTTGTAAAGAGTTTTTCATCTATAGCATCTCGTTTCACTATGTTGACTCAGAAAAAGGTGAAAGTCTTGTGGTCTGAGTCTTGTGAGAATAGTTTTGAGAAACTTCTTGGATTTGGCAGGGTATTACAAAAGATTTGTAGAGAGTTTTTCATCTATAGCTGCTCGATTCACTAGGTTGACTTAGAAAAAGTTAAAATTCTTGTGGTCTGAGTCTTGTGAGAATAGTTTTGAGAAACTGAAAGACAAGTTGACTACGACACCAATTTTGACCTTTCCTGAGGGTACAAAGCATTTTGTTGTATATTGTGATGCATCCCGAGTCGTACTTAGGTGTGTACTTATGCAACTTGGAAAGGTGGTGGCCTATGCATTTACACAATTAAAAGTGCATGATAAGAGCTATCCCACCCATGACTTAGAGTTGGTTGTTATGGTATTTGCACTAAAAATTTGGCATCATTATATTTATGGGTGTATGTAGATATTTTTACTGATCACAAAAGTTTGCAGTATGTCTTCTTGCAGAAAGAGATAAACCTAAGGTAGAGACAGTTTTTTTCAGGACTATGACATGAGTCTGCACTATCACCCTGATAAAGCCAATATGGTGGCTGACACCCTTAGCAGGTTGTCCATGGGCAGTCTATCTAATGTGGAGGAAGGTAAAAGTAATATGGTGAAGGATATTCACCGTCTTTCTAATTTGGGAGTTTGACTCCCGGATTTTGAAGATGAAAGAGTATTCGTACAAGAGGTAGCTAAATCATCCTTATGTGCTGAGGTTAAGAAAAAATAAACCAAATACCCTATTTTGATGCAGATTAAGAAAGATGTTGGACAATATAAGGTAATGGAATTTGAAATTGGAGGTGATAGGATTTTGAGGTATCAAGGTCGACTATGTGTGCCGGATGTGGATGGTTGCAAGATAGGATTCTTAGAGAAGCTCACACTTCTAGGTATGTTGTTCACCCCATCTCTATAAAAATGTATCAAGATCTTAAGGCGATTTACTTGTGGAATAACATGAAAAGAGATATTGCTAACTTTGTGGCTAAGTATTTGAATTGTCAACAAGTTAAGGTGGAACATTTGAGACAAGGTGACACTTCCCAAGAGATAGCTTTGCCTATTTGGAAAAGGGAGATTATCAATAT
The DNA here is from genome assembly GCA_030864215.1 of Capsicum pubescens. NCBI lineage: Eukaryota > Viridiplantae > Streptophyta > Magnoliopsida > Solanales > Solanaceae > Capsicum > Capsicum pubescens. The sequence continues at coordinate 34,829,611 of CM061546.1, forward strand.
AGACATTATTACAGGACTTCCGAGATTCCAAAACCAGTATGACTCTATTTTGGTTATTGTAGACAGGATGATCAAATTAACTCACTTTCTGCCAGTGAGGACTACTTATTCAAGAGATGACTATGCTAAGCTGTACATTCAGGAAATAGTTTGTTTGCATGGGGCTGTAGTTTCTATTATATCTGATCGTGGTACATAATTTTCTTTTCAGTTTTGGCGGTCCTTTTGGAGGGGTTTAGGTACCCAAGTAAACTTTAGCACTGCTTTTCACCCGCAAACAGATGGGCAAGAAGAACATACCATTCAAACCTTTGTAGATATGTTGAGAGCTTATGTGATAGAATTTAAGGGTAGTTGGGTGGCTCATTTGATGTTGATAGAATTTTCCTGTAACAATAACTACCACTCTAGAATCCAGATGGCTCATTTTGAGGCCCTATATGAGAGGTGCTGTAAGTCACCGATTGGATGGTATGAAGTTGGTGAAACTCGTTTGTTTGGGCCTGACCTTGTTCATCAGGTGACGGAGAAAGTGAAATTCATTAGGGAGCAATTTAAAATAGCTCAGAGTCACCAAAAGTCTTACGCCGATGTTAGACGAAGGGATTTAGAGTTTGAGGTTGGTGATTGGGTATTTCCAAAAGTCTCCCCTATGAAGGGAGTCATGAGATTCTAAAAGAAAGGAAAACTCAGTACTCATTATATAGGCCCTTATCAGATTATGAAAAGGATCGATGGGGTTGCTTATGAGTTAGATTTTCCCTCAAGTATGGCTTCTATTCATCCTGTGTTTCATGTATCAATGCTAAAGAAATATGTTGGAGATTATTCACTTGTGTTTCCTGTGAAGTGATTGGTGTAAAGGACTTATTATTATATGAAGAAGAACCCATTGCTATTTTAGATTGCTAAGTTCGGAAGTTGAGAAGTAATGAGATAGGTTCAGTTAAGGTGTTATGGAAGAATCATAAAGATGAGAAAGCTACTTGGGAGTTGATGAATAACATGCGTATGATATATCTGACTCTCTTTGAAGGTGTTAATATTATACTACTTTTTTCTTTCCAAGTAACATTTGAAATCATGCTTATTGTGTTCCTAGTCATCATTCAGGGACGAATGATCCCAAGGGGGGATAATATGATACCCCGTAGTAATATCACTCGAATAACACTCTCTAGAACGACCCATAGGACCCCCGTATTGATGGTAGACCATGTATAGATGTTGTGGGAGGTGTTGGGGGTCTTTTAGGACCTCAAAACTAAGTTTACATAGAAAGATAAGATCCAGGTGATGGTCGTGCATCACATGGACATCTCCAACAACCATTGGAATGGCTAGGCAGTGGGGCATGTGTCGTCCACTTAAGGGCTATGCCATAGGCTGTGCGTCATACACCTTGTCCTAGGCCATGGTCTGTGCACCGCATGGCTAAGGCAAAATGTCATAATTTCTCTGTTTTGTGTTGTTTTAAAGGTAATAAGGTCCTTTCACATCCCATAACCGTACCTAAACACTTATAGACAAAATTAAAGACGTTAAGCATGTTTTAACAAACCCAAAATCCTAAGTTCATCTTCCATTAGCACAAGAAGAGAACACAACCTAGGGTTTGAACTTGTAAGCTTCAAGGGGCAATTTCTTCCATTAGCACAAGAAGAGAAAACAACCTAGGGTTTGAACTTGTAAGCTTCAAGGGGAAATTTCTCCACGTTCTCATCGTCGTTAAGGTATGTGGGACTATCCTAAACCTTATGGGCATAGTGTATTACCTTTAACAAGTTTTAACGGCATGAATTATGATATAATAATGGTTTGGAAAACACTTTGAAGAATATGCATCATGAATCTTTTGATATGATAATCATGAAGTTTTGCCATAGTTTTGAATTACATTTACTTGATATATGAATTTTGAGAATTAATATGAGAGCACAAGTCATGAGATTTCCCTACCCATGTGGAATTGCTTGATTTAGCATGTTATGGATTGTTAAATTAAATGTTCTAAAGTGTGAGTTAAATATTTACCTTTATTCATTGACTTGATGTTGATTTTGAAATGAGGAGAGGGTAATATCTTGTCATCTAAGTACTTTTGGAGTTAAATAAAATAATTACATCTAATTTATGAAAGAGTTGGACACCATATGATGAAAACTCGAGACATGATATTTTGTGTAAGTGTTTTTGTGTACTACTGGGATGAGAGTTATTGTTCATGGTTTAATACTTTTGGGTGGCCATTCATTTGATTTCTTGAATAAAGAGGGTCTATGGATACGCTATGACATGATTCAACTTGCAAGTCTAGGTATGACTATGGAGTTCCCTTAACATGAAAGAAACAAATGTTTTAAGATGATAAAGCATGGTTTTAAAGGACTAAAATTGGGCTTAAAGAAAGCTAGTTGGTTACCCGAAGAAGACTTGAGTTCAGAAAACTCTTAGCCCAAAATTGTATTTTGCTGATACGAGTTCATGATGTCCTATGATAGGGATTGTACGCTGACGACGACCTTCTATCGTATCATGAATGACAGACACCAATCCTTGCAAAAAACATAGATTGGGGGCTTGGCTACCCAGTCAAGGGAGGAGTCCATATATCCCATGGATAAGTATTTTTTAGGATGTACCATCTAGCTCAGAAGTGAAATAAAGAGTTGAGTCATGAATACAAGAAAATATTTTGAAGCTTTTAAATTATGCCCATGTGTTTTCATTTACCTTATACCAAATATTTTTTAAAATCTCTCACCTATGTTGTATAAAAATATGTTATTTTGGATTGTTCTACATACCAGACCTTTGTGTATTTACCCCTATATTTTAGGTTTTGAGGCTCAGTCCCGTGGTCCTTCTAATCAGTAGATCGTTATCATACATTCAGAGTTAGTGATCCTCCTTACTTCAGATTGCATCCTTTCCAAGTGTTGGCTTCATTTGATTTTTAGTTCATGGTCCGGTTGGGGGACTTGTCCCGGTTTTAGACAGGTTATTGTTTTCCATTTAGTAGAGACTTCATAGACGTTTTCTATATGGATTTAGGTTTTCTTATGGGCTTATGTCCTGAATGGTTAAGTTGGAATAATAGAATTATCATGCTTTCATTTTTATCTTCCGCATTATTATAATAGATGAGTTATGCTTATGATTACAAGTTAAGGGGGTCTCTCAGGCCTTTCTGGTTTAGGATGCCCATCATGGACAGGGCCTTGGCTCGGGTTGTGACAGACTTCCACTATCTCAGTGAAATACTTAATCCTCTTTATGTTCAAATTAAAATATTTTTTTCTCATATACATTCATCCATGGAGACTTTCATTAAATCATTTATATTATTTGGTGTCATCATACCAAGACTTGTAAGTCATCCAAATCACACCAACACCATTATCATTAAATATTTTACACTTCAAAATTCCTCCTTTAAAATCATGAGTATTACCACAATTGAGTTTCCTATCACCATTTCAATACATTCTCATAATACCATACATTAATGATACAAAGGATGAAAAAAATATTAATATTAAGCAAATCAAAGCTTTCAAGAGACTTAAAATCATGACTTAAATATATGTCCATTAAAAATTCAAATATCAAACATCAATATTCGGCATTTTTGAATAGCCATTACAGTATCAGTATCCTACTTAAAGATTCGAAATCATTCATACAGAAAAGAGGAATTATATAACAAGCTTTCATCATAAAATCCTCAACCCTAACTACAAATCATCAATCAAAATATACAGTTAAATTCACACTTTATAAAGTAGTTGAAGTAGGAAATATTCAATATGCCTATTCGATGGAGGGATATTAAGAAAAGCTTGACCGTTCGATTCATATATGGAGTTGACTAGTTTCTTGACTTAGAGAGGAAGATAGGAGAGCCCTTCTTATCGATTTAGGGTGAATGAGACTTAGGGGAAACATATAAGAGTAAAAGGGGATGGTTTTCCTAGCATAAGGACTAAAATAACCCTTAATATAGCTTAAAAATAAAGTCTCATCATGTAAAACAGGGTGTGTGGCGCTCACCCTACGACATGGCTCCCCCGTGCAGCACAACCCCATCATGGGGATAAGCCTTGTGTAGTGCATGGACATTGTGAGGCTAAGGTAGTAGTCCCTCGCACTGGCTTGTGCTATGCAGGGCCAAAGTATGGACTTTTTTCGTGAGTCGGACAAACCGATTTCCCCTCCCAAACTCCCCCTGAGTTCCTAAACACATCTCATGGCATTTTCTTCTCAACCTAAGGGTCAGGTATGTTTATTTCTAAGCCTTAAGAGATTTAATAGCATATGGAGCATCATAATTTTGATACTACTTTGTTGCAATCCAAAACTGAATTAGTTTTGGAGACTGATTAACATTATTTCCATCTTAAAATCATAATCAATTTTAATAATATTATTTAAGCAAGAAAAAAAATTGAAGCTTATCCTATATTTCATAAAGAAATATGCATGTGTTGATCAATCAAATAGAGTTTCCTAAGAGTAGTTTTAAAATTTAGTTTCGACTAAAAGTAAAATTCAAGGGGAGGGGGGTGAATTGAAAATTTCTGTGAGTCGATTGTTGAGTCTTCACAGTCGACTTACCTGCAAGTCAATATACTTCACAAACTAGATTAGATTTAGACAAAAAGATAAATAACTAAGTAACTTGAAATAAAGTGTCACGACCCGAGTTGAGGCCCTGGCTGCGATGAGCATCTCGAACCATGAAGGCTCGAGCGATCCTCTCTATCTGGAAATCATGCACACTATTCATGTACTATAAGGAAATGCGCAAAAGATAATAAAGATGGAAACATGGTCAATCACTTAATTCAACTGTGCAGTAAAAAAACTGAGTTTATAACATTCAAAAACATACGACACCAGTCTGCGAAATCTCTAACAATATGAAAATCAACATCTATCTAAAAACTGGGACAAGGCCCCAGTTAGACCATGAATCAAATAAACTAACAATGTTATAGAATAAGCCTTCCTAAATAAGGGAGGCTCACCAACTGTAATCTCTGACAGAATTCAACCTATTGCTTAGCGGGACCCCGGGACTGTGCCTCAAAACCTTAAATATAGGGCGTCAATACAATTGTTCTGGTATGCAGAGCAATCCCAAAATAATGCACTTTTACACAACATAAGTGAGAGAAATTCATAAAATATGTCAGTCTAAAATAGTTGAAAATACATGGGCATAATCAATAGACTTCAGAACATTTATATGAATAACAACTCAACTCTTTGTCTTACTTTTTAGCTAGGTGGAACCCCTTACAACTCTACAATACCACAGGCACTATGGAATCCGCCCATAACTCGGAGGCCAATCCCTCAACCCAAGTTTGTCGCAAGGGTTGGAGTCTCTGTCTTGAATACACCAAAAGGCACTAGGACAACGTATAATCCCTCTTGGGGACATAACAATCTCGTATCAGCAAAACACAGTTTTGGGCAATGATTTTTCTTAACTCGTTCCTTCTTCGGGTAACCAGCTCACTCTCTTTAAGCCCATTTTAACTCTTTAAGATATGCATACTTTGAAATCAAAATCTAAAAATCTTACTCTGTTCTGGCATTCACCTGTTTGGTATCGTCATACCAAAACTTGCAAGTCGTATCTCTAAGCCATAAAATATCATGTTTAATTTCTTTCATTCAAAACAATATTAAGACAACCAAAACATTTAAACAATACAAGAGAACTCATAATTCCAATACATCTGTCAAACTATGCAAAAATCCTCTATTTTCAACATTTCAACAAAAGGTGGTCAATTTCTCAAAATAATCATTTAATTCTTTCGGTTATCACATTCAACCTTTATAAATAAGAAATATCTCTCTCCTAAATTCACTCGACAAAAAAATCATGATTGATAGTAAAACCTTTGGTTCATGCTTTAAGATATGCAATTGAGTAATCCATGACTTGGCAATCAAGAAATAACACCATGAGAGGGAATCTCATTATTCATGCTCTCAATTTATATTTTTCAAAACATCAAATGTATATATATATATAGACATAAACAAAAAATTTAATTTAATGGGGAAGGCCTTAAGACCAAAGCATTATCATCAAAAAGTGTTCACAATGCATAATTATTAATGTAAATTCAAAACCCTTCCATAAATACATGAATTATCAACATAAAAACTTTATTAAAAAGATTTCACCTTGCCCATGTAGTTTAGGAAAACCCCATGTACCTTAGATTACATAGTTTGAAGAATAGAACTTGAATCTTGACTCGTTTCTTGAAAATATTCAACTTAAAGATGGATTTTTTAATTTTGGGAGAGGAGTTAGGGTTATTGTTCTTGATGGAATTGAGTAATTATGGGCATAAAGTTCCCTAATAACGCATTAATCTACTATTTACAGGACTTGGGGTTATGGGAAAAAGTTCAAACTACCCCTTTGAAATTTAAAAGATTAGAAGAATCCCATTTTTGGGCACCATCATATCGTGTCGGACACCAACGTGTTAGGCATCATGATGCATTAGGAACCAACGTGAAAGGCTTCACGACATGTCAACATCATATTGAGTTGTTGTTTCTAAAATCCAAACACCTCCCAACCCTCGTCCAAAAAGTCCAAAACTCCCCCGAGAAAACCCCTTTACTCCTCTGAACATGATTCTACATAAAAATCTACATCTCGAGGTCGAAAATATTAATTTAGAAATCATAAAAGCTTAAGAACTTAAAATATGACTAAGTCCATTTTGACACTTACAAAATTTTCAGGTGGTAGCTCTTTAAGCATGCTACTAAGTGAGGTATTAAGTCAAGAATGATACAGGGTGTTATATTACCCCCCCCCCCCCTTGAGATTATTCATCCCGAATGATGGCTTGAGTCATAGACACGCACGACTGTAAGCAAACTATGGAAAAGATAAAAAGAGTAGTATATGATTTGTACCTTCTATGTTCTCATTTATTCTCTCAAAGAGGTTTAGGTATCGATTTCGCATGTCATCTTCTGACTCCCAAGTAGCTTCCTCAGCTTTTTGATTCTTCCACGACACCTTAACTGAATTATACTGCAAACTTTTGTGATCAGTAAATATACGTACATACACCCCATAAACATAATGCCACCAGATCGTAAGTGCAAACACCACAGCTGCTAACTCTAAGTCATGAGTGGGATAATTCTTTTCATGCACCTTTAACTGCCTAGATGCATAAGCCACCACTTTACCATACTGCATAAGCACACACCCAAGTCCCACTTGGGATGTATCACAGTACACAACAAAACCCTTTATACCTTCGAAAGAGTCAAAACTAGCGCGGTAGTCAACTTATCATTCAGTTTCTCAAAACTATTTTCACCTGAATCCGACCACAAGAACACCTATTTCTACGTCAATTTGGTAAGCGGAACAACTATAGAGGAAAAACTCTCTACAAATCTTCTGTAATACCATGCCAAACCTAGAAAGCTTCAGATATTAGTTGGAGTCATAGGTCTGGGCCATTTTCTAACTGCCTCAATCTTTTGGGGGTCAACCTTGATTCCCTTACTGGAAACAATGTGCCTTAGGAAAGCAATTGCACTAAGCCAAAATTTACCCTTGGAAACATGGCATACAAATCATGATCTTTAAGGGTCTGGAGGATGATTTAGAGGTGATTATCATGATCCCCCTCATTCTTAGAATAAACCAAGATGTCGTTAATAAAGACTATGATGAACAGATTTAGAAACTGATGAAACACCCTATTCATTAGGCCCATAAAAGTTGTGGGGGCATTAGTTAGCCTGAAGGATATAACTAAGAATTCATAATTGCCATAACAGGTTTAAAAAGCTATTTTGGGAATGTCATCCTCCCTAACCTTCAACAGATGACACCCCAAACAAAGGACTATCTTGGAGAAACATTTGGCATCCTAAAGTTGGTCAAACAGATCATCAATCCTAGGAAGAGGGTAATTGTTTTTAATGGTGACCTTATTCAGATGACGGTAGTCTATACACATACGGAGATAGCCATCTTTATTATGCACGAAGAGCATAGGTATACCCTAGGAAGAAACACTAGGATGGATGAAGCCCTTATCAAGAAGATCTTTCAATTGTTTTTTCAACTCTTTAAATTCTGCAGTAGCCATTCTGTATGGAAAAATAGAAATAGGTCGGGTATCCAGCAAAAAATCAATGCCAAAATATATTTCACTATCAAGTGGTATTCCAGGGAGGTTATTGGAAAAAACTTTTGAGAATTCACTAACTACAGGGACAGACTGGAATGGAAGGACTTTCAATACTGGAATCTTTGACCCAAATAAGATGATACAAACAACCCTTGGATATAAGTTTATGGGCTCTGAGATAAGATATGAATTCCCCCCTGGGTGATAAGGAATACCCCTCCCACTCTATCACAGCTCATTTGGAAAGGAAAAAGTTATTCTTCGAGTTCTACAGTCTAATGTCCATAACACGAATGGAGATAATCCATCCCTAAAATAGCATCAAAGTAAACCATATTAAGCTCTATAAGATCTTACACAATATCACGATGATTGACAGACATAACATAATTTCTATACATCCTTCTAGCCATAATAGAGTCACCGATAGAAGTGGAAATAGAGAAAGGTTCCAAAATATTTTCAGGCTCAAAACCAAAACTAACTTCCACAAATGGGGTCACATAGGACAAGGTGGACCCAGGATCAAGTAATACATACACATCACGGGAGAAAATTTGTAACGTACCAATAACAACATCAGGTGAAGCCTCTGCCTCCTGGCGGTTAGATAAAGCATATAACCTGTTGTGACCGCCCCCGGTAGCTAAAGTAGTAGCCTTGGGTGGTGGTGGTGGTACCATGGAGTTAGCCTAAGACTTAGCACCCCTAACATTACCTCTATCTGTCGGACAGTCTCTCTAAATATGGCATGGATGGACACAAGCGTAGCACACAATCAAACCAAATAGACACTTTCCTCGGTGACTCCTTCCGCAATTCTCATATCGAAGAAAAGACCGATACGTTGGAGCTACAATATCTCGGGACTAGGTCCCCTGCACCCCAATCTATGTTTTGGATAAAAGTTCTAAAATTGTCGATTAACTGGTGGTCTGGGCGCTGGGTGCTAGCTGAAGATTGAGCGTTACTCCTGAAAATTTTCTTCGACTATTTGTTGCCCCAATTATTACCACCATAGTGGTGACTGTTATTCTGGTCTATAGATTTGGCCATCTTGGCCTACCTGTCCTTGTCTCTTACCTCTGTTAGCTTTTTTTCTAGTCTTCAACCTGTTGCATATGAATGGACAATTGGCGAAAATCCATATCCCTATTAAACATCGCTCCCTTTCTCTCCAGCACCATATCATCCGAGAGGCCGGATGCAAAATTCCTCATGCGGGCTCTTATGTTATCCACTAATTCTATAGCATACCGGGACAACTGAGTGAACTTCAATGTATGCTCCTTAACACTCAATTTTCCTTGCTTCAAATTCATAAATTCCTCAGCCTTTGTCTCCCTTAATTCCTGGGGAAAGAATGGTCCAGGAAAGCTTCCACAAATTCACCCCACACAGAAGGCTCAACATCACTACCCCTAAAATCCTCCCATTCATTATACCAATAATTATCCCTATCCTTCAACTGATACGCTGCAAACTCAACCCCTTCAACCTCATTCACATGCATAACTCTAAAATTTTCCTCTATTTCATTAATGAACCCTTGGGGGTCATCCTCAACCTTCATACCAGTAAATATAGGAAGGTTCAGACTAATGAATTGACTAACCTGTGTAACCTCAGATGAACTAGACATAAAACCCACATCTTTAGATCGACGGGTTTGAGAGGCCACTAGATGAGCAATCATATGGATGGACTGTTGGAACTCAGCATTCAAAACATTCCTCTAAGGAGATTTGGGATAGTTGACACCAGTCCGTGGAGCCTGAGGTGTCTAGTTGGAACTGGAGCAACTCCTAGAGTAGAAACAAACTCTAGGGTACGAGCTCTATTATGGGTACACATCCCATGAGTGGGATGGACATCCTTAGCTTGGGTGTTTTGTTCGTTGGTCTTACGAGGAGGCATGATAAATTTTCTAAAATATAGGGAATCATTTGTCAGAGGACATTCATACTCTACAACACATACTAAATCATGAAAGAAAGAGAGAGACATTCCTAAATTCCTTGTAACCTCCTGCTTATAAGTATGGCGCGCTACACGCCTATAAACAGGACTCTACCCGATGTAATTTCGCAGACATTCTGGGTCCATGAATTATGCTCTGATATCAAGTTTTTCATGACCTAATCTAAGGCCCTAGCCATGAAGAGCATCCCAAACCATGATGGCCCAAGCGACACACTCTATATGGAAATTATGCACACCATTCATATACAATAAAGAAATGCGGAATAAAATAATAAAGATGGAAACATGGTCAACCACTTAATTAAATTGAAAAATACAAAATTTGAGTTCTTAACATTAAAAAACATACAACACCAGTCTGTGAAATCTCTAACAATATGAAAATCAACATCTATCTAAAAATTGGGTCAAGGCCCACAATTAGACCACGAATCAAATAAACTAACAATGATCTAGAATAGGCCTTCTGAAATAAGGGACGCTCACCAACTTCAATCTCTGATAGAATTGAACTTACTGCTTAGTGGGACCCCGGGACTGTGCCTCAGATCTTGAAATATAGAGGGTCAATACAATTGTACTGGTATGCAGAGCAATCCAAAAATAATGCAATTTTATACAACATAAGTGAGAGAAATTCATAAAACATATCAGTCTAAAATAGTTGAAATACACGGGCATAATCAATAGAATTCAGAACATTAATGTAAATCACAACTCAACTCTATGTCTTACTTTTGAGCTACGTGGTACACCTTATAACTCTACAATCCCATGGTCTATATGGAATCTGATGACGCTCAACTTACACGTCAATTTAGTGCAAGGCGGTCGTCGTCAATATATTTATCCAACTTTGGAGTCGGGGTCGAATCCATGAGGAACAATGTGAGTGGAGATTAAACTAATTTGAAACTATAGCTATAAGTTGAATTCAAACCAATTATACAAAAAGATAAAATGGGGGTTTTTAAAGATTGAACAAAAGTTATTAACACTTCAATTCGCCTTATAACTCGAAGCTTAAACTGCAATATTACAAATCAATAATATAGATAAACTAGAGTTGTGATCACTATGATTAGTAATCCTCCATTGAATAATAGTTGTAGTACTACATTCTCATGACTTGGGGGCAACACCAAATTATCAGTTTCGACACTCTAAGTGTTTTTCAACCTACTTAGATGTTGAACTCCCTAATTCTCTCGAACTTAGGAAATCATTCTATTCATACTAATTTTATCTCAAGTTGAGCAATCTTGTTACAACATTAATCATTACATGAGAGCTTAACCTTCCCAAATCCTTGTTGATAATTCGCTACCTTTAGTTTATTTCTCAATTTAAGAAAATCAACATAAGGCGGGATTTATTTTTTGCAACCAATAAATAACAATCATAACAAAAAATTATCAATATGTCCCAACAATCACTCAAACCTTAACAAACTATTAAATCCATGGGGGAATAATCATAGATCCCACAACCCTAGTTATGGGTTTAAGTTCCACATGACAAATAAAGAGATAAAAACAATTATAATCATCATTCTAAGTAATTAAACTTACAAAAGATGAAGTGTAAAGTTGATTCTCTTCTAAGTTCAAGAGAAAATTCCCACAACCAAATCAAAGAGTTGAAAATTGAATTCTATGTTTTTGAGCCCCCCAAAAAGAGGTGAACTATTTTTTCTTTGGAATAAGTTCAAGATGTTCCGCCCCTTATAATTAAAAAATCCTAACATATTCTCTAAATACTTTATCCTAATTATGGAAACAAAATCACAGGTCACAGTATTTTGTCGGACAGAGGACGACGTGTGTGATGGCTTATCAGGAGTCTGACGACTTATCAGGAATGTCGTCAGCTCCTCTTCACTTTTGACAATCTCTGCCATAGGTTGACAATGAGACGTGATGGCTTATCAGAGATGTGACGACTTATCAAAATTATCATCACTTCTTCACTTCAAATCCTATTTCCTGCCTAAGCCTAACGACGAGCCTAATAGTTTATCACATTTCTGACGTCCTAACACAGATGTCATCACGAATCCAGCTGAAGTTCATTCTTTGTCTAAGGCTGATGGTAATCCTGATAGCTTATCAAAAGGCTGACGACTTATCAGACAATTTGTCATCTATACTTCCCTCTCTACTTTCTCAGAAATCAACTCTTTTACTTCTATTATTGCTGGTTCTCTTACATCTTGACTTTTACTGCAATATCAAACAAAAAACAATCAAAAACAACAAATGTTTCTTAAGACTTTACAATTATTCTTAGTTAAAAGCCCTAAATATGTTAGCATCTGCTCACACATCAGAATCTTCCCTTAACTCAGCGGCGAAGCCCTCAACCCAAGTTTGCCGCGAGGGCTGGACTTTCTATCTCTAATACACCAAAGGGAACTAGGCCAATATATAATCCCTCTTGTGGACATAATAATAACATATCGGCAAAACACAATTTTGGACAATGAGTTTTCTGAACTCGTGATTGCTTTGGGTAACCACCTAACTCTCTTTAAGCCCATTTTTAACTCTTCAAGACATGCATACTTTGAAATTAAAATCTGAAAATCGTACTCTGTTATGAAATTCACCTATTTTGTATCGTCATACCAAGACTTGTGTAACACCCCAAAATCTGATCCCAAGCGTCACACGACGCTCAAGGCTATGAGTATCCCCAAACTAACCCTTTGAGCTTGCAACTAGGTCTGAACCTTACCTTAAGATAACCTTGTCATAAAATAATGCAGTATGATACCGAAATAGAATTGAATAAACTATAAACACTGTTGAGTAACAAATACTGAAAGTCAGTAAATCAACTAATACTCCGACAAGACTCTACTACTAAAGAACTATAGATCCATTGGGATAGACCCCCTAAATGACTCGAACTAAACTGAAAATGATAACTCTAATACTGTGAAAGATGGAAATTTGAAGAAGTATGCCCTCGAATCAATAGGACTCACCAACTGTGAGAGCATAGATAGAGATGCTTGAACTACTCACGATGCTAATACTGAGTGCCTGAACCTACATTATAAGACAATGCAACACATAGACTAATATGTTGATCAGTACTTTGAGGATGTACCGAGTATATGAGGGTGTAATGCATAAGTAAAACATCATCATACTTTATAAAAGAAAACAATGCATAATAAAAATAAATGTCTCACATAAGCTAGAATGTCTAAAATACTGACATATGAAATCATGCATAACAATTCATACTCTATAAATCTAGTGAGATCTAATGTTTAGTTCTAAAAACTGTACATAAACTATTCTCTTAAGTCATACTATCTAAGTGTAGAAAGAGCTCATATCTAAATATGAAATATGAAACTAATAACTTTCTATAAAGCTTAATCTGAGTAAAAACTTGTGAGCCTTTACACTTAGTTTTCCAAAAGCTTTTCTATTATTCTTTTCTTTTAGGACATGGAGACTTTGGGAGCTTTAAAAGTTTTTTGAACTTTGGGACTTAGGGAGTTTCTTCTAACCGACATAAACCATGTGAGATGATATGGAGTCCAATGTCTTGCCCACGTTGGGGAGAGCTGTACTACCCTTTCCATTATATAGTATCTTAACTTAAGTGATCACTATCTTATCCCACTATGGTCAAATCAGAAACCTGTTGTGGCACGTAGTTCTGGGGCATGAGACCTTAGAATCATACCCAACTCGGTGCTAAATACTACTCCCATACTTATTCCTCAGATCTTTTAGGAAAATCCACCTTAAAACAACACAAGGGTTTATAATGAAAACCAATTATGCTCCTCTTTGCTTTAAATCATAAACTATACGAATAATGTGGATTCCTATCTTAGCTTGGATCGTAAGATCAATCTTTCTTTAAAATCTGAATGTTTTCTTGTTAAAGCATGCTAATAATACACTCTTCATGAAATATCAAAATTCATACTTAGGTTTAAAGAATATGTACTTAAATGATCACAATTTCATAATGAAGATTAATTCTCAACAATTATCTTGGAAATACTTGAAAATATCAATTCACAATAGGGATGTGCAATTCATTACATAAATACTCAATGCAAATAATAAATAAGTGGGATAAACATGCAATTCAAGGCTTAAATCATTTATAATTTCATAAACTTAAAACAAAATACTTTGTGTATAAATCCCAACTTTCAAATAATGTAATCTTTAATAAAATTCAAGTTTTTGGGCACAAGAATGGAAGATTTGTCCTTGTTCAAACCCCGCATACCTTGGATGATGAACTAGATGAACAAGTTTCCTTTTGAGACCCTATTTGTGCTCTTGAATGGTGGTTTTTGGTATATTTGTGTTAGGAATCTTGAATCTTGAATTTATTTGGGAAAAAAGTGGTGGAGTCTTGGGATTCTTTAGGTTGATTATTGAAGTTTAGGGTTTTGGTTGAGAGAAATTTTGAGTAATATATCATAAATTCCTGTAATAGACTTAAATCTTATGTTTGGACGATTTTGGGGGCTCGGAAAAAGTCAAAAATGCCTTCTTCAAACTCCTAAATGAAACTGGATAAATGAATTGGGGTCCCGATTTAATGGCCACCGCGACGCGCCACTATCGCGGTGGATCACTGGAAACTAACTAATGGGAAATTGAGGACCTCAGCGACGTGGATCTATCACGTTGTCCTACTGGATTTCGACAATTGGGACCTGGAACTTCAATGCATCGTGCCACCATCGCGGTGCCCTATAGAAATGCTATTTTGGCCTTCGGCGCAATGAGCCACTATAGCATTGGATTACTTGAATTTAACAATTGGGAAAATGGACCTCTTCGCGATGTGCCAATGTCACGAAGGTCTACTGTAAAGTGACAATTATGATATTATCCTTCACCGCGATGCGGTGACTGCCCAGTTGGCACACTGTCAACTTAAAAATGCTCTAACTTCTTCACTGAGTGTCGGATTTGGGCAAATTTTGTATCGATGGAAAGCTTATTCAATTTCCCACATAATTAAAAGTCAAAATCTAGAAAATTCTATATGAAACAAATATTCTTCATATTTGAAGACATCCCTTAACATTCTAGGAATGAATTTAAGCTAGAAAAAGTTTGGGGTATTATAATATCTTTCCCTTGGGAACATTCGTCATCGAATATGGCTAGCAAAACTAAGATGCAGAAAACTAAGGCCAGAACTGGCATATACACCTAAAAGTATGACTAAACTGGTTGCAAATCCTTGAACTATCAATTGAATGGCTATATAAAGCTGAAACATAAACTGAAAAGAGATGATCTGAGGAAACTTGTTACCTTAAATTGAATCTGAATCTGCAGCGAAAAGATGAGGGTACTTGGTCCGCATATCAGCTTCCGCTTCCCAAGTAGCTCCCTCAACGGATTGGTTTCGCCAAAGAACCTTGAATAATGGAACTTCTTTGTTCCTTAGTCTACGAGTATGATGGTCAAGGATCTCAACTGGAATTTCTTCATAAGAGAGGCTATCATGAATCTCCATGCTTAATAAGGGTACTACGACCGCTGGATCACTAATACACTTCTTCAACAAAGACACATGGAATATAGGATGTACGGGTGATAAATTTGTAGGCTACTCAAGCTCACATGCCACCTTCCCAACACAACTCAAAATTCAAAAAGGACCTACATAACGGGGACTATGTTTCCCTTTCTTGCCAAATATCTTTACCCCCTTCATGGGTGAAACTTTCAAATAGACTAAATCATCAACTTCGAACACAAGATCTCTTCTCCTCACATCTGCATATAATTTTGGATGACTCTGAGCTATTTTCAACCTTTATTGAATCAACTGTACTTTCCCCATAGCTTGTAACACCATATCTGGCCCTAACAATGCGGCCTCACCCATTTCAAAACAAATCGAAAGGTGATCTACATCTCCTCCCATAAATTGCCTCAAATGGAGCCATTTGGATACTAGCATGATAATTGTTGTTATAGGCAAACTCAATCAACGACAAATGCTCATCCCAATTACCTTTGAAATCAAGTACGCAAGCCCTCAACATATCTTCTAACATCTGAATGGTCCTCTCTACTTGACCATCAATCTGAGGATGAAAAGCGGAACTAAGATGAACTTGGTTACCAAGACCCTTTTGAAAAGCTTTCTAAAATTTATAGGTGAATTGAGTACACCTATCTGAGATAATAGACAAGGGCACTACATGAAATCTAACTAACTCTAGGATATTCAACTTAGCATAATCCTCTATAGGATGTATGGACTGGAAAGAAGTGAGCTAACTTAGTTAATTTGACCACAATAACCCAAATTGAACCATGTTGATGATGCGAAAGAGGTAAACCAGTCACAAAATCTATAGTCACCTTCTCCCACTTCTATGTGGGGATACCAAACTTTTGAGAAACACCACCAGTCCTTGGGTGCTCTACCTTAACTTATTGACAAACTAAACATTTAGCAATGAACTCTGCAATATCTTTCTTCATACCACTCCACCAATAGATTTATCGCAAATATCGGTACATCTTAGTAGCACTAGGGTGAATAGAGTAACGCACACCATGCGCTTCAGCCATAATCCTCTTCCTCAAATCATCAACACATGGTACATACAATCTACTCTGGTATCTCAGCACACCATTTACCCTTGGGAAAAAAACTTTACCTTTTGGTTTTTAACTGACTCCTTCAACTTAACTAAGATGGGATCCTCAAAAAAATGTCTGTAATAGCAAGCTAAACCTAAGAAACTCCTAATGACCGATGGGGAAATAGGTCTAGGCCAGTTTCTTATGGCTTCTGTCTTTCGGGGATCAACTCTAATACCCTCACAAGAAATAATATGATCGAGGAAAGCAACTGACCTTAGCAAAAATTCACATTTGCTAAATTTGGCGAACAACTAGTGATCTCTGAGAGTTTGCAACACAATTCTGAGTTGGTCTGCATGATCATCATCACTACAAGACTAGAAAAGAATATCATTAATAAAGACTATGAAAAACATGTCCAGATACTATTTGAATACTGATCATGAGGTCCATGAAAGCTGTTGGGGCATTGTTTAGTCCGAAGGACATAAATAGAAACTCAAAATGACCGCAACATATTCTGAAGGCTATCTTTAAAATATCACATTCCCTTACTTTAAGTTGATGATAGACAGATCTAAGGTCTATCTTTGACAAATAACTTGCACCTTGGAGTTGGTCAAATAAGTCGTCAATTCTAGGAAGAGGATATTTGTTCTTGACTTTGACCTTATTTAACTGACGATAGTCAATGCACATACACAAAGAAACATCTTTCTTTCACACGAATAGGACGGGTGAGCCCCATAGAGAAACACTAGGTCTTATGAAACCTTTATCTAAAAGATCTTTGAGCTGTTCTTTCAATTCCATAAGTTCGGTAGAAGCCATACGATATAGAGGAATGGAAATATGTTGAGTATCGGGAAGAAGATCAATTCTTAATTCCATTACTCAATTGGGAGGTACCCTTGGCAAATCTTCAGGAAAGACATCAGGAAACTCATTAACTATACCGACTGACTAAACTGTTGGAGTCTCAGACATAGTGTCTTTGACTTGAACTAGATGATAGATGCACCCCTTTGAGAGTAACTTCCTATCTTTAAGATAGGATATGCAATGACTTTTGGGAAATACTGAATTACCTAACCACTCAAAGAATAGCTCATCAGGAAATTGAAACTTCACCACTCGAGTGCGACAATATATGGATGCATAACAACAATGGAGCCAATCCATACCAAGAATAAGGTCAAAGTCAACTTTGTCTAATTCTATCAAATCTTCTAACATGATCTTATTAAGGACAGTAATGGGACACTTTCTATAAATCCTTTTAGAAACAACTGATTCCCCTACCAGTGTAGAAACTAAGAAAGGCTCAGGGATTTTTTCAGAATTCATCTCAAAATTAACTGCAACTAGAGGGGTCACATAAGAGAAACTCGACCCAGGGTCCAACAGTACGTAATCATCAAAATAGAAGACACGAAGCATACCCGTGACAATAACTAGGGATCTCTCCTGCTCCTGGTGGGATGGTAAAGCATAGAACCAATTCTGGCACTAACCTCCACCAGTACTGGATGATGTACCCTGAGAAGGGGCTGGATGAGCTGCAGGAGCGGGTGCACTGGTAGCCCCTGTCTGAGGACAAATATCTTTGTCTCCCTGCTTACCATACAGGTACTCTTTAATTCTATGAACTAACTTGCCACAACCAAAAAAGCCCTTCTGACTAGCTAAGCACTCACCAGGATGAGTTATACCACACGTAGAACATGGAGGTTAGTAGGGCCTACCACTCACTCTATTTTGGGATCTATACATAAAAGAATTACCCCATGATGTTGGGCGTATTTACACGCCTAAAGCACCATAATTTACCCATATTTTAGCTATGTTTTAAGGACAAAATATATAATTCCTGCACTTTTAGTCCATTTTCATGTAAGTGAGCTAACCAACGTGCTTAACATGTTTTCAGGTATTAATGATGAAGATTTCAGCACTTTGTGGAACTTTCGGTAGCAAGGGAAACTTTACATAAGAGGGAAGGCAGCTTTTGGAAGCTTGTGGATTGAATGTGATGCATGGAGAATCTGTCCCGGGCAAAATCAGTATTTCTTAATACTTAGGGGTGCAGCAGTAACCTAGTAGGACTAGGACAAGGATGTTTTAAAAACCTTATTTGCTGAATTTTTCAGCATTCTTTTCAGGAATTGTTTTTCAGAATTCATTCGACACTTTTGGATTATTCACGATACTTTCTGACAGAGAAAGAACGGCTCTTGTGAGCAACGGAGAAGGGAAAACATCAAACCCTAGTTGACGCCTAAACCATCTCCATCGCCAAGATTATTCTAGGTTGTGGTATGATGATTATATCTATTGTGATCTCCGTTGTAATCATGAGTAGCTAAACTTCTCTGTTAGGGTTATGGAAGCCTTATGAGACTCTATCTATTACTATGAGTTTGTGAATTCTTGATGTGTATGCTACTTATATCATTACTCTCTTCGTTTTAATTTAATTCTCGTGGTTGCAAACATAGAGAATAGGCCATTATAGCATTAACTTGTTCGAGAGAAAAGTTACATGTTTGGAAAAGAGAGTGTGACAAGGAAATAGGGCTACCAACCCCTATTTACACGTTAATTCCTTTACCGGATTAATCTCTTGGAGAGTTTGTACCGTTAGTTATACACTTTAAGCTCGAGAGAGTTAAAGTGAAATAATCCTTGATGGTTGAGAAACACTAGGATTTACCATTAGAATACGAATCTCTATAAGTGCATGCATGTCTAAATTCAGCATTACTCATAGTTAATAGATACGTAGAACTCATAAGGTGGACATAACCCTAACTTATAATTCTCATTGATTAAATCTTACTAAACAAAGCATTCCAGTGTTATTTTGATAGCATTAATTCATGCCTACATTAAAACCCCCCTTTCCGAAGAATTTTCGACCAACAGTCTATTAATAATTGCAATACTTATTGACCAAGTATTCCCTGTGGGATTCGACACCCAACCCAGTTGGGTTCTATATTTTACAGTGACCGCTTACACTCTTACGAGAGCTGTAGTTTGGGCGTTATCAAATTTTGGCGCCGTTGCCGGGGAATACGGTTGTCAACTAAGTTTGTGATAGTTACTAGACCCTTTGGTCTAAAATTCATGAATTTTTCTTTTTGTTTGTTGTTTTTGTTTTGTTCAGGTTTGGTAGAGTGTATGCCAAATACACGAAGTTCTGGTAAGCCATTATTACCCATAAATCCTGAACCACAACTTATTGGCAGAATGGATGCGCACCAAAACCTTGAACGGATGGCTGCTCAACAGGAGCAGGCTAGATTAGCTGCGTTGGTAGCTGCTCAAGTGCATCAACAGAATATTGACAACCCAGGTCATGCAACAAATCCTAATGAATAGGACCTGGGTGATGATGAGTTACTTAATCCATAGCGTGCAAATGAGGTGGCAGCACGTGTGAACATGAGAGATCGTCAAGCTAGAATGAGACCTGAACGTCGAGCTATGCAGGATCCTTTTGATAATGATGATGACGATCTGGATGGAGCTGGTGCCACAGGGGCTATTATTCCTCCGCCCTTGGCACCTGGAGCCAAGTTCAATATCACTAGCACCATGATTCAGTTATTGCAGCTCAAGGGTTTATTTGGTGGACTTGCAGGCGATGATCCAAATATGCATCTGGTCAATTTTGTTTCAATATGCAAGTCGTTTGACAATCCAAGAGTTGGGCAGAATGTAATTCGGCTGCGCTTATTTCCATTATCTCTGTCTAGGGAGGCAACTCTATGGCTGAATGGGCTAACTCCTGATTCTATTACTAATTGGAGGCAACTGAAAGACACTTTCCTAGAAAGATTCTTTTCGCCATCAAAGAGAGCACAGTTAAGAGATGAGATCAGCAATTTCTGACAGCTTCCAACTGAAGCTCTCCACGAAACATGGGAGAGGTTTAAGAAGAAGCTTATGCGGTGCCCAAATCATCAGATGACCAACATCCACTTGATGGAGATATTATACAGGGCTTTGAACTCAGTGAAAAAGCCATTGGATGATAATGTTGTAGGTGGGTCATTCATGGACCTTACTTTCATTGAGGCAAGTGATATGTTGGACCGTATGACAAAGCAGAGTAGAGCCTGGCATACCAGGGATGCTGAGGTAGCAAGCTCTACTTTATCTGTTGGCATGACTGCAGAGCAGAGGTGTAGATAAGAGGAACGTGACCAAGATATGGCTCACATGAAAACGCAGATGGATCTTCTTACCAAGCATTTATTATCAGGGAAGACTGAAAAGGTTAAAGCTGTTGTATCACAAGGAAGATATGATTCCGATTCTGAGGGGGAAGCAAATTACTTCAATAATCAGGGGGGTTTCCGAGGAAATGCCCAAGGAAACCAAGGTCGGAACTATTATGATAAATCTGGATACAAGGACAGCGATCAAGGTGGTTGGAAGAATAAGAATGACAAGAGTGGTTTGTATGTTCCTCCTGGAAACCGTGAGGCTGTGGCGTCTGGCTCTTGAAAGATGTCCATGGATGATATGATGGCTAAGCTGTTGAAAAGGGTGGAGGCAACCAATATGGGCGTTACTGAGGTAAAGAATGATTTGTCATCAATAAATCAATTGGTTGACTCGCATTCTACTGTAATAAAATAGCTGGAGCAACAATTGAGTCAATTATCAGCGGTATTCAACCAAAGAAAGGCTGGCACGCTACCCAGTGACACTGTGAAAAACCCAAGGAATGACGGATCGTGTATGGCTATTACTACCAGGAGTGGTAAAGTGTTGGAAAATCCATCCAAAGGCAAGCAGGTGGTTGATGATATAGCAGAGAATGTTGATGAAGCAGAGTTTGAAGGTTCCGTAGAAGCTGAAGTGAGTTCTCATGATGTTACCCCTAGACGTCACCATCCTGAAAAGAGTGATAATCGGAAGCAAGATAAAAATGAAGTGGTGGAGAAAACGATTCCTCTTCCACCACCACCTTTTCCTCAGAGACTGAAGAAGAAGGCTGATGACACTCCTGAAAAAGTTGATAATTGGAAGCAAGACAAAGAGGAAGTGGTGGAGAAAACGATTCCCCTTCCACCACCACCTTTTCCGCAGAGACTGAAGAAGAAAGTTGATGACACCAGGTTCAGTAAATTCATGACCATGTTGAAGTAGCCGACTATTAATGTTCCGTTGGTGGAGGCGCTGGAACAGATGCCTGGGTATGCTAAATTCATGAAGGACCTGTTGACAAAGAAGCGGGCAGCAAGTTATGAGCTGGAAGATAATGTTCATCATTGCAGTGCAATCGCTACAAGATCGCTAGTACAGAAGAAGGCAGATCCTGGTGCTTTCACGATTCCTAGCACGATTAGATCGTTGGATTTTGCTAAGGCGTTGTGCGATTTGGGAGCTAGCATCAATTTGATGCCGCTATCTATTTACAGAAAGTTGGGGTTGGGTGATCCTACACCAACCAATATGCGGCTCGTGAAGGCAGATAGGTCGGTAAAACGGCCTGTTGGTATCTTATATGATGTGTTGGTGAAGGTTTCCACCTTCATTTTCCTGCAGACTTTGTTATTTTGGATTGTGAGGTGGATTCTGAAGTTCCCATAATCTTGGGGCATCCTTTCCTCGCAACTGGAAGTGTGCTGATTGATTTAAGAGCTAATGAGCTTTTATTTCGACTGAATGACGAAGTGGTCCGTTTTGATGTATATAAATCGATGAAGCAGCCTAGAGCTATGAATGTGTTCTCTGTAGCCGATGTTTACTATGAGGATAAGAAAGGATTATCTGTAGAGAAGTAGCTTACTGTTGAGCCATTGTCTGCTATGTTGTTGAATTTTGAGCATGAGGATGTTGAAGAATATGAAGAAACTATTTGTGCTCTAACAGGAATAAAGTCCTATTCTCATGCTACTAAGAAACTGGACCTTGATCTTAGGAATCGACCTTCACCAACAGCGAAGACTTCCATTGAAGAGCCACCAGTGCTAGAATCGAAAGAGCTCCCCAGTCACCTAAGGTATGCATTCGTGGGAAGTGGAAATACACTTCCGGTGAGTGTTGCGGATGATTTAGGTGAACAGCACGTAAAGGCTCTCATCTCTGCTCTGAAGATGTACAAGAGAGCTATGGGTTGGACTATTGATGATATAATTGGTATCCCTCCGGGGATATGTATGCACAAGAGTCATCTCGAAGAAAATTGCATGCCTACAAGTAAGCATCAGCGTCGTCTGAATCCATTCAGAAAATGATGCACCATCTATCTCAATGAAGTCTAAGTAATCGAGATAGCTATGTCGTGCCGCGGCAATAAATCAAGCGCTACATAGGAGGCAACCCATCGTTTTTAGTCATTTTGTTTTCCTAGGAGTTTGTTTTGTTAAATAAAAATCCAAAAAGAAGAGTCGAGCCACGACCAAAACTAAGGCGCTTGGTGGGAGGCAACCCATCTTTCTAATTGTTTTTGTTGTTTTTGATTAAGTGTAGGGGAAGACGTATAAAAGAGGAGCTTGGTCTCAAATTTTGATTTGAAAGTGAGCAATGTTAAAGGTAGTAAGTGAGTAATGAAGAAGCAAAAGGCTTTCGGTTAGGCATTGCCTATACAAATCTAGGCAATGGACAAGGCAAGGCCTATGTAAATCTAGGCAACGGACAAGGCAAGGCCTATGCTATTGCCTTTTCTCTCTGAATCGACAATGCTATAGCATAGGCGCCGCCTATGCTCAACTAGGCAAAGATAAAGGCGCTGCCTATGCCATTGCCTTTGCTCTCTGAATCTACAATGCCATAGCATAGGCGCCGCCTATGCACAACTAGGCCATAGAATAGGCGCCGCCTATGTTCAACTAGGCTTTTCTAAAGGCGCCGCCTATTTTAAGCATAGGCAAAGAATTAGGTGCCGCCTACTTATGCTTTTTGGACTCCTAACCCTATTTTTCATTGATCAAACCCGACCCCAGCCTTGGTCTATAAATAGACCCTCAATCTTAGAACAAAATCTCATTGTTTGCTCAAGATAGGCGCCGCCCAAGCTTCCAAATCCTCTCAAAAAAAATTCTTTTTGCTCATCTAACCTTGCAAGATCATCTTCCGAGTCCATCACCAAGTAAGTTCTTCTTTTATATTCGGTAGTTGTTACAATACTACGCTTATAATGTTATGGTAGATCTTAAAGTGGTGTTGGTGATTAGAATGTGGTTGATTTGTATGATACATCTAGTTGAGTGAAAGAATACGGATGGGTGTTATTGACTTGGTTCCGACTTGTATTTGATTGTTATAAACTGTCATCTTTTTGTGAAATCGAAATGGTTAAGTTAATTTCATACTCTTCAAAGTTGAATTCTTGAATGTTTGAATGACTCGTTAATCGAGATAAAGATCATGATTGAATAAAAGCATGAGATGTTGTGATTATTTCTATGCCATAACTTGTTACGATCTCTATGTAGTAGTCTTGTTCAAAAAGTGCATCAATCCAAACATGAAAGTATAGTCAAGATTACATGAAATAGAGTTGGAAAAGATTGTTAAGATGACATGAAAGTATTACAGTGCTAAACATGTTGTTGGAATATATCGCCTATATGTATGTCGATGAAGTCTGAGTAATCGACCTCACTCACTTAATTAGTTTGTACAAACAAATTAAGTGTGGGGTGGTGCCACAATTGTTTGTTTGTCAACTAAATCTTCTGAGATGAGCTAACATGAATGTATTCTAATCTCAGGTAGAATGGCACCAAAAGGACGACCACGAAAAGAAAAAAGTGTCCACCTCACAGAAAGGTGAGAAAAGGGCGAGAAAAGAGCAAGCTAAGTCCTCCTCTCTGTAAATACCTCGACTGACGATGTGGAGGACAACTCTGGTGTTGAAGACTCTGATGATGATTCCGACGCAGGGGGTATGACCCCAAACATAGAAAAGGAGTCCGACTAATCAGGTTTTCCTTATTTATTTCCACTGAGGGCAGTGTGTCCCGTCTAAGTGTGGGGTGAGGGTATTTGTATGTTGTAGTGTACTTCTTTGCCTACATATATTCTCATTTGTAGTTAAATTTTTAGATTTTTAAATTTTTTGATTATGCATGAAATTGTTCTGATAGGCGGCATGGTATTATGACAAGAGTTTGTGCTAAATCATTACTGTGAGATGTTTAGGCTCTAAGTGTGACTAACTGTGTGATAAGTGTGTGGTTTAATTCCTTAATCTGCTGGGTCAAGAGTCTATACTGCTCCCAATAAAGTTGACCATGTGCCTTGTGTGTGTGAGGTTATAGTATATTCTGTGTTTGTGGCTGATGCTAGAACTTGCCTGGTGTGTGTGTAAAGCGAAATAAAGAGTGTGAGTTTGGGAGATGGTGTAGGAATTTATTTGGCAGCCTGTAATTGTTTGCTTTCTTTTTACCTACCTGTGTACATTATCCTAGTGAACCCCCTTTGAGCCTTTAGCCATTTTCTTTGACAGCCTCATATGTAGCCTAGTCCATTTTTTTCAAGACCATAATTTGATCCAAATTCCTAAGCGCTTTAAATTGTAAAGTCCTGTGGCAAAATAAGAGGAAATTGGGTGAGAGTGATGCATTAGAGTGTATTGGTACTTGAATTTGTTATGAAAAAGAGTGGCTATCATAGAGCTGTTTTTTTTATAAAAAAAAAAAGAGAAAAAAAATGAAAATAAAAATAAAAAGTTAGTTCTGTTATAATTGAATAACAAAATAGGTGAAAAGGGGTGGTAGATGAAAGGAAAGTAAAGGGGTTGTTTAAAAGAAAGTGATAATGGCATAATGTGATGTATTAAAGCGCTTAGGGAACATAGTCACTATTTCTGGCCAAAATAGTCCTACCTCTCCCTTAGCCTACATTACAACCTGTAAAGACCTATTTGATCCTAAGCTTAGCATTCTGATATTAGTAGAGCATTACACTAAGGGCAAGCCTATGGTCATCAGTTGCAACATATGAATTCTTTGTGAGAGTGAAAGCAAGGAGAATCTTAGACCCATG
The DNA here is from genome assembly GCA_030864215.1 of Capsicum pubescens. Taxonomy (NCBI): domain Eukaryota; kingdom Viridiplantae; phylum Streptophyta; class Magnoliopsida; order Solanales; family Solanaceae; genus Capsicum; species Capsicum pubescens. Next base: position 34,855,406 of record CM061546.1, read on the forward strand.
TTTCAAAAAATGAAAAACTTGTGAGTGATTATGGGTGATATCTTGTGTGAGACACACATGGTTGATGAGTTTTGGGTAGTGTTATATGATTCTTTGTGCCTTAACTTGTGGATACGAATTTACCATCATCACGAGTCTATGTTAGAGGTTGAATTGTTTGTAGCAGTGATCAAGAAAACTACTCTTTGTTAATAATTGTCGTGCCTGTCTTGAGGAATATTTTGTGTTACTGCTGTGAAATCCTAGTTAGATGTTTGCATGGACGTAATATTTTGTTCGAGGGCGAACAAAGTTTTAAGTGTGGGGTGTTGATGATGGGCGTATTTACACACCTAAAGCACCATAATTTATCCATATTTTAGCTAAGTTTTAAGGACAAAATATATAATTCCTGCACTTTTAGTCCATTTTCCTGTAAGTGAGCTAACCAACGTGATTAGCATGTTTTCAAGTATTAATGATGAAGATTTCAGCACTTTGTGAACCTTTCGGTAGCAAGGGAAACTTCGCATAAGAGGGAAGACAACTTTTGGAAGCTTGTGGACTGAATGTGATGTATGTAGAATCTGTCCCGGGCAAAATCAGTATTTCTTAATACTTAAGGGTGCAGCAGTAACCTAGTAGGACTAGGACAAGGATGTTATAAAAACCTTATTTGCTGAATTTTTCAGCATTCTTTTCAGGAATTGTTTTTCAGAATTCATTCGACACTTTTGGATTATTCACGTTACTTTCTGACAGAGAAAGCACGTCTCTTGTGAGCAACAGAGAAGGGAAAACGTCAAACCCTAGTTGACGCCTAAACCATCTCCATCGCCAAGTTTATTCTAGGTTGTGGTATGATGATTATATCTATTGTGATCTCCGTTGTAATCATGAGTAGCTAAACTTCTCTGTTAGGGTAATGGAAGCCTTATGAGACTCTATCTATTACTATGAGTTTGTGAATTCTTGATGTGTATGCTACTTATATCATTACTCTCTTCGTTTTAATTTAATTCTCGCGGTTGCAAACATAGAGAATAGGCCATTATAGCATTAACTTGTTCGAGAGAAAAGTTACATGTTTGGAAAAGAGAGTGTGACAAGGAAATAGGGCTACCAACCCCTATTTACACGTTAGTTCCTTAACCGGATTAATCTCTTGGAGAGTTTGTACCGTTAGTTATACACTTTATGCTCGAGAGAGTTAAAGTGAAATAATCCTTGATGGTTGAGAAACACTAGGATTTACCATTAGAATACAAATCTCTATAAGTGCATGCATGTCTAAATTCCGCATTACTCATAGTTAATAGATACGTAGAACTCATAAGGTGGACATAACCCTTACTTATAATTCTCATTGATTAAATCTTACTAAACAAAGCATTCCAGTGTTATTTTGATAGCATTAATTCACGCCTACATTAAAACCCCCCTTTCCGAAGAATTTTCGACAAACAGTCTACTAATAATTGGAATGCTTAGTGACCAAGTATTCCCTGTGGGATTCGACACCCAACCCAGTTGGGTTCTATATTTGATAGCGACCGCTTACACTCTTACGAGAGCTGCAGTTTGGGCGTTATCACCCCACTACTTTTTTCTACCTCTAGAAGCGGGAGCACTAGCTGAAGACAGTGCTAGAAAAGGCGAATGACTCTGAAATTGTGAGTGATTTCCCCCTACAGACCTTGACTGACCATACTCAAACTGCCCAATTTTAGCCTTCTTATTTCCTCTCTCTCTTACTTTCAACTTTTTTTCCTTGATATGTTGGGCATGAGTCATCAATATATAAAGATCCATTTCTCCGATAAGCATGGAAGTCCTACACTCTTTGACTGCCAATCCCGACACTCCATTAACGAACTTAATAATACTAGATATGGTGTCAGCTATCAACTCAAGAGCATACTTAGATAACTAGTTGAACTTAAGATAGTACTCTTTAACTATCATTGATCCCTACCTTAGGTTCATAAACTCCTCAACCTTGGCTTCACACAACTCACGTGGAAAGAACCTATCTAGAAAAGCATCTTGGAATATTTGCCAACTCATGAAGGCTGCATTCTCACTCCTACCTTTGTTCCATATGACAACCCAATTGTAAGAAACATCTTTCAACCTATAAGAATCTTGTAACCATAACTTGGGTGATCTTCTTCACCTTATCAAGATACAAACATGGGTTCTCGCCTACCTTTGACCCTAATAATTTAGGCGGGTTCATCCTCATTAAGTAACAAAGTCTGGCTGCAGCTGAATCACCTCCTTGTTGACACGGAACTGCAACCTAATTATTGTCTTGAACATAAGCGGTCACAACTTGGGCTAACACCTGCAAGGTAGTCCAAAATTTGACAGGAGACACATTTTCATTCAAGGGATCAATAGGCTGGGATGGATGGTTATCATTCCTACGGGCATTAGCTCTTCGAAGAGGCATATTCTGTCATGAAAGAGCATAAGTTAATAGTAGATAGAGATAGCTATAAGCACTATGGATTATGAAAAAAAGATATGATTTTCCTACAATGCTCCATAGCTTCTTGCTCATAGATGTGGAATTATTCATACCTATGATCAAGACTCTACGTTACGCAGATTGTCTGACTCCCACGACTCTATAAACCTTAGGCTCTGATACCAAGTTTGTAACGCTCTAAAATCTAATCCCGAGATATCACACAGTGCTCAAGGCTACGAGTAGCCCCAAGCTAATCCTTTGAGCCTTCTACTAGGTCTGAACCTTACCTTAAGATAATCTAGTCAAGAAATAATACAGTATGATACCAAAGCTGAATTGAATAAACTAAAAACACTATCTGAGTAACAAATACTATAATTCTGTAAATCAACTAATAGTTCGACAAGCCTCTACTACCACAGAACTTGAGAGCCATTGGGACAGACCCCAACTAACTCAAACTAAACTGAAAAAAATAACTCCAATACTATGAAAGCTGAAAATATGAAGAAGTAGGCCCTCGAATCATAAGGACTCACCAACTGTGAGAGCGTAGATAGAGATGCTCGAACTGCTCACAATGTTGATACTGAGAACTTGAACCTACATTAAAAGACAATGTAACACATAGACGTATATGTGAATCAGTACTTTAAGGATGTACTGAGAATATGGGGGTGTAATGTATAAGTAAAACATCATTATACTTTATAAAAGAAAAAAATGCATAATAAACATAAATAGCTCACATAAGCTGGAATGTCTAAAATAGTGACATATGAAATCATGCATAGCAATTCATACTTTATAAATGTTGTGAGCCATAATGTATAGTTCTAAAAGATGCACTTAAACTATTATCTTTAAGTCATACTGTCTAAGTGTAGAAAGAGCTCGCATCTAAATTTTAAATCTGAAACTAATAACATTCTGTAAAGATTAATCTGAGTAAAAACTTGTGAGACTCTACACTTAGTTTTCTAAACGATTTTCTATTATTCTTTTCTTTTAGGACATGGAGACTTTGGAGCCTTAAAAGTTCGTGGAACTTTGGGACTTAGGGAGTTTCTTCTAACCGACATAAACCATGTGAGCTAACATGGAGTACAACATCTTTCCCATATTGGGAGAGATGTTCTACGCTTACCATTGGAATAGAACCTTAAATTAAGTAATCTCTATCATATCCCACAATGGGCAAATCAAAAACCTACGCTGGTATGTAGTTCTGGGGATGAGACCTTAGAATCATACCCAACTCGGTGCTAAATACTACTCCCATACTTATTGCTCAGAACTTTTAGGAAAATCCACCTTAAAACAACACAAGGGTTTATAATGAAAACCAATTATGCTCCTCTTTGCTTTAAATCATAAATTGTACGGATAATGTGGATTCCTATCTTAGCTTGGATTGTATGATCAATCTTTTTTCAAAATATCAATGCCTTCTTATTAATGCATGCTAATAATATACTCTTCACAAAATATCAAAATTCAGACTTGGGTTTAAAGCATATGTACTTAAATGATCACAATTTCATACTTAAGCTTAATTCTCAACAATTATCTTGGAAACACTTGAAAATATCAATTCACAATAGGGATATGCAATTCATGACATAAATCCTCAATTCAAAGCATAAATATGTGGGATAAACATGCAATTCAAGGCTTAAATCACTTATAATTTCATAAACATAAAACAAGATACTTTGTGTATAAATTCCAACTTGTAAATCATGTAATCTTTAATAAAATTCAAGTTTTTAGGCACAATAATGAAAGATTTGTCCTGGTTCAAACCCCACATACCTTGGATGATGAACAAGATGAACAAGTTTGCTTTTGAGACCCTATTTGTGCTCTTGAATGATGGCTCTTGGAATTCTTGTGTTGGGAATCTTAAATCTTGAATTTATTTGGAAAAAAAAGTGGTGGAACGTTGGGATTCTTTAGGTTTATTGTTGAAGTTTAGGGTTTTGGTTGAGAGAAATTTTGAAGAATATATCATAAATTGCTTTTAATAGACTTAAATCTTGTGTTAGGATAGTTTTGGGGGCCGGAAAAAGTCGGAAATGCCCTCATCAAACTCCTGTACAAAACTGGAAAAATGAATTGGGGTCCCGATTTAATGGGCCACCGCGAAGCGCCACTATCGCAGTGGCTCACTGGAAACTGACTAATGGAAAATTAGGGACCTCCGCGATGCGAAGCTATCGTGTTTTCCTACAGGATGTTGACAATTGAGACCTAGAACTTCAATGCGATGCACCAATATCACGGTGACCTATTGAAATGCCATTTTAGCCTTCGGCGAGATGCGCCACTATAGTGTTGGACTACAAGAATTCGACTATTTGAAAAATGAACCTCTCCGCGATGCGCCAATATCGCGGAGGACCACTGGAAAGTGACAATTATGAAATTTTCCTTCACTACGAATGAATTTAAGCTATGAACGAATGAGAGGGAATTTAGCTAGAAAGAGTTTGGAGTATTACAACTTGCAAGTCGTATCTCTATGCCATAAATTTTCATGTTTCAACTCTTTCATTCAAAACAATATTTAGACCACCAAAACATTCAAACAGTACAAGAGAACTCATAATTCTAAAACATATGTCAAACTATACAAATATCCTCTCTTTTCAACATTCGAACAAAAGGTGGTCAATTTCTCAAATTAATCATTCAATTCATTCGATTATCACATTCAACATTTATAAACAAGAAATATACCTCTCTTCAATTCACAATCGACGTAAAATTCATGGTTGATAGTAAAACCCTTGGTTCATTGATAACTCTCAAACTGTACCTCTCTAAAGAGAATGTAAGCAATCGTTGTCAATATATAACCCAACTAGGTTGGGGTCGAATCCCACAGGGAATATGGTGTGAACTTAAGTTGTTTGAAATTTAATCAACTGATAGTTGGATGTTTCCTGAAATGGGGGTTTTGGAGATTAGAAAATAATTGTTGGTCACTTTAGTTTCAGTATTTGTAATCAAGAGTTTATGGAAAACCAGAATTATGTTCACTATGGGTTTTAGTACTTGACAAATGCTAATAATGATTCAAGATTCTCACAGTAGGTAGAAAAACATATTATCTTTATCAAAGTTATGCCTAAATGTCTCTCGACCTACTTAAGCATTTAATTACCTAATCCTCTCAGACTTAGGGAATTTATATTTACTAACTAGACTTCACCTCAGGTTCATCAACCTTGTTACAGCGTCAATTATTAAATGGAAGTTTAGTTCTTCCAAGTCCCTGTCAATAATTCACTTTCTACTATATTTGATTTCTTATCTCAAGTAAATCAAACCAGGTGCTATCTGTCATTTGCAACCAATAGACAATAATTAAAATCTTGAAATTATCAAGGAGTCCTATTACCTTTAGAATCTTAAGAACTTAGCATCTTACCAACACTTAACCCATAGATCCGATAATTCGGGTTAAAGAGATTTAAACACTCATAATGTAATAAGTAAAACAACTAGATGTATTCATAATTTGAAAGATGACTTACCACAAGATGAATAGTAACTAGTGATTCTCAGATTAGATCACAATAGAAATACCAAAATATTGATGAAAATATCTTCAAAGTTAACTATTTTTCAAGGCAAGAAACTAGAGATAAAAGTAACAATATATGTGTGCCCCAAAACAGGTTCGGAATAATTATTAGAAAACCCTAAACTATGGTTTAAATAATTTAGCCTAATTATGGAAACAAAATCACAGAGTTCAGTATTCTTCTTGGATTAGGTGACGACATGCGTGACGCCTTATCAAGAGGCTGACGACTTATCACGGATGTCGTTAGCTCCCCTTCAATTTTAACAATTTCTGCTTAAGACTGATGGTAAATCCTGACGGCTTATCAAGACTGTGATGACATATCAGACAATGTCGTCACTTCTCCACCTCAGCTCCCATGTTCTGTCTAAGGCTGACGGCAACTCTGACAGCTTATCACACTTTTGACGACCTATCACAAATGTCGTCAGGAATTCCAACTGAAGTCCAATCTCTGCCTAAGGCTGACGATGAAGCTGATAACCTATCAGAGTGCTGATGACTTATCAAGAATACCGTCAGCCACTCTTTTACTTTCATTATTATTGGTTATCTTGCGTCTTAACTTCCACTGTAAAATCAAATATAAAATAATCAAATATGACAAAAGTTTCTTCAGACTTTGCAATTATTCTCAGTTAAAAGCCTCAAATATGTTAGCATCTGCTCACACGTCAACACCCTCAATTTCAAAAAATTGCTTGTCCTCAAGCAACTAAAACACAACCAAGAGAATACAAAGTACATTCAGCAGTCAACCATCCATATTATCTCAAAACATCTTCACCATCTCCAAGGTCAATCAATTTACAAACAACTGTGTATGTTATTGAAGAGTAATAACATGACACACTGGAATCAATATATGGCATCAAATCAACAACAACAACCATGTATGTATCAACTTACACTATCCAAACAAGTTAGTAACTAGCAACGTAACCAGTGTGCCCTCACCACAAAGATGTCCCATTGCACTTATATCAGACATCACATATGTAGCCATAGGGAAAATCACAAGACACTCACTCTCAGAATGAAGTTCCAATCAATGTATGCCAAATACCATAGGATTGCCCTTATTTTTATTACCAAGATCTTCAGACAGGTCAGCTAGGATCACTGTAGGTCTTGTATTTAGTTTGTAATGTAGGCTAGGGGATGGTATGATACTCAATGATATTTAAAGTGACTAAGCCTCCTTGACACTACATTAGCTTTTGGGGTCTCACTCATTTACCTTTTTCTACTCTTGTCTTTTCTTGATCACACTTATTCAGGATGGGTGCGGTTCTTTTCTATAATCACTTATTCTTTTTTCATAACTTTTCTTTTCTTGCTCTTTTCCACCGCACCCAACTTTTTATTCTTTTTCTTTTACTCTACCTTTCTTCATACTTATTTTACATCACGCACCCCTATGATAGCCACCCTCAACTTAGGCCATTTGCCTAAGTTAAGATGTATAGTGTCCAAGGAGGAATAGGGCCAAAACAGGTTCATTATGATATAAAAATGGGACGGTGATAGGTATCGTAAAAATAAATACGCTATTTAGGCGCAAAATAGGGATCAAGGGATATTATGCATACAGGGAAGGCCATTTAGGCTAAAGTGAGCTAATTTCAAAACGGCCTATATTCCTTTCCTAACCCCTATCTTTCAACCTAGGTAAGACTAACCGGGCAAGTTTTGAATTCAACATACAAAGGGAACTAAGTAGAATCTCACACACATATGGAACACAGGTATATCATAAGTTACTACTTATCCAGTTCATGCAATTGTTTAGCAATGGTTATCAAGTCAGTAGAACTAATACCATACAAAGATGCACAGTGGTCACAATTAGATGCAAATCACATAGTTAAAGAATTAGACCACTTAAGAGGTTTTCACAAAATAACAAAACCGTGTTAACTGACTCAGGTACTTGTATTTCTCCTAGTCAACTACAAAATATTACAAAAACAACTCACCCTACACCCTCAACTTAAAATCAAAGAAAAATTGAATTAAGGGTTAGGGTATACCTGGAGTAAATCAAGTATGGGGATCATGGATCCCTGACCCTACTGTTGTATCCTCAGTTGCCTTTTCTCCATCGAGAGTCCCCCCTCGTTCAGACACATCTGGTCTATTAGTTGTTGAAGGCCTACTAGTTGAGGCACCTATAGCTCTCGCTCGCAGGTCCTCCTTCCATTTTTCATTGTCAGCTAGTGACTTGATCATCGCCTTCCTCGTCTCCTCTTTTTCAGCTTTCTTTCTTTCCCTCTTCTCTTTTTTTCTTTGTTCATAACTATCAGGTCTTTCTCTCTTACCCTTACCTTTCTTCTCACCCTTCTTCTTATTTTTCATCATTGGTTCCCCCATGAGATTAAGCAATGGGATTTCACCCTCAGGCTCATCAACAGCCGGATCTGCCAACACCATAAGTTAGTGTTGCTGTAATGCCCCAACATCCGCCTTAACCTTGTCCAGGGATGCTCTAAATTATGCAAGGTCTGAGCCCGACATTTCTCTTACTCATGTGTTAAAATGATTTTCTAATTCATCAATTCGACCGGGAAAGGCTCGGATGTGCTCCAGTGCTACCTTAATCCTCTTGTCTACCGCAAAGGCAAATTGTTTGGCAAAAAGTTACAGTTGATCCTCGCACCACATGGCTTGTTTTGCCACTCTCCTAAAATTCATAGGGTTGAAGGAAAATACAGTGGTAGACATAACAACTGAAGGATTTGTTTAATTTCTAGGCATTGAATCTTCTATTGTTGAGGAGGTCGGTGCTGCAGCCTCAGAATCCTCCACCGTTATATTAGGTGCTGAGCTGGTCCCTATAACTAGTGGGTCTATTTTAACCCCTGGTCCTCTATCAAGTGTCAGTCTCGGCTGATTTTCATCATATAGGATGGGATTGTGGGTCTTTTTGGCAAGAAGTTTTTCCTCTAACCCCACAACCTTAGGCACATTGGCTACCTTACATAACCACATAATTAGACAAGGGAAAAGATATGTCGTATTGGACCTTGAAACCTAAATTTTCATCTCTTCGGTGATAATCTGTTTGAAGTTAAATTTGAGGTTAGCCACAAGACTTTCGACTAATATTGCTCTATCATCGCTAAGGATATTATCTCCTTCTGTGGGCATCAACCAGATACGTACAATACCCCCCCAAAATCTTGCCTCTGGATTCAAGGAGGCCTTGAAGATCCTTTCACTCGGGTTGGTCAGCCATTCAGGTTCTCCATCAGCTATGAGTGTGGCTAACCAAGATCGTTGATTTTCCCAATTCTTCAATCGAGCGTAGAATGTAGGCGAAGTGACCTGAGGAGTGAAGTTTAGTCCATGAAGAAATCTGTTGATTGTCAGTTTAAAAACATCCACCATTACACCCCATACTGGAACTTTATCCAACAAAGGTTGATCGGCTGATTTCTCCCCTTTTTTACACATATTTTCCAAGCGAGCTTGATAGTTTGTATAGAACTCCCTAACTAGTGTAGGGTAAAATGAGTTCTCTCTTCTTGTAGTCCATCCCAAGTTGTAGTCACAAATTTTTTGTTCCACTTCAGGATATCTACTCAACCCTTTAGTGATGATCCTCTTTTCTTCAAAGATTAGCGTTTTAACAGCTTTTTTGTTAGTTCTGCAAAGCCCATCAAAGAAGATTTTTTGTGCTTAGGGAATTTTCCACCTGGTGTTGTCTCAGACTTAGGGGTTCTTCTATTTAACCATAGTTCCCTGAATCGGAGATTCTTCATCATCCTGTTGCTCAGTAGAAAGGGGCTCTAATAATGGTCCCTTGGATTCAAGTTGCCCAGACTCATGTTCCTCGGAATTAGGATGATCTGAATAATGCTCTTCAGATTCAGCATGTTCAAACTTTTGTTGCTCAGAGGCTGTCTGCTCAGAAGCTGTATGTTCAGACGTTGTTAGCTTAGTATCACTCTCTTCACTCTTCTCCACCTCAACTGGTGGGGTGGTGGAGGCTTTTTTGGGTTTATATTCTTTCTTTTCTTTCTGAGCAGTGGCTCTTCTTCCTCATAATCAGATTCCTCATCGTAAAGCTTCTGGGGTACACTTCCCTTGGTCACTTTCTTTGTAGATTTTGAGTTCTTTCCTTTGGGTACCAATATAAGACCTGTAGCAAGAGAAAAACCATTAGTCAACACTTAAGAGTATAAACACCAACACATCAATCATTAAAGTTCCACACCCCTTGAAAGGGTTTATTTATGCTTCAAATCACAGGTGTGACGACATGGTCTGATAGGTCATCACAATTGGGATAACTTATTAGTCATGTCATCAGCATTAACAGAACATTCTTTCTTTCCTCGACTTGTGAAGACATAATCTAATAAGCCATCACAATTGTGATAGCTTATCAGCTATGTCATCAACTCAAAACATAGCCCTCAACTTAATTTTAACTTGATTTTTAAACCAATTTCTTCTTACAATCACATTGATTTGCGTTTTTGAATTGATCTTTAAGTCTCAATCTTGTACAGCAAACCCTAGTTCCCGATTTTCACACATTGGCAAGCTAAACTTGACTCAATCTTCTTGGGATCCTTGGTTTAAATCAGTGCATTAATTACCAACTGAAGACAAGAGTTAGGTTTTGAGCATACCTAATGGATGACTTCACCTTTGATACTTTCAGCTTATTTATGCGAGTGAGAATGATGTATTGAAAGGAGAGAAAAGTTCTTGATGTTGACTTCAAACTCACTCTCAAAAGGAAGGAAATTTTCTTTTGTTTTACTTGGAAATACTTTAAAAAGGCAAGAAAATAAACTATGTATGGAATGGAATAAAACTTAAATCAAAGAAAGGAAATACGCGGGAAGGTGGAAAGACAAAGTTGTGGGTCGGGTCAGATCTTTTTAATTTGGCCCAAAGTTTCTTCTACTCTTTTAGGATTTCTTACGCCAAAAGCTATCCACTTATCACAACTGTGATAACCTATCATGAATTTCGTCAGCCTTAGTAGAACATAGCTTAGCTTTGATCTCGCTGACGATGAATCTGACGGCCTATCACAATTATGTTAGCCCGTTAAATATGTCGTCAAGAACACCTAGATGGATACATCGATTCCATCTTCTTTGAACTAGAACCTAACTAGGAAAATAAAAAATTTGCTGGAACATAAAAATTTTGGGGTGCCACCCAATAACGCCTGATTTAATGTCGCAGCACGACTTGGTTATCTTGACTACTCAGACTTTGCCAAGACAACCTACTGATACCATTTTACCATCTTCATAGAATACATCCACAATTGAGAAAACACTCATCTTTTTTTTCTGTGTCATGGATGAGTGTATTTTGAATCTTGCTTCTTTGTCATTGAGCCTGAACTTCAGCTCATTCAGCTCCATGTCCACTATCACTATCCCAGGTGAGAGGAATAGTCTACCCAGGATAATGGGCACTTCGAAGTCCACCTCACAGTCTAGGACTACAAAATTAGTAGGTAGTATAAAGTCGGCCACCTTTACCAATACATCATGTAATATGCCTACTGGCCGCTTTACAGACCTATCCGCCATCACCAATCGCATGTTCATTGGGGTAGGATCCCCTACACCCAGCTTCATGTTCACAGTGAGTGGCATTAGGCTTATACTGGCTCCTAGATCACATAGGGCCTTAGCAAAATTTAGAGACCCAATTGCACATGGAATAGTGAATGCTCCAGGGTCGGCCTTGTTCTGCACTAAGGATTGTGTAGAAATGGCACTACAATGGTGGAGATTATCCACCGGTTCATAGCTTGTTGCTCGCTTCTTTGTTACCAGATTCTTCATGGATCTGGCATATCATGGGATTTGATCCAGTGCCTCAACTAATGGCATATTCACTGTCAATTATTTGAGCATTGCCATGAACTTGCTGAATTTTGCATCATTAGTTTTTTTCTTCAATCGTTGAGCAAAGGGAGGTAGTGGTCTTGGGAGATTTTTCAACACTACCTATTTCTACTTATCTTTCCCTTTTTCTGGAGAATCATCAGAACTATCCAGCTTCTCAGACTCCACTGGACATTCTTCTTTGGGTGCATCCTCTGCCTCAGTCACATATTCAACTAAACTTTTTCCCATAGAAGTTCCAGGTAATATCTTACCACTTCTAGTGGTAATCTCCATACATGAGCCATCATTCCGTGGATTCTGGACTGTATCACTTGGTAACGTTCCACTCTTTCTCTGATTCATCATTGCAGAGAGTTGGCTCATTTGCTGTTCCAGCTGCTTGATAAAAGCGGAGTGCGAGTTTACCAACTAACTAATACATGACAGATCGGTCTTCATGGTAGTCACTCCTGAGTTGGTAGCTTCCACTCCCTTTAATAATTTTGCCATTATTTCATCCATGGACATCTTTGCAGAACTTGTTGTAGAAGCCTCACGATTTCTAGGAGGGACATATAGCCCGCTTCTATCATTATTCCTCCTACAATTTCCCTGCTCCCTATATTTTTAACAAGACTTATCATAATAACTCTGACCTTGATTCCCTTGGATATTGCCTCGAAACCCCCCTAATTATTAACATAGTTTGCCTTTTCTTCTGGATCAACATCAACTCTAACTTGAGATACCACAACTTTCACCTTCTCAGTCTTGCCTAATAGCAAGTGCTTGGTTAGCAAGTCCATCTGCATTTTTAGGTGAGCCATGTATTGGTCACGCTCCTCATCTCTTCTGCGTTGTTCTACAGTCATACCCATAAAAATAGTGGGGCTTTCTACCACAGAGTCTCTGGTATGCCATGCCCGACTCTATTTTGTCATTCTCTCTAGCATTTCTGAAGCTTCTGGAAATATAAGATCAACAAATGAACCACCAGCAGCATTATCTACAATTTGTCTTTTCACAGAGTTATGATCCCTGTACAAAGTCTCCATCAAGTGTGTGTTCGTCATACTGTGGTTCGGACACTGCCTCAACTTCTTTTTCAATATCTCTTTGGTTTCATGCAAGGCTTCAGTTGGGACCTGCCTAAAGTTGCTGATCTCATCCCTGAATTGTACCCTCCTGGAAGGAAGAAAGAACCTTTCTAGAAAAGCCCTTTTCAACTGCCTCCTGCTGGTTATAGAATCAGATGTCAGCTCATTAAGACACAATGTTGCCTCCCCAGACAGAGACAACGGAAACAATCTCAATCGGATATCATTTTGTCCCACTCCTGGGATATCAAAAGATTTACAGATGGTGACAAAGTTCACCAGATGCAAGTTGGGGTCATCCCCAGGAAGGCCACCAAATAACCTCTTCAGATTGAGGAGTTGAATCATAGTACTCGTAATGTTGAATTTTTCCCTAGGTGCCAACGGTGGAGGAATAATTGCACCTGTTGCACCTGGTCCATCCATTCCATCATCATCATCATTGAGGTCATACTGGACCGACTGGTAATCTTGACTTCCTCGGAACAGAAGGTTCCTGTTAGAATTACGTTGTACTGGTGCAGCTACTTTCTCTGCACGCCTTGGGTTACTAGGGTTTAACAAATCCTCATCTCTGAAATCTTCATCCTCAGGATTTGGATGTCGTACTTGTTGACTGACATTCTGCATATTCACCTGAGCTCTAGCTAAGGTTGCTAACCTGTCAGTCTCCTGCTGGTCTGCCATTCTTCTAATTCATTGTGGTTCCAGATTAAATGGTAATAATAGTTCTTCGAATCTTCTGGTTGTTGGCATACACTATAAAGATCCTGCAATAAACAAAAACAACAAATAAACGTAAATCTAGGAAAGTGGACCAACAGTCAATTAGCGCGTACAAACTTCAATTTACAACCGTATTCCCCGGCAATGATGCTATTTTTGATATTGCTCAAACTACACCTCTCTAATGAGAATGTAAGCGATCGTTTTCAATAAATAACACAACTAGGTTGGGGTTGAATCCCACAGGGAATATGGTGTGAACTTATGTTGTTTGCGATTTAATCAACTGATAGTTGGATGTTTCCCGAAATGGGGGTTTTGGAGATTAGCCAATAATTTTTGATCACTTTAGTTTCAGTGTTTGTAATCAAGATTTTATGGAAAACCATCATTATGTTCATTATGGGTTTTAGTACTTGATAAATGCTAATAGTGATTCAAGATTCTCACAATAGGTAGGACAACAGATTATCTTTATCGAAGTTATGTCTAAATGTTTCTCGACCTACTTAAGCATTTAATTACATAATTCTCTCAGACTTAGGGAATTTATATTTACTAACTAGACTTCACCTCACGTTAATCAACCTTGTTAGAGAGTTAATTATTAAATGGAAGTTTAGTGCTTCCAAGACCTTGTCAATAATTTACTTCCTACTATATTTGATATCTTATCTCGAGTAAATCCAAGAAGGCGCTATCTATCATTTGCAACCAATAGACAATAATTAAAATTTTGGAATTATCAAGGAGTCTTATTACCTTTAGAATCTTAAACACTTAGCATCTTACCAAGACTTAACCCATAGATCCCATAATTTGGGTTAAAGAGATTTAGCCACTCATAATGTAATAAGCGAAACAACTAGATGTATTCATAATTTGAAAGATGAACTTACCACAAGATGAATAGTAACTAGTGATTCTCAGATTAGATCACAATATAAATCCCAAAATGTTGATAAAAATCTCTTCAAAGTTAACTGTTTTTCAAGCCAATAAACTATAGAGAAAAGTAACAATATACGTATGTCCCAAAATAAGTTTGGAATAATTATTAGAAAACCCTAAAATATGCTTTAAATAATTCAGCCTAATTATGGAAACAAAATCACAGAGTTCAGTGTTCTTCTCGGATTAGGTGACGACATGTGTGACGCTTTATCAGGAGGATGACGACTTATCACGGATGTCGTTATCTCCCCTTCAATTTTGACAATTTCTGCTTAAGGTTGATGGTGAATCCTGACGGCTTATCAAAACTGTGATGACATATCAAACAATTTCATCACTTCTCCACCTCATCTCCCATGTTCTATCTAAGGATGACGGTGACTCTGACGGCTTATCACACTTCTGACGGCCTATCACAAATGTCGTCAGAAGTTCCAACTGAAGTCCCAATCTCTGTCTAAGGCTTACGATAAAGCTGATAATCTATCAGAGTGCTGAAGACTTATCAGGAATGTCGTCAGCCACTTTTTTACTTCCATCATTGTTGGTTCTCTTTCCTCTTGACTTCCACTGCAAAATCAAATATAAAACAATCAAAAATGACAAAATTGCTTCAGACTTTGCAATTATTCTCAGTTAAAACCCTCAAATGTGTTAGCATCTGCTCACACATCATTCATGCTCTAAGTTATGCAATTGAGTAATCCATGACTTGGAAATGAAGAAATAACACCATGAGAGGGAAGCTCGTTATTCATGTTCTTAATTTATACTTTTCAAAACATTTAATGCATATGTATGTATATATACATAAACAAAAAATCAAATTTAAGGATGAAGGCCTCAAGACCAAAGCATTATCATAAAAAAGTGTTCACAATACATAATTATTAATGAAAATTCAAATCCTTTCCATAAATACATGAATTATCAACATTAAAACATTATTAAAAATATTTCACCATGACCATGTATTATAGGAAAATCCCTCGTCCTTAGATTACTTAGTTTGAAGAATAGAACTAAAATCTTGACTCGTTTCCTGAAAATCTTGAACTTAAAGATGGATTCTTGATCTTTGGGAAAGGAGTTAGGGTTATTGTTCTTGAGAGAATTGAGTAACTATGGGCATAAAGTTCCGTAATAACACTTTAATATATTGTTTAAGTGGCTTGGGGTTATGTAATAACGCTCAACTTACACGTCAATTTAGTGCAAGGCGGTCGTCGTCAATATATTTACCCAACTTTAGAGTCGGGGTCGAATCCACGAGGAACAATGTGAGTGACGATTAAACTAATTTGAAACTATAGATACAAGTTAACTTCAAACAAATTATACGAAAAGATAAAATGGGGTTTTTTAATGAGTGAACAAAAGTTATTAACACTTCAATTCGCCTTAGAACTCAATGCTTAAACTACAATATTCAAATCAATGATATAGAGAAACTAGAGTCATGATCACTATGATTAGTAATCCTCCATTAAATAATAGGTGTAGTATTGGATTGTCATGACTTATGGGAAATACCATATTATAAGTATCGACAGTTTATCTAAGTGTTTCTCAACCTACCTAGATATTGAGCTCCCTAATTCTCTCGAACTTAGGAACCTTCTATTCACACTGATTTTATTTCGAGTTGATTAATCTTGTTACAGCATTAATCATTAGGTGGGAACTTAACCTTCCCAAATCCTCATTGATAATTCACTACCTTTAGTTTATTTCTCAGTTTGAGAAAATCAACATATGGCGAGATCTATTGTTTGCAACCAACAAAAAATAATTAATACAAAAGAATTATCAAGATGTTCAAACAATCACTTGAACCCTAACCAACTATTAAGACAATACAGGAGTAATCATAGATCCCACAAACCCAGTTTTGGGTTTTAGTTCCACATGAAAAAGAAAGCAATAACAATAACTGAATTCATAATTCAAAGAAATTAAACTTACAAAAGATATAGTCAGAAATTGATTCTCTTCCCAAATTCAAGAAGAATATCCCACAACTAAATCAAAGAATTGAAAATTGAAATCCAAGTTTAGAGACCAAAGATAAGTAAAGTAGTCTTTGGAATAAGTTCAACATGTTCCGCCCTCTCAATGAAACCCTAAAAGCTGCTATTTATATCCGTAACTTAAGAAAATTTTGAAATTAAAAATTCAGATTTTTCTCCTTAGTTGACGACATGTCTGACGGCTTATCAGAGATCTGATAGCTTATCAGGACATGTCATTAGACATTATTCCCAATTCTTGCCTTCTTCTTATGTGTGACGACATGCCTGATGACTTATCAGAGATTTGATAGCTTATCCAGACATATCGTCAGAAAATCTTCTGCTTCTGAGTGATGGCATTATTGACGGCTTATCAGACACCTGACGGCTTATCAGGGGATGTCGTCACACTTCTGCTCCAACTTCCTCACACTGTCTACAGCTGATGATGACTCTGATAACTTATCATAAATTTGACGACTTATCAGAAAAATCATCTACTATACTTTCATGGCCACTTGTTCCAAATTCACCTCTTTTCCTCTTATTGTCTTTGGTTTTCTTCTATCTTGACTTTCTTGCATTAGCAAAGAGAAAGCAATCAAAAACGACAAAAGTTGCTTTAGACTTTACAATTATTTCTAGTTAAAAGCCTCAAATATGTTAGCATTAGCTCGCACATCAACACCCTTAACATAAAACAATTTCTTATCCTCAAGCAACTTAAACATAACTAATAGGATACAAAGCACATTTGGCAGTCAATCATCCATTTTAGCTCAAAAAATATTTACCATCTCCAAGGTCAATCATCTCAAACTCAATTGTATTTATTACTGAAAAGCAACACTGCAACACAAAGGAATCAAGCTATCGCATCAACTTAGTAACAACAACCATGCATGTACCAATATTGCACTACCCAAACAATTTAGCAACTAACAACATAACCAGTGTGCCCTGACAATAAAGAAGTCCCTCCTTACTCATATAATAAATAACATATGTAATTATGGGGACAATCAATAGACACTCACTCTCAAAAAGAAGATCCAGTCAATGTATGCCAAATACCATAAGTTTGCCCTTATTTTAATTACCAAGGTTTTTAGACAGGTAAGCTAGGATCACTATAAGTATTTTTCTTCGACTTGTAACGTAAGCTAAGGACTGGTATGATATTTGATGATATTTAAGGTGACTAAGACTCCTTGGAACTACACTAAATTTTGGGGTCTGACTTATTTTCCTTCACCTAATTCTCTCCTTTCTTGATCACACATACTCCGGATGGGTGCGGTCTTTTTGACAATCATTTCCTTTTTTTCACAACTTTTCTTTTCTTCTTCTTTTTCCACCGTACCCAGCTTTTTATTCTTTTCTTTTATTCTAACTTTTTTCATACTCATTTTACATCACGCACCCCTATGGTAGCCACCCTCAACTTAGGCTATTTGCCTAAGTCAAATTGCACAATCTCCAAAGAGGACCAGGGCCAAAACAGGTTCATTATGATACAAATGGGAAGGTGATAGGTACCATAAAAGAATAGGAATTTAGGCTCAAAAATAGGAATAAGGGATATCATTCATACAGGGAAGGTAATTTAGGCTAGAAGTGGACTAATCTCAAAATGGCCTATGATCCTTTCCTGACCCCTATCCTACAACCAAGGCAAGACTAACTGGGAAAGTTCTGAATTTAACATACAAAGGGAACTAAGTAATATCTCACACGCACATGGCAACAGGTACATTACAAGCTACTACCCATCCGGTTCATGCAATTGTTTAGCAATGGTTATCATGTCACTAGTACTAAGGCCATAACAAGATGCACAATGGTCACACATACATGCATATCACACAGTTATAAAACATACCATTGGAGAGGTGTTCGAAAATCAACAAAAATATGTTAACTGCCTAAGGTACGTGTATTTCTCCTAGTCAACTACAATATTTTACAACAAATCACCCTACACCCTCAACTTAAAATTAAGTGTTGTCCTCAATATACATGTAATGAGAAACTGAGCTAAGGGTTAGGGTATACCTGGAGTAGCTCAAGCACGAGAATGATGGGTCCCTGACCGTATAGCGGTGTCTTCCGCTGGAATACTCACAACAGTAGCCGGCTGTTGGGAAGGCACAGCTGTCACAGCCTATAGAGGGAGTCCACTAGCTGATGCTCCCACAGCCCTAGCTCGTAGTTGTTTCTCTCTTCTCTCAACTTCTACCTTGGATGCTTGCATTGCCCTTTTTATTTCTACTTTTTCCGCCTTCTTCCTTGCCTTCCTTTCCACTTTTGTTTCATCTGTGTGATAGCTCATCACATTTGATGTCAGCTTAAGGCAGAGTATTACCTTATTTCAGCATATCTGATGGTCAATCTTGATGGCTTATCAGAGTTGTGATAGCCCATCACATTTTGTCGTCAGCTCTATCCAGAACATATCTCAAAATTTGCTCAGTTGACGACCTCATGTGACAGCTTATCACAAGTAGATAACCCATTAAGTATTGTCGTCATCCCTAAACAGAATGTGCCTAAAGATTGGCTTCTCTGATAACCTGGTGTGAAGTCTTATCATAAGTGTGATAGCTTATCAGACTTGGTCGTCAAGACACCTTGATCAAACATAAAAACTTTGGGTTTCCTCCCAATAGCGCCTAATTTAGTGTTGTGGAACGACTCAGTTATCTCGATCGGTAAATAACATACTTTCCCATAGACTAGCTAATACGGTGACATGCCAATTAGTGTCTTGAAAGCGGTCTGATACGCCCAAAAAGCATCATCTAGCTTTCGAGACCAATCTTTCCTACTAGCGTTCACCATTTTAGCTAAGATGGCCTTAATCTCCCGATTCCATACCTCTACTTTCCCACTAGTTTGTGAGTGATATGGGGTATCTAATCTATGATATTTCACCCCGTATTTTGCCAAAGTCTCCCAAAACACTTTGTTGCAAAAATGAGATACTCTGTTGCTTAGAAGAGTACATGGTACTCCAAAGCGAGAGAAGACGTTCTTTTTAAGAAATGTCGTAACTCTCTTTCCATCATTATCTGAAAAGGCGATGGCTTCGACCTATCTTGATACATAATCAACAACAACTAGAATGTACTTCATCCGTATGATCCTACAAAAGGTCCCATGAATTCGATGCCCCATACGTCAAAAAATTCTACTCTAAGCATCTTTGTCAAAGGCATCTCTTGCCTTGTGGAGATTGACCCCTACCTCTGGAATTGGTCACACTTTAGTACAAACTCATGAGCATCCTAGAATAATGTTCACCAATAGTAACCACTCTATAACACCTTTCTAGACCTTCGATCACCTGCATGGTGACCTCCAACTGGTGAAGCATGACATGCTTCCAGTATACACAATACATCCAATTTTGACACACATCTCCTTATAATATTGTCAGCACATCATCAAAAAATATATGGTTCATACCAGAAGTAGTGTGTCACATCATGGAGGAATTTATTTCTTTGATGGAAAGAAAGATTTTCTGAAATGACTTCATTCACAACATATTTGCAAAATCAGCATACCAAGGCATTTTCTCGATAGCATTATACAAGATCTCTTCATTAGGAAAGGCATCATATATCTCCATTTCATCACTAACTGCTTCCTTACCTTCCATCCTAGATAGACGATCCACAACTTGGTTTTCACAACCCTTCCTATCTTTGACTTTAAAGTTGAATTCTTGGAGAAGAAACACCCATCTAATCAACCTTGGTTTTTGATATGCCCAAGTTACAACTCTCGTTAGAAAGTGTAAGAGGTCGCTGTCAAATATAGAACCCAACTGGGTTGGGTGTCGAATCCCATAGGGAATACTATGATCACTAAGTATTGCGATTATTATTAGACTGTTGGTCGAAGATTCCAAGATAAGCGGGTTTGGATTAAGTGCACAATAATACTATTAGTGTAACGAATGAGACGATATAAGCAATAAGATTTAATCACAGAGAATGATAAGTTAGGGTTATGAACACCTTGTAGCTTCTACTTCTATATTAACTATGGGTAATACGAATTTTATACATGCATGCACTTATAGATAGACGTATTCTAATTCTAAATCCAAGTGTTTTTCAACCATCAAGGATTTATTCACCTTAGTTCTCTCAAACCTAAAGTGTACAATAACTTATACGAACTCTCCAAGTAGTTAATCCTGCTAGGGCATTAACGTGTAAACTAGAGGTTGGAAACCCTAATTTCTTGTCACACTCTCTTTTCCAAACAACAACTTTTC
Organism: Capsicum pubescens; assembly: GCA_030864215.1. Lineage (NCBI taxonomy): Eukaryota > Viridiplantae > Streptophyta > Magnoliopsida > Solanales > Solanaceae > Capsicum > Capsicum pubescens. Next base: position 34,876,400 of record CM061546.1, read on the forward strand.
TCTCGAACAAGTTATTGCTATAATGGAGTATTCCCTATGTTTGCAACCACGAGAATTCAATTATAATGAAGAGAGTAATGATATAAGTGCATTACACATCATAAATTCACAAACCCATACCAATAGAGAGTATACTACAAGGTTTCCATAACCCTAACAGATAAGTTTAGCTACTCATGAATACAACGGAAATCAAAATAGACATAATCATCATACCTAAACTTAGAACAATCTCGGCGATGGAGATGACTAGCGATATTAAGAGAGGAACGTGTTTCTCTCTCTCCGTTGCTCAAGCTAAGCCGTTTTCTGCTCTCCAAAAATATTACAAAATCTGAATTATGTGAATAATAATCCAATGATAATGATGCTGAAAAATTCAGCAATAAGGTTTTTAATAGCATCCTTGTCTAATAAGTTGCTACCGCATCCTTAAGTATTTAAAAATACTGGGTTTGCCCGGAAAAAAGTTCCCATGCATCACTTCCAGTCCAAAAGTTGTCGTCCCTCTTATGTGAAGTTTTTCTTTGTTGCCCACAGGTCCACAAAGTGCTGAAATCTTCATCATTAGTACCTGAAAACATGCTAATCACATAGGTTAGCTCACTTAAAGGAAAATGGACTAAAAGTGCAAGAATTATATATTTTATCCTCAAAACATAGCTGAAACATGGGTAAATTATGGTGCTTAGGCGTGTAAATACGCCCAACATCACCACCCCACACATAAAGCTTTGTTTGTCCTCGAACAAAATATTACATCCATGCAAACACCTAACTGGAATTTCACAAGAGCAACACGAAATTTTCAACAAGACATGCACAACAATCATCAACAAAGAGTAGGTTTCTCGATCACTAGTAGAAACAACTCAACCTCCAACATAGACTCATTAGGATGGTTAATTCGTATCCACAAGTTAAGCCACAAAGAAACATATAAAACTACCCAACAACAATCAACCATGTGTGCTCACACAAGATATCACCCATAATCACTCATAGTTTTGCATTTTTCGAAACATGGGTATAAGACTCTCCTTGCTCTCGCTCTCACAAAGAATTTTTATATTGCAACTGATGACCATAGGCTTTCCCTTAGTGTAATGCTCTACTAATATCAGACTGCTAAGTTTAGGATCAAATAGGTCTTTACAGGTTGTAATGTAGGCTAAGGGACAGGTAGGACTATTTTGGCCAGAAATAGTGACTATGTTCCCTAAGCGCTTTAATACACTACAATATGCCATTTACACTATATTTTAACAACCACTCTATGTCTCTTTCATCTACCAACCCCTTTTCACCCATTTTGTTATTCAATCATAAACACAACTATCTTTTTGTTTTTCTAAATTTTTTATTTTATTTTATATTTTTTTTTCTCTTTTTTTTTTATATTAAGCAAGCATCCCTATAATAGCCACTCTTTTTCACAACAGTTTCAAGTACCAATACACCCTGAGGCATCACTTTCACCATTCTCCTTTTATTTTTCCACATGATTCTATAATTTTAAAGCGCTTAGGAGTTTGGATCAAATTATGGTCTTGAAAAAAATGGATTAGGCTACATATGAGGCTGCCAAAGAAAATAGCTAAAGGCTCAAAGAGGGTTCACTAGGACAATGTAGAAAGGTAGGTAAAAAGAAGGTAAACAATTTCAGGGCTGCCAAAGAAATGCCTAAATCATCTCCTACACTCACAATCTTTATTTCGCTTCACACACACACCAGGCAAGTTCTAGCATCAACCACAACAAATAATATACAATATCCTCACACACACAAGGCACATGGTCAACTTCATAGGGAGCATTATAGATTCTTGACCCAACAGATGAATGAATTAAACCACAACAATTTATCACACAGTGAGTCACAACTTAGAGCTTAAGCGTCTCAACAGTAATGATTTAGCAAAAACTCTTGTTATAGTATACCAAGCCGTCTATCAGAACAATTTCATGCAAAATCTAAAATCTAACTAACTAATTACGACTAACTAACTATGACTAATTCAAACAAACAAGAATAAATGTAGGCAAAGAAATACAATACAGAAGACATATACCCACACCCCACACTTAGACGGGACACACTGTCCTCAGTGGAAATAAATAAGGAAGACCTGATTAGTTGGACTCCTCTTCTATGTATGGGGTCATACCCCCTGCGTCGGAATCATCATCAGAGTCGTCGCCATCAGAGTTTTCCTCCACGTCTAAGTCTGGCAGTCGGAATCCACCGTGCCATTGACCTTAATCCGTACAGGGTATGTTTGATGGCCCTATAGGGAGGTCTGTGATAAAGCTCCTTGAGCGGTGATGGATCCACAGATGGAAGGCCCAGAAAAAAGTTGAAGAACTCCGCATTCAAATGCAAGACTTGGCCCCGAATCTTGACTTCACTTCCTGTAGTCTTTAGGGACCAATTGGCATAAAACTCTCGCGTTAGATCAAGATTGCATTTCCCCATATCTCGAAAAATGAAATCAAGATTTAGTGCCATAATTTTAGCCAAAATGCGGGGGTCTCTCATTGCTAGACTCTCCTTCTGCATCAAATCCACGTGAACATATTTTTTTACTTTGTTGTTCTTGTACCACTCCTTCCCTTCCTCCTCTAGGACCCACTTTATCCCGAAAGTGCGTCGAGGAACTTGCAAAGTGGAGGACTCAGCCTGATCTTTTCTTATGCTTTTCTGACCTTTTTGGGAGGTGGACACTTTTTCTTTTCCTTGTCGTCCTTTTGGGGCCATTCTACCTGAGATCACAATAAAGTCATGTTAGTTTCATCATGGAAGATTTACTATATTCAAAAAAGAAAATCGTGATGGTACCACCCCACACTTAATCCGTTTGCACAACGTTAGTAATCATGTAATCTTGACTATCAATTTCTGCCTTTATTTCATTGGATTAAGGCAATATTTGAACAAGACGACCACATAGAAATCCTATCAGGTTGTTGCATAGAAATAATCAAACCATATTATGCTTGTGGCCAATCAAGATCAATACCTTCGATGAGCTATTCATTCAAACATTCAAGCTTACAACTTTCAAGATTATGCATGAACTTCACAATTTCGACTCCATAAAAATACGACAGTGAATACCAATCAAATACAAGTCGGAGTAAAGTCAAGAACACCCACACGAAACCATTCACTCAACTAGATGCATCATAACAAACCAACCATATTCTTATCACCAAGCACCACTTCAAAATCTAATAAACCATTATAAGCATAGTAGTGCAACAACTACGGAATATAAAAGAGTAACTTACGTGATGATGGATCAAGAAGATGAACATGCAAGATTAGATGAGCAAAAAAAAAACTTGGAGAGGATAAGGGAGCTTGGGCGGCGCCTATGTTCAACAAACAATTGAGTGGTGTTCAAAGGTAGAGGGTCTATTTAAAGGATGAGCCATGGGTCGGTTTTGATCCATGTACAATCGGGTTAGGAGGCAAAAAAGAATAAGTAGGCGGCGCCTAATACTTTCCCTATGCTTAGCATAGGCGGCGCCTTTAGCAATGCCTAGATAGGCATAGGCGGCGCCTTGCCTATCACCTAGATTGGCATAGGAGGCGCCTATGGAATTGCCTATGTGAGGCAGTGAGCATAGGCAATGGCATAGGCGGCGCCTATAGCATTGCCTACATTGGTATAGGCCTTGCCTTGTCAATTGCCTATGTGAGGAAGTGAGCATAGGCAATGGCATAGGCATTTTCTTGTCCGTTGCCTAGATTTGCATAGGCATTGCCTTGTTCGTTGCCTAGATTGGCATAGGCAATGCCTAACCTATAGCCTTTGCTCCATCATTCCTCACTTACCACCTTTAGCATGGCTCACTTTCAAATCAAAATTTGGGACTAATCTCCTCCTTTGTATATCTTGCACCTACACTTAATCAAAAACAACAAAAATGATTAGAAGGATGGGTTGCCTTCCACCGAGCGCCTTAGTTTTCGTCGTGGTTCGACTCATCTTTTTGAACTTTGATTTATCAAAAACAAAATCCTACCAAAACAAACTCCTAATGATGGGTTGCCTCCCATGTAGCGCTTGATTTATTGTCGCGGCACGACATAGTTATCTCAATTACTCAAACTTCGTCAAGATATCTGGTGGCTTCGCCGGTGGTGAGGGTCGATTCTTAAGGTCAAGGTCCAGCTTCTTGGGGTCATATGAATACGACCCCATTCCTGTCAAAGCACGGATAGTTTCTTCGTTCTCTTCAACATCCTCACGCTCAAAGTTCAAAAACACAGCAGCCAATGGCTCAACAGTAAGCTGCTTCTCTAAAGATAATTCCTTCTCATCCTCATAATGAACATCAGCTATAGAGAACACATTCATATCTTTGGGCTGCTTCATTGATTTTCTTACATCAAAACGTACCACTTCGTCATTCATCCGAAATAAAAGGTCATTTGCTCATAAATCAATAAGAAACTTCCTGTTGCGAGGAAAGGTCGACCCAAGATTATGGGCACCTCAAATTCCACCTCGCAATCCAAAATAACAAAGTCTGCAGGAAAAATGAAGGTAGAAACCATCACTAATACATCATGTAAGATACCAACAGGTCATTTTATCGACCTATCAGCCATTACCAGCCGCATGTTGGTTGGTGTAGGATCCCCCAACCCCAACTTTCTATAAATAGCTAGTGGCATCAAATTAATGCTAGCCCCAAAATCGCACAATGCCTTAGCAAAATCTAAAGATCCAACCGTGCAAGTAATAGTGAAAGCACCCGGATCTGCCTTTTTCTGTACTAAAGACCTCGTGGCAATTGCACTGCAATGATGAAAATTATCTGCCAGTTCATAGCTCGTTGCCCTTTTCTTTGGCAAAAGGTCCTTCATAAATTTGGCGTACCCTGGCATTTGCTCCAGTGCCTCCACCAAAGGTACATTAATAGTCAGTTGTTTCAGCATGGTCATGAATTTACTAAACCTGGTGTCATCAGCCTTCTTCTTCAGTCTCTTAGGAAAAGGTGGTGGTGGATTTGGAAGAGTCTTTTCCACCACTTCCTTTTGGTTTTTCTTCCGATTATCAATCTTTTTAGGATGGTGACATCTAGGTGTAGTGTCATGAACATTCTCATTCTGATTTTCAGCTTCTACAAAATCATCACAATCTGCTTTAATAACATTCTCTTCTGTATTATCAACCACCTGCTTGCCTTTGGATGGATTTTCCAACACCTTACCGCTCCTGGTAGTAATAGCCATACATGATCCATCATTCCATGGATTTTTCACAGTGTCACTATGTAAAGTGACAGCTTTTCTTTGATTGAATGTCGCTGATAGTTGACTCATTTGTTGTTCCAGCTGTTTTATTGCAGTGGAATGCGAGTCAACTAATTGATTTATTGAGGACAAATCATTTTTTACCTCAGCTAGTCCCGTGTTGGTTGCCTCCACTCTTTTCAAAAGCTTGGCCATCATGTCCTCCATGGACATCTTCCCAGAACTTGTTGCAACAGCTTCACAATTTCCAGGAGGGACATACAAACCGCTCCTGTCATTCTTATTCTTCCAATTCCCTTGGTCTCGGTCCTTGTATCCAGATTTTTCATAATAGTTCCGACCTTTTTTTCCTTGGGCATTGCCTCGAAAACCCCCATGATTATTTAAATAATTCGCTTCCTCCTCAGAATCGAATTCATCTCTACCCTGTGATACAACAGCCTTGACCTTTTCTGTCTTCCCTGATAATAAATGCTTGGTAAGAAGGTCCATCTGCATTTTCATGTGAGCCATATCTTGGTCACGTTCCTCTTCTTTTCGCCTCTGTTCTACTGTCATGCCAGTAGATACAGTAGAGCTTGCTACCTCAGAATCCCTTGTATGTCAAGCTCTACTCTACTTTGCCATACGATCCAGCATATGACAAGCCTCAATAAAAGTAAGGTCCATGAATGACCCACCTGCAGCATTATCAACCACTGGCTTAGTCACCGAGTTCAACGCCCTATATAATATTTCCATCAAGTGGATGTTGGTCATCTGATGATTTGGGCACCGCATAAGCTTCTTCTTGAACCTCTCCCATGTTTCGTGGAGAGCTTCAGTTGGAAGCTGTCGAAAATTGTTGATCTCATCTCGTAACTGTGCTCTCTTGGATGGCGGAAAGAATCTTTCTAGGAAAGCGTCTTTCAGTTGCCTCCAATTAGTAATAGAGTCAGGAGTCAGCCCGTTCAACCATAGAGTTGCCTCTCTAGATAGAGACAATGCAAATAAGCGCAGTCGAATTGAATTTTGTCCAACTCCTGGATTGTCAAACGACTTGCATGTTGAGATAAAGTTGATCAGATGCATATTCGGATCATCGCCTGCAAGTCCACCAAATAACCCTTTGAGTTGTAATAGCTGGATCATGGTGCTGATGATATTGAACTTGGCTCCGGGTGCCAAGGGCGGAGGAATAATAGCCCCTGTGGCACCAGCCCCGTCCAAGTCGTCATCATCATCATCAAAAGTGATTTGCACAGCTCGGCGTTCAGGTCTCATTCTCGCTTGACGATCTCTATTGCCATTCCTGTTCACTGGTGCAGCCACGTCATCTGCACGCCTTGGATTTAATAACTCATCATCACCCAGGTCCTCTTCATCAAGATTTGTTGCCCGACCTGGGTTATCAATATTCTGTTGATGCACTTGAGCAGCTGCCAATGCAGCTAATCTTTCCTGCTCCTGTTGAGCAGCCATCCGTTCAAGGTTTCGTTGCGCATCCATTATGCCAATTAGATGTGGTTCAGGATTTATAGGTAATAACGGTTGACCAGAACTTCGTGTATTTGGCATGCACTCCAATAAACCTGAACAAAACAAAAAAAATGAACAAAAAGTAAAATTCAAGAATCTTTGACCAAAGGATCTATTAACTATCACAAACTTAGTTGACAACCGTATTTCCCCGGCAGCGGCGCCAAAATTTGATACGGCTAAATTACAACTCTCGTTAGAAAGTGTAAGCAGTCGCTGTCAAATATAGAACCCAACTGGGTTGGGTGTCGAATCCCACAGGGAATACTATGATCACTAAGTATTGCGATTATTATTAGACTGTTGGTAGAAGATTCCAAGATAAGGGGGTTTGGTTTAAGTGCACAATAATACTATTAGTGTAACGAATGAGACGATATAAGCAATAAGATTTGATCACAGAGGATGATAAGTTAGGGTTATGTCCACCTTGTAGCTTCTACTTCTATATTAACTATGGGTAATACGAATTTTATACATGCATGCACTTATAGATAGACGTATTCTAATTCTAAATCCAAGTGTTTTTCAACCATCAAGGATTTATTCACCTTAGTTCTCTCGAACCTAAAGTGTACAATAACTTATACGAACTCTCCAAGTAGTTAATCCTTCTAGGGCATTAACGTGTAAACTAGAGGTTGGAAACCCTAATTTCTTGTCACACTCTCTTTTCCAAACAACAACTTTTCTCTAGAACAAGTTATTGCTATAATGGCGTATTCCCTATGTTTTCAACCACGAGAATTCAATTATAATGAAGAGAGTAATGATATAAGTGCATTACACATCATAAATTCACAAACCCATACCAATAGAGAGTATACTACAAAAGTTTGCAAAGTGGATTTGCAATCTTAGAGAAGTCCCTTATAAACCTCTGGTAAAATCCAGCATATCCGAGGAAACTACGCACTCCCTTCACTGAAATGGGTGGTGGTAGCTTCTCAATAACCTCTACCTTGGCTCGATCTCCCTTTATCCCATTTTCTGAAAGTTAGTGCTGGAGAACAATACCCTCCTTCACCATAAAGTGGCATTTCTCCCAATTAAGCACCAAATTGAATTCCACATATCATTGCAAGGCTATACTCAGGTTCGCCAAACATATCTCAAATGAATATCCTACCACCAAAAAATCATCCATAAACACTTCAAAGGTGTCTTTAACGATATCTGAGAAAATAGACATCATACACTATTGGAAGGTGGAAGGTGCATTACATAACCCAAACGACATCCACTTGAATGCGATAGTTCCATAAGGGCATCTAAACGTTGTCTTATCCTAATATTCAAGAGCTATATAGATCTTATTATATCTAGAATAACCATCCAAAAAGTAATACCACCCCCTTCCTGCCAATCGATCAAGCATTTGATCCATAAAGGGCATCGGGAAGTGGTCTTTCAAAGTCCATAAGTTTAGTTTGTGGTAGTCCATGCGTACTCTCCACCCGGTCACAGGCTTGAGTGGAATCAACTCATTTCTTTCATTTGCAACAACAGTCATGCCTCCTTTCTTGGGTACACATTGAACTGGGCTACCCATTTACTGTCATAAATAAGATAAACCACTCCTGCATCCAGCCATTTAATAATTTCCTTCTTAACCACCTCTTGTATCAGTGGGTTAAGACGATGTTGGTGTTCGATGCTTGGAGTGTAGTCCTCCTCAATCAGTATCTTATGAGTGCAGATGCCAGAGGGAATGCCAATAATATCTGCAATGGTCCATCCTATTGCCTTTTTGTACCTTTGAAGTACCGAAATATGTGCTTCCACCCTTTACTCACCCAAATCAGCTGCAATAATAACGGGTAACTTGTTTCTGCTGTCCAAAAACACGTACCTTAAATGCCTTGGACGTTCTTTTAATTCCAATACCGTGGCTCTTCGATGGATGGCTTAGCCAGTGGTGTTGGTCGATTAGAAAGATCAAGATCTAGATTCTTAGGAGCATATGAGTATGAACCCATTCCTGACAACGCATAAACAATCTCTTCGTACTCCTCAATGCCTTCACAATCAAAATTCATCAGTACTGCAGCTAAAGGCTCTACAATAAGTTTCTCCTCTATTGATACCTCCTGCTCATCCTCATAATATACATCAACAATTGATAACAAACTTATTTATTTATGCCGCTTCATTGATTTGCATACATCAAATCGCACCACTTCATCATTCAACATGAATAAGAGCTCATTAGCTCATAAATCAATCAGCATACTTTCGGCTGCGAGAAAAGGTCGACCCAAGATTATGGGTACCTTAAAGTCCACCTCACAATCCAGAATGATGAAATCTGTAGGAAATATAATGCTCAACACTTTTACCAGCACATCATACAAAATGCCAATAGGTCGTTTTACCGACCTTGTCCTCCATCACAAGTTGCATGTTGGTGGGTGTGGGATCGCCCAAACCCAACTTCTTATAGATGGCTAGAGGCATTAGATTGATGCTTGCTCCCAGATCACATAAGGCCTTAGAAAATTCTAGAGACCCAATAGTACAAGGAATAGTGAATTCTCCTGGGTCTTATTTCTTTTGCACTAAGGACCTTATAGAAATAGCACTACAGTGATGGAGGTTATCCACCGGTCCATATTTTACCACTCTTTTTGCCATCACAAGATCCTTCATAAATTTAGCATATCCTGGCATTTATTCAAGTGCCTTGACCAATGTCACATTCACTGTCAGCTGCTTCAACATTGCCATGAATTTACTAAACTTTATATCATCGACTTTATTTTTCAATCTCTGAGGAAAGGGAGGAGGTGGTTTTGGGAGAGTCTTCACCACTACTTTCTTTTAATTCTCTTTCCCTTGTTCTATTTCATCAACTTGTTGATGATTGGAAGGGATATCAATGCCATCCATCTTTTCAGACTCCACTTGGGTACTTTCTTCAAGTTCAACATCTTCTTTGATCACCTCATCATTCACAACTTTGCCCAAAGAAATTCCTAATAAAACCTTACCATTTCGTGTGGTAATAACCATGCACAAACCATTATTCCGAGGGTTCTAAATTGTATCACTTGTCAATGTTCCACTTTTTCTCTTATTCAATGTTGCAGAAAGTTGGCTCATTTGTTGTTCCAATTGTTTGATCAAAGTGAAGTGGGAGTTTACCAACTTACTCATAGAAGACAAATTAGTCTTCATGGTAGTCACCCCAGAGTTGGTAGCATCAAATCCTTTTAACAATTTCTCCATCATGTCCTCCATGAACATCTTACCAGAGCTAGTTGCCGCATTATCTCTGCTTCCGGGAGGTACATATAGACCACTTCTATCATTCTTTCTCTTCCAATTTCCTTGATCCCAATCCTTATATCCAGCCTTGTCGTAATAAGTATCACCTTGATTTCCTTGGCTATTGCCTTGGAAACCCCCTGGTTATTCAAATAGCTGGCTTCTTCTTCCAAATCAGAATCATTTTTACCTTGTGATGCAATAACTTTCACTTTTTTAGTCTTTACATATAATAGGTTCTTGGTTAATAAATCCATTTGCATCTTCAAGTGTGCCATGTCTTGTTCACATTCTTCCTCTTTCTTCTGTTGTTTCGCAGTTATGCCAACAGACATAGTAGGTCTTGCTACCACAGAATCCCTGGTATGACAAGCTCTACTTTTTTTGGTCATCTAATCAAGCATCTCCAAGGCCTCTTGAAGAGTAAGATCCACAAATGATCACCCTCCAGCATTATCAACAACTGGCTTTGCAATAGAGTTCAAAGCCCGATAAAGAGTCTCCATCAGGTGACTATCTGTCATGTTATGGTTTGGACACTGCATCAACTTCTTTTTGGAACTCTCCCATGTATCATGGAGAGCTTTGATTGGGAGTTATATAAGGTTACTGATCTCATCCCTCAACTGTACCCTTCTGGAAGGTGGAAAGAACCTTTCTAGGAAGGCCTCTTTTAACTGCCTCCAGTTGGTTATAGAATCGGGAGTCAACTCATTAAGCTGCAATGTTGCCTATCCAGACAGAAACAATAGAAATAATCGTAGGCGTATGGAATTCGGTCCCACACTCGGGTTATCAAAATACTTGCAAATAGTGATAAAGTTCACTAAATGCATATTGGGATCATCTCTCGGGAGTCCACCGAATAACCCCTTCCGGTGAAAGAGTTAAATCATTGTACTAGTAATGTTGAACTTCTATCCTAGTGCTAGAGGTGGGGAATAATAGCTCCAGTAGAACCAGCTCGATCCATTGCATCATCATCCTCAATAGGATCAAATTGCACAGCTTGGCGATCAGGTCTCGCCCTTAAAGAACGGTTTCTATTTTGATTTCTGTTTACTGGTGTAGCTACCTCCTCTGCACGCCTTTAGTTAATAGGATTCAGTAATTCTTCATCTCCCAAGTCATCATAATTCAGATTTGGATGACGGGCTTGTTGACCGTCATTTTGCAGATTAACCTAAGCTTTAGCTAAGGCGGCTAGCCTATCAGCTTCCTGTGGGTATGCCATTCTGCAGATCAGTTGGGGATCCGAATTGAACGGTAATAGCATTTCTTCTGAACTTCTTTTTTTTAGCATACACCACTGTGTTCCTGTAACAAATAAAAACAACAAATAACATAAAATTAGGAAACTTGACTAACAGTCAATTAGTGCACACAAACTTAAATTTACAACTGTATTCCTCGGCAACGGCACCATTTTTTATAACACTCAACTTACATGCCAATTTAGTGCTAGGCGGTCGTCGTCAATATATTTTCTCAACTTTGAAGTCAGGGTCGAATCCACGAGGAATAATGTGAGTGACTATTAAACTAATTTGAAACTATAGCTACAAGTTAACTTCAAAGAAATGATAAAAAAATATAAATTGGGGGTTTTTAATGATTGAACAAAATTTATTAACTCGTCAATTCTCCTTCGAGCTCAAAGCTTAAACTGCAATATTTCAAAACAATGATATAGAGAAACTAGAGTTGTGATCACTATGATTAGTAATCCTCCATTGAATAATAGTTGTAGTATTGGATTCTCATGACTTATCGGAAACACCAAATTATTAGTATCGACAGTTCATCTAAGTGTTTCTCAACCTACCTAGATGTTGAGTTCCCTAATTCTCTCGAAATTAGGAACCTTCTATTCACACTAATTTTATTTCGAGTTGAGTAATCTTGTTATATCATTAATTATTAGGTGGGATTTTAACCTTCCTAAATCCTCGTTGATAATTCACTACCTTTAGTTTATTTCTCAGTTCGAGCAAATCAACATAAGGCGAGATCTATTGTTTGCAACCAACAAAAAATAATTAATACAAAAGAATTATCAAGATGTTCCCACAATCACTCGAACCCTAACCAACTATTAAGACAATACAGAAGTAATCATAGATCCCACAACCTTAGTTGTTGGTTTTAGTTCCACATAAAAGAGAAAGCAATAACAATAACTGAGTTCATAATTCAAAGTGATTAAACTTACAAAAGATGTAGTTCAAAAATTGATTATCTTCCCAAATTCAAGAAGTATATCCCACAACTAAATCAAAGAATTGAAAATTGAAATCCAAGTTTAGATACCAAAGAAAAGTAAAGTAGTCTTTGGAATAAGTTCAAGATGTTCCGCACCCTCAATGAAACCTTAAAAGCTGCTATATATATCCGCAACTTAAGAAAAATTCAAAATTAAAAATTCAAATTATTCTCCTTAGTTGATGATATGTCTGACGACTTATTAGCGATCTGATAGTTTATCAGATCATGTTGTCAGACATGATTCCCATTTCTTTCTTTCTGCTTATGTGTGACGACATTCCTGATAACTTATCAGAGATCTGATAGCTTATCAGGATATGTCGTCAGAAAATCTTCTTCCTCTGAGTGACGACATTCTTGACGGCTTATTAGACACCTGATGGCTTATCAGGAGATGTCATCACACTTCTGCTCTAACTTCCTCACACCATCTACAGCTGATGATGACTCTAATAACTTATCACAAATTTGATGACTTATCAGACAAGTCGTCAACTACACTTTCATGGCCACTTATTCCAAATTCACCTCTTTTTCTCTTATTGTCTTTGGTTTTCTTGCATCTTGACTTTCCTGCATTATCAAAGAGAAAGCAATCAAAAATGACAAAATTTACTTAAGACTTTAAAATTATTTCTAGTTAAAAGCCTCAAATATGTTAGCATTAGCTCACACATCATTATGGGGAAAAGTCCAAACTGCTCATTCAGAATTTAAATGTTCAGTAAAATCCCATTTATGGGGACCATCGCGTCGCGTCGGGCACCAACACGTTAGGCGTCGGAACGTGTCGGGCACTAATGCGAACCGACATCGCGATGCATCCTGTCTTGCAGGCACTATCAGTTGACTCACATCCTTTGATATCTGACTTGCAGGCACCTTTGATATTGCTTTCTCCCTCTTTTGGCATAGTTAAAAATAGCACCACAACAAACAGACAAAAAGTGTAGAGAAAAGTGTAATAGTAGACATATAGCAGATAAACAGTCTAAGTGATTACCAGAGGATTTAAACAAAGCAAACAAAAGTGTAGCAGACAATGTGTAAAAGTTATTTTACAAACTAAAAAAGGAGATAGGACCCCCTTTTGAATTAAATTAATCATTCATCGCTTGGCCAGGAAATATGTGAGGGTGTTGTGCCTGTTATGGTAGAATTTGTCATATGATTTTTCAACATTTTTAAGAAAGGAGTAGTAGGAGCTCTTGACAGATATTGTAAGATCATCATTTGAGGAGTTGACTTGAGACTTAAGGGAGTCCATGCGAGTAAACACTCTGGTGAACAGTTTGATGTCTTCTTGTTTAAAGTCATCGAGTGTCAGTCGGACAATGCCTAAATTGGTGCTTGTGCTCTTCCCAAGATCTAGCAACTTGGAAGTAGACTCCTAAAGCAGCATTACTCCTTCCTCAATAGTTTTGAAACTATCTTAGAGATCCTCCAGTTCCTTCAATACAGGGAGCATGGGGTTAGAAACAAGCTTGCTTACCTTGGGGAGATCAAATTTTGCTCAGGCAGAGTCCTTGTTGCCTCATTTATTTTCTACCAAGACATATCCCATATTGTCAAAAGTTTTAAGTCATAAGTAGTAGAGACTTCAACCGGGGGGTGGGGTATGCAATGAGTTTAATAGAGTAATACAGGAAATCCGAGTAATCAACAATGCATATGACAAACTGGCAGAGGGATGAACATCCATTTCACTCTTAAGAATATATTCGCGGATCCAAAAAGCCCAATTTATCTTGTGTTTTTTCACCATGCAATACAGGATGAACACATCACGACAGGTAATGTTTTTGAGGGATCCCTTCCTTGGCATCAGTGTGGCATCGATGATGTGGTCCATGATGCGGAACTTAAAGCATAGAGATAAGGGAACAAAATTATTAAACATTATGTTCGGGTCGGTAAATATCCTTTTATCTCTTCAAAGCTATTTTCAAAATCCTCGAGCCAGGAGTCATTCATAAAGGGGATTACACAAGAAAACTTTGTATCAAATACCTTTTCAAACAGAAAGTCATTCAGTATGGTTCTTGTTCCAAGCACAAGAGTCTTAAGTTCGTCGCTGTTAGGAGAGAGTTGGTTATTAGTAGTCCTACCTGTCCCTTAGCCTACATTACAACCCTGGCTTAGTCCTACCTGTCCCTTAGCCTACATTACAACCTGTAAATACCTATTTGATCCTAAGCTTAACATTCCGATATTAGTAGAGCATTACACTAAGGGTAAGCCTATGGTCATCAGTTGCAACATAAGAATTCTTTGTGAGAAGTGAGAGCAAGGAGAGTCTTATACCCATGTTTCGATAATTGCAAGACTGTGACTGATCATGGGTAATATCTTGTGTGAGACACCCATGGTTGATGATTTTTGGGTAGTGTTATATGATTCTTTGTGGCTTAACTTGTGGATATGAATTAACCATCCTCACGAGTCTATGTTGGAGGTTGAATTGTTTCTAGTAGTGATCAAGAAACCTACTCTCTGTTAATAATTGTCGTGCATGTCTTATTGAACATTTTGTGTTGCTATTGTGAAATTCTAGTTAGGTGTTTGCATGGACGTAATCTTTTGTTCGAGGACGAACAAAGCTTTAAGTGTGGGGTGGTGATGTTGGGCGTATTTATACCCCTAAGAACCATAATTTACCCATATTTTAGCTAAGTTTGGAGGATAAAATATATAATTCCTGCACTTTTAGTCCATTTTCCTTTAAGTGAGCTAACCTATGTGATTAGCATGTTTTTCAGGTATTAATGATGAAGATTTCAGCACTTTGTGGACCTTTGGGCAGCAAAGGGAAACTTCACATAAGAGGGAAGGCAGCTTTTGGAAGCTTGTGGACTGAATGTGATGCATGGAGAACTTGTCCCGGGCAAAATCAGTATTTCTAAATACTTAGGGATGCAGCAGTAACTTAGTAGGACAAGGATGTTATAAAAACCTTATTTGCTTAATTTTTCAGCATTCATTCGATCATTATTATTCAGCACTTTTCATTATTCAGTTTACAGATTCTGTAATTTTTGGAGAGAGAAAAATGCTAAGGCTACACGAACGGCTAAAGGGAAGAAAAACGTCAACCTCTTGTTTGACGCCAAACTCATCCCCATCGTGAGATTATTCTAACTTTGGTATGATGATGATGTCTTCTTTGATTTCCGTTGTACTCATGAGTAGCTAAACTTCTCTGTTAGGGTTATGGAAACCTTGTAAGATACTATCTATTACTATGAGTTTGTGAATTCTTGATGTGTATGCTACTTATATCATTACTCTCTTCGTTTTAATTAAATTCTCATGGTTGCAAACATAGAGAACATGCCATTATAGCATTAACTTGTTCGGGAGAAAAGTTACATGTTTGAAAAATAGAGTGTGACAAGGAAATAGGGCTTCTAACCTCTATTTACACGTTAATGCCTTAACCGGATTAACTTCTTGAAGAATTTGTACCATTAGTTATACACTTTAGGCTCGGGAGAGCTAAAGTGAAATAAATCCTTGATGGTTGGGAAACACTTGGATTTAGAGTTAGAATAGGATTCTCTATAAGTGCATGCATGTCTAAATTCCGCGTTACTCATAGTTAATAGAGAAGTAGAAACTACAAGGTGGACATAACCCTAACTTATTATTCTCTGTGATTAACCTTTACTAAACAAATCGTTCATTCGTTACTTTGATATTATTAATTCACGCCTAAATCAAAACCCCCCTTTTGTCCTTGGAATTTTCGACCAACAGTCTACTAATAATTGCAACACTTAGTGACCAGAGTATTCCCTGTGGAATTCGACACCCAACCCAGTTGGGTTCTATATTTGACAGCGACCGCTTACACTTTCTAACGAGAGTTGTAATTTGGGCGTATCACTAAGCCATTCAATATCATATTACAATCTTCTCTTTCAAAACATAAAGTTTGGACCACCATACTTCCAACAATTCACAAAAACTCATACTTCAAAACATTTATCAAATTATGCAAATAATCTCTCTTTTCAACATTTAAACAAACATGTGGTGATCATCTATTTTAGACAAATCATGCAATCTTCTTAATAAACATCTTTAACCTTTAACACCAAGTAAAACACCCCCTCTTCAATTCAAAACCATAATCAAGTCATAAACAAAATCAAGACATTTATATCATGCTCCCAACAATGCATTTGAATAACTCATATCTTACGAAAATAAGAAGTTTGTAAACAAGAGAGGGATTTCTAATAGTTCATGCTCTCAATTCATCATTCAAACTCAACAATGTGTACATATATATATATATATATACTTAAACGTGGTTATAAATCAAAGTTAGGGAAAAGCCTCAAGACCAAATCAATTTTACCATTAAAGAATTCATAAAACAAAATTATAATATAAATTCCAAAACTCCTTCAAGAATTCATGATTTCACAATGTTAAAATATTGTTGAAACAATTTTCTTTTGCCCATGTAGTTTAGGAAAATCCCAATGTACCTTAGATTTGTAGTTAGAAGAATGGAATCGGAATCTTAATCAGTTTCTTGGAAATCTTAAACTTAAAGGCTTGAATTCTTGATCTTTGGGGAAGCAAAAGTTGAATCTTTTTCTTGAAGAGGTGGTTAGGTTTTTCAATCCTTTGAGAGAGAAATTGAATTAAGATGCAATTGATGCTTCTTGAGGCTGAAATTTTATGTTATGGATGGGTTAGGGTGAAGGAAAAGACCCTTTTGCCCATAAAATGCGAAAACAGAACCTGGAAATTAGGTGCGTGCGACAGAGCTCGCGTCGCACGCTAATCACGCACAACTACGCCTCTCTCATGATAATTGCTGTAACTTTTTACTCGGGTGTCAAATTTAGGCGAAATTGGTATCGTTGGAAAGCTAATTCAATTATCTACAATTTGGTGGGTCTTGAGCTAAAAAATTTTATTTGTATCGAAAGTTATACAAATTCAAAGTAGACTCTTGTAGAATCGAATATCAAAATTTGGATGAATGAATGACTCTTAGCTCAACTTTGCTCCAACTGATATTTATGAACACTTTTTACCTCATAATCACTTAATATACTAGGAGAAAGATCATGACACATAAATTTAATAATAAACGATGGAATTAGAGTTTACACACGCAAGAACGATAGTTTGATTTCTAGCTCAAAAAATGTGGGGTGTTACAATATAAGCATCAAATTAGGAAAAAGAAGTTACTGTGTAGCAAAGCTATCAATCACTGCAACATTATATGGAACTTACCATAGTGAAAGTGGAAGACACATAAATGAAAGGGGAAGGTTAGAGCATGACCAGCCTATAAATATACTGCATAGTTGGTACTT
The DNA here is from genome assembly GCA_030864215.1 of Capsicum pubescens. Taxonomy (NCBI): domain Eukaryota; kingdom Viridiplantae; phylum Streptophyta; class Magnoliopsida; order Solanales; family Solanaceae; genus Capsicum; species Capsicum pubescens. The sequence goes on from CM061546.1 coordinate 34,894,061, forward strand.
GATCTCTACCATTTCTTAGAGAAAAAGTTTGTCATTCATACTTCAAATTTGCTCTTCATTTTCTTCAACAATATTATTGTTCCTAATTTCTTCAAGATTTATCTCATTTTCTTAATCCTTCTCTCACTTTCTCTCTTTGTATCTTTTTCCTCAATACAAATTACCATATGTATTTCATAATATCCTCATCAAAGCTTTGGACAACGAGGCTAATATTTACATTAAAAATCCATTTGATGAGGATATTGTGAAATACTCGTGGTAATTTGTATAGAGGAAAAAAATACAAAGAGAGAGTGAGAGAAGGATGAAAAAAAAATGAGATGAATCTTGAAATTGGTAACAGTGACGGCTTCTTGGTGAAGCAGGTGGCGCTTTTGCTTTAGCTCCCAATTTTGGGGGGCCACTTTACATCACCATTTATAAAGAAAGTAAAAATTAGTATAGGTATTTATATTCAATAGGCTTAAAATTGAACGAGTAAAGGCCATTTGTACATAATATTATTAAACTTTTTTCTTTTAGAAAAACACAATTCTGAAAAAGGCTAATATAAAGGACTTGATTTGACTAAGCCTTGAAAAAAGCAAAATACATGTTTATAGGTAAAAAAAATATGGAAGGAAGAACAAAAATTAATTATTACTTATTTTTTATCTTTTCAATTAAAATGAGACTTTTCATTTTCCTTTTCTTGAATGATGAAATTAACGTACATATTCATTCTTTCCTATTTATTTATCTTTAATTCTTATTTTCTTTTAATTCTTATACCATCAAAGCTTCAATTGTTCAAGAACTTTTTTTCATAATATTATTATAGATTCAGTTTTTCTTGAATATTAAGATTGTTGGTAGTTTATGAAAATTGAAGTAATTAGTTTCAGATCAAGTTATTAAATCAGGATCTATAGTTTTAGTTTTATTATTATTGTTATTAATATTATTTTTCTGTTAAATAATTGTGTATGCATATATATTGATATTTGGTAGGCATGTTTTGTTATATATTAATTTTTTTGATTTTTTAATTTTGTAGATGTAAATTATTCTTTTTCTATTTATTAAAATTTAAATATGTCAACTAAAAAATATGATTTCGGTGCTTCAAAACTTGGATAAAAAGAAAAAGTTGAAACTTTAGTAGATTCTCAAAAATGAACTCTTGATAAATTTTAATAAATAATAAAATAACAGAATCATAAAATATAAGAGAATGTTCTCAAGATGAGCCTTGTGTCAGCAATCAACTTAAGAATGTACTTCCTTTGGTTCAATATGATCCCTGATGCTGATCTTAAAACTTTAATACCCAAAAAATACTTGAAATCCCCCAAGTCTTTCATTTTGAACAGCTGATGCAACTTGATTTTTATGGCATTGATCAATGATGCACTGCTCCCAGTAATTAGTAAATCAACATATACAAGCACTATAAAAGTATCATTAACATGATGCATAGTGAATAGGCAATAGTCATGTGCACTCTGGGTAAAACCAGTATCAAGTAAGGCATGAGTGAGCTTCAGATTCCACTGCGTGGAGGCCTGCTTAAGACCATACAAGGATTTGATCAACTTACACACCTTGTGCACCCCCTGTCTTCTAAATCCTTCTGGCATTTCCATATAGACTTCCTCCTCAAGATCTGTAATACCCCAAACTTTTTTTAAAGTCTAATTTAGCCTTCAAAAGATTAAGGGATGACTTCCTAAGTGAATAATGTTTAAATCGGATGTAATTTTCCTAATTTTGACTATTTATCATGTGATAAATTGAATTATCTTTCCAACGATACCAATTTTATAAAAATTCGATATCGGGGTAAAAAGTTATGGATGTTTTACAGAGAAATGTCTGAACTTCCCAGAAGCGACGGATAGGCCGACGGACCATCGCGCTTGCGATGGACCGTCGCTCCGGCCATCGCGCTTGCGATGGACCGTCGCTCCGGCCATCGCAATTGAGGCAGAAAACCCATTCACTGGCTAAATGCGACGGACTGTCGCCCAAGCTATTGTAACTGAGGCAGTAACCCTACTTTCTGGGCAACGTGCGATGGGCAGGCTAACGGACCATCGAGCCTACGACGAACAGTCACTCAAGCCATCGCACACTTCCATTTAGCGAATTAAAGCCATTTTTAAAAGGATATTTGGATTTTTTTCCACCCTTTTTAACACCTATTTATATCAGATCAAGGCTCATAACTCCATATTCATCTATAACATCAAAAGCTAGGGTTTCTTTAAAGATAAAAAATCTAAGAACAAGATTCAAACCCTTCTTTAAGAAACTAAGAAATTCAAGTTCTTCGCGTTCAAGAACCATCAAGAAAATATCAAGATCTGTGTTTCCCGGTTCAAGAACGTTCAAGAAACGTTAGTTATCTTTCAAGATTCAAGCTTTTGAGGTATTTTAGATGTTGATTCTTGGGTTCCTTCCACCCAAGAAGTTCAAGAATCCTTTTCAAAATTTCAATGTTTATGTGTTTATGAGATTTCATGATTTATGTGTATTGAAGTTCATTATTATGTGTTGTTGAGTTTTAATTTATGATTTAGACTACAGGTTTTAAGAATTTGTTCTAGCATGTGATGAATTGTGTGATGTTCATGTTAAACCCTCTTTAAGTTGCATGTTGGTTGATGAAATCATGACACTTAGGTGTAGTATTTATTGTATAACCAAAGCATACTCCCCATATATTTGATAAAATGCTTGTATGAAGGAAATGAGGTCATTATAGCATATTGACAAGAAATTCCCAAATTGTGTATAAGTTCATGTATGCCAAGTTTTTGTTGAAATGCCTTAGTGAGTGAATTATGATATGTTGCATGCATTCTTATGCTTATGCATTCCTTATTGAATGAATTATGAGAAATTAGTATGCCTCCCTATACCTTTACATATTATAAGATTCCCAAGTGCTTGAAGAAATGCTTTAGTGATTGTAATGGTAAATGAAAGTCCATTGTCATGATTATTCAAGAATGGTTCTGTTTTATATTATCGAGTCCTAGGGGTATTTATACCCGACAAATTAGCTTCAAATCTAGCGCCAGTGTCAATTTCAAGATACTCTCAATCAAGCCACAATCACTAGAACTTAGTCAGCAACAGAACCCAGTACTTTCAGACAGTTACAGAACTTATGAAATCTTAGTAGTCTTAGTATCATTAGCATTCCAGCTTCAGTTCAGTACTCATCTCATATCTTAGTAGTATTCAAGTATTCATTTCAGGCCTCAGTAGCATTCAAGTAATCAATTCCAAACTTAGTATCTTTCAGTCAGATAATAAGATTCGGTGATATTCTGTCAGTCTTCGGAACCAAGTGAACTCAGCTTAACTCAGATAATTAGTATGATCAGTAACAGATTCATCTCAGTCTAGTACAACTTAATAAAAAGAATCAGCTCAGAGTCTTTCAGTTAGGAGTAGGATTTAGCACCGAGTGAACCTAGGGATGGGGGTTCACCCATTAGAGAGGACTGAGATCCCTAGGAGCAATCCCTAAGTTACAGAACTACATAGCTAGAATAGGTACGAGAGATCACCCATTATATAGGACTGGCATACTCAGGGATCACCCATTAGTATAGGACTAATCCTAGGGGTCATCCGTTAGACAGGACTGACTCTATAGCAGAAGTGTCTTTACACGTGGCATGGTACTGACACCCTTCCTACTGGGGTTACAGGTTGGAACCCAACTTAGCTAGATGACTACTTCCCACAGTCTCAGTTTCAGAATCAGTCTCAGTAAAAAAACTCAACTCAGTAGTACAGATTCAAGGTTGTTAGATACAGTCGATTATTCTCATTATCAGCAAATTCAAAGATCACCCGCTAGATATGACTGATCTCCAATTAAGTCAAATAGTATCACTATCATAAGATTTAGAGATCACCCGCTAGATAGAACTGATCTCAGACTAAGTCAAACCATCTTCATTATCAATATATTCAGAGATCACCCACTAGATAGGACTGATCTCAACCGCAGTATTCAATTAGTAATATCAGTAGATTCAGTTATTTAGTATCCCAGTATTAGTAAGCTCAGATGCAAGCAAAGTAGCATTCGGAACTCAGTAATCAGTGTCACTATGATTTTAGTTATGGTTTATGCATTCATACACATATCCACATTTAGTATGCTCAGATTATTTAGTCAGTATTGTTCATGCATATAAACCCTTGCATTCAGCCTTACCTTATCTACCATACCAGTACATTCAAAGTACTGACACATACTTTTTTCTTGCGCTATGGTGTCCTATACCATAGGTTCAGAAGCACGAGAGCCAGAGCACCTTTAGCAGTTTAGGTTCAGTCAGCAGTGGTTGATAGCAGTGAGTCCTCATCATCCGAGGATAATACTTATTTTATTATTGCATTAGATTCAGTATTCTAATAAACAGAGTTAGTTGTGGACTTGTCCCATCAACTCTACTATTCAGACAGTTTAGAGGCTTTCAAACCAATTGTTCAGATAGATATTTTAGCTTTGATATTGTTAAACCTATTTCAGTTGCATTTTAGTAGTTTTGAACATTATGACAAGTTTCCGCTAGTTTTTTGCATTTTTATAGTATATTATGAGTGCTCAGTTACAGGTACCAGAAGAGGGTTAGCTTGTGGTCCTTTGGGATCATAAGCACCATGTAGAGTCCGGGGTTCAGAATTCAGAGAATTACAAGATCCCCTTGTAGGAATGCATTATACAACATCTATTTGATGAATATTCCAACCTTTAGATATAGCTATTATAATCACACATCTGACTGTAACCATCTTAGCCACTAGTGAGAAGGTTTAATGAAAATCTTACCCTTCCTGTTGACTATATCCTTTTGCCACTAACCTTGCTTTGAACCTCTCCACTTCACCATTTGAAAGATATTTGATTTTGTATATCCACTTGGAACCAACAGTATTCTTCCATTTAGGTAGATCAACAATGATCCATATGTTATTGGCTTCCAAGGCTTGAGTTTATGACTTCATAGCTTCCACCCACCTTTCATCTTGTACAACTTGTTTAAAGTGATGAGGCTCAGTCAAAATGGATAATTTGGTTAAATAGCACTAATAAGTAAGACTCAGATTTTTGTAAGACAAGTTGTTGGCTAATGGATGCTTGCATCTTTCATTTCTGGAAGTGTCAACATAATCATGTATCCATACTAGTGGTCTGCTTGTTCTTGTTGGTCTACTGGAAGATGGTTGAGGTAGGGAAGGTTCATCTTGACAGGTGTCTACATGATTTGTGCTAGGTGAAGCTGCACCAGGTAATGTAGCACCAATAATGCCATCCTCCTCAATTGGAGCATCTTCAGTAACACTCTTAGTAGATGTCTCAGTGAGTATTTTATCATCTATGGGGATCAAGAAGTTAGTGATAACTTTTTCAGATATGGAAGCTTGTGTATTTTGTGCTGGTGAGGAAGTAAAAGGAAATATATCTTCAAAAAACACAATATCTCTACTGACTAATAGTCTCTTTGAGGTGAAATGCATCAGCAAATATCCCTTCTGAGACTCTGAATGTCCCACCAATACTGCAGGTTTGACCCTTTCTGTGAATTTATCACCTATTGGTAGGATAGTTACTTAGCATAAGCATTTAAATACCCTGAGTTGAGATAGCTTGGGATGCTTGGAAAACATCAACTGAAATAGGCTCTTACCACTTAGAAAAGAAGATGGTAACCTAGTCATTATATACCCTGCAACCTTTACACATAGTCCCCAATACTTAATGGGCATGTGATATTGAAACTTAAGTGCTCTGGCTATGTTTAATATGTGTTTGTGCTTTCTCTCCACAACTCTATTCTGTTGAGAAGTGTGAGGACAGTTGGTCAGATGCAAAATGCCTAGGGACTGAAATAATGTCTTACATTGAGAGTTGATAAATTCAGTTCCATTATCATATCTGATGGTTTTCAACACCATTCCAAATTGAGTTTTAATCACGGAAATGAATGTTTTAATGTCCATTATGGTCTCAAACTTTAACTACAATAGGTGCACCCAAGTGTATCTACTATGGTCATTTACCATAGTCAAGAAATAACATTTGTTGTCAAAAGTAGAAGTTTTATATGGACCCCATAAATCCATGTGTACAAGTTCAAAACAAGGGGAGCATCTAGTAGTACTTGTAGGAAATGACGATCTTGTTTGTTTAGCTAGAGGACACACAGTATATTTATTCAACATATTTACATCACTAGGATTCTTCAGAATGTCTAAACATTGAGAACTTGAGAAACAGGTTGTCCAAGTCTTTGGTGCCATAAGCTGCAACTAGAAGTTGAGACTTCTTCAATGAATTTTCAGGTTTTTGATCTTAACTAATTAGTATCTCCTATCCAACCACCTTTAAGAAAATATACTCCACCCTCTTGTCTACCAATCCCCTTCACCTTGCCATTAAAGAGGTCCAGAAAGATACAAAAATCAGGATAAAAGGACACAAAGCATGAAAGTTCTTTTATTATCTTAGCAACAAACAATAAATTGAGTTTGAAGTCTAGAATAGGTAGAACATCTTTGATCACATCATCTGCAAAAATGGAGGCTTCTCCAGTGTGTGAGATTGTGACTTCATCACCTGTTGGGAGGTGCAACTTGTCCAATTATTCAGAATGTAATATGGTACTACTTTTGAATAAGTATCTATGTGCAGACACATAATGTGTAGCACCTGAGTCTACAATCCAACTATCAGGACATGCTTTGGACAAAAAAAAGTAGTAATACCTGTCATATTTATTTGTTTCATATCTTTGGTATCTTTGCTCAACATGGTCATAATCTGAGTGTACTCCTTCCCAGTGAATGTGTGAGGCTTGTCAAGTGGTGCGTGAGTCACTTCATGACTAGAACTAGCAATATCAACCTGACCAACTACCATAGTTGAAGCCTGAGAAGACTTGTTACCAGTGTTGACAAAATTTTTACCACCACTGTGTGTGGATAAACTGTTACTGCCAGTGTTCTGTGATCTAAAGTTAAAATTATAACCTTTTTTCTTCTTGTTCTTCCAGTCATTTGGATACCCTACCAACTTATAACAAGTTTCCTTAGTATGACCTAGGAGATGGCAGTATTCACATTTTCTGCCTTTATAGTTAGTGTTGCCTTGTCCAAAACCATAATTTCGATTCACTTGCATATCAAGTCTTCATACAAGCTGAATGTTGGATTCCATCCTCTATAAGCATAGCATAAGCTTGATTAAGAGTAGGAGTCAGTCTTTGAGCAATATCTGTCTTCTAGCTTGATCATAGGACTCATTTAGGCCACTTAAAACTGTAAAAGTCTGAGTTGACACATGTGATCTGAGTACTCTCTAGACTTAGGGAAATCACAACTAAGATTTGGCACTAGTACATCATACTCACTTCATAATCTCTTTAATTTGGTAAAATAAGCTGAGATTGAATCTGTACCTTGAGAGTGCATATTGATTTCACGCTGCAATTGATATATACGCATACGATTCACCTTGTCATATATCTCCTTCAAATCTTCCCAAACTGCACAAGTATTCGTGGCATAAGCAATTCAAGATAGCAGACTTTCACTCACAGTGTTCATGATCCAGGAAAGCACAATTGCATTACATGTTTCCCACTGCTCATGAAGCTCCTCTCTGTACGACTCCTTATTGCAGGTTCCAGTGACAAATCCAAAGTTTCTCTTTTCTAAGAGAGCAATACGAATCGATAGACTCCATAAACTATAATTTTCTGAACCAGTTAACTTGATTTGAACAAGTACATCACGGGAACTATCAAATGCACCAATGAAAAGTGAATCACTTTGATCAATTTTAGGCGTCATGATTGATAGGATGTAACTGTAATGTAGATCAAATTCGCGAAAAAAAAGAAACTAAAAACAGAGATAGAAAATACGCAGACAACTCAGTGAAATATGATCGAAAACACACTTAGTGTTGAGCTCGTGGCTTTGATACCATGTGAAATAGAAGTATTGAAGCCTGATAGCTTGCAATCAAGGAGAAGAAGAAGATAGACAGAAGCTGAATTTTTATTATTCTCACTTGAAGCTTAAAATTATAAGTCTATTTATACATTTGAGCTAAGAATGAGATAAGAAGAGAATCATGTATCCATCTCATTGACAGCTCATTGTAACTAACTAATCATTGTCTAACAACCTCTAACAACCTTCAACAACTTCTCTAACTAACTCAGTTATCGGCTAACTAACTAAGTAACTACTCTTATCAGTATTACACACCAATAAAACAATAGTCGTGTATGTAGCAGTGTATGTAGTAATCAAAACAACAATGTCTTCGTATCGTAACAACGGGCATGTCTAAGAACGTACTATGTTTGGAGTTCTTTTTTTTTTTAGTTTTACTGTTATATGTTTGTCTAATAGTTGGGTCTCTAAAAGGGCGAGTCATTCGCTTTATTTTGCATTGTTTTTATCTGACATAGTGAGTGTCTAAAATTGTATAAGACAATCAACTAAATTGAAAAAGAAAACACGAACTTTACAAAAACATACCAAGGCGAGACTCCTAGAAAAAGTTAGGACCTGAAACATAAGTAAAAGCGAAAAAATCCTAAAAAAATCTCATAAATCTCCAAAAATCTGGTGTCATAGTTTAGGAACATCTAATATAATGTCCAGAAATTGAAAATATATGTATTTGTGCCTGATAATATTTTTATTTATTAAAATATTTGCCTTTGTTTAAATATTTCAATCCATTTATTTGAGAGAAAATATTTTTTTGTTTCCTTGTCGAGCATATTAAAAAAATGAAATTTTTATAGTTCAATGTTATTAATGTCACCTATTTTTACTGAGTAAAAATGTCAAGTTTTGGCCATCAAATTATATACGACATGTCACTCGTTAAGCTAATACTTTTCCACCTTGTTTTTTTTTTTTTTGCATCATTATTTTTAAATGTATCACTGCTTTCCTATTTATTTATTTTTTCTATTCCCTTATTTTCTAACTAATTTATGAAGTTTAAGATATAGTTAATTTTGTAGGATCCAAACTGTCTGCATGATTACAACAATATAGTCATAATGATAATCGAATGTCGCTTAGTACCATTTTGCAAGACTATCAAACATTGCTTAACACTTAATAAACCTGACATTTCGACGCTACTTTGTTTTACAGGTATGTTTTTTCTCTTGAAAATAAATATTGTTATCTTTTTATTTTGTATATCTTCTATATACTTATCAATTATTACAAAAATATATATCAAAAAATAAACTTTTGACGTAAAGAACATTACAAAATACCATATTTATTTTTCAATAAATAGTAATTATATTACCTTAAAGAGTAATTTTAGAATTTAGTAAGCTGCATTCTGTGTACCATATTACAACAAAATAATGATAGCTAAAATTCAAAAGAGATGAGGTTGTTGTAATTCACTAATGAAACAAAAATCAAAAGGGATATATACTTTCATACTTTAAATTCGTAAGTCCGTTGCAGTTACTCAATGAGGGTGCTTGATCGACTTAGAGAGAAAACATAGTCTATTCTTTTGAAGTTCTTTGTCTAAGAGAGAGAATCTAATCTTTTTCTGATGTATGTCGACTTAGATGGAAACATAATCTTGTTTGGATGTCTATTACAACAGGCGAGTCAAATATTGGCAACAAATTAGGAAAAAAAAAATTACTGCAATGAAAAAATTTTAGTAGCAAAGTTGTCACTCAATTGCAGCATTAGCTAGAACTTACCATAGCTAAATTGGAAGAAACATAAATGAAGGGGGAAGGTTCTATCATGAGCAGCCTATAAATATATTGCATAGTTAGTACTTATCTCTATCATTTCTTACCTTAGAGAAAAAATTTGTCATTCATACTTCGAATATTGAGAATGCAAATTTCCCTCTACAACTTTAATACCTTCTCCTGTACTACTTCATTGCCCTGTATGCTATGGAATATTTCATACTCATTTTTAATTTATGGATCATGTACATTTTGAAAACCTATTGTTAAAAAGTAATCGCATGGATGAGTGGGTTTTATAACGATGATGACACGAATAAGTTAAACTTTTAACTGATGGCATAAATGAGTCATTTCTAATAGTTTAATGATATATTTGAGTCTTTTTCCTTTATTTTTTTTTTGGCTCATTTAACAAATGACGTGGGCGAATTATTGTTGACCACGTGTACAAAATTATTTTACCAAAAACCACCAAATTAGACTGTTAAAAAAGGCATGGATGAACCTTTTTTTGTAACGGCAATAGGATGAATGAGAAAAACTTTAAACGGATGGCATAGATGAGCCTTTTCTCAAAGTTCGATGGCATATTTGAGCATTTTTCCTTTAAAATATTTTTATGTTGTTTTCAAATAATATAGGTTACTCTCCCTATCCAACCTTTTGTGTGTTGATAGTCAATTATATTTTTAAAATAATTTAAGTTTTTAGTTATTGTGATTTATAATACTTTTCTTCGTTTTTAATTTAAGTAGCATTGATATAATTTCGAGAGCCAATCAAATATTTTAAATTTTTTAAATTTTTTAAGTTGTTAATTGTTGTGATCTATAATATTTTTACATATTTTTTTGAAATATATAATATATTAATTTTTTTAAAAGATATTTTAAGTTGTTAGCTATTATAATTTATAATACTTCTTATGTAATTTTCAAATAATATATGTTACTCTTGTTGTCCAAACTTTTGTGGCATTTATAGTCAATTATATTTTAAAAATAATTTAAAATTTTAAGTATTGTGATTTATAAATCATTTTCTTCTATTCCAATTTAAGTGGTATAATGCTTCGATGACCATAATAATTAATTTGAGGTGATATAGTAAAATCACGATTGAAGCAGTGAAACAGACATGTCTTAAATGACTCACAATAATTTATTAGAAGTGATATAACGCAATTACTATAAAAAATACTTGTGAATTTTTTTTAAGTGGGCCACATATAAAATGTCAAGTAAATTCAAAACATCAAGAGTTAACTTATCATTTTATGTCTATTTTATTTTTTTATTATATTTTTAAAATATTTAGAAGACTTTTAATAATAAATTAGTCATATTTAGTAAAATTATGATTGAAGCAGCTGAAGCAGATTTATCATAAATGTCCATTTTACTTTTTTTATTAAATATTATTAATTTTTAATATGTAAATAACTTATAATAATTAATTAGGGGTGATATAGTAAAATAATGGAGCAAATAGCTAAAACTGACATGTCGATGGAGAGCAGTCTGTTTCAGCACAACTCTCTCTTATATAATAAGAGAATAGACCATGATTTAGGAGAGTGAAACCACTAGTTTTTCGATTTTGTTAGCAAAGTTGTTAGCACTGCAACAATATTTTGAACTTACCATTGCAAAAGTGGAAAACACATAGTGGAAAACTCGGAAATATGAATCAAGAGAGTATAAGTGTAAATAAACAATAATGTGAAATCTAATACACTTCCTTAATAGCATCATTTTCTCTAAGATCCAAGTTTGTTGATCTTTGGTGAAACATCAGGGGATGAAAAGGCGGTAAATCAATAATCAGAGTCTAGTGTTACAGATAAGCCAAAAAGATCACCCTAATGTTGGGTTTGAAATCCAGAGGGTGTCATGCGGACTCATAAAGTTTGTACACTAAGACAGTGATGATTTAGATGAAAAAAATATACTAAAAGAATATATTATTGATAGTATTGGTCTATTGACCTACACATAAAAATTAATATTAAAGAAAACATAAAAACTTTTGGGAGAAAATTTCTCTCCAAACAAGACTCTTTAACGACTACATTATGGAAACAGTAGTGTTATAATATGAGAAGAGGGTCTTCTATTTATAGAGGTCCAAAATATTTTCTCTTAAAAAGAGGTTATACAAATATTAAAAAAAATTATATTTTCTTTTCAGAAAAATTAAAGTAATTATGATATTACTTTTATTTTTCTTTTAAAAAAATAACTTAAATTTGGTAAGAAAATCAGGGAAAAAACCCTAACAAATCTCCCTATTTTTGCTTGATTTTCTTGACATAATTTGATCTACTTTTTCCGTGTGCATGGTCTTTGTTCTTTACATTATCTTTATCACTATTATTTGCCATGGTTAAAAATAAGATTTAAAATATTATAGTTAAAAGTGGGTTAAAAATAAATATTTTATTTATATTTTTAAAGATGCAGCACCAAAAATGTTGAAAATACGCTCTAAACTCCTTCTCCACATATAGCTAGACAAATTAAAGATTTTCATTATCATCAAATTGATTGCAACTTTAATCTTAGCATGTCTTCAATCTAAACCATCGGACCTTCGTGGAATTATTGGATCATTGAAACATAGGCTCTGATACCACTTGTTGAGTTCGAAATTCAGAGGACAACATGCAGAAGCATACAGTTTGTAAATTAAGACGGTGATGATTCAGATAAAAAAATATACTAAAAGAACATATTATTGATATTATTGGCCAATTGGCCTACACATGATAAATTAATATCAAAGAAAACATAAAAATTATTGGGAGAAAATCTCCCCCTAAATAAAACTCATTAACGACTACATTGTGGATATTGTTGTGTTATGATATGAGAAGAGAGGTCTTCTATTTATAGAGGTCCAGAATCTTTTCACTTAGAAAGAGATTAGCCAAATATAAAAAAGAATTATATTTTCTTTTCAGAAAAATTAAAAATAGTTATGATATTACTTTTATTTATTTTTTAAAAAATAAAACTTAAATATGATAAAAAAAATCAGGGCAAAACCTCCAACACCTGAAACTCCAAGTCAGCAGCTTCTAGAAACAGTCTCAATCTCCACTAGTACTAGTCTCCAAATTTGAATAAAGGTACATAAGTGTAGAATAAGTATAGAAAAAAGTGTACCCAACATGTATCATTAATCAAACCAATAAGGTGGCGGCCTTAGCAATAGGTGCAGGCTTCTGATGTCTTGTCGTGGATACACGTGTCCGGTTAGATTGTTGTAATTCACTAACAAAAACATAATCTTTTTCTGAAGTCTGTTACAGCAGGTATGTAAATACCAACAACAAATTCACAAAAAGAAATTACTAAAATATAAAAAATTTGGTAGCAAAGCTTGTCAAGCAATGCGACATTATTTGGAACTTAGCATAGTGAAAATGGAAGGCACATAAATGAAGGGGAAGGTTACAACCTGAGCAACCTATAAATATACTTCATAGTTGGTTTTTGATCTCTACCATTCCTTACCTTAGAGAAAAAATTTGTCATTCATACTTCAAATATGAATAATGCAAATTTTTCTCCTTCTGTTTTAGTACCTTCTCATGTATTACTTCATTTCCCTATATGCCATGAAATATTTGGTACTCATTTAGAATCCATAGATCATGTACGAGGTACTCACCCATTATTATCTGAGCAAACAACCATTTTGCATTCTCCTGTATTTGCATCCTATATTGTTTTGCCAGGAAATTTGCCATCATCTCAACTTGTTATCCCATAACTTGCAAGTTTGGAAAGAAATGATAGAGTTATTGTCAAACTAGCAATGTTTTTGAATCATTACGAGCTGAGAAGATAGGGCAGAGCACCACCAAACGATAGGCAACAAATGGAAAGAAGCATCAACTTTGGAGGTTCAAATTCAACATTTGCAGACTGTTGATTTTACAAAACCATTGATCAATCAATTGGATGTTCCTATTCCATCAAAGACACATGAAGTAGTGACATGACTTGAGTCGAGACCTGACCGCGATGGGCATCCCAAACCACAAAGGATCGAGAGACCCCTTAGCATTCTACCATAAGCATAATCCATACATAATCAAAGTGCGGAAGATATAATGAAATTCAAGGGAGACTTTTAGTACAAACTGTGTCAACAAAATATGACCATACATCACTCAAATACTGTCTATGAAGCCTTTATTGAAAACTAACTGTCTAGGCTTGGATAAAGCCTGCGGTTGGACCATAAACTGAATTAGACAAACATATGAATAATCTGCCTTCTGGAAGATGGATGGCTCACCAACTCTATCATTATCCCATGTGATCAACTGATGTGATGGACCCCGAGACTAAACTTTGAAACTTGTAGATACGGGGTTACTACTCGAAAGTATAGGTATGTAGAATAATTCAAAAATAACATATATTCTTATACAACATAAGTGAGAGCATTTTATAAAGCAGTTTAGTATACCATAAATGAAAACACATAGGCAAAATTTGATGAGCTTCAAAACATTTTCTTGTAATCACAAATCAACTATTTTCTTTACTTTTGAGCAAGATGGGTCACCCTACACACGTACTAATCCATGGGCTATGTGGATTCCTCCCTTAGCCTAGAGGCCAAGCCCCCAATTTGAGTTTGCCGCAAGAATTGGGGAAGATCATACATACTACGCCATAAGGTTGTCGCCAGCGTACAATCTCTATTTTGGGACGTAATAAACTCATATCGGGAAAACACGATTTTGGGCTATGAGTTATCTAAACTCAAGCCTTATTTAGGCGACCATCTCACTCTCCTTAAGCCAATTTTTAGTCCTTTAAAATCATGCCTCATTCTTAAAACATTTCTTCCTTTCATAATTAAGGGAATTTTGTAATAGGTATCGTCATACCTAGACTTGAAAGCCATATCGTATAGAAACCATGGCCCTTCTCATTCAAAATGATGCAAATAATCACCAAAAAGATTTAAAAATCACAAGAGAGTTCTCATTTTAACAACACATGAAAACTTATGTAAACACACTCTCTTTTCAAGACTTATACATGCGGTGGCCAATTCAATCATTTAATTCATGCATTATCTCCATTAGGACATAAGAGCCTTTAGAACATGAATAGCCTCCTTAAAACATATGAAACAACAAAGTATTATTGACCAAGTGGAATTTAAGACTCAAGAAGCATCATCATTCATAAAGTAGCCCCAACATTTAGTTATACATAAATCTCACGACCAAAAAAGGGCTTAAAAGTCATGCTCTCAAATCCAATTAACAATTCATAACATGCAAAGACCACAAATTTCATCATGGGAAACGGAATTTCACAAGTCTTATTCATAAATCACTTCCCGAACTCAAATCATGCATGCACAAGACTATAAATCAAGTTTATAGAAAAACCCCATGATACTTATGTACTTTCATCAAATTGCATTCATGATGCATGCTCTTAAAATAATTTCTCAAAACTCATTACATATATATATATGTATAACTTTAAAACTTGTTAAAATCGTAAAACCTATGCCCATGAGATTTAGGATATCCCCACGTACCTTTTGACGGGGAAAATTGAAGAGGACATAAAGATATTTGCTCTTGGAGGTCAAAATCTTCAAACCCTAGGTGGTTTCTCCTCTCTTATTGAAGGAAAGATGATTAGGGATTTTGTGAGGTGAAAATAATATGTTAAAGGCTTAATATTCGTCCAAAGAGGGTTAGGAATGGTTATGGGATGATAAATGTCCTTTATGCCCTTAAAGTAAATCAAACAGAACACTTTTTGACGCCCCAAAATGGATTTATGTACCATGGACAATGCAAACCATAGGTTTTGCTTTGTATGACCATAGCCTATCTGAGGCAGTGTGTATTGGTGATTGGTGTGCGACGCATGACCATAGGACACCCTGGATAGTGCCTCATTCAAACACTCATAACATTTGATCCAGACTCGAATTGAAGAACGGTCAGAGGTGTTAGAAAGAAGGCTCGAATGGCTTTAATTTGTATATTGGAGGCCAAATATCTCTTCATATTCAACTAGAAATGTTCGCTGGAAGTTGACCTATGCAAAATTGTCAACTAAAAGTCAATCGATGGGAAAGTGCTCAACTTAACTTTTAAGCTAGGAGATTTTTATGGTGTATATTCATATCCAAGGATGTTTACACACTAAGGAAGTGTCATTAACACTTATATCTAAGTAGCAACCATTGGGTTTTGTTCTATAAATATAGGAAAGACGGTTCAACTTTAGCCCAAAAGTTCAGGCTGTTACATTATCTCCCCTTGGAATCATTTATCCCCGAATGATGGGTAGGAACTTGTTGAATATATAAAAGTATTAAATAAAGAATGTAACCTCTCATTGAACATTATTTCTCAACAAAATATGCAAGGCATCAAAAGAGTTTCATGCCCTTAGTGAATCGTGTAAGCACGAAGCGCTAAATAATAAGAATTGACATAGAGATGACCTTGCACATGAGCTCTATGGATCATAGTCATCACAACATAAGGCATGTGTTTATTTGGTGATCATAGGCCTGATTTAAATTGGTACTAATAATGAAATGAGATTTTGTGGGAGATAGGAATAGAAGCATTCTCTACCTTGCAAGATACAATGAATAAACCTTAAACTTAGGGACACTAATCGTCTATGCCCCAAACAATAAATAACATAATTCATCATTTCTATCCTACAATTCTCCCATCACACATCTAATCCTAAGAGTTTGAGTCCCACTGCATAGTACTTCTATTTGAAGCCCAATTTGAAGAAAAGAGGTGCTACTTTAAGCTATGGGACTCCACACCCTACATCCGTTAAGAATATTACTTCACCTTATCATCATAATAGGACACCCTCAAGTCTTAAATCAAGGAGTACCAACCACAAAAAACATTGGTTTACGTTTTCATCAATCACGACATTAAATATATCATTACTATACCCACTTAATGGATCTCCCCACTAAGACCAGCAAATTCAGTCACTCTTACCAAGATTTTTGCCACATATCTCCTTCCTAACTATTTTACACAACAAAAGTTCATCTCCTTCTTTCCCCCTCCGCCTGTAACCTTAGCTCATGAAATCACATCAAAATTTTCACATTCAAGAACAAATACTCCCCTACCTAAGACATTACTATGCTTCCACAACCACTAACATACTAACATAAGGAGTTTCATTAAGGAACCATAGCACAAGCACCAAGAATGGGAGTATCACTATTTAATTAGAGCTTATACTTATTGCACTACTCAAGGTGGATGACCTTTTTTAAGACAACCTCGATCTAATACCACTTGTTAGAGTACGTGCCCTACTGATTATCTTATTTTTACCTAAATATTGCCAATCAATAGAAAAGGTTGACTAACATGTTCCGAACTAGCTAAAACAATAAGAAAATAACAAAGTGGATTTTTACGTGGAAAACATCGGGCTCAAAAAGGTGTAAAAAACACAACCTGTACCTCTACAGGATTTAACCCCAACTTCACTACATAACAATGAGCCTCAACAACAACTTATTACAAAACTCTTGTAACCTAAGAATTATGAACTCTAATTCCTATAACCTAACAACTAGGAATTATAAAATCTAATTCCGAACTACACACACACCACCCAAGGTATGTGTTCCCAAACTCTCTGAGTTATCCCCCACTCGAAGACCGTTCGCTAGTTCAATTTATCACACACTGAAACTAATATTACATCAATAATTTAACACAATGAACAACTCCTAACAATCAACACTACAACTCTTATCCAGATTCTATATTAGGACTAGGTTCTTCAATGTGTTTCTTCTGTGATTGGGTAGCATTTCTTAAAGTCAATCTATCCATTTCCCTTTTCTATTTTTTTAAGTGCGTAAATGATTATGTGAATCACTTTCTCTATTTAACAGCAACTCTTCAAAGTCCTTTATGTCATTAATCTTCTATCTTCAGTTGGACTCTTCAACTCATTAGAGTTTGTTGTTAAGTCAATGTCCATCTTTAAGTCACACTCCTTATCTGAGTGAAACTCTTTCTTTCACTTGTCTTCACGTCTAGTGCTCAAACACCACTTCTTTAAGTTTCAGAATCTTCTCCTTCTACACGTAGGACTCTTCAGGATATGCTCAAAAGTAAAACTCTTTCTTCACATAGGACTCCTTTTTCAACGTAACTTTATTTCCCTTATTATCAAGTGTTTGAATCAAATTCAACTTGTTCTATTATCCACGTGATGAGTAAGTTGAATTTTCCAGTTGCACCAATTTAACTAATTTTAATTCTTAATCATTTATATCGTGGACTTGAACTCTTGAACTTGTCAGATCAGTGGAACACATATATCAACTAATTTCATTCATATTGTCATTCATCAAAACCACAAGGTTCCAACATCAATGTTATGTTATCAGATGAGATGAAGTTGGAAAGACTTTTGATAATCAACATATAAGTGTCAAAGTTTTTCCTTTTGTATTAATTCTTGTGGGTTATGTGATATAGGATTTTGAAGGGTTGGGGTGGGTGGCTCCTCAACTTAGGGACTTGTTATAGATACACTCATAGTACAAGAACTAGGACATATATAAAGTAATATGTGTAGAAATAAAGTAAATAAAAGACACAATTTTTTTTACGTGAAAACTCCTTGCTCAAGGGAGAAAAACCACGACCTGCCTCCACGATTTCTAAGATCTCAAGCAACTTCTTGAATACAAACTCCAAGGATTAACCTCCTAATCCTTTGTCTCCTAGAAATAACTCTATTACAAGGAAACACAAGCAGTAGTGTTACTGCTTCAACCTCTAGCTAACTCTAATCGGATACCATAAGCTAACTCTAGCCTGGACAATCACCTAATTCTAGATGATTAAAAAGAGAAAGGTTTTCACCTCAAAACCTACTTCAATCGTAAGTAAATATAGGAAAACATTTAAGATCAAAATGCAAAGACTCAAGTAAAACAAGGATATAAAAATACAAATCGATGAACAATCAATTCCCTATTTCACAATGCATTCTTTGATTCGCATCTTCAAAAGATATTTAGTTGTGAGAATATGAAAGTGTTGGTTTTCTTGTTAAGGAAGATGAGCAATATATATTATGACAGAAGAAAACCTAGGAGAGATCCCATTGGTTGAGACAAAAAGTTACCAATCATCAAAACTAAGGACTTAACAATTTTCCCTTTTTGATGCTGACAAACTCATACAAGCATTCTGCATCTTCAAAATATCGACACACAGCACAGTCTACACCTCAACAATACACCACAAGCCACAAGGCCATGTCAAACTAGTTTTCCCAACTAATTACCATTATAACTGATACCTATAAGCATATAGGCATCCTACACCTTATTCCCCCTATCTATGAGCATCAAGTTTCCCATGAGTTAGAGAACTCCTATCTTCATCAACACAACATGAACCAGATATATCCCAACCTTCCCAACCTTTCTAAGACAATACAAACTACCTCACATTTCCCCCTTTTAGAATCATCAAAGAGGTCAAGCAGTAAACCAAGCATAAATAAGCATATATGTTAATTCATGGATATTGAAGCAACACTAACATGAGCAAGAAAAGATCAGATAGAATTACAAGAGGTGATAGCACAAGTAAAGTTTCATCCATAGAACAGTACCAAAAACCATTCAAAAAAAACAACCATTAAAAGTCAAAACGACAATATCATGTACACATCAAAGACAAAAAAGATGAGAAAAACAAATTTAACTAGGCTAAAAGAGAAGGACTAAAGGGACCAGTGGTGGAAAAGATTTAGGAAGAATCACCAGGAGCTTGATTCCTCTATCCAAGGAGTAATTTCAATATTTCACCTTCTTCATCATGAGACTTGAGAATTTGTTGTGTCAATTCTTTGTTCATTATAGTCAAGGCTTCCATTCTGGCTTCTGGATTTTTCACCCTCTCAGGCAACATTTTCATTTCTCAACTTTATAATTAAATGGGTGCCCTCTTCTCCTCCTTTTACTGAAGTAGACACCTATTTTTCTAAGCCATCTTTTACCTTTCCACATTTAACATCAAATTATACAAATACTCTGTTCAGCCAAAGACCATGAGCCAACCCATATTCACAATCTTTTGTGGTTATGACTCTATTAATGTGTTCCATGAAAATTATAGAAAGGTTCACTCTCTAATATGTAGATAGAACTTCTATGAGGTATAGGTAGGGACTAGTCACAGTAATTCCTTATTATGATCTAGGAAGTAGTACCCAAATCAGAAGCCCAAACAACAATCAAAATCCTCTCTTGAGATTCCCTTTGTCAAAATTTTAAGTGTTTGAGTCATCAAGTGCACCAAAAATTTTAAGAAAATCAGTAGACCCTTCCTCTGATTATATGTACCTTATTCCTTCAATAGGATCACCAAGGATTTCAAAAAGTGTATATTCATTTTATCCCATAACCACACCATTGACCTGTGAGGTTAGATACAAGACATCTTCAGAAATTTTCAAGTTATGATAAAACATCCTTACTTCTTCCTCATACAAATAAGGAACGACTAATTCTAATAATTTCTCCCAATTCTAAAACTTTACCAAGTCAATTAACTCTCTTATTTTTGGCATATCAACCATAACAGAATCAAAACTCATCTACTTACAAATGAAACAACCACTCGCTTTGAGGGCCTGGCTAATTTGGAGCTGGGACCTGGTCCCTTATCAATAACCTTTTCTAATCCATTTCTCTTGCCAGTGATAGTAGACACTGGTTCCATAACTAACATCCCCTTTCTTTTCTTTAGAGATGCATTCCCTTTTCTTTTCACGTTCTCATTTGCACAAGAAGTGTATTTCTCACTGTCAAAATCAAGTGACTCATCTTCATAGTCACTCAATCCTTCAAACATGCACTCAATTTCACTATCCTCACTATCATTGAATAGGCTCTCAGTATTGTCTTCTGATTCTTCAATGTGTACTGACCTTTTAACACCCAATTTGACTATGGCAATTTTGCTTTTCTCTTACATTCCTCTTTTTTCAATGCTTTCCTTGCTAGCTCTATTGTTTCCTGATATATAAATAATGGGATATAGTACCTCATCATCCTCATTAGTTCTTTGAAAAAGGTCATTCTAACTCCTAGTGGAGAAGGTTGGAGAGAGAGGTTCCTATCTGAAAGGTTTACTACATGAGGATATCTGACTTTGAGCTTCTATCTTCTTACTACTGGCTGAACAAATGCCCCTTTTGGAGTTGGATGGTATGAGAAGATGAGAGGAGAAAAATCATTGAATGTTTAGGGAACTAATGAGATAGAGAATTGGTTTATTTTTTAAAAAAGGATGGAAAAAATGATCTAAATTTTTCTTTATATAAGGCATGAGAAAATGGTTGAGATCAAAAGATTTGAAGACTTTGATTTGACGTGTACTGTTAGATGGATGCGTCTGTTGGACTTAAAGTACAAGAGTCAGCCCTTTTTTTGAAAAAGTTAGGGAAGTGATGTGGCACAGTCATTAAATATTTGAAATGGTCTTTATTTAGGAATAACAAGTGATACTAACCTTACTAGGGACCTGTCCCCCGAGAAATGTCTAAACTTAACTATTGTGTGAGTTCTCACCCCGCTTTTCATATCTCCTCCTCTTTTCCATGGGTGTATATCTGCAAAGATATGAGACTGAATTAGACAAGTAGGACATTATCCAACAAGTATACATGCTTACTAGTTGATAGTCGTGCCAAGAGAATTATGAGATTAATCAGTCATCAATTAGATCTCATTACCTCTGTTCTTTCTTATTCTAGTCAACCATTTTTCTACTAACTTTCTTCAAGGATATAGTGGATATAGGTCCTTTAGGACTATAGGAAGATCAATTTGTAACCCAAACTTACATCATCACCAGTATTAGTAATTTTAACTCTTTGATATTATTACCTGGGAGAGATTGCCTCCATTAAAGGTCTTCAGCAATAGGTGACCTTCAAGTTTTCAATTTTATAATCTGAGTAGCCATTATCATCTTTTTTGGTTGCCTTCTCTTACCTATCCCTATATCATGGATCGGTTATTAGACTTGGGAATCCATTTTAGTGTTGGTTCCCAATAAGTAGATAAAGGAAAGATCAGCTTTTTTTTTGGTCCAGCTAGGCAAGTTTTCCATTTTTATTCTTGAGGCAGTAAAATCCCTTATTCATCTCTAAGTTGGAGCCCTAGATGGATAAATTTCTCTTATGTGACCATCCTATCCACATTGGAAATATAGAGGAGTATCTTTTCCCTTTGTAATCATTATAAGAGAGAATATCCTGAGCCTTGGCCGTTTGACAGTGATATTCTGAGCTTTTCCTATTGCTCGAACTTTGGCTGGTAAAATGAGTTGGACCCTGTGATGGAGTAGTCCACTTGAGATCTTTCTCAAGCTCTATCTTCACCCGAACTAGTCACTTTTCAAGCATTAGGTTTATTTGAAGTGAAGTAGTCATGTTGGCCTTAGTTTGAATCAATTCTTCTTCTAGCTGAAATTGTATCCTGCTTTCTATACCTTTTCCCTTGTAATTTTGTTTGGTGATTTTGTATAGTCTTGTATTCAGAAGATTATTCTCATAGGAGAGATTCTGTAAAGTAGCTTGATTCTCAACAACTTGTACACTTAACTCCACCATTTTTTCTTCATATTTAACTAGATCTTCCTTTAGCTTTGCCTTCTTATTTGTGAGTTCAACTACTTGTACACTCAGTTCCACCACTTCTTACTCATATTTTTCTAAGGATTCCTTTAGAATTTCTTTGTCCTTAGCAAGATCATCAAGTGAATCAAGAAACACAGATGCAATAGATCTCAGTTTACTGAGGAAGTAATCAGTTGTTCTCACCATTCTCAGTATCTGCCATCAAAGGAAAAAGTGAGTCAAAGACTGATACTTCATCATTTATTACCACCATGGAATTATCTTCTCCTTGTTCTAAATCCTCAGAGTCACTTGAAGAATCACCCCAACAAGTGGCCAATACTTGATTGGCAATCTTGTCAGCTTCAGTCGTCTTACCATACTATATCGGAACCTAGTCCTTGACTTTCTCTTTCCCTTTAATTTGCTTAGCATAATCCTTATGCTCTATCTTATGCATAGGAAGGTCCTTGATATAGTCATTGAACTTGCCACATTTTTGACATGTGTCACTTGCCTTACCTTCCTTGAAAAGTTTGTTGGACTCTCCCCTCTTAGTGATAGCTCCTAATTTCCTCAAGGCTTTGAGAACTCCTTTTGCAATATAAGTTGTCTCCTCATCTTCAGCATATGAGGTATCCTTTGCATCCTTTAGAACTAAATTTTTTCCAACCTTGGGCTCAACTTTTAACTTTCCAAAATTCTTCAGGAATTCATAGGTTTTGAGGTTTCCTATAAGTTCATCCATGGCCATCCTAATTAGATCCCTGGCTTAAGAGAGATAGAATCTATTTTTCTTTCCCATCTTTTAGGAAGATTTCTTAAGATCTTCCTGACCTACTTGTGTGATGGAATAACCTCACCCAGGTAGTGCAGCTCATTTGTCACAATAGTGAATCTAGTGTACATCTCTTAAATGAATTCTCCTTCCTGCATAGTAAAGGTCTCATATTGACTTGTCAGCAGGTCCTCCTTGGATTTCTTAACTTGAGTAGTTCCTTCATGGTCTATATGAAGTGTAACTCCTTGAGTATGTACCCCGGACGCTACAGGGTGCTTACGATCCCAAGGGACCACAAGCTAATCCATGAATGGTACCATCTATGATCACTAAATAATAATAATGAAATAATGAAAAAATTAGGCTGAACTGCCATAAGGTTCATAATCTGAATACTATAATAATAACATTTGATAAAAACATCTAAAATCTAAATAATGTCTGAACTAGTCTAGTCTGAAAAGCCTCTAACTGAACTGTCTGAATGTGGAGTTAATAGGACAAGCCCCTAACTAACTACGTCTAATAAAATGTTGAATCTACTGAAATACTGAAATAAAAGAATATCCTTGATATATGATGACTCACTACTGAATTTGCTATTGCTGACAGAATCTGTCCAAGAGCGGTCAGGAACCTAAGTTTCTGAACCTATGATATAAGACATACTAGCGCAAAGAGAAAGTATGCTTCAGTATGTGGAATGTACTGGTACGTTAGATAAGGTAAGTCTAAATGCAAGTGTTCATATGTATGAATAGTAACTACCTAAAAGATATAGAGTAACTGAATATGATAGTAAATGGATAACTGATATTGCTGTAAATACTGATTATGCAATACTGTACATACACATGTATATTGTATTTGAGACTTTACTGAAGCTAAGTACTGATTTCTGATAACTAAGTAACTGATATCTGAAGTTACTGATAACTGAGTTACTATAAGACCCCGTATAGTTTATGTCAGTTAAGAGAGTAAAGATTTTTGGAATAGTTTTAAAGTATTTCTCCCTACTAGTTAAAGTAAAAGATTAATAGAAAAGCTTTTAGAAAACTAAGTGTAAAGGATCACAAATTTATTCAAATTATGCTTTACAAAAAGATATTAGTTATAGATTTTAGCTTACAGATTTCTGATTTAAGAGTGAGTCCTTTCTACACTTAGACAGTATGATTTACAGAGAGAATACAAGTATAGCTTTTAGTAATAAATGTTATGGCTCACGAGATTTATAAGGTATGTTTTGCTTCTTATTGTTTCATAATTTAGTATTTTAGATATTCCAGATTATGTAAGTCATTTACATTTAGCATGCACTGTTTTATAAGTTATGATGATGAGATGATGTTTTACTTATGCATATCACCCCCATAAACTCAGTACATCCTCAAAGTACTGATCCACATATAAGTCTATGTGCTACATTGTCTCATAATGTAGGTTCAGCTGTTTAGTATTAGCAGCGTGAGTAGTTCGAGCATCTCCATCTGCATAAGACAGTTGGTGAGTCCTCATAATTTGGGGACTTATTCATTCGGATTTTGTAGCTTATCATTTTATAAGATTTAGCATTCTTATCAAACAGTTTGAGTTATCTGGGGGTTTGTACCAGCGACTCTCTAGTTATTAGTAGTAAAGGCTTGTCAGACTGCTAGTTTTGATTCAAATTATTTAGTATTGATGTTTTAGACATTACTCTTAGTTATATCAGTCAGCTTCTGCATTCAGTATGACTTTTATGTCAATATTTTCATTATTATGAGATTTAGGTTCAATAGTATACAGACAGGGTTAGCATAAGGCTACTCGTAGTCTTGAGCACAGTGTGATGTTCTGGGACCAGGTTTCAGGGTGTTACAAACTTGGTATTAGAGCCTAGGGTTCATAAGAGTCCTAGGGAGTCAGACAAGCCGTGTTACGTAGAGTCTTGATCATGGGTGTGAAGTGCACCACATTTATGAGCAAGAGGCTAAGGGATGTTCTTAGGAAATCTTCTTTTTATTTCATGATCTATCGTGCTTACAGTATCTCTATCTGCTTTTGAATCATGATTTCATGTGATAGTTATTGAATATACCTCATCGTCGAGCTAACGCCTGCAGAAATGGTAACTAAACACCCCAGTCCGTAGATCCTTTGAATGAAAATGTATACCATGATGAGTTTAAGGTTGCCTTTCAGGCGTTGGCCCAATCTATGATTGCCATTGTTTAGGGAAACTATCAGAATCAGGCTACAGTCCTACTTCAGTAGAATGATCACTTGGCAGTATCTAGAATCAGAGATTTTATGTGAATGAATCCACCAGAGTTCTTTAGGTCGAATGCAGGTAAAGATCCATAATTTTATTCAGATGAGGTGAAGATGATTACCCAGATTATGCATGTTTCTGAGGAGGAGGGTGTAGAGATAGTATCTTATAAATTGAAGGATGTAGATTATGATTGGGTGGTTATATGGAGGAATAGTATAGGTGAGAATGCAGCTCCTATGAGTTGGCAGGTGTTTCAGGATGCTTTTCTAGATAGGTTCTTCCCGCGTGAAATGAGAGAAGATAAGATAGAGGAGTTCATGAATTTGAGGTAGGGTTTGATGACAGTGAAAGAGTACTACCTTAAGTTCAACCAGTTGTCTAAGTATGCCCCTGATACGATGCCCAATCCTAGGGAAAGTATGAGTAAGTTTGATACTAGATTATCTAGCTTGGTTGTCAAGGAGTGTAGGATTATCATGCTTATTGGAGACATAAATCTTGCTAGATTGATGATTCAAGCTCAGCAGATTGAGGTAGAGAAGTTAAAGGGAAGAAAGAGAGGATATAAGAAAGCTAGAACAGGGCAATTTGAGTGTGGACAGGCTAGATCTCAAGGAGGAAATCATTTACAGTTTCAGAATTATTCATCTATGCCAATACCATCTTCAGCTAGTGCTCCTACACCTAGAGGTAGACAAGAGTAGTAGGTTAAGTCTTCTATGTCCAAATCTCAGAATAGTGTGAGTGGTAGGCCTAGTTATCTTCCATGTTCTAAGTATGGTAGGACTCGTCCTAGTGAGTGATTGGTAGGGTGAAAGTGTTGTTTTGGTTATGGTAAGTCGGGTTATGGTATTAGAGATTGTCCGCATGCTAAGTAGGGAAACAGAGATATTTGTCCTCAGACCCAGACTACTAGTGCACCAGCTCCCGTAGGTCGCCCAGTCCCTCCTCAGGGTGCATCATTCAGTATCGGTGGCGGTCAGTGCCAGAATTAGTTTTATGCTTTACCATCCCATGGGGAGTAGGAGGATTCACCAGATGTTGTTATCGGTATGCTTTATGTCTGTCATCTTGATATCTATGTATTGTTGGACCCTGGGTCGAGTTTCTCTTATATGACCCCATTAGTTACGGTGAATTTTGAGATAAGTTCTGAAAAGATCCCTGAGCCCTTCTTGGTTTCTACCCCTGTAGGTAAGTCAATTGTTGCTAAACAGATCTATAGAACGTGTCCTATCACTTTTCTTCATAAAGTCATGTTAGCAAACTTGGTAGATTAAGATATGGTTGACTTTGATCTTATTATTGGTATGGATTGTCTCCATTCTTGTTATGCTTCTATAGATTGTCGCACCCGGGTGGTGAAGTTTCAGTTTCCAGATGAGCTAGTCTTTGAGTGGTCTGCTAATTCAGTATCTCCCAAAAGTCATTTCATATCTTATCTCAAGGTCTGGAAGTTGATTTTTAAAGGGTGTATCTATCATCTTGTTTGAGTCAAAGACACTAAGTCTGAGACTCTTCAGTAAGTCACTGTAGTTAATGAGTTTCCTAATATTTTCCCAGAAGATTTACCAGGAGTACCTCCCGATAGGGAAATAGAATTTCATAAGGCCTAGTATTTCTCAATGAGGCGCTCTTGTCCTATTCGTGTGAAAGAAAGATGGTTCTTTGCGTATGTGCATTGACTATCGTCAGTTAAATAAAGTTACCATCAAAAACAAATATTCTCTTCCTAGAATTGATGACTTATTTGACCAACTCAATGGTGCAAGTTATTTCTCAAAGATAGACCTTAGATTCGGCTATCATCAGCTTAAAATAAGTGAATGTGATATTCTAAAGACAGCCTTCAGAACCCATTATGGTCATTTTGAGTTTCTAGTCATGTCCATCGGACTAACCAATGCCCCAATAGCTTTCATAGACTTGATAAATAAAGTGTTCAAACAATATTTAGACATGTTTGTCATAGTCTTTATCGATGATATGCTTGTATACTCTCGTAGTGAGAACGATCATGCAGGCTATCTTAGTGCTACAGACTCTTAGAGATCATTAGTTGTTCGCCAAATTCAGTAAATGTGAATTTTGGCTAAGGTCAGTAGCTTTCCTTGGTCATATTATTTCCAGTAAGGGTATTAGAGTTTATCCTCAAAAGACAAAAGCCATAAGAAATTGGCCTAGACTAATCTCTCCATCATACATTAGGAGTTTCTTGGGTTTAGCTGGCTATTACAGACATTTTGTTGAGGGTTTCTCATCGATTGCATCTCCTATGTCTAGATTAACCCAGAAGAAAGTTAAGTTTCAGTCATCATATTCCTGCGAGAAGAGTCTTCAGGAGTTGAAGACTCGACTTACTTCAACCCCAGTGTTAGCATTAACTGATGGTACAGATGGCTTTGTGGTGTATTGCGATGCTTTCAGAGTAGCTTATTCCTCTAGACAGCTTAAGCCTCATAAAAATAATTACCCAACCCATGATCTTAAGTTAGCTGTTGTTGTGTTTTCTTTGAAAATCTTGAGACATTATTTTTATGGGGTGCTTGTTGATGTGTTCACGAATCACAAAAGCTTGCAGTATGTGTTTACTCAGAAAGAGTTGAATCTTCATTAGAGAAGGTGGTTAGAATTGCTGAAAGATTATGATATGAGTGTGTTGTATAATCTGGGAAAGGCCAATGTAGTGGCAGACGCCCTTAGTATATTGTCTATGGGCAGTTTTGTTCATATGGAGAATGATAAAAAGGATTTAGTTTGGGAAGTGCACCGGTTAGCTAGATTGAGTGTGAGATTAGTTGATTCAGCTGAAGGGAATGTTTGGGTTCAGAGTAGTTTTGAATCTTCCCTAGTTTCAGAAGTGAAGGAAAAACAAGATAAGGATTCTAGTTTGGTCAAACTGAAGGAGTCGATTAAATACCAAAAGGTAGAGGTTTTATCACAAGGGGGAGATGGTGTGTTGAGATACTAGAGTAGACTGTGTGTGCCATGTGTTGATGATTTGAGGAAGCGGATTATGGCGGAAGTGCATGGTGCATGTTATTCTATTCATCCTGGTGCTTCCAAGATGTACCGCGACTTGCAGAAAATCTATTTGTGGAGTGGTATGAAGAGAGATATAGAAGAGTTCATGGTTAAGTATGCAATATGTCAATAGGTTAAGGAAGAGCACCAAAAACTTGGTGGTACATTGCAAGAGTTTTGTATCCCCACTTGGAAGTTGGAAGAGGTGAATATGGACTTTGTGACTGGTTTACCCCATTCGCATCGTCAACATGATTCAATTTGGGTTATTGTAAATAGATTGACTAAGTCAGCCCATTTTGTGCCAGTTCACATGTCCTATATGGCTGAAGATTATGCTATGTTATATATCTGAGAGATGGTTAGATTGTATGGAGTTCCTTTGTCCATCATCTCAGATAGGGGTACTAAGTTTACCTCTTAGTTTTGGAGAGCCTTTTAGAAGGGTCTTGGTACCTTAGTTCATCTGAGCTCATCTTTTCATCCACAGATAGATGGTTAGGCAGAAAGGACCATTCAAACTTTAGAGGATATGTTGAGGGCATGTGTTTTTTATTTCAAAGAAAGTTGGAATGAGCATTTACCATTGATTGAGTTCACTTATAATAACAGTTATCATGCTAGTATTCAGATGGCTCTGTTTGAGGATCTTTATAGGAGAAGGTGTAGATCGCCAGTTGGTTGGTTCGAAGTGGGTAAGGCCACTTTGATTGGGCCAGACATGGTGTTTAAAGCCATGGAGAAAGCTTAGTTGATTAGAGAACGATTGAAAGTAGCTCAGAGTCGTTAGAAATCCTATGCAGACATAAGAAGAAGATATCTTAAGTTTGAGGTTGGTGATCTTGTGTATTTGAAAGTTTCACCCATGAAGGGGGTGAAGAGATTCGGGAAAAAGGGAAAGCTTAGTCCCCGATATGTAGGCCCCTTCCATATTTTGAGTAATGTTGGGAAGTTAGTGTATGAGCTCGAGCTACCCATAGATTTATCCTCAGTTTATCCAGTACTTCATGTGTCCTTGTTAAAGAAAAGCATGGATGATTCAGCAGTGGTAGTTCCTCTAGAAAGCATTAATATTAAGAATAGCCTCTCTTACGAAGAAGTTCCAGTAGATATTATTGATCATCATATCTTTAGACTAAGGAATAAATAAGTTCCCTTGGTCAAAATTCTGTGGCGAAATCAGTCCGTTGAGGGTGCTACTTAGGAAACAGAAGCAAACATGAGTACCAAGTATTCTCATCTCTTCTCCACGAACTCAGATTCAACCAAATGTAATGGTTTTCCTTCATTCACTTTTTTTCTAGTCTCAGACTCAGCCATATGGCTATTCTCATGTAAACTCATGCACTTATAGATCAGTTCAGTAAGCTCATTATGTTGAGAATCAGTTATTCAGTTTATTTCAGTTGTGCATGATAGATTATATCCTCCGATCCCTTAGTATTTTTAGTTTAACTATCCACATTCAAGGAAGAATGTCCCAAGGAGGAGATATTGTAATACTCCAAACTTTTCCTAGCTTAAATTAATCCCTATAATGTTAAGGGATATCTTTCAAAATGAATAATATTGATTTCCTATAGAATTTTCCAGATTTATACCTTCCATTGTGGGGGAAATTTAATGAGCTTTCCATCGATACCAAATTCTCCAAAATCTGACACTCGGTGAAGGAGTTAGAGCATTTTTAGTAAAACAGTGAGCCACCTAGGCACTTGGCACGTCGCAGCGATAGGCAAATTGATAATCGTCAAATTCTAGTGTCCCTCCACGATATCCCCACATTGTGGACAAGTCCAATTTCCCATAGTCCCATTCAAGTAGCCCAACGCAATGTTAGCGCATCGTGCCAAAGGCCAAATTGGCATTTCAATAGGGCACCGCGATGGTGGTGCATCGTATTGAAGTTCCAAGTCCCAATTGTCAAAATCCAGTGGGACGACATGATATCTCCGCGTCGCGGAGGTTTCCCATTTCCCAATTGTCGATTTCTAGTGATACACCACGATAGTGGCGCGGTTTGGAATCTTTGATTCTCTACTACGCCATTGGGCCATTGAAAGGGCCAATGCTTATATACTTCCTTATTTTACAACTCCTATTTCTGCGTATTAAAGGGCCAATGCTTATATACTTCATACGTATTCAAGTTTATTCTCAACTTTTTGTAAGTAAGTAACAGCTTCACTCTATGATTCGAGTCATCCCTTTGTAATCTATGGACTTCAGTCTTATATTGAATTGCTTATGATAAATATGAACTCATGTTTCAGAGTATGACCAATTTTTTTGAACTCATGCTACTGTTGAATTCGCATTATATCATTTATGTCCTCAGTTTAGATCATTTTAATGAATCCATGCCTTTGACATTCTGTTCCTCAGGCCTCAGTTTAGTGTTAAAGTTATATATAGTAGTCTTTCATTTTCAGGTCCTTATGTGTTATCCCTTCAGTAACCTCTTTCTATGCCAAGATAGTAGTGATGATAATAGATAACAATGATTTAGATGAGAGGGATTTGACAACCCTCATTAAGAAAGATCAATTATACTTTTCTATCTAAGGGTAAACTGTTAAGTAAGATTGAGGCCAAGTCTTTGGTACCTATCATAGTTAGTAGAGAATTATGGGTATGTTTTCTTAAGAATAATGCAAGAAAACTATTGTTGATAGAGGTTTAGAGAATATGAAAAGTATGTCTTTATATGTATTTGCCTTGAAGTTATATGTGGGTATAAAGATAGGCTTGAATGTCATGTTGGGATGTAAGTGGAGGAATGCAATATACGCTAGTGAATCCATAGTAAGAGTTCAGAGTTGGTTATTGAAGTGGTAAAGCACATTATTCTTAGAGAGTGAGCTCTAAGAGAGACATAGAAGATTGAAGCATGTTGTTTAGACTAGTATTGTGGCGTGGCATGTTGTACCGTGTGATCTCGAGTTAGGCTTGATCATGGTGAGAAGACTTAGATCAATTTTGACATTAGTAGAATGAATTATGAATTGCCATGTGAAAATTAGGAGTTGAATCAATGAATATGGTATTTAAGGGGAACAATATAGTTGAGGGAATAATTGAGAAGTGTTGCTAATTTTAAAGGTAAGGAGTTGCATTGCGAAAGACCTAGTAATTCTATCCTAGCATACAATTTATAGGCCTATGTTCCAAGTTATAGAGTTGTATCAATGATGTGATTCCTTATTTAGATGTCTTGTCTAGATCATGCCCAAGATTCTTTGCTCCCTAATGTTACTAAAACTTCTTTAGAAAGAGTGTTGAAGAGCTACACTAGTTAGGTATAAATTTCCAATATAATTCAGTCAGTATAGCCAACAATTCAGTTTAACAGTAAGGCAGACAAGTTCGTGTTGTTTTACACCTTTTCACCCAATCCCACTATCCAAAGTCTCATGCGTATGACCATTCCAAGAGATAATCTATTCCATCCACGTAAATTATAAATTCAGCTTAGTTCATGCATCAGTTTCAAATACTAAGTCATGACTCAATTCATAAGTATCTAGTGTATCATCTCAGTCTTTTCCTAGTATTTCACCCAAATCAGTATCATTCGGGGACGAATGATCCCGGGGGGGGTGTTGTAATACCCTGAGTTTTCATGTCATAAACCTATCATCTTTTTCTTGCAAATTTAGATCTAGCCTAAAGTAATGGTTACTCATAAATTGACACTCTCGTTTCTATCTCAGCCATATCGCTATTTTTCATGAGAATTCATGCACTCGCAGATCAGTTCAGTAGCTCATTATGTTTAAGATTCAGTGATTCAGTTTATTTCAGTTGTGCATGATAACTTATAGCCTCAGATTCCTCAGTGTTTTCAGCTTCATTAGCCACATTTGAGGACGAATGTTCCCAAGGGGGAGATAATGTAATACCCCATATTTTTGGGCTAGTCTTTGAACTATCATTCCTACGTGTATGATTTATACTCCAAGTGATTTTCATGTGAATATATGTTTTATGATCTTTTTACTAGTGTGTGAAATGCTCATGAGGTAAAGAATGTTCATAGAAATCATTTAGAGCTAAGTTGAGCTAAGATCCTTTGATTCGTCCAAAATTCGATATTTGATTCTACAAGGGTCTACTTTAAACATGTATAACTTTTAATATAAATGGAATTTTTCATCCCAAGACCCACCAAATTTTAGATAATTGAATTAGCTTTCCAACGATACCAATTTTTCCAAAATCTGGTTCCTAAGCAAAAAGTTATGGCCATTTTTGTGAGTGAGGCAGTAGAATCGCGCGATTAGCGTGCGACGTACGCCCTATCGCACGCCTCCAATTTGCAGGTTTTGTTTTTGCGTTTTTAAGGGAAAAAAGGTCCTTTTCTTCACCCAAACTCATCCATAAAAGATAATTAAAGCCTTAGGGAGCATTATTTGCCCCTTTAACCGTAATTTCTCTCCAAGCATCCCTCAAGAACAAACCCTAATACCCATTCAAGAAGTTCAAGACTTGATTACAATACCTTCAAGAAAAACCAATAATTTGGTTCCCTAATCCAAGAATCTAAGATTTCAATCTTCCAAGTTCAATAATTCTTCAAGAGATATCAAGAATAAAGTTTCTTTCACAAGTTCATCACTTAAGCTCCAAGATTCAAGCTTTCTTCATCAAATTCAAACTATTATGTGGGCTTTTAAAAAGAATAATTCATTCATTCTTGTCCCCAAAAACATGAATTTTATTAAAGATTAGATGAGTTGCAAGTTAGGGTTTATGCCCAAATTATCTTGTTTTGGGTTTATAAAGTTATAAGTGATTTATGCCTTGAATTGCATTACTATTTTCATATATTTATGCAAGTAATGCAATTTTCCAGATTTTCCAAGTAAGTTTAAGAATGATATTGTGATTCTTGATTTTATTATTTTGGTATTGTTGAAGTATTTTCAAGAAGCATGTTGAGCATGAAGTTTTGTTGTGAATTTGTCATGAGTTTAAAGCATGAATTTTAATCCCAAAGATTAAGTATTGAAATCCTCAAGATCATGTTCTTAAAAGTTTTGATTGTTAAATCCATATCAAGAATGAGTTTGAGTTTTCATGAAGACTATGGCCTTAAGCTTTCCTCTAACAAATTGCTTATCAAGATTTAAAGAAAGTTGATGTTTTGATCCTAAGCTAAGATAGGAATCCACATTATTCATACAGTTTATGATTTAAAGCAAAGAGAAGCACAATTGGTTTTTATTATAAACCCTTGTGTTATTTTAAGGTGGATTTCCCAAAAGTTCTGACCAACAAGTATGGGAGTAGTATTTTGCACCGAGTTGGGTATGATTCCAAGGTCTCATGCCCCAGAACTACATGCCACCATAGGTTTATGATTTTTCCATAGTGGGTTAAGATAGTGATCACTTAAGTTAAGATTCTATTTCGATGGCAAGGGTAGAACAACTCTCCCCAATGTGGGCAAGATGTTGGACTCCATAAAGAATCCTCAAATGATTTATGTCGGTTAGAAGAAACTCCCAAGTCCCTAAGTCCAAAATTTCAAAGCTTCCAAAGTCCCTAAAAGCCTTAAGATAAAGTATTTTCCCTACAAATAATATAAGTGTATACTAAAGCTTTTAGCACTACATTTCAAAAGTCTTATAAATAGAATAAGAGAATAGTTTTAAAAACTACGTGTAAAGGCTCACATACTTCCTCAGACATTGCTTTACTTAAGCCTTAGTCACAGACTTACAATTTTCAGTTCTTAGAAGATAAAGGTGAACCTTTTTCACTAAGTTTACATGATTTACAAATAGAATAGAAGTACATCTTTTAGAACTAAGTGTTATAAATCATGATATTTACATAGCATGTTTTACTACTCATGATATATGATTTCTCAGCTTTCAGTTACTCAAGCCAGTGTGAGTCATTTTTGCTTAGCATGCATTATTTACAAAATATATGTACTTATTTATATATACAGTTACAGTTTTACTTATGTATTCACCCCTATATACTCAGTACATCCTCAAAGTACAGATCCACATATATGTCTATGTGCTACATTATCTCATAATGTAGGTACAATTCATAGCACACATATTATAATCAAACAGGTTGCAGCTTCCAGTTAGTAGGTGATGAGTCCTTTTGATTCAAGGGCTCGAGTCAGTCAGAGTTTGTGTAGCATTTTATTTTCTTCATTCAGTCATGTTGATTCAGGATAGATGGGTCATGTCCCAGTTACCTAAAATCAATACTAGTAGAGGCTTCATAGACAGTCAGTAGAGTTAATGTATTTGATTTCAATTTTGTTTGTAAAAACAGAGTTATAAACATTTTCCTACAGTTGTAGTGATCATATTTAACAAAAGATGTGTATTTCGCCTATTTATTACAGATTTATGTATCTTATTTAGTTGCTCATAAGTTATTCCTATATAAGGGTTAGCTTGGGATCACTTGTGGTCCTAAGCACCGTGTGACGTCTCGAGATAAATTTTCAAGGCGTTACAAAGGGTGTTAGTACCATGCCACGGGTAAAGACAACTACTGTGGAGTCAGTACTAATTAACAGGTGACCCCTGAGATCAGTCCTATCTAGTAGGTGATCCCTGAGTTTGTCAGTCCTATCTAACATGTGACATCTCATGACCTACACTATCTACATAGTTCTGGAACTTAGGGATTGCTTCTAGGGACCCAGTCCTAGCTATCGGGTGTGTCCCCATCCCTAGGCTCGCTCAGTGCAGAATCCTTCTCCCAACTGAAAGAAACTAAACTGATTTCCTAGTTCATACTAGGCTTGACTGAACTGTTACTAATCGAACTGTTTAACTGAGCTGACCTGAGATCACTGAGTTCCATTGACGGACGAAATTCTACTGAATTTTTTCCTGAGTTCTGTAACTTACTGAATTCTACTGATCGTGACATGACTGAGACTATTCTATAATTGACACTGGATCAAGGCAAACAACTAAATTGTTGGAAATTAAACACCCTCAGGACTCGATAACATGATAAGTAAAGCATAACATGATCTTGCAAAGCATAACAAAACACACTTATTCATAATTCATCTATTAAGACATTTCATCAAACACTTCTGCACATACTAACATCTCACAATTTCATCAGTTTATTCACATGAAATTCATAAACTCGTACATAATAGGAATACATACTAATGTCTCATGATTCATTCAATACGGACTTTCATCAAACACTTGACATGCATTAACATGTACTTGAATGAGGATTTCTTGTCAACATGCTATAATGACACTATTTCATTCACGTAGGCATTTTATCAAACATATTGGGAGCATGCTTTGATCATACAATAGTCAATACATCTAATTATCATGTCTAATATTTTAACTTGCAATTTGATGGGTTTATCATGAACATCATGCAAATCATCACATTCTAGGATCAATTCTTGGATCTTGTAATCCAAAACATGAATCAAAACTCAACAACAACATGAACATGAATTTCTATTCAAGTAAATCATGAAAACTCACAAAAATACAATCTTTGTATTTTGAAAATAGATTCTTGGGATTCATGGGTGGAAGGGACCCATGAATAAACATCTAACATATCTTAATGCTTGACTTTAAGAAGATTGATGGTGAAATTCTTGAGGGTTGAATCTTGAATTGAAAATCCTAATGCTTTTTCTTGAGAGAGTTTGAAAGGATGAGAGTATATTTTGGTGAATTAGGGCTATTTTTTTAGTTTATGGCTGAATAAGGGTGGATAAATGACCCTTTTACCCTTTAAAAATTTGGGGCTGGACTGCTGAAATTGCCCCAGTTAGAATGACAAGGGTGCAGCAGGCTCTATTTAGCCGCTCTAGGAAGGGCGCCGCGGTGCTTAAAGCACCTCTATGGCCAGGGCGGCACGGGCTTAACGCCTTTATCTACTAGTTTGGAAATCCAAATAGGCCCTTACCCTTGTCCAAAATTTTTGAAACTCACCCGAGATGTACTAGTGACTTTCCCCATCATGAATCAACATAAAAATTTACAAATGAAGGTCAGGAAGGTCATGAAATAAATCTTCAAAGTTTGAAGGCTTTAAAAGAATCTAAGTATTAATACTTAGCTAAAGTTTTCCAAGTGTGAGACACCTTATGAAGCTCTAAGTGTATGAATTAGACTTAGAATTTTTGCGAGGTCTTACAGCTTGTGTCTAATATGAGGTCCAGAATGAAGAATCTTTCTTTAGGTCTTTCTCGCAACTTGGTGTTAGGGTGTAAGGTAGCTATGCTGAGTAATGACATGGATATATGTCTTTTGGTGTTCTATA
This sequence comes from Capsicum pubescens, assembly GCA_030864215.1. Lineage (NCBI taxonomy): Eukaryota > Viridiplantae > Streptophyta > Magnoliopsida > Solanales > Solanaceae > Capsicum > Capsicum pubescens. Next base: position 34,930,904 of record CM061546.1, read on the forward strand.
TGAATGAGGTGGAAGATGAGTAAAAAAAGTGGATAGAGGTAGAGAAAAGGCAGAATAAGAAGGTTAAGCATGGAAATCAAGATGTAAGCCAATAGTTTGGTGTTTTAATAAGAAATCCTGGGGAAACTCTCATCAATCAGCCAGTGCTTTGACCCCCATTAGTGACCAATGCTCCAAGTCTAGCAATGACCATTGGGCATAGAGTGCCTTATCTCAAGCAAGTATAGCACAGTTGATGCCATCTTATCCACGTTACCTCACTTGTGGGAAGCTCCATCATGGGTTTTGTCGCTTCAAGTGTGGAGTGTGTTTTGGAAGTGTCATTCGGTTCATATACAATGATATTGTCTTTTATCTAGGGTTTCCACCAGAGCCAAGGGTCTTATTCTCTACTTCATCAACTCTCACAGCTAAGGGTGCTATATTAGGGATAGAAAATAGTTGAAATTGCTTTTATGCACTTGCCACTTATCAGGAATCCGAGGCATCCTTAGATGTTGTCACTAGTATGTTACATATTTTCTCTCGAGATGTTTATTGTTTTCTTAATCTGGGTTCTACTCTATCATATATGAATCTTTATATCGTTGTACACTTTGGTTTTGGTCCTGTAAGTGTGAATTCTGGCTAGGTGTTGTAAATTTTCTTTGGCATATAGTGTCTAGTAAAGGAATCAAGGAGAAACTAAAAAAGATCGAGACAGTTAAGAAGTGGCCTATAACCACGACTCCAACCAACATGAGGAGCTTTTTGGTCTTGGTCAGGTACTATAAGAGGATTTTTGAGAGTTTCTCATCTATTGTCGCTTTACTGATGAGGTTAATTCAAAAAAGGTGAAGTTTTTATAGTCCAATGCTTGTGAGGGAAGTTTTGAGAAGTTAAAGGATAAGTTGAGTTTTACTCCTATTTTGACCCTACTCGAGGGAACTGATGGGTTTGTTGTGTATTGTAATGCATCCCGTGTGGGGTTAAAGTATGTTTTGATGCAATATTGTAAGGTTGTATCTTATGCTTCTAGGGAGCTTAAGGTTCATGAGAGGAATTACCCAACTAACGATCTAGAGTTGGCGGATGTGGTCTTTGCTGTGAAGATTTGGCACCACTATGTTGTATGGGGTGAATGTGGGTATTTATTTGGACCATAAGATCTTGCAGTATGTGTTTACGCAGTAGGAATTGAATCTTAGGCAGAGGCAGTGGCTCAAATTGCATAAAAATAATGACATGAGCCTTCACTATCACCTAGGTAAAGATAACGTTGTTGCTGATGTGCTTAGTAGGCTATCCATAAGGAGTCTGTCCCACGTTAAAGAGGAGAAAAAAAGACTGTGAAGGACATTCACCGGTTGGATAGTTTAGGAGTTTGCTTTTTAGACTTTGAGGATGGAGGAGTGTTCATTCAAGAAGTGGTTAAATCATCTCCTTGTACTGAGGTAAAAGTGTAAGTAGGTTCTGGACCACATACCCATGCAAATCAAAGATGATGTGGGTCATCAAAAGGTTATGGCTTTCGAGATTGAGGGAGATAACACCTTAAGATATCAAGGAAGGTTGTGTGTCCGCGATGTAGATGGGTTTCGGGAAAATATCTTTACTGAAGCGTATGTGTCTAGGTATACCATTCATTCGGTTTCGACACAAATTTATTATAATCTAGAAAAAATCTATTGGTGGAATAATATGAAAAGGTATGTGGCAAATTTTGTTACCAAGTGTATGGTCTATTAGCAAGTCAAGGTTAAATATTTAAGGTTGGGTGGCACATCAAAAGAGATAGAATTCTCCATGTAGAAGTGGGAGATGATTAATATGGATTTCATCTCGGGTCTTCCGCAGTCTCAAAATTAGTATGATTCAATTTGGGTCATTGTGGACAGAATGACCAAGTCAGCTCACTTTTTGCCTGTAAGGACTAACTACTCAGGAGAGGATCATGACAAGTTGTTTATTTGGAAATAGTTAAGTTGCAGGAAACCGATGTCCATCATTTTAAAATGAGGTATGCAGTTCTCTTCTTATTTTTGGCATTTTTTTCAAAAGGGGTTGGATACCTAGGTGAACCATAGCACAACTCTCCACCCTTAAATTGATGGGCAAGTGGAGCACACTATTTAGAATCTAGAAGAAATACTGAGGGCCTGTGTAACAGACTTTAAAGAAAGTTTGGTTGATCATTTTCCTCTTTTTGAATTTGCTTATAACAATAGTTATCATTTCATATCCAAATGGCCCTTTTTGAGGACTTTTATGGTATAAGGTGCAGGTCTCCTATTAGATGGTTTGAGGTGGGTGAGACTAGGTAGTGTGGGACTATCTTGGTTCACCAAGACATGGAGAAGGTGAAGGTGATCCAAGAATAACTTAAGGCTGCTTAAAGTTGCCAAAAGTCTTATGAGGATGTGAAGAGTAGGGAGATGGAATTTGAAGTTGATGATTGGGTAGTCTTGAAATTTTCTCCGATAAAGAGAGTCATGAGATTTGGGAAAAGGGGAAGCTCACCCCTCGTTCCATTAGTCCATACCAGATTTTAATAAGGATTGGTAATGTTTCTTTTGAATTGGAATTACCTACGAGTTTGACTTCATGGTTTATCTCGTATTTCATGTGTCTGTGCTTAAAAAGTGTATGAGTGATCCTTCCTTAGTAGTGGCCATTGTAGATATTGGTGTCAAGGATTCACTGTCCTACGAGAAATTCCCAGTTGACATATTGGATAGGCAAGTTTGGAAACTGAGGACTAAGTAAATAGCTTCGGTGAAGGTTCTTTAGAGGAATCAAAAGGTAGAAGAGGCTAGTGGGAATGGGAAGAGGATATGAAATCAAAGTACCCATTCTTGTTCCCAATATACGACGAAACTGTTCAAGGTGTGTGTTTAATTTCCCCTCTTTTCGTATTTCGGATTTTTCCTTGAATTCTATTATGCTTTTTCTATTATCATGCTAAGAATATCCTAACTCCTCATTCAGGGAAGAATCAACCAAAGGAGGGGATTATGTAAGATCCCATAAATTTTTGACCAATTTATTTAAGACCCTCCCTCGTGCTTAATGGTAATTTTTGACTTGAATCCTGACAAGGGATGTTACTGAGATGTTTTTGAAGAGTTTCAAAATTTTAGAAAAGAGTTCGGGGTCATTTATGGACCCCGAGATAGTGAGCCTCAGCGATAGGGGTGTAACTCTGCCTATGCCCTGTGATAAGAGCATGGCATATGATAAGGGCATGGAACACTGCCTATACCCCACGATAAGGGTGTTCCACACTGCTGGGCACAAATTTCCCAACTTTTTTTTTCAATTGGGGGCAAGGGCTTTTTGATCCTTTTCCCCATTACACAACATAAAATGTCTTCTAATCCCTCATAACCATTAGTTGTCAACTTTTAACATTGCTATTCTTCTCTCCAGCTCCCAAGTCAAGAAACTCAAGATTTTCTCAAGAATTTACTACTCCCAACTCTAAATTCCACAATCACTCCACATTCTTCCAATTTTCAGGCATGTTGAACACTCCGTAATTTAAATACTATAATATTTCATTCATTCGATTTTTATTTAAGTGTTCTAGAATAATGGGTTTAAATTAGTGTTTGAGAATTGTCATCACTAATATAAAATATTGATTTTCTCTTCTTATAAATTATTTATAACCACTTGTGGTGGGTTTTGGATTTTTGAATAACATGTTTGAAAAGATGCATTGCATTATATAAGTATTGAAACATTGAATGTTAAGGATGATTGAACTCATGATTTTTCAAGTCCTTTGAAAAAGATTTGAATTGAGATGCTGAACAAAGATGACACCCCATCTTTTTGAGATATTGAAAGTGTTAAAGATTATGACGACTTTGAGATTTTTATGCTATGTAATAATTATTATGAGCATGATTTTTGAATGAAGGGTTTAAGGAGTCATAACTATTCTAAGATAATGGTTCTTGGCATGATATGAATGGTTTGCAAGTCTTGGTATGACGATACCAGTATGAATATGCCCTAATGAATGATTCCATGATAAATGTTATGTGCAAACAGGTTTAATTGGGATCTAAAGGGAATTATCTAGTTCAACGTGAAGGAGTAAGTCTTCGTGACCAACGCCCAAAACCTATGTTTGGCGGAATAGAGGTGTCGTACCTTAATTGGATGATCAGATTATGTCCTTAACATAAGGATAATATGAATAGTGTCTTTAGTCTACTTGTAAATTAGCCTAACCTTGGTACATACGACCAACACGAACTGGGGCCTCGTCGGTGGTGGAGCACCGAACACTTATAGCCGTGGGTTACTAGATGACCCATACTACCAATGAGTTAGTAGATGACTATGAGAGCTATATTGTTCAGGATTAAATTAAAGGTTCATGTAACATGTCCCTTGTCCCTACCTAGTAAACCTATTATATACATACACCTGATGTGCATATAGTTTATAACTGGTTTTGGTAAATGCATATATGTTTTATCCCTTTCCTTGTATTGCATGCAATACTCATCGTACTGACTTATAAGACCTCACAAAATACTAAGCTTGACTCCGTCCATTAAGTTTGTTAATGGGTCCCAGTCTTAAATTTTTTAGCTAAGTATCAAGACTTAGAATCATTTTAAAGTTCCAAATTGGGAGGATTTTATTTCCAACCTTCCCGACCTTTGTTTGTTGATTTTTAAGTTGATTCATGATCGAGGAAGTCAATAGTACATCTCAGGTGAGTTTTAGAATTTTTGAACATGCATAAGGGCATGTTTGGTATGTTGAAACAGTAGCTCAAGGAGATTAGCCCATAGTGCCTTACCAAGTACGGTACCTAGGGGTAGCCTGCGATGGGAAAGGTGGTGCCCTGCATAGAGCGGTGCTTCAGGGACCACGACGCCTTGGCCAGTCCGACTGGGGTAATTCTATAGTCTAGCTCCAAACTTTTAAGGGTAAAAGGGTCAATTCCCTTTACCCCTATTTAGCCAAAACACGATATTTAGCCCCAAAACACCAAAATATACTTACTTTCTCTCAAATTCTCTCAACAACAAGCCTTAGGGTTTTCAAAGCTTAAATATTTCACCGTCAATCTTCTCAAAATCAAGCAACAAGGTATCTTAAGTGTTCATCCTTGGGTATCTTTCAACCCTTGCAGTTCAAGAACCTTTTTTTTTTAGTATGAATTATGGAACCCATGTTATTAATTGAATTGTGTGCATGTTAATGTTATTGTGTGGTTTCCAAGTAGAAATCTTTGGTGGATTCCTTAAAATTATGATAGCATGTATACTGAATTTTGATTCTCTTAAGTTAAAACCATTAGATTATGAATTAATATGGTAGTCATGATGTGTTAGCATTGTTATTTATGCCCAAGAACAAGGTTATGCTTCCATGTGTTTGTCAAAATTCCTAAGTGAATAAATTCTACATCGTGACCCTTTCTGTTGATCTAAATGATGAACTTATGTTATATCCTTATGTTCAAAATGACTCCCATAATAAAGACATGCCTTGAAAGTGTTTGTTGAAATGCCTATGTGGGTGAAATAGTGCCATTATATCATGATAACATGTAATCCCCATTCATGCTCTAGTTAATGCATTACAAGTGATTGATGAAATTCCTTAGCAAGTAAATTATGAATATATGTCCATTGTTGTGCTTCAATAATTATGTTATGATTTACTCTTTACGCTATCGAGTCCTGGGGTATTTAATACCCGACAATTTAGCTGTATACCTAGAGCCAGTGTCAGTTACAAAACAATATCAGACATATCACGATCAGTAGTACTCTCAGTCAGTTACAAAACTCAGGAAAAGTCAATAAACTTAGTATCAGTTCACTCCAGTTCAGTACTCAGTTCAGACCTCAGCTCAATTCAATTAATCAGTACAATCAGTAATAGTTCAGTCTAGCCTAGTATGAACTAGAAAATCAGCTCAGTGTCTATTTAGTTGGGAGTAGGATTCAACACTGAGTGAACCCAAGGATGGGGACTCATCTACTAGTAAAGGGTGTGATCCTTAGAAGAAATCCTTGCATTCCAAAACTACGTAGCTAGCGTAAGTTGAGACATCAAACCTTCCAGATGAGGGTTGATGAGGTGTTTTAACCTGTCAGATGAGGTTTCTACCATTCTCATTGGAGAACCTGTCAGATGAGTGTATCTCTTCAGTGTCTTTACCCGTGTCACAGTACTGACACCCTTCCAACTGGGGTTACAAGTTGGACCCAAAATCTATTTATAAAAGAGGAATATTAGTTAGATGATTACCTCTCACAATTTCAATTTTATATTCAGTCTCAGTATATAACTCAGATAGTTCTACATAATCAGGATTGTCAAATACAGTCACACAACTCAGTAAAGAACTTAGATAGTTCTTCTTATTCAGGACTATCAGAAGTAGTCACTCAGTATTAGTAATATAGTATCAGTAAACTCAGATGTCGGTTAATTAGTATTTAGACTCAGTATTTAGTATTCTCACGATATCAGTTACAATTTACGTATTCATGCATGTATTTTCCTTCAGTCATATTCATGTCATTCAGTTAGTATTGTTCATGCATATGAACCCATGTATTCATCCTACCTTACTTTTCATAACAGAATATTTAAAGTACTGACACTTACTTTTCTCTTGCGCTATGGTGTCTTATACCATAGGTTCAGACGCAAGGGCTCCTGACCATCCGTAGCAGCCCATCCTATCAGCAACAGACTTATGGTGAGTCCTCATAGTTTGAGGTCGAAGTTACCATTTTAGTTAGTAGTATTCAGTTTATTTTTAGTAGTTAGAGTTAGTTGGGGACTTATCCCATCAACTCCACAGTTCATAAAATTTAGAGGGTTTTCAGGCAATAGTTTCAGACAGATGTTTAGTTTTCTGTATTGAGGTTCAGTTTTGGTATTGTTATACCTTATTCAGTTTTGTTATAGTATTGAACCTTATGGAAAGTTTCTACCTTTTTCCGCATTTATCTCAGTTATATTGTTATTATAGTATTACTATTGTTTAGTGCTCACAACAGGTACAATTCATGGGTTAGCTAGTGGTCCTTCAGGATTGGTAGCACCGTGTAGCATTCAGGGTACAAACTCGGGGCATTAAAAACTTGGTATTAGAGCTTAAGGTTCAACAGTGTCCTAGGAAGTCTAAAAGCCGCATCTAGTAGAGTGTTGTGCATGGGTGTATTGTGCGCCACACTTACGGACAGGAGGCTATGAGATGTTTTAGAAACAGTTTCCCTTCTTTCAGTATTCACGTCGTGTGAATGAGAATGAGCTCAAGTTGAACTTTTAGTCTAATCTATTTCTTCCTTTTGTTTACAGAACATGCCTCCCAAGAAAGGTAATGGAAGGAGAACTGGAAATCAGTCAACACCTCAACCCGTTCAGGCAGATCCCCTAGATGAACACGTCTCACATGTAGAATTTAGAGCTACATTCACAACTCTAACCAATTTAGTTTTTTCTTTGAATGAATGCCCAACTACCATTTTGGCCAACCCAGTGGCCAATACTACTGCAACCAGGATTCGGGACTTCACCCGAATGAACCCTCCATATTTTATCGGGTCTAAGTCAGATGAGGGCCCTCAGGAATTACTTGATTAGGTAGAAAAGGTTACAGATATTATGGGGCTAACAGCTACTGAGAGTGATAAGCTAGCTATATATCAGTTGAAGGATGTGGCTCACTCATGGTTCAAATAGTGGAAAAAAAAGAGGGTCGCAGATGTAGGGCCCATAGAATGGGAGAAGTTTTCCACTTCTTTTCGAGATAGATTATTTCCCCTTGAGCTTAGATAAGCTAAGGTGTTACAATTTATCAACCTCAGGTAGGGAAACATGACAGTGAAAGAGTATTTTCTCAAGTTTACTCAACTAGCAAGATACGCTCCTCATATAGTGGTAGATAACAGATCTAAGATGAGTAAACTTGTGTCTGGGGTAAATAATAGTCTTGTCAAGGAGTGCAGGACCATAATGCTTATTAGTGAGATGGACCTGGCTAGGTTGATAGTCCATGCTCATCAGATAAAGGAGCAGAAGAATAAGGAGAGAAAAGCAGAATAAGAGGGCCAGAATATGTAGTTTTAACTTTGCTCAACCTAAGTCAGAGGGTGGGAATCGTTCTAAGTTCTATCCTAAATCTTCAGTTCTAGCTCTATCCTCTGTTAGTGCCCTAGTTCCAAAATTCAGAGATGGCAACAGAGATAGGGCTCTAGGCCCTAAACCTTAGGGTAGTGTTAGCAGTGCCCAAACATATCCTATATGTCAGCAGTGTGGCAGAAATCACCAGGGTATGTACATAGTGGGCAGTGCTGTGTGTTTCGAATGTGGCAAGCCAGGCCAGAGAATCAAAGATTATCTCCAGTCATGTTCTTAGGGTCAACATAACCATCTTCCAGCTCAATTTGGTTGTCTGAATCAGTAGGGTGCCTCATCCAGTGCCACTAGTAGGCAACTCCAAAATAGAATTTATGCTCTTCAGTCCCGACAAGATCAGGAAAATTCTCTTGATGTGATCACTGGTACGTTACAAGTTTACCATTTACATGTTTATGCTTTGCTAGATCCAGGAGCTTCCTTGTACTTTTTTTACTCCTTATATAGCTATTGATTTCGGAGTCAGTCCCAAAATCCTAGAAGAGCATTTCTCAGTATCTACCTAGTGGGTAAATCTATCATAGCCCAATGGGTATACAAGAACTATCCAGTTATGGTATCTCAGAAAGTCGCTTCAGCAGACTTAGTCAAATTAAAGATGATCGATTTTGATGTCATTCTCAGCATGGATTGGCTTTATTCCTTCTATGCCATAGTCAACTGCAAAAACAGAATAGTCCAGTTTTAGTTCCTAAATTAACCCATCCTAGAGTGGAGGGGTAGTACTTTAGCACTTAGTGGTCAGCTTGTTTCTTACCTTTGGGCGAGAAAAATGATATCTAAGGGATGTGTCTACCATCTCATTTGAGTCCAGAACTCTAACTCAGAAACCCCTAATCTTGAATCAGTGTCAGTAGCATGTGAATTCCTAGATGTGTTTCCCAAAGATCTTCTTAGAGTTCCTCCAGAAAGGGAAATTGATTTTGAAATAGACCTTCTTCCAGATACTCAGCCCATATATATTCCACCATAGAGAATGGCACCTGCAGAACTCAGAGAATTAAAAGAATTAAAAGAATAGTTGAAGGATCTCTTAGACAAGGGGTTCATCAGACCCAGTATGTCCCCGTGGGGTGCACCAGTTTTATTCATGCGCAAGAAAGACGGTTCTCTAAAAATGTGCATTGACTACCGTCAGTTGAATAAAGTCACAGTAAAAAACAAGTATCCACTTCGCAGAATCGATGACTTGTTTGACCAACTTCAGGGTACTAGTTACTTTTCTAAGATAAACCTCAGATAAGGCTATCATTAGGTCAGAGTCAGACAATGTGACATCTTGAAGACAACTTTTAGAACTCGGTATGGTCACTTTGAATTCTTGTCATGTCCTTTGGTCTTACCAATGCCCCAACAGCTTTCATTGACTTGATGAACTAAGTGTTCAAGCAGTACTTGGACATGTTCATTATAGTCCTCATAGATGACATCCTTTTCTACTTCCGCAATGAGCACAATCATGCAAACCATCTCAGAATAGTGTTGCAGACTCTCAGAAACCATCAGTTATTCTCTAAGTTTAGTAAGTACAAAATTTGGCTAAGGTCAGTAGCTTTCCACAGCCATATGTTTCTAGTGAAGGGATTAAAGTTGATCCCTATATGACTGAAGCAGTAAGAAACTGTCCTAGACCCAACTTTCTGTCATCTATCAGGAGTTTCTTGGGCTTGACCAACTATTATCGAAGGTTTGTTGAGGTATTTTCATCTATTATGTCCCCTATGTTTAGATTGACTTAGAAGAAAGTCAAATTCCAGTGGTCAAATTCTTGTGAGAAGAGTTTTTAGGAGTTGAAGACTCGACTTACCTCAGCTCTAGTTTTGACCCTACCAGATGGTTCAGACAGCTTTGTTGCGTACTGTGATGCATCCAGAGTAGGTTTGGGTTGTGTTGTCATGCAGAATGCTAAGGTCATAGCCTATGCCTCTAGATAGCTTAAGCCCCATGAGAAGAACTATCCTACTCATGATCTTGAGTTAGCAGTTGTGGTTTTTTCCTTAAAGATTTGGAGGCACTATTTGTATGGGATGCACGTTGATGTGTTCACAGATCATAAGAGCCAATAATATATGTTTTCTCAGAAGGACCTTAACCTCCATCAGAGAAGGTGGTTAGAGTTATTGAAAGATTATGACTTGAGTGTTCTTTATCATTTGGGCAAGGTCAATGTAGTGGTTGATTCTCTCAGTAGACTGTCTATGGGTAGTGTTGCTCATGTTGAGGACAGTTAGAAGAAAATAGTTTAGGATGTTCATCAGCTAGACTGACTAGGTGTCTTCTTAGTCGATTCTTCAGAAGGTAGTGTGTTGGTTCAGAACAGCTCAAATCATCTCTAGTTTTCAAAGTAAAGGAAAAGTAGGATAGAGATCCCAACCTAGTTAAGCTAAAAGAGTCAGTCAGAAATCAGAAGGTTGAGGTTTTCTAACAAGGGGGAGATGGTGTATTGCATTGTTAGGGCCGACTGTGTTTGTCAAGTGTTGATGACTTGAGACAATAAATTCTTGCAAAAGCGCATGGTGCGCGCTACTCTATTCATCCTAGGGACACTAAGATATACCACGATTTGTCGAAGATCTATTGGTGGAGTGGGATGAAGAGAGATATTGCAGAGTTTATGACTAAGTGCTCAACATGTTAGCAGGTTAAGATTGAGCATCAGAGACCTAGTGGGTCTATGAAGGAGTTCAGTATTACTACTTGGAAGTGGGGAGTAGTGAAGATGGGCTTTGTGATTGGTTTGCCTCGTACTCGTCATCAACATGATTCAGTTTGGATCATTGTAGACAGGATGACAAAATTAGCTCATTTACTACTAGTTCATACCTCATATTCAGTCGAGGACTATGCCAAACTCGGCATTAGAGAGTTTTTCAGATTACATGATGTTCCATTGTCTATTATCTCAGATAGAGTGTATCGCCCCGTGTTTCGAGCTAGAAGGAAAACCATCATTTCTATGCGTAGATGATCCAAAAGCCATAAATCCTATCCAAATTTTCCATGTTAATCAAGTATATAGTGTGGTAACCAATTTGAGCATGAATTGAGATCATAAAGGTCCCCTAACTCAATGTCAAGTTAAAAGCTTTCCTATCGTTTGAGTTTTAGTGAGCGTCGAAACTTGAGTCAACTTCAATCGACCATATCTCCTTGTATATAACGAACTGGGTGTCATACTATATATCAAATAAAATATCTTCGAATTATCTTTCCATCGATACCAAATTCGCCTAAAACGGACACTCGATGAAGAAGTTAGAGCATTTTTAGTGTCAGCATTCCCGATTGACTGGATACCGCGTTGCGATGAGCCTTAAATCGCCAATTTTCAATTCCAGTAGCTCACCGCGATTCTCAGCACATCGCCGTGAAGTTTTTTACTATGTTCCAGTCCCGTATTTTAAATTCCAAGGTCAAATTAGCCAAACCCATCCAAACACGAGATTTAATCCCAAATACACCTAAATACATACACATTCACCAAAATTCATCAAGAACGCTCTCTATGATTTCAAACAAGAATCCCAAATAACTCAAGATTCAACCGTGGGTTTTCAAAAGCGATTGAAGATTTAGAATCACCAATCCGCAAGCTTCAAGAATTACCTTTTATCTTTTGAGGTTAAGGTACGCGGGGTTTTTCTAAAATCTCATGGGCATAGAAATCATGATTTTAAGAAAGGGTTTTTTAGATTTATCAATATATTCATGCTTTAGAAGCATTGATGCTATTGTTTTGGTCTTTTGACCTTCCCTACATTGATTTGAAATTGTATATATGTATATGTATGTGATTTAAGTTAATATTTGAATTGAGAGCATGACTCATATGAAATCCCTCTCTTGATGTGATTTTTCCCATGTTTCACATGATATGAATTATTTTTGAAGTACATCTTGAAAAGCATGTTACGAAGTGTCTTGATTTATGAATGATTTGGTTATGAATCTTGAATTCAAAAGAGAGGGTTGTTTTTATTGAAAATATGAAAATACATATAATGAAAGAGTGCATGGCTTTTGCCAAAAGCACATGACCACCTTATGTTTGAAGAGTTCTTGTATAGTTTTGACTTATGCTTTCGGAACATGAAATATCTTATACTGATTGCATATTTGGGTGGTCTGAATCGAGTTTTAATGAAATAATCATGTATGATAAATTATGGCTCAGAAATAGGACTTGTAAGTCTTGGTGTGACGACACCAACTCAGTTAAAGCTATAGTAATTCAGAACATAATAGAGGACATGTTTGAAATCAGATTTTCAGATTTATGAATTCAGCAAGCTACATGTTTAGAAAAGGTTTAAAAATGGGCTTAAAGAGAGTTAGATGATTACCCGAAGAAAGTACGAGTTGAACGACTCTATGCTAGAAACCGTGATTTGCCGAAACGGGATTATGGTACCATGCTTTGTGATCTTGTGTACCTTGATTCATGTCGTCCCAAATTGGGACAATGGTTAGGAGCCCTGCTTTGTGATCTTGTCCACTACCATAACATGTTGATTTGATTGGGGATTTTGGCACCCTGCTGTGTGATCTTGCGTGTCCCCCTTATAGATACTCCAATCCTTGCGGCATACTTGGATTGGGGGCTTGGCCGTCGAGTCAAGGGCAAATTCCATATAGCCCGTGGAATTACATATTGTAGTGTGTATCATCTAGCTCAGAAATAAGACAAAGAGTGAGTCATGGTTTCAAAGAAATGTTTGCCCATGTGTTTTCATATATCATATAAAAAATATGTTATGAATTTCTCTCGCTTATGTTATATAAAAATACATTATTTGGGAATGATCTGTGTACCAGTCATTTGTATTGACCCCCCTCCTCCTTCCAGGTTCTGAGGCTCAGTCTAAGAGTCCAGAGAAGCAGTAGTATTTATCTGACAGAGTTGCATTGTCTAGTTGGTAAGCCTTCTCTATTTTGGAAGGCCTGTCTTTTCATATTATGTCATTTATTTTTGTTTTGATGTACTGGGGCCTTGTCCCAGTTTCAGACAGTTGTCAGATTTTCTTGTAGTAGAGATTTCTCACACTGAGTCAGATGTTATTAGATGTAGTAAATTTTTAATTTTCATACTTATGATGAATTCAGAATTGACCATGTTTTCGTATCAGATTATGTTTTTGCATCTTCTTTATTTATATGAATGTGTGTATGCTTACCAGATAGAGAGGGACGTTCCGAACCCTCATGGTTTGGGATGTCCGTCATGGCCAAGCCCTAGTTTGGGTCATGACAAATTTGGTATCAGAGCACAGTTCATGGTCCCAGGGTATCTGCAAAATTGCATCGGGTAAAGTCTTATTTATGGGTGTGTAGCGCGCCACACTTATAAGAAGGAGGATACTAGGTGTTTAGGAATGTTTCCCTTTCTTCATGTTCTAGTTCGTGCAATAGAATCAGAATGTTCCTCTTTTATAATCTAATTCGTGCTATGGTGTCGCCCATACGAAAGTAAAGTTATCCCAATTGTTTCCTTACTTTGATGTGCCCAGATATGTCTCATTTTTTGGGTGATTCAAGTACAGAAGTTTAGAGTCTAAATGGTATGGTCCTTTCTAATTGAGCCATATAAGAGTTCAAAATTTGTGCAAGGACTTGAGAAGAGTCCATTAGTGCCTCAGGGTGCATTGATTTTTGTGTAAACTTTGATTCTGATGAAATTGTTCTTTTCATCCTGCATTATTAAGTGTATTCAGTCCTTTTCAGAATTTGTGTTGCAAATGTCACGCTTCAGGGGATGATGTATAGCAAAATGTTGGAACTGTATTTCCACCCGATGAGTAGTATAAGTTAAAATGTCGGTGTCATGACCTATTAGTAGTGAGATTAGACCAAGAGGTTGGTGATATGAAGTCACAAAGTTTGAAGTCAGAGTGAGGGTGAATTTTGTGTAAATAAATATTTTAGTTGAATAACCGATGCTTGAGGATGATTTACCACTTTATAGTGATAGACTAATATGGTAGCTAGTAGAATGTGTGGATTGTATGGTAGTCTTTGGGGCTCTTTCGATTCACTAGAATATTTACCTTTTCATTCATCTTCTTTTCTTGTTCAAAACACAAAAATCAAAGTCTTGTGAAGCCGTGTGAGGCCTACTTCGATTCACTAGCAACTTGTTGTTCATCTTGTTGTTCTTGTGTTGGTTGGAAATGGGGGTTTAGAGGCGTAAGGGCAAGAAAATTAGTATGGGCGATTTATTGAATATATATATAGCCGAATCTTTTTGCATAAAATTGACTTTGGTAATGAAGTGATACGTCCTTGTGTGTTGTTTAGTAGAAGGTAGAGAAGGAGTTATTAGTTAAGGTGGATTGTTGTTTGCTTGTATGAAAATGGCTAGATTAGCCAGTAAGTTATAATTATAGACTCATGGTTGTTTGTAGAATTTGAAGGTAGTCTCAATGAATGCTTGGGTAAGTCAGTGTGATGTGAGAAAGTCGTATAAGTAGATAAGATAAGATTGTATGGGCTTATATTATAAGATTAAGGTTGACCATGTCTATTATGTGACTTTGCCTCCTTGACCTTCTTTTCGTTGGTAGTTGTACACTAGTACTACTGGTGAGAAGGTATGTACTAGATTTTTGAGGTATTTTTGTAGAATGTACCAAATTTTATGGACTAGTATATTGTGTTGCATTCTTCATTGGTGGTAGATGATTGATGCTAGACTATAGGCTTGAATTTAAACGTAGAATATGGATGTAAGAATAGTGGCTTAAGATTTATGATGAATGTTTTGTGAGAAATGTGTGTAAGGTTGGGTTGTAAATTATATTTAGCACTAGACATTATGTTGGAACAGTTGATGGCCATGAAGGAGGATGTGATGATTTCTTGGTTAATGATACTAGTTTTATGGAAGTGATCTAATAGGCTTGAACAGTGTATGCCGGAGCTTAAGTTTGTTTGATTCTTTATGAAGTATGATGTTGTCTGTATGATGTAGAAGTATGCCCAAGGTGATATGAGGTTGTGATAATTTTTCTAAGGCTATTACATATTGTATTTGGCTGGTAGTACCGTTGAGTTGCTAGATGCTATATGGTGTTCTAAATAGCTAAGTTAAGGAGTTCTGATTGATAGTGTTGGGCCTTTTGATATGATCTTGAATTTTCATGGTGGAGAGATATAAGTTGGAGTCACGATATTGATATGCTATGACGGAAGTAGTATGGTTCATCAGAGGCTTGGTGATATCCGTGTTAAGTGTTATAATCTAAGTTTGAATTTTTGAAGGTTGAACTGAAAGAAATAAGAGTTGAAGCACTATAGGGTGTACACTCCAACTATAGGGATACTTATGAAGATCCGAAGTAAGTGTTCCAGTATTATGTGATGAATATTAGATCTATAGAATGATAGAGCGTGTCTCAGAAGGTGGTATTAGCAGTTGGTTTTCCACTTCCAGGTGTAGCTATTCGGGTTAAGTTATATTAATTGTGTGTATTATCGTATTCCATACCCCAGAGTGCAGTGAGTGTAGTTCAGTTTAGAGTCTAGTAAGGGATCTCTCAAACTTAAGATGATGGCTTAAAGCTAAGGGGGAGATTATAAAACAAGTGATCTATAAAGGCTCTCAGATTCTAGTAGTGATGTTAGTATGATATAGGACATCAGGGAGTGAGGGTAAGTCTCAACCCATTCTTATTTGAGTATGTTTCAGTTATCCTAATACTTACTCATGGCTTACGTTTTAGTTCCATGATCATAGTTCATGTCCATGTATATGAGAGAGAATCACGTTCTTTTCCTGTTCTAAAATGAGGAGTTCCAGTTTATTAAGTAGTCGGAATCACATTCCATATGTTATGAACTTCAAATTGAGGTCATGAAGCTCATGACTCATGTACTCACTCTTTATAGTGTGCTCAGTTCTCATAATTCATTCTATACTCTTTATGATTGATGAAATTCAGCTTATAGTCATGTATGCCCCAATTCAGATCACTTTGATGATTCCCTGATGTTGATTTGCTATTCCTTCTGCCTCAGTTAAGTGTCAAGTCTCGTATAATATCCTCCTATGTTTCAAGGTGTTATGTTCTAACCTATTAGTGACTCCTCCATATGTGAAGATGGTGGTGATGAGTAAATGTTTCTCGTCAATCAAAGATCATAGTATGCTTGTTTTGGATAAGTCCATAAGTGTGAAGTAAGATCTGGGGCCAAGTCTTTGATAGATGTGATGGTTAGTGAAAATTTGTGTGTGTATGTTCTTGGGGTAGCGCATGGGAGTTATGTTGATAGTGGATTAGAGAATATGTGAAGTATTTCCTTATGGGTGTTTGCCTTGGAGTTTATATGTGGTTATAAAGATAGGATGGAATGACGTGTTGATATTTAAGAGGAGAAAAGCTATATGCGCTAGTGAACCCATAGTGAGAGTTCAGAGTTGGTCATTGAGGTGGTAAAGCATGTTATTCTTAGAGTGTGATCTTTAAAAAGATATAGAAAGTTGAATCATATGGTTTAGACTAGTATAGTGGTATGGCATGTTGTATTTTTTGATTTAGAATTATGCTTGATCACGGTGAAAGGATTTAAGCTACTTTAGACATTAGTAAAATGGTTTAGCAATGCCCATATGAGAATTATTAGTTGAATCAAAGGAGCATGGTACTTGAGGGGAATAGTATAGTTAAGGGATATTCGAGGAATGTGCAGAGTTTGAAAGTAAGAAGTTGCATTGCCTAAGTCGTGGTAATTCTACCCTACTTTATAAGTTATATATCTATATTCCATGCTATAGAGTAGTGTCATTGTTGTGATTCTTTAGTTGGATGTATTTTGTAACTAGTGCCGAAGATTCTTTGCTCCCTAACGCTACTATGACTTCTTTAGAAAGAGTGTTTAATGAGATACTCCAGTTAAGTATGAGGGTCCAGCATAATTCAGTCTGTATAGCGAGTAATTCATTTTAACAACCAGATAGACAAGTTACTATGGTTTTCCACCTTTTCACCCAGTCCTACTATCCGAAGACTCAAGCGTATGGTCATACCAAGAGATAATATATTTCATCTATGTAAGTTGCGAATTCAGTTCAGTCAAAGCATCATGTTTCAGATTCAGCTACATAGTCATGACTTGGCTCATAAGAATGCAAAGCATAATTTCAAATGTTTCCAAGTATTTTAGCTCAGGCAGTTCAGTAACCTAGGGCAATCTTAGACATGTTGACTCATGATTTGTACTTGCATAAGTTATCAATTCTCAATTCAATATGTATGATTTGATCATGAACACTTCAAGGAAATCTTAAACTCTCAGCATGAATCAGCTCCTTGAAGTAAGTGAAGTCAAGTCAGCTCAGGATTCAGTTTCATGATAGAAGTTTAAATGTTTTAGATCAGTTATATCCTTTCTTAGAAGACACATCAGGTCCGCGTTATTCCAATCCTTTCCAAGGTCAAATTAGACATTTTCCATGGACACAAACCTATCCAAACATGGGATTTAATCCCAAATACACCTAAATACATACACTTTCATCAAAATTCATCAAGAACGCTCTTTAGGGTTTCAAACAAGAATACCAAATAACTCAAGATTCAACCGTGGGTTTTCAAAAGCGATTGAAGATTTGGAATCCCCAATCCGCAAGCTTCGAGAATTACCTATTATGTTTTGAGGTTAAGGTACGCGGGGTTTTCATGGGATTTAGCCCCAAAACACCAAAATATACTCACTTTCTCTCAAATTCTCTCAAGAACAAGCCTTAGAGTTTTCAATTGAGGATTCAAAGCTCAAAGATTTCACCATCAATCTTCCCAAAATTGAGCAACAAGGTATGTTAAGTATTTATCCTTCGGTATCCTTCCACCCTTGGAGTTCAAGAACCTTTTTTTAAGTGTGAATTATGGAATCCATGTTATGAATTGAATTATGTGCATGTTAATGTTATTGTATGGTTTTCAAGTTGAATCTTTGGTGGATTCCTTGAAATTATGATAGCATGTATGTTGAATTTTGATTGTCTTAAGTTGAAACCCTTAGATTATGAATTAATATGGTAGTCATGATGTGTTAGCATTGTTATTTATGCCCAACAACAAGGTTATGCTCCTATGTATTTGTCAAAATGCCTAAGTGAATAAATTGTGCATTGTGACCCTTTTTGTTGATCTAAATGATGAACTTATGCTATATCCTTATGTTCAAAATGACTCCTATGATAAATCCATGCCTTGAAAGAGTTTGTTGAAATGCCTATGTGGATTAAATAGTGACATTATATCATGATAACATATAATCCCCATTCATGCTCAAGTTAATACATTACAAGTGATTGATGAAATGCCTTAAAAAGTAAATTATGAATGTATGGCCATTGTTG
Organism: Capsicum pubescens; assembly: GCA_030864215.1. Lineage (NCBI taxonomy): Eukaryota > Viridiplantae > Streptophyta > Magnoliopsida > Solanales > Solanaceae > Capsicum > Capsicum pubescens. The sequence goes on from CM061546.1 coordinate 34,949,427, forward strand.
TGCTTCAAGATTTATGTTATGATTTAATCTTTATGCTATCAATTCCTGGGGGTATTTAATACCCGATAATTTAGCTCTATACCTAGAGCCAGTGTCAGTTACAAAACATTCTCAGTCATGTCACGATCAGTAGTACTCTCAGTCAATTACAGAACTCAGGAAAACATAGTAAATTAGTATCACTCAACTCCAGTTTAGGACTCAGATCAGACCTCAGCTCAATTCAGTTAATTAGTACAATCATTAACAGTTCAGTCCAGCCTAGTATGAACTAGGAAATTAGCTTAGTGTCTATTCAGTTGGGAGTAGGATTCAACACTGAGTGAACCCAAGGTTGGAGACTCACCTGCCAGTAGAGGGTGTGATCCTTAGAAGTAATCCTTACGTTCCAGAACTATTTAGCCAGCGTATGTTAAGACATCAAACCTGCCAGAAGAGGATTGATGAGGTGTTTTAACCTGTCAGATGAGGGTTCCACCGTTCTCATTGGATAACCTGCCAGATGAGGGTATCTCTTCAGTGCCTTTACCTATGGCATAGTACTGACACCCTTCCAACTGGGTTTATAGGTTGGACCCTAAATTTATCAGATAAGGGGTATGTCAGTTATATTATTACCTCCCACAGTCTCAATTTCAAATTCAGTCTCATTATAGAACTCAAATAATTCTACAAAATTAGGACTATCAGATACAGTTACTCAGCTCAGTAAAGAATTAGATAGTTCTTTAGATTCAAGACTGTCAGAAATAGTCACTCAGTATCAGTAATACAGTATCAGTAAACTCAGATATCAGTTTATCAGTATTCAGACTTAGTATTATCACGATCTCAATTACAGTTCATGTATTTATGCATGTATTTTGATTCAGTCATATTTATGTCATTCAGTTAGTATTGTTCATGCATATGAACCCATGCATTCCGCCTGCCTCACTTTTCATACCAGTACATTCTAATTACCCACACATACTTTTCTCTTGCGTTATGGTGTCTTATACCATAGGTTCAGACGCATGAGCTCCTGACCATCCTTAGTAGCCCAGCCTATCAACAACATACTTGTGGTAAGTCCTTATAGTTCTAGGGTAAAGTTATCATTTCAGTTAGTAGTATTCAGTTCATTTTTAGTAGTCGAAGTTAGATGGGGACTTGTCCCATCAACTCCACAGTTCAGACAGTTTAGAGGCTTTTCAGGCAATAGTTTTAGACAAATGTTCGGTTTTTAGTATTGAGGTTCAGTTTTGGTATTGTTATACCTTATTCAGTTTTGTTATAGTTTTGAACCTTATGGCAAGTTTTCACCTATTTTTTCATTTATCTCTGTTATATTGTTATTACAGTATTACTATTGTTTAGTGCTCACAGCAGGTACCAGCCATGGGTTAGCTAGTGGTCCTTCGGGATTGTTAGCACCGTGTAGTGTCTGGGGTATAGACTCGGGGCGTTACATGACCATCTCTGGATGCTACACAATTTCATGATGTTGGTTCTGAGGACTTTTCATATTATCCTGTGCAATGTTAGGTGGTTTGATATCCCGATCGAACAGCTATGAAGTGGTGATCCCTCCATCTTATGGAAGACCTAGTGTCTCTTTTAAGTTTTCATTTATTATTCTAGTACTTTTAGATTTTTTTTGTTCTATTCAGGGGCATGTCCTGACCTAGTTCGTATTCTTTGGATTATAGGATTCGTGGACAGTGTTGGATATTTCTTTGTGGAATTGATTGTTGACTCATAAACTTACTCTTTGTCTATTACATTCTCTTATCCTACTAGTTAGCTTCCACAGTTCATTATTTTTATTATGCTCTTGAGGTAATGGTAAGGGGTCATCCCAAGACTTGGTTAGTTTGGGATGCCTGTCACAGCCAAGCCCCAGTTTGAGTTGTAACACAAGTTTTGGCCATCAATATGACACATCACTCATTACACTACCAATTTTACACCTTGTAATTTTTGCATCATAATTTTAAAAAGTATCATTGCTTTCCTCATTTTTTCTATTCCTTTATTTTCAAAAATCAAATTTATAAAGTTGAGAGTTAATTTTGTATTATCCAAACTGTCTATAGGATTACGACAATATAGTCATAATGAAACTTGTATGATGCTTTGTTCCATTCCACAAGATTCTATCAACCATTGCTTAAGACTTAGTGAATCTAGCATTCCTATCACGACTTAATCCCTGGCCATGAAGGGGCTTCCCAAAGGCCTGAGAAGACCCCTTAACATGTCATCGTAAGTGTAGTCCTAATAAAGTGCAGAATATTGACCCATAAAATATGAAATTTCAAATGAAATAATAATACAAAACCCAAGGCTGGAAGTACGACATAAAAACATTTACCAAACACAGTCAACGAAGCCTCTAGCAATATGAATAACATCGGGACATGGCCCCGGCAATACCATGAACAAAATAGTCAATGTCCAAAGAAATGAAATCAAAGGCCATCTAAAAGATGGAAAGTTCACCACTCGCTATTATAGGATCCTAATGCTACATCGAATCACAAGAGAATGCCTTTGAACCTACATCATAAAATAATATAGTATATGGGGACTCTTATTATGCCGAGTACTGACATGAAACCCATGGGAGAAGGACAAAATAATTTGTAAAGTGAATCATTAAATACTCAATATAATCCCAAAAAGGAAAATCATGAAATAAAGGCTGCAAGATATGAAAAACATAGTCATTTTTAAAACTTTATCCATTAACTAAAGTTGTTTCACCGAATTTAAGCAACCCATGGACTATATGTATCTAGTCTTTGCCCAACCACGGAGGGGGTGGTGGTGGTGGTGGAGTAGGGGCAATATATTCTTACTACATAAATTGAGATGAATGTCATTTGACCATCATATCATACCGTCCCCATAGAGAAAATGTGAATAAGGTTATCCCGTTAGGGACAAAACCACCCTATGTCATCAAAACATAGGTTTCAAGTGTTGGTCGCTAGGACTTTGTGACATCCCATAGTTGTATCACTCGAATAAGGCTCTCTAGAATAACCCTTAGGACACCGTATTGATGGTAGGCCATGTATAGACATTTTGGGAGGTGTTGGGGGTGTTTTAGGACCTCTAAACTAAGTTTGCATTGTAAGATAGGATCTATGCGATGGTCGTGTGTCGTATGACCATTGCCAACAACCACTGGAATGGTTATGCGATTGATTATGTGTCGCCCACTCGGGGGTTAGGAGATAGGGTGTGCGTATCCTACTTAAGTGCTATGACATAGGCTGTGCATCACCCACGTTGGCCTAGGTCATGGGCTATGTACCACATGGCTAAGGCAAAGTGGCGTAATTGCTCTATTTTTGTGTTATTTTAAGGGTAATAAGGTCCTTTCACGTCCCATAACCGTCCCTAAACACTTATTGACAAAATTAAAGACCTTCTACATGTTTTAGAAACCCAAAAATCCCTACTACGTCTTCCTTATGCACAAGAAGAGAAAACTGTCATGACCCAATTTTCGAGTCATAATGGCACCTACCATAACCCATTAGTAGGTAAGACGACATCATAACCCAAAGATAATACAATTGATTATCTAGGTGGAAACGTCCCATATGGACCCTATATAGGAACGCAATACAACAATAATATTTCGCAAAAGAAACAACTGACATTCAAATACCAATCCCATGACCTGATTGTATAAGTACAAGAGAAACTCTAAATCCGACAACAAAAATTACAACTCGAAGTGTAATAAACTTAAATAGTCCTAAATAATCTCATACATTTGTCTCGAATACAAAAGACAGAATAAGGATAAAGGGGAAAAAAGGGCAACTCAAACTCTAAGAGCTCACCCTATCTCCTGATGATTAACATGGGATGATATCGACTCAACAATAGCAACTAGAACTCAGGTCTGCACCAAAAAGGTATAGAAGTGTAGTATGAGTACCAAAACACGAGTACGCAATAGGCATCATTGACCGACTGAGCTAAATTATAATATAAGAACAATATAAAGTAAGGTAATAGCTTAAAGTCAAGGTGTAGGATCAAACATGAATCTTCTTCGATATCATTGTATAAAATAACTAATCTACTAGGGCAATAGCATAACGTATCATCTCAACATATTCCATAATTGTCATATAAATGCGTAGTCATTTCAGAAGCGTAAAGACACATATATACAATAACAACCATGTATTTACCACAATCAACACTAAACATCATTAGAATATAAAGCACAAGAACTTACCACGACGTCCCATACCGCCGTGAAGTCACGCAAAAGAACACAACAAAGAACTCATCATGACGTCCTATACCACCAAAGAGTACACCAAAAGAATGCAATACAAGAACTCATCACATCATCCCATACCACTGAAAAGTACACCAAAAGATCAATTCATCAATATATCAAGGCACAACTACACATGTAACTCACCAAAGCTGTGGGTTTCACATTCTCGCCATGGCCTCTTACCGAGGTCTACAATCATTATCAATACTGCAATTTAGCACAATGAAACTAATATCACCATAGCATAGTAATATAGTTACTTATTCTCTATTTCATTAATGAACTCCAAGTCTAGTCTATATTAGCTAATGTCCATATCAATGAACCACTTGTTTACAAGTCATACAGTTTACTAGTCATCAAATAAGGAAAAACTACAAGTTATCAACACTATTATTTATTCACCTATCTCAAGGCCATTTTCTAGTTAGCATCCTCATTATATAAGTCATCAATTAAGCCACGACATCATCACATGCTATTTATCAACTTAACATTCATCATACAATTCTAAGTCCAATATCATTAGGCATGTTACAATATTACGGACTAGTTTCCATATTTTAACCAAGTAAGGTTCACCAACTAGTTTACTAGGCTTCTAGCCTACAAGTCATTGTCATTTATTAGAGACAACTTGTTATCACATAAGCCACTTTATTAGGTAAAATTCCATAACATGACCATTTATCCAAGTCAAGTTGATTTACTAGGTGAACCCTTGGTTCGACATAAGATTACACATATTAACTAGCCTTAACCCAATACTCGACATAATCCACTTTTAGTTACTAATTAGTATTAATACGGGTCACACCTCTTAACTAGTGATTAGTGATGAAGAATGATTAATATTCTACCAAGGAAGGCATCATGTTCCAAGTACAAATAGGTTTAGCCACACATGGTATAACACCACATATGTCCATATATTCACCACTCACGGTATCATCATAACATCGTTACTTCTTTTAGATTAACCTAGCATCATCACAATATCAACATATCCCCCAAATTCACTGAGCATCATCATAATATCATTATATCCTCTCAACTCACCGGGTATCATCATAACATCATTAAATCTTCCAAATTAATCGAGCATCATCATTACATCAACATGTCCTCCAGACTCACCGGGCATCATCATAACGTTATTATATCCTCCGGATTCACTGGGCATTATCATAACATTATTATATCCTCCGAATTCACCAGGTATCATCATAACATCATTAACTCTTCCGGATTATCCGAGCATCATCATAATATAAACATATCTCCTGAACTCACTAGGCATCACCATATCATTATTAGATCTCCCAAGACAACTAACATTCATATACATATGTAGTTAAATCAATAAACATGTACAAGACACAATAATAGAGTATAAATGATGTAAGGTAACACATATCATCATACGTTATAATTGGTCATCACTACATAATATAAGTAGATGCATGAGCCTGAATATCTAAATGATATAAGCAATCACCATTTTACATGGTTACCATGTTTATTAGAAAGTCAATTATAAGTCAAGTGCATGCTTGGTAGTCACCTCTTTTACTCCTATATTTAACAATACTAACCCAAAAAAGTGAAATCGTTCACATAAGTATTAGTTTAATCATTAGACTCGGTTCATAGCAAGAGTGGTAACATAATTAGAGGTTCACTTGGTGAACAAATTAATATGTCAAGCGATGGCATAACCATAAGTTCAATTCACAAGACTTTCCAAGGCTATCTATATCACAAAAATAAGATAATCAATCAAGTATACATATTATTCAATCATCGACCACATACATAAATCGACAAATGGGTTTGACCATTATAATCTCAATAATGTGATTTAGAATTCATTAAATATCTAGGTCACTAGGGAATTTCATCGTTCAAGACTAAGGTAGGTTAAGTCCCACACCTAAATCCCAATAATGCAAAAGTTCAATTCAACAAGGTTAAATTCTAGCCGGAATTAGGCTAGGTTATCTAAATCACACCATAAGGGCTTATTAATCATTACTAGGCTTATTAGGGAAAATCCTCTTCAAGAATTTTTTCTAAGTCATTCCAACACTAAGTCCATTACATAACTAGTCATATCTGGGTCAAAATACTCTTAAGGTTAACCAACAACATCATTCTCAACTATTAGAGTAACTAGAGTATCTCATACTATTCATGAGACTACAAGTAGAACTACCCAAGGTTCTAGGCTAAAGGTCAAACATCACATTTTACAAGTTTAATAGCCTACAAGAATCAACTGATCCCAAGTATCACCAATTATACATTTATCATCTAATACCCCACCCATTATCAAGATATATCAATTATTATACTACAAGTAAGCCCAGCCTACCTCAAGTCCAATTGCTCATGAACCAACAAGCTTTGCCTACCCTTTTTTAGAAGATTCTTCTTCCATGAGCCAAACTATCAACAACATAATCTATGCATCATTAAAAGAACAACAACACCCATTATGGAACCATTCTTCCATGGGTCCAAAATGACACCAACCCCCAAGTGGGTCCCACCTTCAAAAAATGAGTTTCTGACACCAACCCATTGTTCAAACATTATTAGAGAGCTATAAACCTTAAGAAATTTGAGTAAATCAATCACATTTGTGTCTACAATTGGGACTCAGGGACTTAGGGGGTTTTGGGTCTAGAAATCAGGAAATTAATACTAAATTTGAAGGAATCTTACCTTAGATTTGTAGAAAAAAAGGATTACACAAGTTATTCAAGCTCCTAATCAACCCACAAGACTCACTTTTAAGTCAAAAAATATTTTATGGCTACTAGGGCTCTCAAAGAAGTGAAGAATTCCCAAAACATTGGGCAAAAGGGCCTTTTATATGATTTTAAATGGGCCCGCAAGGTCAAAACTTATTTTTCGCTTCCTGGACTCATTTGAACTTTGTTTTTCACAAACGAACTATGTAAATCCACTACAATTGACATTTCAGATGCATTTGAGAATTCAAATTTTCCATCCGAGGTCATTTAGGCCACTTGTAGGGCCAACACCCATATATTTTGATTTTTGAATTTTTGACTAATGGGTTGAAATGAGCTCGGGTACTATAAGATCTAAAACAAGGGTCTACCTATCCTAAAATTTGTATTACATATCTATTGGTGCAGTCAAAATTTGAATTCAAAATCATTTTACTGAAGTTTTCGCTCGACAACCATTTGGAATCGACAAAGACTTCTAAATGGAAAATTAGCTCTAAAACCAACGAACTATCCAGTAACCAAAATATCAGTTTCAGTAAGTCATAAATGACTTGGAGAAGCAATGGAAAATACCTAATTGTGAAAATAAGTGGGAATACGAAAAATGACCTAAAAGGTCATTACAAAAACAACCTAGGGTTTGAACTTGTAAGCTTCAAGGGGCAATTTCTCCATGTACTAATCATTTTTAAGGTATGTGGGACTATCCTAAACCTTTAAGGCATAGTTTATTGTTTTTAACAAGTTTTAAAGGGATGAAAATTATGAAAATAATAAGGGTTTTGAAAACATTTTGAAGAATATGCATCATTAATCTTTTGATATGATAATCATGAAGTTTTCCCATTGTTATGAATTACATTTAAGTGATATATGAATTTTGATAATTAATATGAGAGCATGAGTCATGAGATTTCTCTCCACATGCAGAATTACTTGATTTAGCATGTTATGGATTGTTAAATTGCCTGTTCTAAAGTGTGCGTTAAATGTTTTACCATCATTCATTGAGTTGATGTTGATTTTGAAATAAGGAGAGGGGAATATCTTGTCATCTAAGTACTCTTGGTGTTAAATGAAATAATTACATTTGATTTATGAAAGAGTTGGACAACGTATGATGAAAACTCGAGAAATGATGTTTTGTGTAAGTTTTTTTTTGTGTACTACTAGGATGAGAGTTATTGTTCATGGTTTAAAATTTTTGGGTGGCCATTCATTTGATTTCTTGAATAAAAAGGGGCTATGGATACGTTATGACATGATTCGACTTGTAAGTCTAGGTATGATGTTACCTACTATGGAGTACCCTTAACATGAAAGAAACAAATGTTTTAAGAGAATGATGCATGGTTTTAAAGGACTAAAATTGGTCTTAAAGAGATCTAGTTGGTTACCCAAAAAAGGCTTGAGTTCAGACAACTCTTAGATAAAAATTGTGTTTTTCCGATACGGGTTTATGATATCCTATGATAAGGATTGTACGCCGGCGACAAGCTTATAGCATAGTAAGAATGATAGACACCAATCCTTGAGGAAAACTCAAATTGGGGGCTTGGCTACCGAGTCAAGGGCAGAGTCCATATAGCCCGTAGATAAGTACATTTGTAGGGTGTACCATCTAGCTCAGAAGTAAAATAAAGAGTTGAGTCATAAATACAAGAAAATAATATGAAGCTTTTTAGTTATGCCCATGTGTTTTAATTTACTTTATGCCAAATGTTATATTAAATTCTATCACCTATGTTGTATAAAAATATGTTATTTTGGATTGTTCTACATACTAGTGCCTTTATGTATTTATTCCTATATTTCAAGTTCTGAGGCACAGTCCCATGGTCCCTCTAATCAGTAGATCGTTATCAGAACTTTGGAGTTAGTGAGCCTCCCTTACTTCAGAAAGAATCCTTTCGATGTGTTGGTTTTATTTAATAGTTTGTTCATGGTCTGATCGGGGACCTTGTCCCCATTTCAGATAGATTGTTGTTTCGGATTTAGTAGAGACTTAATAGACGTGTTCTGAATGGATTTGTTTTTTCTTATGGGTTGATGTCCCAAATGGTTAAGTTAGAATAATAGAATTATTATGCTTTCATTTTATCTTCTGCATTATTATAATACATGAGTTACACTTATTATTTCATGTTAAGGGGTTCTCTCAGGCCTTTCAGGTTTTGGATGTCCATCGCGGGCATGGCCTAGACTTGAGTCATGAAAAACTTGGTATCAAAGCACGGTTAAGGGTCCCAGGATGTCTACAAAGTCACATCGGGTATAGTCTTTTTTTTGTAACACCCTGCATTTTCGAGCTAGAAATCAGAGCATCATTCCTACATGTGTAGATTCTAATCCCATGAATTATTTTTAAATTTATGTATTATGATATTTATCCTAGTGTGTTAAGTTATTATGAGGTGAAAAATGTTTATGGAAATCACTTAGAGCAATGTTGAGCTAAGAATCTTTGATTCGTCCAAAGTTTGGTATTCGATTCTACAAGGGTCAACTTTGAAAGTGTATAACTTTTGATGTATGTGGAATTTTTCAACTCAAGACCCACCAAATTGTAGATAATTGAGTCAGAATTTCAACAATAACAATTTCTCCTTAATTCGATACCCGAGCAAAAAGTTATGATCATTTTCGTTAGGACAAGTAAGCCAACACAATTACACCGCATCGCGGTGAGCTCCAAAAACAGAATTTTTCTAAAAAAATTAGTTATGAAGGGTAGTTTAGACATTTTTCCCAAACATCAAGTCGTGTTAACAGTTTATTAAGATGTTATTAGGGCATAATATACCTAACAATTACTCAATTGTCTCAAAACAAAATCGTAAACTTCCCTTTCAAAGATCAAGAATCCATCTTTCCAAGAAGCAAATCAATATTCAGGTTCTATTCTTCAAAATAAGTAATCTAAGGTACGTGGGGCTGTCCTAAATCTCATGGGCATGTGTTTTATGATCTTGAACAAGTTTTAAAGTTACACAAGTTTATATATGTAGTAAGATTCATATTTCATTTTAAAAGCATGCATTGTGGAAACAATTTGATGAAAGTATTTGATAACCATAGGGTTTATTTTCATAACCTTGGTTTATAATTTTGTGTATATGTGATTTGAACTTGAAGGATGACCCGAATGTGAATTGAGAACCTCTTTTATCCCATAATGATATTTATGAACTTTGTATGGTATAAATTGTAAATTGTTGAGAGCATTATTCAAGAGACCTCTTTTTGATTAATAAGAATTGTGTTTAAAAAATGTTGGGTTTTTTTTTATAAATGATGACAATATCATGAGTATCAAAGGTTTCCTTAACCATTGTGCATGTATTGAATAAATTGCAACCACGTATTAATGTCTTGTAAAGAGAATGGGTTTGCATAAATTTCATATGATTTTAATAATAAGAACACACATGTGATTTGATAAATCTTTAGTGGTCATTTACATATTTTGAATGAGAAAGGCGTGGAATTGATATGATATGAATGACTTGCAAGTTTGGGTATGAAAATACCCTGTTGTGATATGCCCTTAATAGAATGATAAAAGAATTATTTGTAAGTATGACATATGTTTTAAGAGGCTAAAATTCAGCTTAAAGAGATTTAGATGGTTATCCAAAGAAAGTACGAGTTTAAAGAATATATGCTGGAAATAGTGATTTGCCGACATGGGATTATGGTACCCTACTTTGTGATCTTGTGTACTTTGATTCATGTCATCCCAATTTGGGACTATGGTTGGGAGAAATGGTTTTTGATCTTGTGCACTACCATGACATTTTGATTTGATTGGGGATTATGGCACTTTGATTTGTGATCTTGTGTGTCTCCCTTACTGAACTCCAATCCTTGCGGCAAACTTAGATTGGGGGTTTGGCCGTTGAGTTAAGGGAGGATTCCATATATACCATGGAATTAAATATTGTAGGGTGTACCATCTAGCTCAAAATTAAGAAAAAAAGGGAGTCATGATTTCAAAGAATTGTTTCAAGTCTTTTAAGTATGCCCATGTGTTTTCGTATATCGTATGTAAAATAATTTATGAACTTCTCTCACTTATGTTTTATAAAAGTATGTTATTTTGGATTGCTCTGTGTACCAATATATTTGTATTGAACCCCGTATATTTCAGGATCTGAGGCCCAGTCATGGGGTCCAACTAAGTTATAGATTTGTTCATCAGAAGTGTGCCGTAATGAGTGATGTTGGGCGTATTTATACGTCTAAGCACCATAACTTACCCATGTTTTAGCTAAGTTTTGAACATAAAATACATAATTCTTGCACTTTTAGTCTATTTTTAGTTAAGTGAGCTGACCTATGTGATTAGCATGCTTTTCAGTTACTAATGAGGAATATTACAACACTTTAGGGACCTGTGGACAGCAAAGGAAAACTTCACATAAAAAGGAAAGCAGCTTTTGGACTGAATGTGATGCATGGGAACTTTTTCCCGGGCAAACTCAATATTTTTAAATAGTTAAGGATGCAGTAGAAATTTATTAGAGTAGGATGTTATTAAAAGCATTATTGCTGAATTTTTAGGGATTATTATTCACATAATTCAGATTCTGTAATATTTTTGGAGAGCAGAAAACGGCTTAGCTTGAGCAACGGAGAGAGAGAAACACATTCCTCTCTTATTGTCGCTAGTCATCTCCATCGCCGAGATTGTTCTAAATTTTGGTATGATGATTATGTCTATTGTGATTTCCGTTGTATTCATGAGTAGCTAAACTTATCTGTTAGGGTTATGGAAACCTTGTAGTATACTATCTATTGCTATGGGTTTGTGAATTTATGATGTGTAATGCACTTATATCATTACTCTCTTCATTATAATTGAATTCTCATGGTTGCAAACATAGGTAATACGCCATTATCGCAATAACTTGTTCGATAGAAAATTTGTTCTTTGGGAAAAAGAGTGTGACAAGAAATTAGGGTTTCCAACCTCTAGCTTACACGTTAATGCCCTAGCAGGATTAACTACTTGGAGAGTTCGTATAAGTTTTTGTACACATTAGGTTCGAGAGAACTAAGGTGAATAAATCCTTGATGGTTGAAAAATACTTGGATTTAGAATTAGAATACGTCTCTCTATAAGTGCATGCATGTATAAAATTAATATTACCCATAGTTAATATAGAAGTAGAAGCTACAAGGTGGACATAACCTTAACTTGTCATTCTCTGTGATCAATTACTTTTACATATATCGTCTCATTCGTTACACTAATAGTACTATTGTGCATTTAAACCAAAACCCCCCTTATCTTGGAATCTTCGACCAACAGTCTAATAATAATCGCAATACTTAGTGATCATAGTATTCCCTATGGGATTCGACACCCAACCCAGTTGGGTTCTATATTTGACAGCGACCGCCTACACTTTCTAACGAGAGTTGTAATTTGGGCGTATCAATGAGCCTCCCTTATTTCGAAAGGCCAGTTTTTAGAACATTACTATTTTATTTGGGTTTATGGTCTTACTAAGGACCTTGTCTCAGTTTTAGATAGATGTTGCTTTTGTAATTCTTAGAGATTTCGCAGAATGATGGTAGATATTGTTAGATGGTATGGATTTCATTTTGTATTGTTCTCTGAATTAAGCGATTGACCATGTTCCCATCATGTAAATTTTTTTCCACATTTCTCTATATTGTATAAACGTTGTATATGATATCCAGATAGAAAAGGGTGCTCGATCCTACATGGTTCGGGATGCTCATCGTGGACAGGGTCTCGGCTCGGGTCGTGACATTTTTATGGATGTGTAGAGTGTCATACTTATAGGGAGGGAGCTACTGGGAATTTAGGAATGTTTCTCTTTCTTCATGTTCTAGTTCATGCTATAGAGTATGAATGTCCCCTAACTTATGGTTACCTATATTTCAGAGATTGATCATGCCTCCCCATAGATCTAACGAGCGTAACACCCATGATGATGATGTCCGCCCTACTCATGGAATTGGGACCCGTAATAGAGATCATACTCCAGAATTTCTTGCTACTCCAAGGGTTCCTACGATCAAAACTAGTCCACCTTAGTCTCCTCGGTCCAGTGTTAACCATACCCAACCTTCCCAAAGAGAAGTTTTGAATACCGATTTTTGTCAGTCCATCCACCTGATTGCTCAGCTTGTGGCTTCTCAGTCTTGTTGGCCTGAAGATATGAGTTTTGTGTCTGGTTCATCTGAAACTACTCAAGTTAGCCAATTCATGAGGCTGAACCCATCCATCTTTACTAGCACAAAGGTTGAGGAGGACCCCCAAGGATTTATTGATGAAATAGAGAAATTTTGTTGAGTCATGCATACTAGTGAGGTTGAAGCGGTTGAGTTGGCAACTTATCAGTTGAAGAACGTCGCTAACCAATGGTATAATGAGTGGGAAGATCTGAAGGGTGGGTATTTTGAACCTTCTGTATAGGGTGAGTTTATAGAGGTCTTCCTAGATCATTTCTTTCCCCAGGAGTCAAGGAAGGCAAAATCCAAAGAATTCATGAATCTGACACAAGGAAAGATGAATGTCAAAGAATATGCATTGAAATTTACCCAGTTGTACCGTTATGCTCCGAAGTTGGTGGTCAACATAAGGAAGTTTGCATCTGGTCTCTCGAATAATTTGGTGTTAGAATGTAAAGGACAAATGTTGAACAAGGATATGGATTTCTCCAGGTTATCAATGCATATAGAGCATGTAGAAGAGGAAAAAAAAGGGAGATAAAGGTAAGGTAAAGGTAAAGATAGGATAAGAGGGCTAGGTCTATTGATCAGAATGTCATTCAACAACAAGGTGGTAATTGGGGGAAAGAAATGGTCTAAGAAGAAGTTTTGGAGAAATTCTCAGTCTTCAGCTAGCGTCCCGCGCCCAGATTTCCAATTGATTAGCTATTTTATAACTCCCATCCTAATAGAAAGACAAAGATGTAGGATACTCAGTCCTAGGTAAGTGTTCCTCAACCCGCTAGGTCATACCTTTGTTGTAGTTCTTGTGGAAAGGATCATCCAGGGAGATGCTATTCAGGAAGTAACATGTTCTACAAGTGTGGTCAGATAGGCCATATTTAAATATAGTGCCCCTTAGCCATTGGGAATATTGGGGGTACTAGGTCTCAAACAAATTCTACAACCCCTCCACCTAAGGGTATTGTTTCTACTACAGGAGGTAGTCACAACCAGTTATATCCTTTATCTACCCGTCGAGATTCAGAAGCTTCACCAGATGTTGTTGTGGGTATGTTACAGATCTTCTCCAGTGATTTGTATGTGTTACTTGATCTTGGGTATACCTTGTCTTATGTGACCCCTTACGTAGAAGTTAGTTTTGGTTTTGAGCCCAAAAATATTCCAAAACCCATTTTGGTTTCCACTTATGTTAGTAATTCTATTGTGGCTAAGAGAGTTTATAGAAATTGTATGGTATCTATTTGTCATCATGATACTGTGGCTGACCTTGTAGAGCTGGATATGATTGATTTTGATGCTATTTTGGGAATGGATTGGCTCCATTCATATTATGCTACATTAGACTGTAGAACCAGAAAGGTCATTTTCTCATTTCCAAATGAGCCAGTAATAGAGTGGGAAAGGAATTCTCTTTCACCTAAAGGGAAATTCATATCTTATCTTAGAGCCTGTAAGCTCATATCAAAGGGTTTTTTGCATCATATTGTTTGGGTCAAAGATTCTAGCACTAAAAGTCTTTCCCTCCAGTTTGTTCCTATAGTTAATGAATTTACAGAAGTCTTTCCTGACTCCTTGGGATACCACCAGAAAAGGAGTTAGATTTTGGCATTGACATGTTGCTCGACACCCAACCTATTTCTATTCTACCATACAGAATGGTTCCTACAAAATTGAAAGAGTTGAAAGAACAATTGAAAGACCTTCTTGACAAAGGATTTATTCATCCTAGTGTCTCTTCCTGCGGTGCTTTGGTACTCTTTGTGCGTAAGAAAGAATGATCCCTCCGCATGTATATAGTTTACCATCAGCTGAACAAAGTTACAATTAAAAATAAATACCCTCTTCCCAAAATCGATGATATCTTTGGCCAACTCCAAGGTGCCAAATATTTCTCCAAAATAGATCTTCGTTCAGGGTACCATCAGTTGAAGGTTAGAGAGGCTGACATTCCGAAAATGACTTTCCTAACCCGAAATGGTCATTATGAATTCTTAGTTATATCCTTTGAATTAACTAACTCCCCCGCAGTGTTTATGGACTTAATGAATAGGGTGTTTCACCAGTTTCTAGATCTATTTATCATAGTCCTCATTGATGACATCTTGATTTACTCTAAGAGTGAGGAAGATCATGTCAATCACCACTGAATTGTCCTTTAGACTTTTAAGGATCATGTGTTGTATGCAAAGTTTTCCAAGTGTGAATTCTGGATTAGTGCTATTTCTTTTCTAGGGCATATTATTTCTAGTGAGGGAATTAAGGCTGACCCCCAAAATGTTGAGGCAGTGAGAAAATGGCCCAGACCCATGACTCAAACTGATATTTAAAGCTTCCTGGATTTGGCAGTGTATTACAAAAGATTTGTAAAGAGTTTTTCATCTATAGTTGCTCGTTTCACTAAGTTGACTCAGAAAAAGGTGAAATTCTTGTGGTCTGAGTCTTGTGAGAATAGTTTTGAGAAACTTCTTGGATTTGGCAGGGTATTACAAAAGATTTGTAGAGAGTTTTTCATCTATAGCTGCTCGATTCACTAAGTTGACTAAGAAAAAGGTAAAATTCTTGTGGTCTGAGTCTTGTGAGAATAGTTTTGAGAAACTGAAAGACACGTTGACTACGAAACTGATTTTGACCTTTCCTGAGGGTACAAAGGGTTTTGTTGTATATTGTGATGCATCCCGAGTCGTACTTAGGTGTGTACTTATGCATCTTGGCAAGGTGGTAGCCTATGAATTTAGACAATTGAAAGTGCATGATAAGAGCTATCCCACCTATGACTTAGAGTTGGTTGTGATGGTATTTGCTCAAAAAATTTGGCATCATTATATTTATGGGTGCATGTAGATATTTTTACTGATCACAAAAGTTTGCAGTATGTCTTCTTGCAGAAAGAGATAAACCAAGGTAGAGATAATTTTTTTTGTAGGACTATGACATGAGTCTGCACTATCACCCTGATAAAGCCAATATGGTGGCTGACGCCCTTAGCAGGTTGTCCATGGGCAGTCTATCTAATGTGGAGGAAGGTAAGAGTAATATGATGAAGGTTATTTACCGGCTTTCTAATTTGGGAGTTTGACTCCTGGATTTTGAAGATGAAAGAGTATTCTTACAAGAGGTAGCTAAATCATCCTTATGTGCTGAGGTTAAGAAAAAATAAACCAAATACCCTATTTTGATGCAGATTAAGAAAGATGTTGGACAATATAAGGTAATGGAATTTGAAATTGGAGGTGATAGGATTTTGAGGTATCAAGGTCGACTATGTGTGCCGGATGTGGATGGTTGCAAGATAGGATTCTTATAGAAGCTCACACTTCCAGGTATGTTGTTCACCCTGGCTCTACAAAAATGTATCAAGATCTTAAGGCGATTTACTTGTGGAATAACATGAAAAGAGATATTGCTAACTTTGTGGCTAAGTATTTGAATTGTCAACAAGTTAAGGTGGAACATTTGAGACTAGGTGGCACTTCTCAAGAGATAGCTTCGCCTCTTTGGAAAAGGGAGATGATCAATATAGACATTATTACAGGACTTCCGAGATTCCAAAACCAGTATGACTCTATTTGGGTTATTGTAGACAGATGACCAAATTAACTCAATTTCTGTCAGTGAGGACTACTTATTCAAGAGATGATTATGCTAAGTTGTACATTCAGGAAATAGTTTGTTTGCATGGGGATGTAGTTTTTATTATATCTGATCGTGGTACATAATTTTCTTTTCAGTTTTGGCGGTCCTTTTGGAGGGGTTTAGGTACCCAAGTAAACTTTAGCACTTCTTTTCACCCGCAAATAGATGGGCAAGAAGAACATGCCATTCAAACCTTAGAAGATATGTTGAGAGCTTATGTGATATAATTTAAGGGTAGTTGGGTGGCTCATTTGATGTTGATAGAATTTTCCTGTAACAATAACTACCACTCTAGAATCCAGATGGCTTAGTTTGAGGCCCTATATAAGAGGTGATGTAAGTCACCGATTGGATGGTATGAAGTTGGTGAAACTCATTTGTTTGGGCCTGACCTTGTTCATCAGGTGATGGAGAAAGTGAAATTCATTAGGGAGCAATTTAAAACAGCTCAGAGTCACCAAAAGTCTTACGCCAATGTTAGACGAAGGGATTTAGAGTTTGAGGTTGGTGATTGCGTATTTCTAAAAGTCTCCCCTATGAAGGGAGTCATGAGATTCTAAAAGAAAGGAAAACTCAGTACTCATTATATAGGCCCTTATCAGATTATGAAAAGGATCGGTGGGGTTGCTTATGAGTTAGATTTGCCCTCAAGTTTGGCTTCTGTTCATCCTGTGTTTCATGTATCAATGCTAAAGAAATATGTTGGAGATTAGTCACTTGTGTTGCCTGTGAAGATATTGGTGTAAAGGACTCATTATTATATGAAGAAGAACCCATTGCTATTTTAGATTGCTAAGTTCGGAAGTTGAGAAGTAATGAGATAGGTTCAGTTAAGGTGTTGTGGAAGAATCATAAAGATGAGAAAGCTACTTGGGAGTCGGAGAATAACATGCGTATGATATATCCGACTCTCTTTGAAGGAATTAATCTTATACTACTTTTTTCTTTCCAAGTAACATTTGAAATCATGCTTATTACGTTCCTAGTCATCATTCAGGGACAAATGATCCCAAGGGGGGATAATATGATACCCCGTAGTAATATCACTCGAATAACACTCTCTAGAACGACCCATAGGACCCCCGTATTGATGGTAGGCCATGTATATATGTTGTGGGAGGTGTTGGGGGTTTTTTAGGACCTCAAAACTAAGTTTACATAGAAAGATAAGATCCAGGTGATGGTCGTGCATCACATGGACATCACCAACAACCATTGGAATGGCTAGGTAGTGCGGCATGTGTCGTCCACTTAAGGTCTATGCCATAGGCTGTGTGTCATGCACCTTGGCCTAGGCCATGGTCTGTGCACCGCATGGCTAAGGGGAAATGGCATAATTTCTCTGTTTTGTGTTGTTTTAAGGGTAATAAGGTCCTTTCACATTCCATAACTGTACCTAAACACTTATAGACAAAATTAAATACATTAAACATGTTTTAACAACCCCAAAATCCTAAGTTCATCTTCCATTAGCACAAGAAGAGAAAACAACCTAGGGTTTGAACTTGTAAGCTTCAAGGGGAAATTTCTCCACGTTCTCATCGTCGTTAAGGTATATGGGACTATCCTAAACCTTATGGGCATAGTGTATTACCTTTAACAAGTTTTAACGGCATGAATTTTGAATATAATAATGGCTTGGAAAAAACTTTGAAGAATATGCATCATGAATCTTTTGATATGATAATCATGAAGTTTTTCCATAGTTTTGAATTACATTTACTTGATATATGAATTTTGAGAATTAATATGAGAGCACGAGTCATGAGATTTCCCTCCCCATGTGGAATTGCTTGGTTTAGCATATTATGGATTGTTAAATTGAATGTTCTAAAGTGTGAGTTAAATGTTTACCATTATTCATTGACTTGATGTTGATTTTAAAATGAGGAGAGGGTAATATCTTGTCATCTAAGTACTTTTGGATTTAAATAAAATAATTACATCTAATTTATGAAAGAGTTGGACACCATATGATGAAAACTTGAGACATGATATTTTGTGTAAATGTTTTTGTGTACTACTGGGATGAGAGTTATTGTTCATGGTTTAATACTTTTGGGTGGCCATTCATTTGATTTCTTGAATAAAGAGGGTCTATGGATACGCTTTGACATGATTCAACTTGCAAGTCTAGGTATGACTATGGAGTTCCCTTAACATGAAAGAAACAAATGATTTAAGATGATGAAGCATGGTTTTAAAGGACTAAAATTGGGCTTAAAGAGAGCTAGTTGGTTACCCGAAGAAGGCTTGAGTTTAGAAAACTCTTATCCCAAAATTGTATTTTGCTGATACGAGTTCATGATGTCCTATGATAGGGATTGTACGCTGACAACGACCTTCTATCGTATCATGAATTACAGACACCAATCCTTGCAAAAAACTTAGATTGGGGGCTTGGCTACCGAGTCAAGGGAGGAGTCCATATATCCCATGGATAAGTACTTTTTAGGATGTACCATCTAGCTCAGAAGTGAAATAAAGAGTTGAGTCATGAATACAAGAAAATATTTTGAAGCTTTTAAATTACGCCCATGTGTTTTCATTTACCTTATGCCAAATGTTTTTTAAAATCTCTCACCTATGTTGTATAAAAATATGTTATTTTGGATTGTTCTACATACCAGACCTTTGTGTATTGACCCCTATATTTTAGGTTTTGAGGCCCAGTCCCGTGGTCCTTCTAATCAGTAGATCGTTATCAGACATTCAGAGTTAGTGATCCTCCTTACTTTAGATTGCATCCTTTCCAAGTGTTGGTTTCATTTGATTATTAGTTCATGGTCCGGTTGGGGGACTTGTCCCGGTTTTAGACAGGTTATTGTTTTCCATTTAGTAGAGACTTCGTAGATGTTTTCTATATGGATTTGGGTTTTCTTATGGTCTTATGTCCTGAATGGTTAAGTTGGAATAATAGAATTATCAAGCTTTCATTTTTATCTTCCGCATTATTATAATAGATGAGTTATGCTTATGATTACAAGTTAAGGGGGTCTCTCGGGCTTTTCTGGTTCGGGATGCCCGTCATGGCTAGGGCCTTGGCTCGGGTTGTGACAGACTTCCACTATCTCAGTGAACTACTCAATCCTCTTTAAGTTCAAATTAAAATATTTTTTTCTCATATACATTCATCCATGGAGTCTTTCATTAAATCATTTATATTATTTGGTGTCATCATACCAAGACTTGTAAGTCATCCAAATCACACCAACACCATTATCATTAAATATTTTAGACTCCAAAATTCCTCCTTTAAAATCATGAGTATTACCACAATTGAGTTTCCTATCACCATTTCAACACATTCTCATAATACCATACATTAATGATACAAAGAATGAAAAAAATATTAATATTAAGCAAATCAAAGCTTTCAAGAGACTTAAAATCATGACTTAAATATACGTCCATTAAAAATTCAAATATCAAACATAAATATTTGGCATTTTTGAATAGCCATTACAGTATCAATATCCTACTTAAAGATTCGAAATCATTCATACAGAAAAGAGGAATTATATAACAAGCTTTCATCATAAAATCCTCAACCCTAACTACAAATCATCAATCAAAATATATAGTTAAATTCACACTTTATAAAGTAGTTGAAGTAGGAAATATTCAATATGCCTATTCGATGGAGGGATATTAAGAAAAGCTTGACCGTTCGATTCATATATGGATTTGACTAGCTTCTTGACTTAGAGAGGAAGATAGGATAGCCCTTATTATCTATTTAAGGTGAATGAGACTTAGGGGAAACATATAAGAGTAAAAGGGGATGGTTTTCAAAGCATAAGGACTAAAATAACCCTTAATATAGCTTAAAAATAAAGTCTCATCATGGAAAACAGGGTGTGTGGCGCTCACCCTACGACATGGCTCCCCCGTGAGGCACAAGCCCATCATGGGGATAATCCTTGTGTAGTTCATGGACATTGTGAGGCTAAGGCAGTAACCCCTCGCTCTGGCTTGTGCTATGCCGGGCCAAAGCATGGCCTTTTTTCGTGAGTCGTACAAACCGATTTCACCTCCCAAACTCCCCCTGAGTTCCTAAACACATCTCATGGCATTTTCTTCTCAACCTAAGGGTCAGGTATGTTTATTTCTAAGCCTTAAAAGATTTAATAGCATATGGAGCATCATAATTTTGATACTACTTTGTTACAATCCAAAACTGAATTAGTTTTGGAGACTGATTAACATTATTTCCAGCTTAAAATCATAATTGATTTTAATAATATTATTTAAGCAAGCAAAATCATTGAAGCTTATCCTATATTTCATAAAGAAATATGCATGAGTTGATCAATCAAATAGAGTTTCCTAAGAGTAGTTTTAAAATTTAGTTTCGACTAAAAGAAAAATTCAAGGGATGGGGGGGGGTGAATTGAAAATTTCCGTGAGTCGATTGTTGAGTCTTCACAGTCGACTTACCTGCATGTCAATATACTTCACAAACTAGATTAGATTTAGACAAGAAGATAAATAAATAAGAAACTTGAAATAAAGTGTCACGACCCGAGTTGAGGCCCTGGCTGCGACGAGAATCTCGAACCATGAAGGATCGAGCGATCCTCTCTATCTGGCAATCATGCACACTATTCATGTACTATAAGGAAATGCGCAAAAGATAATAAAGATGGAAACATGGTCAATCACTTAATTCAACTGTCCAGTAAAAAATCTGAGTTTATAACATTCAAAAACATACAACACCAATCTGCGAAATCTCTAACAATATGAAAATCAACATCTGTCTAAAAACTGGGACAAGGCACCAGTTAGACCATGAATCAAATAAACTAACAATGTTCTAGAATAGGCCTTCCTAATTAAGGGAGGCTCACCAATTGTAATCTCTGACAGAATTCAACCTATTGCTTAGCGGGACCCCGGGACCTTGCCTCAAAACCTTAAATATAGGGCGTCAATACAATTGTTCTGGTATGCAGAGCAATCCCAAAATAATGCACTTTTACACAACATAAGTGAGAGAAATTCATAAAATATGTCAGTCTAAAATAGTTGAAAATACATGGGCATAATCAATAGACTTCAGAACATTTATGTAAATCACAACTCAACTCTTTGTCTTACTTCTTAGCTAGGTGGTACCCCCTACAACTCTACAATACCACAGGAAATATGGAATCCTCCCATAACTCAGAGGCCAATACCTCAACCCAAGTTTGTCGCAAGGGTTGGAGTCTCTGTCTCGAATACACCAAAAGGCACCAGGACAACGTATAATCCCTCTTGGGGACATAACAATCTCGTATCGTCAAAACACAGTTTTGGGAAATGATTTTTCTTAACTCGTTCCTTCTTCGGGTAACCACCTAACTCTCTCTAAGCCCATTTTAACTCTTTAAGACATGCATACTTTGAAACCAAAATCTAAAAATCTTACTCTGTTCTAGCATTCATTTGTTTGGTATCGTCATACCAAAACTTGCAAGTCGTATATCTAATCCATAAAATATCATGTTTAATTTCTTTCATTCAAAACAATATTAAGACAACCAAAACATTTAAACAATACAAGAGAACTCATAATTCCAAAACATCTGTCAAACTATGCCCAAATCCTCTCTTTTCAACATTTCAACAAAAGGTGGTCAATTTCTCAAAATAATCATTTAATTCTTCGGTTATCACATTCAGCCTTTATAAACAAGAAATATCTCTCTCCTAAATTCACTCGACAAAAAAATCATGATTGATAGTAAAACCTTTGGTTCATGCTTTAAGATATGCAATTGAGTAATCCATGACTTGGCAGTCAAGAAATAACACCATGAGAAGGAAGCTCATTATTCATGCTCTCAATTTATATTTTTCAAAACATCAAATGCATATATATATATATATATATATATATATATATATAGACATAAACAAAAAAATAAATTTAATGGGGAAGGCCTCAAGACCAAAGCATTATCATCAAAAAGTGTTCACAATGCATAATTATTAATGTAAATTCAAAACCCTTCCATAAATACATGAATTATCGACATAAAAAAATTATTAAAAAGATTTCACCTTGCCCATGTAGTTTAGGAAAAACCCCATGTACCTTAGATTACATAGTTTGAAGAATAGAACTTGAATCTTGACTCGTTTCTTGAAAATCTTCAACTTAAAGATGGATTTTTTAATTTTGGGAGAGGAGTTAGGGTTATTGTTCTTGATGGAATTGAGTAATTATGGGCATAAAGTTCCCTAATATCACTTTAATCTACTGTTTACAGGACTTGGGGTTATGGGAAAAAGTTCAAACTACCCCTTTGAAATTTAAAAGATTAGAAAAATCCCATTTTTGGGCACCATCGTATCGCGTCGGACACCAACGTGTTGGGCATCATGATGCATTAGGAACCAACGTGAAAGGCTTCGCGACATGTGAACATCGTATTGAGTTGTTGTTTCTAAAATCCAAACACCTCCCAACCCTCGTCCAAAAAGTCCAAAACTCCCCCGAGACAACCCCTTTACTCCTCTGAACATGATTCTACTTAAAAATCTACATCTCGAGGTCAAAAATATTGATTTAGAAATCATAAAAGCTTAAGAACTTAAAATATGACTAAGTCCATTTTGACACTTACAAATTTTTCAGGTGGTAGGTCTTTAAGCATGCTACTACGTGAGGTATTAAGTCAAGCATGCTACAGGGTGTTATATTACCCCCCCCCCCTTGAGATCATTCATCCCGAATGATGGCTTGAGTCACAGACACACACGACTGTAAGCAAACTATGGAAAAGATAAAAAAAGTAGTATATGATTTGTACCTTCTATGTTGTCATCTATTTTCTCAAAGAGGTTTAGGTATCTATTTCGCATGTCATCTTCTGACTCCCAAGTAGCTTCCTCAGCTTTTTGATTCTTCCATGACACCTTAACTGAAATATACTGCAAACTTTTGTGATCGGTAAATATACCTACATACACCCCATAAACATAATGCCACCAGATCGTAAGTGCAAACACCACAGCTACTAACTCTAAGTCATGAGTGGTATAATTCTTTTCATGAACCTTTAACTGCCTAGATGTATAAGCCACCACTTTGCCATACTGCATAAGCACACACCCAAGTACCACCCGGGACGCATCACAATACACAACAAAACCCTCTATACCCTCGAAAGAGTCAAAACTAGCGCGGTAGTCAACTTATCATTCAGTTTCTCAAAACTATTTTCACATGAGTTCGACCATAAGAACACCTTTTTCTAAGTCAATTCGGTAAGCGGAACAGCTACAGAGGAAAAACTCTCTACAAATCTTCTGTAATACCATGCCAAACCTAGAAAGCTTCAGATATTAGTTGGAGTCATAGGTCTGGGCCATTTTCTCACTGCCTCAATCTTTTGGGGGTCAACCTTGATTCCCTTACTGGAAAAAATGTGCCTCAGGAAAGCAATTGCCCTAAGCCAAAATTTACACTTGGAAACTTGGCATACAAATCATGATCTTTAAGGGTATGGAGGATGATTTAGAGGTGATTATCATGATCCCCCTCATTCTTAGAATAAACCAAGATGTCGTTAATAAAGACTATGATGAACAGATTTAGAAACTGATGAAACAACCTATTCATTAGGCCCATAAAAGTTGTAGGGGCATTAGTCAGCCTGAAGGATATAACTAAGAATTCATAATTGCCATAACGGGTTTGAAAAGCTATTTTGGGAATGTCATCCTCCCTAACCTTCAACAGATGACACCCCGAACAAAGGACTATCTTGGAGAAACATTTGGCATCCTAAAGTTGGTCAAACAGATCATCAATCCTAGGAAGAGGGTATTTGTTTTTAATGGTAACCTTATTCAGATGACGGTAGTCTATACACATACGGAGATAGCCATCTTTCTTATGCACGAAGAGCATAGGTATACCCTAGGGAGAAACACTAGGATGGATGAAGCCCTTATCAAGAAGATCTTTCAACTGTTTTTCAACTCTTTAAATTCTGTAGTAGCCATTCTATATGGAAAAATAGAAATAGTCCAGGTATCCAGCAAAAAATCAATGCCAAAATCTATTTCACTATCAAGTGGTATTCCAGGGAGGTTATTGTAAAAACTTTTGAGAATTCACTAACTACAGGGACAGACTGGAGGGAAGGACTTTCAATACTGGAATCTTTGACCCAAATAAGATGATACAAACAACCCTTGGATATAAGTTTATGGTCTCTGAGATAAGATATGAATTCCCCCTGGGTGATAAGGAATACCCCTCCCACTCTATCACAGCTCATTTGGAAAGGAAAAAGTTATTCTTCGAGTTCTACAGTCTAATATCCATAAAACAAATGGAGATAATCCATCCCTAAAATAGCATCAAAGTAAACCATATCAAGCTCTATAAGATCTTACACAATATCACGATGATCGACAGACATAACACAATTTCTATACATCCTTCTATCCATAATAGAGTTACCGATAGTAGTGGAAACAAAGAAAGGTTCAAAAATATTTTCAGGCTCAAAACCAAAACTAACTGCCACAAATGGAGTCACATAGGACAAGGTGGACCCAGGATCAAGTAATACATACACATCACGGGAGAAAATTTGTAATGTACCAATAACAACATCAGGCGAAGCCTCTGCCTCCTGACGGTTAGATAAAGCATATAACCTGTTGTGACCGCCCCCGGTAGCTAAAGTAGTAGCCTTGGGTGGTGGTGGTGGTGCCATGGAGTTAGCCTAAGACTTAGCACCCCCAACATTACCTCTATTTGTCAGACAGTCTCTCTAAATATGGCATGGATGGCCACAAGCGTAGTACACAATCAAACCAAATAGACACTTTCCTCGGTGACTCCTTCCGTAATTCTCATATCGAGGAAAAGACCGATATGTCGGAGCTACACTATCTTGGGACTAGGTCCCCTGCACCCCAATCTATGTTTTGGATAAAAGTTCTAAAATTATTGATTAACTGGTGGTTTGGGTGCTGGGTGCTAGCTGAAGATTGAGCTTTACTCCAGAACTTTTTCTTCTACTATTTGTTGCCCCAATTATTACCACCATAGTGGTGACTGTTATTCTGGTCTATAGATTTAGCCATCTTGGCCTACCTATCCTTGTCTCTTGCCTCTGTTAGCTTTTCTCCTGGTCTTCAACCTATTGTATATGAATGAAAAATTGAGGGAAATCCATATCCCTATTCAACATCGCTCCCTTGCACTCCAGCACCAGATCATTTGAGAGGCCGGATGCAAAATTCCTCATGCGGGCTATTATGTTATCCGCTAATTCTGTAGCATACCGGGACAACTAAGTGAACTTAAATGTATGCTCCTTAACACTCAATTTTCCTTGCTTCAAATTCATAAATTCCTCAGCCTTTGACTACCTCAATTCCTGGGGAAAGAATGGTCCAGGAAAGCTTCCACAAATTCACCCCACACAGAAGGCTCAACATCACTACCCCTAAAATCCTCTCATTCATTATACCAATAATTATCCCTATCCTTCAACTGATACACTGCAAACTCAACCCCTTCAACCTCATTCACATGCATAACTCTAAAAATTTTCTCTATATCATTAATGAACCCTTGGGTGTCATCCTCAACCTTCATGCCAGTAAATACAGGAAGGTTCAGACTAATGAATTGACTAACCTGTGTAACCTCAGATGAACTAGACACAGAACCCACATCTTTAGATCGACGGGTTTGAGAGGCCACTAGATGAGCAATCATATGGATGGACTGTTGGAACTCAACATTCAAAACATTCCTCTAAGGAGGTTAGGGATGGTTGACACCAGTCTGTGGAGCCCGAGGTGTCTAGTCGGAACTAGAGCAACTCCCAAAGTAGAAACAAACTCTAGGGTACGAGCTCTATTATGGGTACACATCCCATGAGTGGGATGGACATCCTCAGTTTGGGTGTTTTGTTCGTTGGTCTTACGAGGAGGCATGATAAATTTTCTAAAATATAGGGAATCATTTGTCAGAGGACATTCAGACTCTACAACACGTACTAAATCATGAAAGAAAGAGAGAGACATTCCTAAATTCCTTATAATCTCCTACTTATAAGTATGGCGTTCTACACGCCTATAAATAGGACTCTGCCCGATGTAATTTTGCAGACATTGTGGGGCCATGAATTATGCTCTGATATCAAGTTTGTCATGACCCGAGCTAAGGCCCTAGCCATGACGAGCATCCCAAACCATGATGGCCCAAGCGACACACTCTATATGGAAATTATGCACACCATTCATATACAACAAAGAAATGCGGAATAAAATAATAAAGATGGAAAAATGGTCAACCACTTAATTAAATTTAAAATATAAAATTTGAGTTCTTAACATTAAAAAACATACAACACCAGTCTGCAAAATCTCTAACAATATGAAAATCAACATCAATCTAAAAATTGGGACAAGGCCCACAATTAGACCATGAATCAATTAAACTAACAATGTTCTAGAACAGGCCTTCTGAAATAAGGGAAGCTCACCAACTTCAATCTCTGATAGAATTCAACTTACTGCTTAGCGGAACCCTGGGACTGTTCCTCAGATCTTGAAATATAGGGGGTCAATACAATTGTACTGGTATGCAGAGCAAACCAAAAATAATGCAATTTTATACAACATAAGTGAGAGAAATTCATAAAACATATCAGTCTAAAATAGTTGAAATACACGGGCATAATCAATAGACTTCAGAACATTTATGTAAATCACAACTCAACTCTATGTCTTACTTTTGAGCTACGTGGTACACCTTACAACTCTACATTCCCATGTTCTATATGGAATATGATAACGCTCAACTTACACGTCAATTTAGTGCAAGGCGGTCGTCGTCAATATATTTATCCAACTTTGGAGTCGGGGTCGAATCCACGAGAAACAATGTGAGTGGAGATTAAACTAATTTGAAACTATAGCTATAAGTTGAATTCAAACCAATGATACGAAAAGATAAAATGGGGGTTTTTAATGATTGAACAAAAGGTATTAACACTTCAATTCGCCTTATAACTCGAAGCTTAAACTGCAATATTTCAAATCAATATTATAGATAAACTAGATTTGTCATCACTATGATTAGTAATCCTCGATTGAATAATAGTTGTAGTACTACATTCTCATGACTTGGGGGAAACACCAAATTATCAGTTTCGACCCTCTATCTAAGTGTTTCTCAACCTACTTAGATGTTGAACTCCCTAATTCTCTCGAACTTAGGAAATCATTCTATTCATACTAATTTTATCTCAAGTTGATCAATCTTGTTACAACATTAATCATTAGATGAGAGCTTAACCTTCCCAAATCCTTGTTGATAATTCGCTACCTTTAGTTTATTTCTCAATTTGAGAAAATCAACATAAGGCGGGATTTGTTGTTTGCAACCAATAAATAACAATCATAACAAAGATATTATCATGATGTCCCCACAATCACTCAAACCTTAACAAACTATTAAATCCATGGGGGAATAATCATAGATCCCACAACCCTAGTTATGGGTTTAAGTTTCACATGAGAAATAAAGAGATAGCAACAATTATAATCATCATTCTAAGTAATTAAACTTACAAAAGATGAAGTCTAAAGTTGATTCTCTTCTAAGTTCAAGAGAAAATTCCCATAACGAAATCAAAGAGTTGAAAATTGAATTCTAAGTTTTTGAGCCCCCCAAAAAGAGGTGAACTATTTTTTCTTTGGAATAAGTTCAAGATGTTCCGCCCCTTATAATTAAAAAATCCTAACATATTCTCTAAATAATTTATCCTAATTATGGAAAAAAAATCACAGGTCACAGTATTTTCTCGTACAGAGGACGGCGTGTGTGATGGCTTATCAGGAGTCTGACGACTTATCAGGAATGTCGTCAGATCCTCTTCACTTTTGGCAATCTCTGCCTTAGGTTGACAATGAGACGTGATGGCTTATCAGACATGTGATGACTTATCAGAATTATCATCACTTTTTCACTTCAAATCATACTTCCTGCCTAAGCCTTACGATGAGCCTAACAATTTATCACATTTCTGACGGCCTAACACAAATGTCATCACAAATCTAGCTGAAGTTCATTCTTTGTCTAAGGCTGATGGTAACCCTGATAGCTTATCATAAGGATGACGACTTATTAGACAATTCGGCATCTATACTTCTCTCTCTACTTGCTCAGAAATCAACTCTTTTACTTCTATTATTGCTGGTTCTCTTACATCTTAACTTTTACTGCAATATAAAAAAAAACAATCAAAAACGACAAAAGTTTCTTAAGACTTTACAATTATTCTTAGTTAAAAGCCCCAAATATGTAAGCATCTGCTCACACATCAGAATCCGCCCTTAACTCAGCGGCAAAGCCCTCAACCCAAGTTTGTCGCGAGGGCTGGACTTTCTATCTCAAATACACCAAAGGGCACTAGGCCAGTATATAATCCCTCTTGTGGACATAATAATACCATATCGGCAAAACACAATTTTGGGACAATGAGTTTTCTTAACTCGTGATTGCTTTGGGTAACCACCTAACTCTCTTTAAGCCCATTTTTAACTCTTCAAGACATGCATACTTTGAAATCAAAATTAGAAAATCGTACTCTATTATGGAATTCATCTATTTTTTATCGTCATACCAAGATTTGTGTAATGCCCAAAAATATGATCCCAAGCATCACACGACGCTCAAGTATATGAGTAGCCCTAAGCTAACCCTTTGAGCTTGCAACTAGGTCTGAACCTTACCTTCAGATAACCTAGTCATAAAATAATGCAGTATGATACCAAAATAGAACTGAATAAACTGTAAACACTGTTGATTAACAAATACTGAAAGTCAGTAAATCAACTAATACTCCGAAAAGCCTCTACTACTAAAGAACTAGAGAGCCATTGGGATAGACCCCTGAAATGACTCGTACTAAACTGAAAATGATAACTCTAATACTGTGAAAGATGGAAATTTGAAGAAGTATGCCCTCGAATCAATAGGAATCACCAACTGTGAGAGCATAGATAGAGATGCTTGAACTCACGATGCTGATACTGAGTGCCTAAACCTACATTATAAGACAATGCAACACATAGAATAATATGTGGATCAGTACTTTGAGGATGTACCGAGTATATGGGGGTGTAATGCATAAGTAAAACATCATCATACTTTATAAAAGAAAACGATTCATAATAAAAATAAATGGCTCACATAAGCTAGAATGTCTAAAATACTGACATATGAAATCATGCATAACAATTCATACTCTATAAATGTAGTGAGCTATAATGTTTAGTTCTAAAGGTTGTACATAAACTATTCTCTTAAGTAATACTATCTAAGTGTAGAAAGAGCTCATATCTAAATATGAAATCTGAAACTAATAACTTTCTGTAAAGCTTAATCTGAGTAAAAACTTGTGAGCCTTTACACTTAGTTTTTCAAAGTCTTTTCTATTATTCTTTTCTTTTAGGACATGGAGACTTTGGGAGCCTTAAAAGTTTTTTGAACTTTGGTACTTAGGGAGTTTCTTCTAACCGACATAAACCATGTGAGATGATATGGAGTCCAACATCTTGCCCACGTTGGGGAGAGTTGTACTAACCTTTCCATTATATAGTATCTTAACTTAAGTCATCACTATCCTATCCCACTATGGGCAAATCAGAAACCTACGGTGGCACATAGTTCTGGGGCATGAGACCTTAGAATCATACCCAACTCGGTGCTAAATACTACTCCCATACTTATTGCTCAAAACTTTTAGGAAAATCCACCTTAAAACAACACAAGGGTTTATAATGAAAACCAATTATGCTCCTCT
Organism: Capsicum pubescens; assembly: GCA_030864215.1. Classification (NCBI taxonomy): domain Eukaryota; kingdom Viridiplantae; phylum Streptophyta; class Magnoliopsida; order Solanales; family Solanaceae; genus Capsicum; species Capsicum pubescens. The sequence continues at coordinate 34,980,161 of CM061546.1, forward strand.
TTGCTTTAAATCATAAACTATACGAATAATGTGGATTCCTATCTTAGCTTGGATCGGAAGATCAATCTTTCTTTAAAATCTGATTGTTTGCATGTTAAAGCATGCTAATAATATACTCTTCATGAAATATCAAAATTCATACTTAGGTTTAAAGGATATGTACTTAAATGATCACAATTTCATAATGAAGATTAATTCTTAACAATTATCTTGGAAATACTTGAAAATATCAATTCACAATAGGGATGTGCAATTAATTACATAAATCCTCAATGCAAAGAATAAATAAGTGGGATAAACATGCAATTCAAGGCTTAAATCATTTATAATTTCATAAAATTAAAACAAAATTCTTTGTGTATAAATCCCAACTTTCAAATAATGTAATCTTTAATAAAATTCAAGTTTTTGGGCACAAGAATGGAAGATTTGTCCTTGTTCAAACCCCACATACCTTGGATGATAAACTAGATGAACAAGTTTCCTTTTGAGACCCTATTTGTGCTCTTGAATGGTGGTTTTTTGTATTCTTGTGTTAGGAATCTTGAATATTGAATTTATTTGGAAAAAAAGTGGTGGAATCTTTGGATTCTTTAGGTTGATTATTGAAGTTTAAGGTTTTGGTTGAGGGAAATTTTGAGTAATATATCATAAACTGCTTGTAATAGACTTAAATCTTATGTTTGGACGATTTTGGGGGCTCGGAAAAAGTAAAAAATGCCTTCTTCAAACTCCTAAATGAAATTTGAAAAATGAATTGGGGTCCCGATTTAATTGCCACCGCGACGCGCCACTATCGCGGTGGCTCACTGGAAACTAACTAATGGTAAATTAAGGACCTCCGCGACGTGGAGCTATCACGTTGTCCTACTGGATTTTGACAATTGGGACCTGGAACTTCAATGCATCGTGCCACCATCGCGGTGCCCTATAGAAATGCTATTTTGGCCTTCGGCGCGATGCGCCACTATAGCATTGGATTACTTGAATTTGACAATTGGGAAAATGGACCTCTTTGTTATGTGCCAATATCACGGAGGTCTACTATAAAGTGACAATTATGAAATTATCCTTCACTGCGATGCGGTGATTGCCCAGTTGGCACACTGTCAACTTAAAAATGCTCTAACTTCTTCACTGAGTGTCGGATTCGGGCAAATTTTGTCTCGATGGAAAGCTTATTCAATTTCCCACATAATGAAAATTCAAAATCTAGAAAATTCTATATGAAACAAATATTCTTCATATTTGAAGACATCCCTTAACATTCTAGGAATGAATTTAAGCTAGAAAAAGTTTGGGGTATTACAATATCTTTCCCTTGGGAACATTCGTCATCGAATATGTCTAGCAAAACTGAGATGCTGAAAAATAAGGCCAGAACTGGCATATACAACTAAAAGCATGACTAAACTGGTTGCAAATCCTTGAACTATCGAATGAATGGCTATATAAAGCTGAAACATAAACTGAAAAGAGATGATCTGAGGAAACTTGTTACCTTAAACTAAATCTGAATCTGCAGCGAAAAGATGAGGGTACTTGGTCCGCATATCAGCTTTTACTTCCCAAGTAGCTCTCTCAACGGATTGATTTCGCCAAAGAACCTTGAATAATGGGACTTCTTTTTTCCTTAGTCTACGAGTCTGATGGTCAAGGATCTCAACTGGAATTTCCTCATAAGAGAGGCTGTCATGAATATCCATTCTTTATAAGGGTACTATAACCGTTGGAGCACTAATACACTTCTTCAACAAAGACACATGGAATATAGGATATACGGGTGATAAATTTGTAGGCTACTCAAGCTCACATGCCACCTTCCCAACACAACTCAAAATTCAAAAGGGACCTACATAACGGGGACTAAGTTTCCCTTTCTTGCCAAATATCTCTACCCCCTTCATGGGTGAAACTTTCAAATAGACTAAATCATCAACTTTGAACTCAAGATCTCTTCTCCTCACATCTGCATACAATTTTTGATGACTCTGAGCTATTTTCAACCTTTATCGAATCAATTTTACTTTCCCCATAGCTTGTAATACCATATCTGGCCCTAACAATATGGCCTCACCCATTTCAAAACAAACCGAAAGGTGATCTATATCTCCTCCCATAAAGTGCCTTAAATGGGAACCATTTGGATGCTAGCATGATAACTGTTGTTATAGGAAAACTCAATCAACGACAAATGCTCATCCTAATTACCTTTGAAATCAAGTACGCAAGCCCTCAACATATCTTCTAAAGTCTGAATGGTCCTGTCTTCTTGACCATCAATCTGAGGATGAAAAGCGGAACTAAGATGAACTTGGTTACCAAGACCCTTTTGAAAAGCTTTCTAACATTTATAGGTGAACTGCGTACCCCTATCTGAGATAATGGACAAGGGCACTCTGATGTTGGGCGTATTTATACGTCTAAGCACCATAACTTACCCATGTTTTAGCTAAGTTTTGAGGATAAAATACATAATTCCTGCACTTTTAGTCTACTTTCAATTAAGTGAGCTGACCTATGTGATTAGCATGCTTTTCAGGTACTAATGCGGAAGATTTCAACACTTTGGGGACCTGTGGACAACAAAGGAAAACTTCACATAAAAGGGAAGGAAGCTTTTGGAATAAATGTGATGCATGGGAACTTTTTCCCGGGCAAATTCAACATTTTTAAATAGTTAAGGATGCAGTAGCAACCTAGTAGAGAAGGTTTTTATTAAAAACCTTATTGCTGAATTTTCAGCCATCATTCACATAATTCAGATTCTGTAATATTTTTGGAGAGCAGAAAACGGCTTAGCTTGAGCAACGAAGAGAGAGAAACACGTTCCTCTCTTATTGTCGCTAGTCATCTCCATCGCCGAGATTGTTCTAAGTTTCAGTATGATGATTATGTCTATTTTGATTTCTGTTGTATTCATGAGTAGCTAAACTTATCTGTTAGGGTTATGGAAACCTTGTAGTATACTCTCTATTGCTATGGGTTTGTGAATTTATGATGTGTAATGCACTTATATCATTACTCTCTTCATTATAATTGAATTCTCGTGGTTGCAAACAAAGGGAATACGCCATTATAGTAATAACTTGTTCGATAGAAAAGTTGTTGTTTGGAAAAGAGAGTGTGACAAGAAATTAGGGTTTCCAACCTCTAGTTTACACGTCAATGCCCTAGCAGGATTAACTACTTGGAGAGTTCGTATAAGTTGTTGTACACTTTAGGTTCGAGAGAACTAAGGTGAATAAATCCTTGATGGTTGAAAAACACTTGGACTTAGAATTAGAATATGTCTCTCTATAAGTGCATGCATGTATAAAATTCGTATTACCCATAGTTAATATAGAAGTAGAAGCTACAAGGTGGACATAACCCTAACTTATCATCCTTTGGGATCAAATCTTATTACTTATATCATCTCATTCATTACACTAATAGTATTATTGTGCACTTAAACCAAAACCCCTTTTATTTTGGAATCTTCGACCAACAGTCTAATAATAATTGCAATACTTAGTGATCATAGTATTCCCTGTGGGATTCGACACCCAACCCAGTTGGGTTCTATATTTGACAGCGACCACTTACACTTTCTAACGAGAGTTGTAATTTGGGCGTATCAAGTTTTGGCGCCGTTGCCGGGGAATACGGTTGACAAATAAGTTTGTGATAGTTAATAGACCCTTTGGTCAAAGATTCTCAAATTTTACTTTTTGTTTGTTGTTTTTGTTTTGTTCAGGTTTAGTGGAGTGCATGCCAAATACACGAAGTTCTGGTCAGCCCTTATTACCTATAAATCCTGAACCACATCTTATTGGCAGAATGGATGCACAACGAAACCTTGAAAGGATGGCTACTCAACAGGAGCAGGCTAGATTAGCTGCATTGGCAGTTGCGCAAGTACATAAACAGAATGCTGATAACCCAGGTCGGGCAACAAATCTTGATGATGAGGACCTGGGTGATGATGAGTTATTAAATCCAAGGCGTGCAGATGATGTGGCTGCACCTGTGAACAGGAATGTCAATAGAGATCGTCAAGATAGAATGAGACCTGAACGCCGATCTATGCAGGTTCCTTTTGATGATAATGATGACGATTTGGATGGGGCTGGTGCCACAGGGGCTATTATTCCTCCGCCCTTGGCACCCGGAGCCAAGTTCAATATCACTAGCACCATGATCCAGCTATTGCAACTCAAGGGGTTATTTGGTGGACTTGTAGGCGATGATCCGAATATGCATCTGATTAATTTTATCTCAACATTCAAGTCGTTTGACAATGCAGGAGCTGGACAGAATGCGATCCGGCTGCGCTTATTTCCATTGTCTCTATCTGGAGAGGCAACTCTATGGTTAAACGGGCTAACTCCTGACTCTATTACCAATTGGAGGCAACTGAAAGACGCTTTCCTAGAAAAATTCTTTCCGCCATCCAAGAGAGCACAATTAAGAGATGAGATAAGAAATTTTCGACAGCTTCCAACTGAAGCTCTCCACGAAACATGGGAGAGGTTCAAGAAGAATCTTATGCGGTGCCCAAATCATCAGATGACTAATATCCACTTGATGGAAATATTATATAGGGCTTTGAACTCAGTGACTAAGCCAGTGGTTGATAATGCTGCGGGTGGGTCATTCATGGACCTTACTTTTATTGAGGCATGTGATATGCTTAATCGTATGACAAAGATGAGTAGAGCTTGGTATACCAGGGATTCTGAGGTAGCAAGATCTACTGTATCTATTGGCATGACGGCAGAACATAGGCGAAGAGAAGAGGAACGTGACCAGGATATTGCTCACATAAAAATGCAGATGGACCTTCTTACCAAGCATTTATTATCAGGGAAGACAGAAAAGGTCAAAGTTGTTGTATCACAGGGAAGAGACGACTTCGATTCTGAGGAGGAATCAAATTACTTGAATCATCAGGGGGTTTCCGAGGCAATGTCCAAGGAAACCAAGGTTGGAACTATTATGAAAAATCCGGATACAAGGACCGAGACTAAGGGAATTGGAAGAATAAAAATGATAAGAGCGGTTTGTATGTCCCCCCTGGAAATTGTGAAGCTTCTACCAGTTCAAGAAAAATGTCTATGGAGGACATGATGGAGAAAGTATTAAAGGGAGTTGAGGCGGCAAATTCTTTGGTGACTACAATAAAGAGTGACGTATCTTCCATAAGTCAACTTATAAATTCGCACTCAGTTGCTATTAAACAATTGGAGCAACAGATGAGTCAGTTATCTGCAGCATTCAACCAAAGAAAGAATGGGACTCTACCAAGTGATACAGTTCAGAATTCGAGGACTGATGGATCGTGTATGGCCATTACCACTAGGAGCGGTAAGATGTTATCTAGTCTAGATTTGGGAGCTTCTTCTTATACTGATGAGGTTGAAATGGATTGGGAGATGGTTGATGAATCTCTAGTGGTGCCATTGGAGTTGGGAGGTTTGAAAAATAAATGTGCGTAAGTTGAACAACCAACTAAGCCGAAGCATGTTAGTGATGTGGAGCAAGGCATAAGAAAGGAGGTAAAAGTTGCTCCAACTGAAATTCCAAGGCCGCCACCTCCATTTCCACAATGATTAAAGAAGAAAAAAGATGATGGAAAGTTTAGCAAATTCATGGCTATGTTGAAGCAATTGACAGTGAATGTGCCCTTAGTTGAAGCACTGGAATAAATGCCCAGATATGCTAAGTTTATGAAAGACCTGTTGACAAAGAAAAAGACTGTGAGCTATGAAATGGTAGACAATCTTCATCATTGTAGTGCTATTGCTACAAGATCTATTGTCCAGAAGAAAGCTGATCCGGGAGCATTTACTATTCCATGTACGATTGGATTGCTAAAGTTTGAAAAGGCCCTTTGTGATCTTGGGGCAAGTATCAATCTTATGCCATTGACAGTTTTCAAGAAATTGGGTTTGGGAGATCCTACGCCCACTAATATGCGGCTTCATTTGGCGGATAGATCAGTAAAAAGACCGATTGGTATTCTACATGATGTACTTGTAAAAGTTGCTAATTTTATATTTCCTGCCGATTTTGTAATTCTTGATTGTGAAGTGGACTTTGAAGTACCGATAATTTTGGATAGGCAATTCTTAGCAACTGGAAGGGTGTTAGTTGACATGGAGCTGAATGAGCTGAAATTTAGGCTCAATGAGAAAGAAGTTAGCTTTGAAGTATGTCGGTCTATGAAACAACAAAAAGAGATGAGTGTCTTCTCGATAGTTGATGTATTCTATGAAGATAAGAGATATGTACCAGTTAAGGATATGTCTTTTGTGGAGACCATAGCTGGTTTGGTTAAACTTGCAAGCAAGGATATGAGTGACTTCAAAGTGGTTGGACTAAGAATAAAGCATTTCTTTATCCAACAAATGAGGTACAAATGGTATCATCGATGTATCTTGACGTAGTCTGAGTAGTCAAGATAATCGAGTCGTGCCGCGACGTTAAATTAGGTGCTGCATGGGAGGCAACCCATCTTTCTAATCATTTTTATTGTTTTTGATTAAGTTTAGGTGCACGAAGTACAAAGGAGAATATTAGTACCAATTTTGATTTGGAAGCGAGACATGTCAATGCTGGTAAGTTTAGGAGTGATGGGAACATTACAAGTAAGCTGGAGTGGTCAAATGTGTAGGGCTCAAGTATGATTTTCATTAGATTCGTTCCTTGAATTATGTTAATTCGACCCCAAAATTTGTGCGGTGCAACTTTAATTTGTGACTTTCAATGAGGTTTGTGGTGGTAGCGTAGGGATCGGGCATAACTGACCTCGAAGGGGTGCGGGGGTGAAGCCCCCGCGGTATGGACCTTTTCGACCAAGAGTGCACCGTTTTTCCTACATAGGCAATAAGATAGGCGCCGCCTATGCCAACATAGGCAATAGGTTAGGCGCCGCCTACGCCAACATAGGCAATCGTCTAGGTGCCACCTATGAAAACATAGGCAATGGGCTAGGCACCACCTATGCCATTGCCTATGCTCACTGCCTCACATAGGCAATAGGCTAGGCGCCGCCTATGCCAACATAGGCAATCGTCTGGGAGCCGCCTATGCCAACATAGGCAATAGGTTAGGCGCCGCCTATGCCATTGCCTATGCTCACTGCCTCACATAGGCAATAGGCTAGGCGCCGCCTATGCCAACATAGGCAATCGGCTAGGCTCCGCCTATGCCAACATAGGCAATAGTCTAGGCGCCACCTATGCCATTGCCTATGCTCACTGCCTCACATAGGAAATAGGCTAGGCGCCGCCTATGTCAACATAGGCAATCGGCTAGGCGCCGCCTATGCCAACATAGGCAATAGGCTAGGCACCTCCTATACTATTGCCTATGCTCACTGCCTCACATAGGCAATAGGCTAGGCGCCGCCTATGCCAACATAGGCAATCGGCTAGGCGCCGCCTACGCCAACATAGGCAATAGTCTAGGCGCCGCCTATGCCATTGCCTATGCTCACTGCCTCACATAGGCAATAGGCTAGGCTCCATCTATGCCAACATAAGCAATCGGCTAGGCGCCGCCTATGCCAACATAGACAATCGGCTAGGCGCCGCCTATGCCATTTCCTATGCTCACTGCCTCACATAGGCAATAGGCTAGGCGCCGCCTAGGCCAACATAGGCAATCCGCTAGGCGCCGCCTATGACAACATAGGCAATAGGCTAGGCGCCGCCTATGCCATTGCCTATGCTCAATACCTCACATAGGCAATAGGCTAGGCGCCGCCTATACCAACATAGGCAATAGGCTAGGCGCCGCCTATGCCAAAATAGGGAATATGATAGGCGCCGTCTATGCCATTTCCTATGCCAACATAGGGAATAGGCTTGGCACCCCCTATGCCATTGCCTATGCTCACTGCCTCACATAGGCAATAGGCTAGGCGCCGCCTATGCCAACATAGGCAATCGGCTAGGCGCCGCCTATGCCAACATAGGCAATCGGCTAGGCGCCGCCTATGCCAACATAGGCAATAGGATAGGCGCCGCCTATGCGATGGCCTATGCTCACTGCCTCACATTGGCAATAGGCTAGGCGCCGCCTATACCAACATAGGCAATCGGCTAGGCGCCGCCTATGCCAACATAGGCAATAGGCTAGGCGTCGCCTATGCTCACTGCCTCACATAGGCAATAGGTTAGGTGCCGCCTATACCCACATAGGCAATCGGCTAGGCGCCTCCTATGCCAACATAGGCAATAGGCTAGGCGCAGCCTATGCCATTGCCTATGATCACTGCCTCACATAGGCGGTAGGCTAGGCGCCGCCTATGCCAACATAGGCAATAGGTTAGGTGCCACCTACTTATGCTTAGGCAATGCTATAGGCACCGCTTACTTATGCTTAGGCAATGCTATAGGCGCCGTCTATCAACATAATTTTTGCCCACTAACCCGTTTGTGAATGGACCAACCCGACCCATGGCTCATCTTTTAAACATATTCTCTACTCTTAAATCCTACTCCATTCTTCTTTCACCTAAACTCCTCCTATTCCCTCCTCTCTCAAAACCTTTCTCTTTGCTCTACAAATCTTACAAGCTCCTCACCACTTTCAAAACCCAAGAACATCGACTCACTTTCTTCAATCCTTCATCTTCAAGGTAAGTGTTCTTTTCTTAATCCTTAGGTGTTTTAAATTTATGTTGTAGTTATTAATTGATCACTTGAGGATTATGAGTTAAATTTTAGCCTTGTCTATGTTGGGAAAGTGATGGTGTTTTGTATATCTTGATATGGTTGAAAGTGTAGGGTATGATTTTGATAAAAAAGTGTTTCATTGAAATAGACATGGGGAAATTGAAGTGATTGAATTGTATTGTGACTAACGTGGTGCACCATGTCAAAGTGTATGTCGGTGAAGTCTGAGTACCCAATAATAACTCGAAATTAGTTGATACTAACAAATTAAGTGTGGGGTTGTGAATTCACTAACCCCATATTAATTATAGTTAGTTTCATTATGTGTGGATGACATGGATGACAGGATGAATACAGGAAAATGGCTCCAATGAACCTGTTGAAAAAGTTCAAAATTTTATCCCGGACATGTTACAATGAACTTGTTGTGGCCCTGGTCCTTCTTAGACATTGTGCACCTCAACTAAGGCAAAGTGCTTAAGTTGAGGGTCGCAAGTATAGGGGTGCGTAACATGAAAAGGGTGCAAATAAAAAAAAAGAAAAAAAAAGAGGAAATACATGAAATGGTTGCATACTCCCACCATAGGGTTATTAATTAAGCTTAACGAGTTGGGGTGAAAAGAAAATCTGTGAAGATAGAAGAAGTGGAAATTGGTTGTTTGAGATTGATCTTAATTGCATAATGTAGTGTATTAAAGCGCTTAGGGAAGATAGTCACTATTTCTGGCCAAAATAGTTCCTACCCATCCTTTAGCCTGCATTACAACCCGTAAAAGACCCATTTGATCCTAATATTAGCATTCTGATATTAGTGAAGTATTACACTAAGGGAAAGCATATGGTCATCAGTTGTAATTTGAGAATTCTTTGTGAGAGTGAGCGCAACTTGATTCTTGTTCCCATTTTGTTAGAAATTGCATAATTGTGAGTGATTATGGGTAACTCTCTTGTTGTGAGGGCACATGGTTGATGAAGGTTGGGTAATTTATATGATTTTCTTGAATGATATGCATGAAATTTCCAACTTAATGAGTCTATTCTTGAGGGTAGGTTGTATCTAGGTATGATTCCTGAAGCTACTTCTTGTTAAGAATTGTTGTGTGAGCCTATTTGAGCATCTTGTCTTCCTTTGTGGGTGCTAAGACTTGTGTAGTATGCATAAATAGATATGTTGTTCGAGGACGAACAAAGCTTTAAGTGTGGGGTAGTGATGTTGGGCGTATTTATACGTCTAAGCACCATAACTTACCCATGTTTTAGCTAAGTTTTGAGGATAAAATACATAATTCCTGCACTTTTAGTCTACTTTCAATTAAGTGAGCTGACCTATGTGATTAGCATGCTTTTCAGGTACTAATGCGGAAGATTTCAGCACTTAGGGGACCTGTGGACAGCAAAGGAAAACTTCACATAAAAGGGAAGGCAGCTTTTGGACTAAATGTGATGCATGGGAACTTTTTCCTGGGCAAATTCAACATTTTTAAATAGTTAAGGACGCAGTAGCAACTTAGTAGAGAAGGTTTTTATTAAAAACCTTATTGCTGAATTTTCAGCCATCATTCACATAATTCAGATTCTGTAATATTTTTGGAGAACAGAAAACGGCTTAGCTTGAGCAACGGAGAGAGAGAAACACGTTCCTCTCTTATTGTCGATAGTCATCTGCATCGCCGAGATTGTTCTAAGTTTCGGTATGATGATTATGTCTATTTTGATTTCCTTTGTATTCATGAGTAGCTAAACTTATCTGTTAGGGTTATGGAAACCTTGTAGTATACTCTCTATTGCTATGGGTTTGTGAATTTATGATGTGTAATGCACTTATATCATTACTCTCTTCATTATAATTGAATTCTCGTGGTTTCAAACATAGGGAATACGCTATTATAGCAATAACTTGTTCGATAGAAAAGTTGTTGTTTGGAAAAGAGAGTGTGACAAGAAATTAGGGTTTCCAACGTCTAGTTTACACATTAATGCCCTGGCAGGATTAACTACTTGGAGAGTTCGTATAAGTTGTTGTACACTTTAGGTTCGAGAGAACTAAGGTGAATAAATCCTTGATGGTTGAAAAACACTTGGATTTAGAATTAGAATACGTCTCTCTATAAGTGCATGCATGTATAAAATTTGTATTACCCATAGTTAATATAGAAGTAGAAGCTACAAGGTTGACATAACCCTAACTTATCATCCTCTGTGATCAAATCTTATTACTTATATCGTCTCATTTGTTAGACTAATAGTATTATTGTGCACTTAAACCAAAACCCCCCTTATTTTGGAATCTTCGACCAACAGTCTAATAATAATTGCAATACTTAGTGATCATAGTATTCCCTATGGGATTCGACACCCAACCCAGTTGGGTTCTATATTTGACAGCGACCGCTTACACTTTCTAACGAGAGTTGTAATTTGGGCGCATCACACTCCATGAAATCTAACTAACTCTAGGATATACAACTTACCATAATCCTCTATAGGATGTATAGACTGGCAAGAAGTGAGCTAACTTAGTTAATTTGACCAAAATAACCCAAATTGAACCATGTTGATGATGCGAACGAGGTAAACCAGTCACAAAATCTATATTCACCTTCTCCCACTTCCAAGTGGGGATACCAAACTCTTGAGAAACACCACCAGTCCTTGGGTGCTCTACCTTAACATATTGACAAACTGAACATTTAGCAATGAACTCTGCAATATCTTTCTTCATACCACTCCACCAATAGATTTATCGCAAATCTCGATACATCTTAGTAGCACTAGGGTGAATAGAGTAACGCACACCATGGGCTTCATCCATAATCCTATGCCTCAAATGATCAACACATGGTTCATACAATCTACTCTGGTATCTCAGCACACCATTTCCCCTTGGGAGAAAACCTTTACCTTTTGGTTTTTAACCGACTCCTTCAACTTAAATAAGATGGGATCCTGATCTTGTTTCTCCTTTACCTCAGAAACTATGGAAGATTCTACACTATTCTGCACCCAAATGCTACCCTCAGCTGAATCAATCAATCTAACATCCAACCTAGCCAAATAGTGCACTTCCCGAGCTAACTATTTCTTATCATTCTCCACGTGAGAAACACTACCCATAGAAAATTTACTAAGGGCGTCTGCTACTTCATTGGCCTTGCCCGAATAATACAAGAAACTCATGTCATAATCTTTCAAAAATTCTAGCCACCTTCTCTGATGGAGATGAGTAAACATATATTGCAAGCTTTTATGGTCCGTGAACACATTAACATGCACATAATACACATAGTGTCTATAGCAAACACCACAACAGCTAATTCAAGATCATAGGTTAGGTAATTCTTTTCATGAGGCTTAAGCTGTCTAGAGGTAAAGGCTATGACCTTACCTTTCTGCATCAAAACACAACCCAAACAAACTCTAGAGGCATCATGATAGACAACAAAACCATCCATACCATCAGGTAATGCTAAGACTAGGGCTGAAGTGAGTCGAGTCTTCAACTCCTGAAAACTTTTCTCACAGGAATCTGACCACCGAAACTTAACCTTCCTTTGAGTCAATCGAGTCATAGGAGACACAACGAATGAAAAAACCTCAACAAAATGTCTGTAATAGCCATCTAAACCTAGGAAACTCCTAATGACCGATGGGGAAATAGGTCTAGGCCAGTTTCTTATGGCTTCTGTCTTTTCGGGATCAACTCTAATACCCTCACAGGAAATAATATGACCGAGAAAAGCAACTGACCTTATCCAAAATTCACATTTGCTAAATTTGGCGAACAACTAGTGATCTCTAATAGTTTGCAACACAATTCTGAGTTGGTCTGCATGATCATCATCACTACGAGAGTAGACAAGAATATCATCAATAAAGACTATGAAAAACATGTCCAGATACTATTTGAATACTGTTCATAAGGTCCATGAAAGCTATTGGGGCATTGGTTAGTCCGAAGGACATGACTAGAAACTCAAAATAACCGCAATGTGTTCTGAAGACTATCTTTAAAATATCACATTCCCTTACTTTAAGTTGATGATAGACAAATCTAAGGTCTATCTTTGACAAATAACTTGCACCTTGGAGTTGGTCAAATAAGTCATCAATTCTAGGAAGAGGATATTTGTTCTTGACTTTGACCTTATTTAACTGACGATAGTCAATGCACATACAAAAAGAAACATCTTTCTTTCGCACGAATAGGATGGGTGATCCCCATAGAGAAACACTAGGTCTTATGAAACCTTTATCTAAAAGATCTTTGAGTTGTTCTATCAATTCCTTAAGTTCGGTAGAAGCCATACGATATAGAGGAATGGAAATATGCTGAGTATCAGGAAGAAGATCAATTCTTAATTCCATTACTCTATTGGGAGGTACCCTTGGCAAATCTTTAGGAAAGACATTCGGAAACTCATTAACTATACTGACTGACTAAACTATTTGAGTCTCAGACTTAGTGTCTTTGACTTGAACTAGATGATAGATGCACCCCTTTGAGAGTAACTTCCGATCTTTAAGATAGGATATGCAATGACTTTTGGGAAATACTGAATTACCTGAACACTCAAAGACTGGCTCATCGGGAAACTGAAACTTCACCACTCGAGTGTGACAATATATGGATGCATAACAAGAATGGAGTCAATCCATACCAAGAATAAGGTCAAAGTCAACTTTGTCTAATTCTATCAAATATTCTAACATGATCTTATTAAGGACAGTAATGGGACACTTTCTATAAATCCTTTTGGAAACAACTGATTCCCCTACCAGTGTAGAAACTAAGAAAGGCTCAGAGATCTTTTCAGAATTCATCTCAAAATTAACTGCAACTAGAGGGGTCACATAAGAGAAACTCGACCCAGGGTCCAACAGTACGTAAACATCAAAATAGAAGACACGAAGAATACATGTGACAATAACTAGGGAGCTCTCCTGCTCCTGGTGGGATGGTAAAGCATAGAACCGATTCTGGCACTGACCGCCACCAGTACTATGATGCATCCTGAGAAGGGACTGGATGAGTTGTAGGAGCGGGTGCACTGGTAGCCCCTGTCTGAGGACGAATATCTTTGTATCCCTGCTTAGCATACAGGTACTCTCTAATTCTATGACCTAACTTTCCACAACCAAAAAAGCCCTTCTGACTAGCTAAGCACTCACCAGGATGTGTTCTACCACACTTAGAACATGGAGGATAGTAGGGCCTACCACTCATACTATTTTGGGATCTGTACATAGAAGACTTACCCCACTACTTTTTTCTACCTCTAGAAGCGGGAGCACTAGCTGAAGACAGTGCTGGAAAAGGCGAATGACTATGAAATTGCGAGTGATTTCCCCCTACAGACCTTGAATGACCATACTCAAACTACCCAGTTCTAGCCTTCTTATTCTCCCTTTCTCTTCCATTCAACTTTTTTGCCTTGATATGTTGGGCATGAGTCATCAATATAGAAAGATCCATTTCTCCGATAATCATGGCAGTCCTACACTCTTTGACTGCCAATCCCGACACTCCATTAACGAACTTAATCATACTAGATATGGTGTCAGCTATCAACTCGAGAGCATACTTAGATAACTGGTTTAACTTAATATAGTACCCTTTCACTATCATTGATCCCTACCTTAGGTTCATAAACTCCTCAACCTTGGCTTCACGCAACTCACGTGGAAAGAACCTATCTAGAAAAGCATCCTGGAATATTTGCCAACTCATGGAGGCTACATTCTAACTCCTACCTTTGTTCCATATGACAACCCAATTGGAAGAAACATCTTTCAACCTATAAGAATCATGTATCCATAACTTGGGTGATCTTCCTCACCTTATCAAGATACAAACATGGGTTCTCGCCTACCTTAGACCCAAAGAATTTAGGCGGGTTCATCCTCATTAAGTAACGAAGTCTGGCTGCAGCTGAATAACCTCCTTGTTGACACGGAACTGCAACCTAATTATTGGCTTGAACATTTGCGGTCACAACTTGGGCTAACACCTGCAAGGTAGTCCAAAATTTGACATGACACACATTTTGATTCAAGGGATCAATATGCTGGGATGGATGGTTATCATTCCTACGGGCATTAGCTCTTCGAGGAGGCATATTCTGTCATGAAAGAGCATAAGTTAATAGTAGATAGAGATAGTTGTAAGCACGATGGATTATGAAAAAAAGATATGATTTTCCTACAATGCTCCATAGCTTCTTGTTCATAGATGTGGAATTATTCATACCTATGATCAAGACTCTACGTAACGTAGATTGTCTGACTCCCACGACACTTTAAACCTTAGGCTCTAATACCAAGTTTGTAACGCTCTAAAATATGATCCCAAGATGTCACACAGTGCTCAAGGCTACGAGTAGCCCCAAGCTAATCCTTTGAGTCTTCTACTAGGTCTGAACCTTACCTTAAGATAATCTAGTCAAGAAATAATACAGTATGATACCAAAACTGAATTGAATAAACTGAAAACACTATCTGAGTAACAAATACTATAAGTCTGTAAATCAACTAATAGTTCGACAAGCCTCTACTACTACAGAACTAGAGAGCCATTGGGAAAGACCCCAACTAACTCAAAATAAACTGAAAACAATAACTCCAATACTATGAAAGCTGAAAATATGAAGAAGTAGGCCCTCGAATCATAAGGACTCACCAACTGTGAGAGCGTAGATAAAGATGCTCGAACTACTCACGATGTTGATACTGATCACCTGAACCTACATTATAAGACAATGTAACACATAGACGTATATGTGAATCAGTACTTTAAGAATGTACTGAGTATATGGGGGTGTAATGCATAAGTAAAACATCATCATACTTTATAAAAGAAAACAATGCATAATAAACATAAATAGCTCACATAAGTTGGAATGTCTAAAATAGTGACATATGAAATCATGCATAGCAATTCATACTTTATAAATGTTGTGAGCCATAAAGTTTAGTTCTAAAAGATGCACTTAAACTATTCTCTATAAGTCATACTGTCTAAGTATAGAAAGAGCTCACATCTAAATTTGAAATCTTAAACTAATAACTTTCTGTAAAGATTAATCTGAGTAAAAACTTGTGAGCCTCTACACTTAGTTTTCTAAACAATTTTCTATTATTCTTTTCTTTTAGGACATGGAGACTTTGGAGCCTTAAAAGTTTGTGTAACTTTGGGACTTAGGAAGTTTCTTCTAACCGACATAAACCATGTGAGCTAGCATGGAGTCCAACATTTTTCCCACATTGGGAGAGATGTTCTACCCTTACCATCAGAATAGAACCTTAAATTAAGTAATCTCTATCATATCCCACAATGGGCAAATCAAAAACCTACTCTGGCATGTAGTTCTGGGGCATGAGACCTTGGAATCATACCCAACTCGGTGCTAAATACTACTCCCATACTTATTGCTCAGAACTTTTAGGAAAATCCACCTTAAAACAACACAAGGGTTTATAATGAAAACCAATTATGCTCCTCTTTGCTTTAAATCATAAATTGTACGGATAATGTGGATTCCTATCTTAGCTTTGATCGGAAGATCAATCTTTTTTCAAAATCTCAATGCTTTCTTATTGAAGCATGCTAATAATATACTCTTCACAAAATATCAAATTTCATACTTGGGTTTAAAGCATATGTACTTAAATGATCACAATTTCATAATTAAGCTTAATTCTCAACAATTATCTTGGAAACACTTGAAAATATCAATTCACAATAGGGATATGCAATTCATGACATAAATCCTCAATTCAAAGCATAAATATGTGGGATAAACATGCAATTCAAGGCTTAAATCTCTTATAATTTCATAAACATAAAACAAGATATTTTGTGTATAAATTCCAACTTGCAAATCATGTAATCTTTAATAAAATTCAAGTTTTTAGGAACAATAATGAATTATTTGTCCTAGTTCAAACCCCACATACCTTGGATGATGAACAAGATGAACAAGTTTGCTTTTGAGACCCTATTTGTTCTCTTGAAAGATGGTTCTTGGAATTCTTGTGTTGGGAATCTTAAATCTTGAATTTATTTGGAAAAAAGAGTGGTGGAATGTTGGGATTCTTTAAGTTTATTGTTGAAGTTTAGGGTTTTGGTTGAGAGAAATTTTGAAGAATATATCATAAATTGCTTGTAATTGACTTAAATCTTGCGTTAGGATGGTTTTGGGGCCTAGAAAAAGTTGGAAATAACCTCATCAAACTCCTGTACGAAACTGGAAAAATGAATTGGGGTCCCGATTTAATGGGCCACCGCGAAGCGCCACTATCGCAGTGGCTCACTGGAAACTGACTAATGGAAAATTGGGGACCTCCGCGATGCGAAGATATCATGTTTTCCTACTGGATGTTGACAATTGAGACCTGGAACTTCAACGCGATGCGCCAATATCACGGTGACCTATAGAAATGCCATTTTGGACTTCGGCGAGATGCGCCACTATAGTGTTGGACTACAGGAATTCAACTATTTGGAAAATGAACCTCTTCGCGATGCGCCAATATCGCAGAGGACCGCTGGAAAGTGACAATTATGAAATTGTCCTTCACCACGAATGAATTTAAGCTAAGAACGAATGAGAGGGAATTTAGCTAGAAAGAGTTTGGAGTATTACAACTTGCAAGTCATATCTCTAAGCCATAAATTTTCATGTTTCAACTCTTTCATTCAAAACAATATTTAGACCACCAAAACATTCAAACAGTACAAGAGAACTCATAATTCTAAAAGATATATCAAACTATACAAATATCCTCTCTTTTCAACATTTGAACAAAAGGTGGTCAATTTCTCAAATTAATCATTCAATTCTTCCGATTATCACATTCAACATTTATAAACAAGAAATATACCTCTCTTCAATTCACAATCAACTTAAAATTCATGATTGATAGTAAAACCCTTGGTTCATTGATAACACTCAAACTGCACCTCTCTAAAGAGAATGTAAGCGATCGTTGTCAATATATAACCCAACTAGGTTGGGGTCGAATCCCAAAGGGAATATGGTGTGAACTTAAGTTGTTTGCAATTTAATAAACTGAAAGTTGGATGATTCCTGAAATGGGGGTTTTGGAGATTAGACAGTAATTGTTAGTCACTTTAGTTTCAGTATTTGTAATCAAGAGTTTATGGAAAACCAGAATTATGTTCACTATGGGTTTTAGTACTTGAAAAATGCTAATAGTGATTCAAGATTCTCACAGTAGGTAGAAAAACATATTATCTTTATCAAAGTTATGCCTAAATGTCTCTCGACCTACTTAAGCATTTAATTACCTAATCCTCTCAGACTTAGGGAATTTATATTTACTAACTAGACTTCACCTCAGGTTAATCAACCTTGTTACAGCGTCAATTATTAAATGGAAGTTTAGTGCTTCCAAGTCCCTGTCAATAATTCAGTTTCTACTATATTTGATTTGTTATCTCAAGTAAATCAAACCAGGTGCTATCTATCATTTGCAACCAATAGACAATAATTAAAATCTTGAAATTATCAAGGAGTCCTATTACCTTTAGAATCTAAAGCACTTAGCATCTTACCAAGACTTAACCCATAGATCCCATAATTCGGGTTAAAGAGATTTAGACACTCATAATGTAATAAGTAAAACAACTAGATGTATTCATAATTTGAAAGATGACTTACCACAAGATGAATAGTAACTAGTGATTCTCAGATTAGATCACAATAGAAATCCCAAAATATTGATGAAATATCTAAAAAGTTAACTATTTTTCAAGGCAAGAAACTAGAGAGAAAAGTAACAATATATGTGTGCCCCAAAACAGGTTCGGAATAATTATTAGAAAACCCTAAAATATGCTTTAAATACTTTAGCCTAATTATGGAAACAAAATCACAGAGTTTAGTGTTCTTCATGGATTAGGTGACGACATGCGTGACGCCTTATCAAGAGGCTGATGACTTATCACGGATGTCGTCAGCTCCCCTACAATTTTAACAATTTCTGCTTAAGACTGATGGTAAATCCTGACGGCTTATCAAAACTGTGATGACATATCCAAAAATGTCATCACTTCTCCACCTCAGCTCCCATGTTCTGTCTAAGGCTGACGGCAACTCTGACAACTTATCACACTTCTGACGACCTATCACAAATGTCGTCTGGAATTCCAACTGAAGTCCAATCTCTGTCTAAGGCTGGCGATGAAGCTGATAACCTATCAGAGTATTGATGACTTATCAAGAATACCGTCAGCCACTCTTTTACTTTCATCATTATTGGTTATCTTGCCTCTTGACTTCCACTATAAAATCAAATATAAAATAATCAAATATGACAAAAGTTTCTTCAGACTTTGCAATTATTATCAGTTAAAAGCCTCAAATATGTTAGCATCTGCTCACACATCAACACCCTCAATTTCAAAAAATTGCTTGTCCTCAAGCATCTAAAACACAACCAAGAGAATACAAAGTGCATTCAGCAGTCAACCATCCATATTATCTCAAAACATCTTCACCATATCCAAGGTCAATCAATTTATAAACAACTGTGTATGTTATTGAAGAGTAATAACATGACACACTGGAATCAAGATATGGAATCAAATCAACAACAACCATGTATGTATCAACTTACACTATCCAAATAAGTTAGTAACTAGCAACGTAACCAGTGTGCCCTCACCACAAAGAAGTCCCATTGCACTTATATCAGACATCACATATGTAGCCATGGGGACAATCACAAGACACTCACTCTCAGAATGAAGTTCCAATCAATGTATGCCGAATACCATAGGATTGCCCTTATTTTTATTACCAAGATCTTCATACAGGTCAGCTAGGATCACTATAGGTCTTGTCTTTAGTTTGTAATGTAGGCTAGGGGATGGTATGATACTCAATGATATTTAAAGTGACTAAGCCTCCTTGACACTACATTAGCTTTTGGGGTCTCACTGATTTACCTTTTGTTACTCTTCTCTTTTCTTGATCACACTTATTCAGGATGGGTGCGGTTCTTTTCTATAATCACTTTTCTTTTTCATAACTTTTCTTTTCTTGCTCTTTTCCACTGCACCCAACTTTTTATTCTTTTTCTTTTACTCTACCTTTCTTTATACTTATTTTACATCACGCACCCCTATGATAGCCACCCTCAACTTAGGCCATTTGCCTAAGTTAGGGTACATAGTGTCCAAGGAGGACTAGGGATAAAATAGGTTCATTATGATATAAAAATGGGACGGTGATAGGTATCGTAAAAATAAATACGCTATTTAGGCACAAAATAGGGATCAAGGGATATTATGAATTCAGGGAAGGCCATTTAGGCTAAAGTGAGCTAATTTCAAAACGGCCTATGTTCCTTTCCTAACCCCTATCTTTCAACCTAGGTAAGACTAACCGGGCAAGTTTTGAATTCAACATACAAAGGGAACTAAGTAGAATCTCACACGCATATGGCACACAAGTATATCACAAGTTACTACTTATCCGGTTCATGCAATTGTTTAGCAATGGTTATCAAGTCACTAGAACTAATACCATACAAAGATGCACAGTGGTCACAATTAGATGCAAATCACATAGTTAAAGAATTAGACCATTTAAGAGGTGTTCACAAAATAACAAAACCGTGTTAACTGCCTCAGGTACTTGTATTTCTCCTAGTCAACTACAAAATATTACAACAACAACTCACCCTACACCCTCAACTTAAAATCAAAGAAAAATTGAATTAAGGGTTAGGGTATACCTGGAGTAGATCAAGTACGGGGATCATGGATCCCTGACCCTACTGTTGCATCCTCAGCTGCCTTTTCTCCATCGAGAGTCCCCCCTCGTTCAGACACATCTGGTCTAGTAGTTGTTGGAGGCCTACTAGTTGAGGCACCCACATCTCTCACTCGTAGGGCCTCCTTCCATTTTTCATTGTCAGTTAGTGACTTGATCATCCCCTTCTTCGTCTCCTTTTTTTCAGCTTTCTTTCTTGCCCTCTTCTCTTTTTTTCTTTTTTCATCACTATTAGGTCTTTCTCTCTTACCCTTACCTTTCTTCTCACCCTTCTTCTTCTTTTTCTTCATTGGTTCCCCCGTGAGATTAAGCAATGGGATTTCACCCTCAGACTCATCAACAACCGGATCTGCCGACACTATAAGTTGGTGTTGTTGTAATGCCCCAACATCCGCCTTCACCTTGTCCGGGGATGCTCTAAATTCTGCTAGGTCTGAGATCGACATTTCTCTTACTCGTGTGTTAAAATGATTTTCTAATTCATCAATTCGACCGGGCAAGGCTCGGAAGGGCTCCAGTGCTACCTTAATCCTCTTGTCTACCGCAGAGGCAAATTGCTTGGCAAAAAGTTACAGTTGATCCTCGCACCACTTGTGTTGTTTTGCCACTCTCCTGAAATTCATAAGGTTGAAGGAAAATATTGTGGTAGACATAAAAACTGAAGGATTTGTTTAATTTCTAGGCATTGAATCTTCTATTGTTGAGGAGGTTGGTGCTGCTGCCTCAGAATCCTGCACCGCTATATTAGGTGTTGAGCTGGTACCTATAACTGGTGGATCTGTTTTAACCCCTGGTCCTCTGTTAAGTGTCAGTCTCGACTGATTTTTATCATATCGGATGGGATTATGGGTCTTTTTGGCAAGAAGTTCTTCCTCTAACCCCACAGCCTTAGGCACATTCGCTACCTTACAAAACCTCATAATTAGACAAGGGAAATTATATGTCGTATCAGACCTTGACACCCAAATTTTCATCTCTTCGGTGATAATCTGTCCGAAGTTCAATTTGAGGTTAGCCACAAGACTTTTGACTAGTACTACTCTATCATCTCTAAGGATATTATCTCCTTCTGTGGGCATCAACCAGATACGTACAATACCCCACCAAAATCTTGCCTCTGGATTCAGGTAGGCCTTGAAGATCCTTTCACTCGGGTTGGTCAGCCATTCAGGTTCTCCATCAGCAATGAGTGTGGCTAACCAAGATCATTGATTTTCCCGATGCTTCAACCGAGCGTAGAATGTAGGTGAAGTGACCTGAGGAGTGAAGTTTAGTCCATGAAGAAATCTGTTGATTTTTACTTTAAAAACATCCACCATTACACCCCATACTAGAACTTTTTCCAACAAAGGCTGATCGGTTGATTTCTCCCATTCTTTACACATATTTTCCAAGCGAGCTTAATAGTTTGTATAGAACTCCCTAACTAGTGTAGAGTAAAATGAGTTTTCTCTTCTTGTAGTCCATCCCAAGTCGTAGTCACAAAATTTCTGTTCCACTTCAGGATATCTGCTCAACCCTTTAGTGATGATCCTCTTTTCTTCATAGATTAGCATTTTAACAGCTCTTTTGTTAGTTCTTCAAAGCCCATCAAAGAAGATTTTTTGTGCTTCGGGAATTTTCCACCTGGTGCTATCTTAGACTTTGGGGTTCTTCCATTTAACCATAGTTCCTTGAATCGGAGATTCTTCATCATCCTGTTGCTCAGCAGAAAGGGGCTCTGATAATGGTCCGTTGGATTCAATTTTCCCAGACTCATGTTCCTCGGAATTAGGATGATTTGAATCATGCTCTTCAGATTCAGCATGTTTAGACTTTTGTTGCTCAGAGGCTGTCTATTCAGAAGCTATATGTTCAGAAATTGTTGGCTTAGTATCACTCTCTTCACTCTTCTCCACCTCAACTGGTGGGGTGGTGGAGGCTTTTTTGGGTTTATATTCATTCTTTGCTTTCTGAGCAGTGGCTCTTCATCCTCATAATCAGATTCCTCATCGTAAAGCTTCTGGGGTACACTTCCCTTGGTCACTTTCTTTGTAGATTTTGAGTTCTTTCCTTTGGGTACCATTATAAGACCTGTAGCAAGAGAAAAACCATTAGTCAACACTTAAGAGTATAAACACCAACACATCAATCATTAAAGTTCCACACCCCTTGAAAGGGTTTATTTATGCTTCAGATCACAGGTGTGAAGACATGGTCTGATAGGTCGTCACAATTGTGATAACTTATTAGTTATGTCATCAACATTAATAGAACAGTCTTCCTTTCCTCGACTTGTTAAGACATAATCTAATAAGCCATCACAATTGTGATAGCTTATCAGCTATGTCGTCAACTCAAAACATAACCCTCAACTTAATTTTAACTTGATTTTTAAACCAACTTCTTCTTACAATCACATTGATTCGCTTTTTTGAGTTGATCTTTAAGTCTCAATCTTGCACAGCAAACCCTAGTTCCCGATTTTCACACATTGGCAAGCTAAACTTGACTCAATCTTCTTGGGAGCCTTGGTTTAAATCAGTGTATTAATTACCAATGAAAGATAAGAGTTAGGTTTTGAGCATACCTAATGGATGACTTCACCTTTGACACTTTCAGCTTATTTATGCGAGTGAGAAGGAAGTATTGAAAGGAGAGAAAAGTTCTTGATGTTGACTTCAAACTCACTCTCAAAAGGAAGGAAATTTTCTTTTGTTTTACTTGGAAATACTTTAAAAAGGCAAGAAAATAAACTAAGTATGGAATGGAATAAAACTTAAAGCAAAGAAAGGAAATACGCGGGAAGGTGGAAAGACAAAGTTGTGGGCTGGGTTAGCTCTTTTTAATTTGGCCCAAAGTTTCTTCTACTCTTTTAGTCTTTCATACGCCAAAATCTATCGACTTATCACAACTGTTATAACCTATCGTGAATGTCGTCAGCCTTAGCAGAACATGCCTCAGCTTTGATCTCGCTGACGATGAATCTGACGGCCTATCACAATTATGATAGCCCGTCAAATATGTCGTCAAGAATACCTAGATGGATACATCGATTCCATCTTCTTTGAACTAGAACCTAACTAGGAAAATAAAAATTTTGCTGGAACATAAAAATTTTGGGGTGCCACCCAATAACGCCTGATTTAATGTCGCAGCACGACTTGGTTATCTTGACTACTCAGACTTCGCCAAGACAACCTGCTGATACCATTTTACCATCTTCATAGAATACATCCACAATTGAGAAAACACTCATCTTTTTTTTCTGTGTCATGGATGAGTGTATTTTGAATCTTGCTTCTTTGTCATTGAGCCTGAACTTCAGCTCATTCAGCTCCATGTCCACTATCACTATCCCAGGTGCGAGGAATGGTCTACCCAGGATGATGGGCACTTCGAAGTCCACCTCACAGTCTAGGACTACAAAATTAGTAGGTAGTATAAAGTCGGCCACCTTTACCAATACATCATGTAATATGCCTACTGTCCGCTTTACAGACCTATCCTCCATCACCAATCGCATGTTCATTGGGGTAGGATCCCCTACACCCAGATTTATGTTCACAGTGAGTGGCATTAGGTTTATACTGGCTCCTAGATCATATAGGGCCTTAGCAAAATTTAGAGACCCGATTGGACATGGAATAGTGAATGCTCCAGGGTCGGCCTTCTTCTGCACTAAGGATTGTGTAGAAATGGCACTAAAATGGTGGAGATTATCCACCGGTTCATATCTTGATGCCCACTTCTTTGTTACCATATTCTTCATGAATCTGGCATATCCTGGGATTTGCTCCAGTGCCTTAACCAATGGCACATTCACTGTCAATTATTTGAGCATTGCCATGAACTTGCTGAATTTTGCATCATTAGTTTTTTTTCTTCAATTGTTAAGGAAAAAGAGGTGGTGGTCTTGGTAAAGTTTTCAAAACTACCTATTTCTCCTTATCTTTCCCTTTTTCTGGAGAATCATCAGAACTATCCAGCTTCTCAGACTCCACTGGACATTTTTCTTTGGGTGCATCCTCTGCCTCAGTCACATATTCAACTAAACTTTTTCCCATAGAAGGTCCAGGTAATATCTTACCACTTCTAGTGGTAATCTCCATACATGAGCCATCATTCCACGGATTCTGGACTGTATCACTTGGTAATGTTCCACTCTTTCTCTGATTCAGCGCTGCGGAGAGTTGGCTCATTTGTTGTTCCAGCTACTTGATCGAAGTAGAGTGCGAGTTTACCAACTGACAAATACATGACAGATCGGTCTTCATGGTAGTCACTCCTGAGTTAGTAGATTCCACTCCCTTTAATAATTTAGCCATTATGTCCTCCATGGACATCTTTGCAGAATTTGTTGTAGAAGTCTCACGATTTCTAGGAGGGACATATAGCCCGCTCCTATCATTATTCCTCCTCCAATTTCCCTGCTCCCTATATTTATAACCAGGCTTATCATAATAACTCTGACCTTGATTCCCTTGGATATTGCCTCGAAACCCCCCCTAATTATTAACATAGTTTGCCTCTTCTTCTGGATCAACATCAACTCTATCTTGAGATCCCACAGCTTTCACCTTCTCAGTCTTTCCTGATAGCAAGTGCTTGGTTAGCAAGTCCATCTGAATTTTTAGGTTAGCCATGTCTTGGTCACTCTCTTCATCTCTTCTGCGTTGTTCTACAGTCATACCCACAAAAATAGTGGGGCTTGCTACCACAGAGTCTCTGGTATGCCATGCCCGACTCTATTTTGTCATTCTCTCTAGCATTTCTGAAGCTTCTGGAAATATAAGATCAACAAATGAACAACCAGCAGCATTATCTACAATTTGTTTTGTCAAAGAGTTATGAGCCCTGTACAAAGTCTCCATCAAGTGTTTGTTCATCATATTGTGGTTCGGAAACTGCCTCAACTTCTTTTTCAATCTTTCCTAGGTTTCATACAAGGCTTCATTTAGGAGCTACCTAAAGTTGTTGATCTCATCCCTGAACTGTACCCTCCTGGAAGGCAGAAAGAACCTTTCTAGAAAATCTCCTTTCAACTGCCTCCAGTTGGTTATAGAATCGGGTGTCAGCTCATTAAGACACAATGTTGCCTCCCCAGACAGAAACAACGGAAACAATCTCAATCGAATATCATTTTGACCCACTCCTGGGATATCAAAAGATTTACAGATGGTGACAAAGTTCACCAGTTGCAAGTAGGGGTCATCCCCAG
Organism: Capsicum pubescens; assembly: GCA_030864215.1. Classification (NCBI taxonomy): domain Eukaryota; kingdom Viridiplantae; phylum Streptophyta; class Magnoliopsida; order Solanales; family Solanaceae; genus Capsicum; species Capsicum pubescens. Next base: position 35,005,825 of record CM061546.1, read on the forward strand.
AAAGTCCACAAAATAACCTCTTCGGATTGAGGAGTTGAATCATAGTACTCGTAATGTTGAATTTTTCCCCAGGTGCCAACGGTGGAGGAATAATTGCACCCGTTGCACCTAGTCCATCCATTCCATCATCATCATCAATGAGGTCATACTAGACCGGATGGTAATCTTGCCTTCCTCGGAACGGAAGGTTCCTATTAGCATTACGTTGTACTGGTGCAGCTACTTGCTCTGCACGCCTTGGGTTACCAGGGTTTAACAACTCCTCGTCTCCCAATTCTTCATCCTCAGGATTTGGATGTCGTACTTGTTGACTCACATTCTGTATATTAACCTGAGCTCTAGCTAAGGTTGCTAACCTGTCAGCTTCCTGCTGGTCTGCCATTCTTCTAATTCATTGTGGTTCCAGATTAAATGGTAATAATAGTTCTTCGAACCTTCTGGTTCTTGTCAATGACGCTATTTTTGATATCTATCAAAATACACCTCTCTAATGAGAATGTAAGCGATCGTTGTCAATATATAACCCAACTAGGTTGGGGTTGAATCCCACAGGGAATATGGTGTGAACTTAAGTTGTTTGCGATTTAATCAACTGATAGTTGGATGTTTCCCGAAATGGAGGTTTTGGAGATTAGCCAATAATTGTTGATCACTTTAGTTTCAGTGTTTGTAATCAAGAGTTTATGGAAAACAAGAATTATGTTCATTATGGGTTTTAGTACTTGATAAATGCTAATAGTGATTCAAGATTCTCACAGTAGGTAGGACAACAGACTATCTTTATCAAAGTTATGTCTAAATGTCTCTCGACCTACTTAAGAATTTAATTACATAATCCTCTCAGACTTAGGGAATTTATATTTACTAACTAGACTTCACCTCAGGTTAATCAACCTTGTTAGAGCGTTAATTATTAAATGGAAGTTTAGTGCTTCCAAGTCCTTGTCAATAATTTACTTCCTACTATATTTGATATCTTATCTCGAGCAAATCCAAGAAGGTGTTATCTATCATTTGTAACCAATAGACAATAATTAAAATCTTGGAATTATCAAGGAGAATTATTACCTTTAGAATCTTAAACACTTAGCATCTTACCAAGACTTAACCCATAGATCCCATAATTTGGGTTAAAGAGATTTAGCCACTCATAATGTAATAAGCGAAACAACTAGATGTATTCATAATTAGAAAGATGAACTTACCACAAGATGAATAGTAACTAATGATTCTCAGATTAAATCACAATAGAAATCCCAAAATATTGATAAAAATCTCTTCAAAGTTAACTGTTTTTCAAGCCAAGAAACTAGAGAGAAAAGTAACAATATACGTGTGTCCCAAAATAGGTTCGGAATAATTATTAGAAAACCCTAAAATATGCTTTAAATACTTCAGCCTAATTATGGAAACAAAATCACAGAGTTCAGTGTTTTTCTCGGATTAGGTGACGACATGCGTGATACTTTATCAGGAGGATGACGACTTATCACGGATGTCGTTAGATCCCCTTCAATTTTGACAATTTCTACTTAAGGTTGATGGTGAATACTGACGGCTTATTAAAACTGTGATGACATATCAGACAATGTCGTCACTTCTCCACCTCAACTCCCATGTTCTGTCTAAGGATGACGGTGACTCTGACGGCTTATCACACTTCTGACGGCCTATCACAAATGTCGTCAGGAGTTCCAACTGAAGTCCCAATCTCTGTCTAAGGCTGACGATAAAGCTGATAATCTATTAGAGTGCTGACGACTTATCAGGAATGTCGTCAGCCGCTCTTTTACTTCCATCATTGTTGGTTCTCTTGCCTCTTGACTTCCACTGCAAAATCAAATATAAAACAATCAAAAAGGACAATTGCTTCAGACTTTGCAATTATTCTCAGTTAAAACCCTCAAATATGTTAGCATCTGCTCACACATCATTCATGCTCTAAGATATGCAATTGAGTAATCCATGACTTGGCAATGAAGAAATAACACCATGAGAGGGAAGCTCGTTATTTATGTTCTCAATTTATACTTTTCAAAACATTGAATGCATATGTATGTATATATACATAAACAAAAAAGCAAATTTATGGATGAAGGCCTCAAGACCAAAGCATTATCATCAAAAAGTGTTCACAATGCATAATTATTAATGTAAATTCAAAACCTTTTCATAAATACATGAATTATCAACATTAAAACATTATTAAAAAGATTTCACCATGACCATGTAGTATAGGAAAATCCCTCATCCTTAGATTACTTAGTTTGAAGAATAGAACTCAAATCTTGACTCATTTCCTGGAAATCTTGAACTTAAAGATGGATTCTTGAACTTTGGGAGAGGAGTTAGGGTTATTGTTCTCGAGAGAATTGAGTAACTATGGGCATAAAGTTCCGTAATAACACTTTAATATACTGTTAAGTGGCTTGGGGTTATGTGATAACGCTCAACTTACACGTCAATTTAGTGCAAGGCGGTTGTCGTCAATATATTTACCCAACTTTAGAGTCGGGGTCGAATCCACGAGGAACAATGTGAGTGACGATTAAACTAATTTGAAACTATAGATACAAGTTAACTTCAAACAAATTATTCGAAAAGATAAAATGGGGTTTTTTAATGAGTGAACAAAAGTTATTAACACTTCAATTCGCCTTAGAACTCAATGCTTAAACTGCAATATTTCAAATCAATGATATAGAGAAACTAGAGTCGTGATCACTATTATTAGTAATCCTCCATTAAATTAATAGTTGTAGTATTGGATTCTCATGACTTATGGGAAATGCCATATTATAAGTATCGACAGTTTATCTAAGTGTTTCTCAACATACCTAGATATTGAGCTCCCTAATTCTCTCGAACTTACGAACCTTCTATTCACACTGATTTTATTTCGAGTTGATTAATCTTGTTACAACATTAATCATTAGGTGGGAACTTAACCTTCCCAAATCCTCATTGATAATTCACTACCTTTATTTTATTTCTCAATTCGAGCAAATCAACATAAGGCGAGATCTATTGTTTGCAACCAAAAAATAATAATTAATACAAAAGAATTATCAAGATGTTCCCACAATCACTCAAACCCTAACCAACTATTAAGACAATACAGGAGTAATCATAGATCCCACAAAACCAGTTGTGGGTTTTAGTTCAACATGAAAGAGAAAGCAATAACAATAACAGAATTCATAATTCAAAGTGATTAAACTTACAAAAGATATAGTCAGAAATTGATTCTCTTCCCAAATTCAAGAAGAATATCCCACAACTAAATCAAAGAATTGAAAATTCAACTCCGAGTTTAGAGACCAAAGATAAGTAAAGTAGTCTTTGGAATAAGTTCAACATGTTCCGCCCTCTCAATGAAACCCTAAAAGCTGTTATTTATATCCGTAACTTAAGAAAATTTTGAAATTAAAAATTCAGATTTTTCTCCTTAGTTGACGACATGTCTGACGGCTTATCAGAGATCTGATAGCTTATCAGGCCATTTAATTAGACATGATTCCCAATTCTTGCCTTCTTCTTATGTGTGACGACATGCCTGACGACTTATCAGAGATCTGATATCTTATCCGGACATGTCGTCAGAAAATCTTCTGCTTCTGAGTGACGGCATTATTGACGGCTTATCAAACACCTGACGACTTATCAGGGGATGTCGTCACACTTCTGCTCCAACTTCCTCACACTGTCTACAGCTGACGATGACTCTAATAACTTATCATAAATTTGACGACTTATCAGACAAGTAATCTACTATACTTTCATGGCCACTTGTTCCAAATTCACCTCTTTTGCTCTTATTGTCTTTGGTTTCCTCTTTTGCTCTTATTGTCTTTGGTTTTCTTCTATCTTGACTTTCCTGCATTAGCAAAGAGAAAGCAATCAAAAACGACAAAAGTTTCTTTAGACTTTACAATTATTTCTAGTTAAAAGCCTCAAATATGTTAGCATTAGTTCGCACATCAACACCCTTAACTTAAAAAAATTTCTTGTCCTCAAGCAACTTAAACATAACTAATAGGTTACAAAGCACATTCGGCAATCAATCATCCATTTTAGCTCAAAACATATTTACCATCTCCAAGGTCAATCATCTCAAACTTAATTGTATTTATTACTGAAAAGCAACACTGCAACACAAAGGAATCAAGCTATCGCATCAACTTAGCAACAACAACCATGCACGTACCAATATTGCACTACCCAAACAATTTAGCAACTAGCAACATAACCAGTGTGCCCTGACAATAAAGAAGTCCCTCCTTACTCATATAAGAAATAACATATGTAATTATGGGGACAATCAATAGACACTCACTCTCAAAAAGAAGTTCCAGTCAATGTATGCCAAATACCATAAGTTTGCCCTTATTTTAATTACCAAGGTTTTTAGACAGGTAAGCTAGGATCACTATAAGTATTTTTCTTCGGCTTGTAATGTAGGCTAAGGACTGGTATGATATTTGATGATATTTAAGGTGACTAAGACTCCTTGGCACTACACTAACTTTTGGGGTCTGGCTTATTTTCCTTCACCTAATTCTCTCTTTTCTTGATCACACATACTCCGGATGGGTTTGGTCTTTTTGACAACCATTTCCTTTTTTTTTCACAACTTTTCTTTTCTTATTCTTTTTCCACCATACCCAGCTATTTATTCTTTTCTTTTATTCTAACTTTTTTCATACTTATTTTACATCACGCACCCCTATGGTAGACACCCTCAACTTAGGCTATTTGCCTAAGTCAAATTGCACAATCTCCAAGGAGGACCAGGGCCAAAACAGGTTTATTGTGATATAAATAGGAAGGTGATAGGTATCATAAAAGAATAGGAATTTAGGATGATGCTCCTACAGCCCTACAGCCCTAGCTCGTAGCTCTTTCTCTCTTCTCTCAACTTCTGCCTTGGATGCTTGCATTGCCCTTTTTATTTCTTCTTTTTCTACCTTCTTTCTTGCCTTCCTTTCCACTTTTGTTTCATCTGTGTGATAGCTCGTCACATTTGATGTCAGCTCAAGGAAGAGTATTGCCTTATTTCAGCATATCTGATGGTCAATCTTGATGGCTTATCAGAGTTGTGATAGCCCATCACATTTTTTTGTCAGCTCTATCCAGAATATATCTCAAAATTTGCTCAGTTGACGACCTCATGTGACAGTTTATCACAAGTAGATAACCCATCAAGTATTGCCATCAGCCCTAAACAGAATATTCCTAAAGCTTGGCTTCTCTGATGACCTGGTGTGAAGTCTTATCACAAGTGTGATAGCTTATCAGACTTGGTCGTCAAGACACCTTGATCAAACATAAAAACTTTAGGTTGCCTCCCAATAGCGCTTGATTTAGTGTTTGGCACGACTCAGTTATCTCTTTCGGTAATTAACATACTTTCCCATAGACTAGCTGATACGGTGACATTCCAATTGTTGTCTTAAAAATAGTCTGATATGCCCAAAAAGCGTTATCTAGCTTTTGAGACCAATCTTTCCTACTAGTGTTCACCATTTTAGATAAGATGGCCTTAATTTCCCGATTTGAGACCTCTACTTTCCTACTAGTTTGTGAGTGATATGGGGTCTATACTCTATGCTATTTCACCTCGTATTTTGCCAAAGTCACCCAAAACACTTTCTTGCAAAAATGAGATCCTCTGTTGCTTATAAGAGTACATGGTACTCCAAAGCGAGAGAAGATGTTCTTTTTAAGAAACGCCATAACTCTCTTTCCTTCATTATCCAACAAGGCGACGGCTTTGACCTATTTTGATACATAATCAACAACAACTAGAATGTACTTCATCTGTATGATCTTACAAAAGGTCCCATGAATTTGATGCCCCATACGTCAAACAATTCTACTTTAAGCATCTTTGTCAAAGGCATCTCTTGCCTCTTGGAGATTGACCCCTACCTCTGGCATTGGTCACACTTTAGTAAAAACTTGTGAGCATCCTTGAATAATGTTCACCAATAGTAACCACTCTGTAACACCTTTCTAGCCCTTCGATCACCTGCATGGTGACCTCCAACTGGTGAAGCATGACATGCTTCCAGTATACACAATACATCCACTTTTGACACACATCTCCTTATAATATTGTTAGCACATCATAAAAAAATATATGGTTCATCCCAGAAGTAGCGTGTCACATCATGGAGGAATTTCTTTCTTTGATGAAAAGAAAGATTTTCTGAAATGACTTCATTCACAACATAGTTTGCAAAATCAACGTACCAAGGCATTTTCTCAATAGCATTAGACAATATCTCTTCATTAGGAAATGTATCATATATCTCCATTTCATCACTAACTGTTTCCTTACCTTCCCTCCTAGATAGACGATCCACAACTTGGTTTTCACAACCCTTCCTATCTTTGACTTTAAAGTTGAATTCTTGGAGAAGAAACACCCATCTAATCAACCTTGGTTTTGCACCTTCTTATGCATCAAATATCTTAAGGTTGTCTGGTCAGTGTGAACCACCACCTTGGTCCCTAGAAGATAAGCCCTGAATTTCTCAAAAGCATAAACTACAACAAAGAGTTCCTATTTGGTGACGGTGTAGTTCTTTTGAGCTTCATTCAGTGCTTTGATGGCATAATAAATTGGATGAAACAATTTGTCCTTCTTTTGTCCCATCACGTCTCCAAGGGTAACATCGTTTGCATCATACATAATCTCGAATGGTTTTGACCAATCAGGTGCAATAATGATAGGGCCCTCTACCAACTTCTTTTTAAGGCATTCAAATGCCTGTGAGCAATCATCATCAAAGGAGAACTTAACTTATTTCTCCAAAAGCTTGCAAAGTGGATTTGCAATCTTAGAGAAGTCCCTTATAAACCTCCGATAAAATCCAGCATGTCCGAGGAAACTACGCACTCCCTTCACTGAAATGGGTGGTGGTAGATTCTCAATAACCTCTACCTTGGCTCGATCTACCTTTATCCCATTTGCTGAAATTTTGTGCTCGCGAACAATACCCTCCTTCACCATAAAGTGGCATTTCTCCCAATTAAGCACCAAATTGAATTCCATACATCATTGCAAGGCTATACTCAGGTTCGCCAACCATAGATCAAATGAATATCCTACCACTGAAAAATCATCCATAAACACTTCAAAGGTGTCTTTAACCATATCTGAGAAAATAGACATCATACACCATTAGAAGGTGGAAGGTGTATTACATAACCCAAACGTCATCCACTTGAATGTGATAGTGCCATACGGGCATGTAAATGTTGTCTTATCCTAATATTCAAGAGCTATACAGATCTTATTATACCCAGAATAACCATCCAAAAATTAATACCACCCCCTTCCTTCCAATCGATCAAGAATTTGATCCATAAAGGGCATCGGGAAGTGGTCTTTCAAAGTCTATAAGTTTAGTTTGCGGTAGTCCATGCATACTCTCCACCCGGTCACAGGCTTGAGTGGAATAAACTCATTCCTTTCATTTGCAATAACAGTCATGCCCCCTTTCTTGGGTACACATTGAACTGGGCTACCCATTTACTGTCAGAAATAGGATAAACCACTCCTGCATCCAGCCATTTAATAATTTCCTTCATAACCACCACTTGTATCAGTGGGTTAAGGTGATGTTGGTGTTCGATGGTTGGAGTGTATTCCTCCTCAATCAGTATCTTATGAGTGCAGATGCTAGAGGGAATGCCAATAATATCTGTAATGGTCCATCCTATTGCCCTTTTGTACCTTTGAAGTACCGAAATATGTGCTTCCACCTGTTAATCACCCAAATCAGCTGCAATAATAATGGGTAACGTGTTTCTTCTGTCCAAGAACACGTACCTTAAATGCCCTGGACGTTCTTTTAATTCCAATACCGTGGCTCTTCGATGGATGGCTTAGCTGGTGGTGTTGGTCGATTAGCAAGATCAAGATCTAGATTCTTTGGAGCATAAGACTATGAACCCATTCCTGACAACGCATAAACAATCTCTTCGTACTCCTCAATGCCTTCACAATCAAAATTCATCAGTACTGCTGCTAAAGGCTCTACAATAAGTTTCTCCTCTATTGATACCTCCTGCTCATCCTCATAATATACATCAACAATTGAGAGCAAACTCATTTATTTATGTTGCTTCATTGATTTGCATACATCAAATCACACCACTTCATCAATCAACCTGAATAAGAGCTCATTAGCTCATAAATCAATCAACATGCTTTCGGCTGCGAGGAAAGGTCGACCCAAGATTATGGGTACCTTGAAGTCCACCTCACAATCCAGAATGATAAAATTTGTAGGAAATATAATACTCAACACTTTTACCAGCACATCATACAAAATGCCAATAGGTCATTTTACCGACCTTGTCCTCCATTACAAATTGCATGTTGGTGGGTGTGGGATCGCCCAAACCCAACTTCTTATAGATGGCTAGAGACATCAGATTGATGCTTGCTCCCAGATCACATAAGGCCTTAGCAAATTCCAGAGACCTAATAGTATAAGGAATAGTGAATTCTCCTGGGTCTGCTTTCTTTTGCACCAAGGACCTTGTAGAAATAGCACTACAGTGATGGAGGTTATCCACCGGTCCGTATTTCACCACTCTTTTTGCCGTCACAAGATCCTTCATAAATGTAGCATATCCTGGCATTTATTCAAGTGCCTCGACCAATGTCACATTAACTGTCAGCTGCTTCAACAGTGCCATGAATTTACTAAACTTTATATCATCGACTTTATTTTTCAATCTCTAAGGAAAGGGAGGAGGTGGTTTTGGGAGAGTCTTCACCACTACTTCCTTTTAATTCTCTTTCCCTTGTTCTATATCATTAACCTGTTGATGATTGGAAGGGATATCAATGCCATCCAGCTTTTCAGACTCCACTTGGGTACTTTCTTCAAGCTCAACATCTTCTTTGATCACCTCATCATTCATAGCTTTGCCCAAAGAAAGGCCTGATAAAACCTTACCATTTTGTGTGGTAATAACCATGCACAAACCGTCATTCCGAGGGTTCTAAATTGTATCACAAGTCAACGTTTTACTTTTTCTCTTATTCAATGCTGCAGAAAGTTGGCTCATTTGTTGTTCCAACTGTTTGATCAAAGTGGAGTGGGAGTTTACCAACTTACTCATAGAATACAAATCAGTCTTCATGGTAGTCACCCCAGAGTTGGTAGCATCAAATCCTTTTAAAAATTTCTCCATCATGTCCTCCATGGACATCTTACCAGAGCTAGTTATCGCATTATCTCTGCTTCCGGGAGGTACAAACATCCCACTTCTATCATTCTTTCTATTCCAATTTCCTTGATCCCAATCCTTATATCCAGCCTTGTCGTAATAAGTATCACGTTGATTTCCTTGGCTATTTCCTTAGAAACCCCCTGGTTATTCAAATAGCTGGCTTTTTCTTCCAAATCAGAATCATTTTTACCTTGTGATGCAACAACTTTCACTTTTTTAGTATTTATAGATAATAGGTTCTTGGTTAATAAATCCATTTGCATCTTCAAGTGTGCCATATCTTGTTCACATTCTTCCTCTTTCTTCTGTTGTTCCGCAGTTATGCCAACAGACATAGTAGGGCTTGCTACCACAGAATCCCTGGTATGCCAAGCTCTACTTTGTTTGGTCATCTAATTAAGCATCTCCAAGGCCTCTTGAAGAGTAAGATCCACAAATGATCCCCCTGCAGCATTATCAACAACTGGTTTTGCAATAGAGTTCAAAGCCCGATAAAGAGTCTCCATCAGGTGAATATCTGTCATGTTATGGTTTGGACACTACATCAGCTTCTTTTTGGACCTCTCCCATGTCTCATGGAGAGCTTTGATTGGGATTTATCTAAGGTTACTGATCTCATCCCTCAACTGTACCCTTCTGGAAGGTGGAAAGAACCTTTCTAGGAAAGCCTCTTTCAACTGCCTCCAGTTGGTTATAGAATCGGGAGTCATCTTATTAAGCTACAATGTTGCCTCTCCAGACAGAGACAATGGAAATAAACATAGGTGGATGGCATTCTTTACCACACTCGGGTTATCAAAATACTTGCAAATAGTGACAAATTTCACTAAATGCATATTGGGATCATCTCTTGGGAGTCCACCGAACAACCCCTTCCGGTGAAAGAGTTGAATCATTGTACTAGTAATGTTGAACTTCTCTCCTAGTGCTAGAGGTGGGGGAATAATAGCTCCAGTAGAACCAGCTCCATCCATTGCATCATCATCCTCAATAGGATTAAATTGCACAGCTTGGCGATCAGGTCTCACCCTTAAAGGACGGTTTCTGTTTTCATTTCTGTTCACTGGTGTAGCTACCTCCTCTACACGCCTTCAATTAACAAGATTCAGTAATTCTTCATCTCCCAAGTCATCATCATTCAGATTTGGATGATGGTCTTGTTGACCATCATTCTGCAGATTAACCTAAGCTTTAGCTAAGGCAGCTAGCCTATCAGCTTCCTGTAGGTCTGCCATTCTGCAAATCAGTTGGGGATCTGGATTGAACGGTAATAGCATTTCTCCTAAACTTCTAGTTTTTAGCATACACCACTGTGTTCCTGTAACAAATAAAAACAACAAATAACAAAAAATTAGGAAACTTGACTAACAGTCAATTAGCGCACACAAACTTAAATTTACAACTGTATTCCCCGGCAACGGCACCATTTTTTATAACGCTCAACTTACACGCCAATTTAGTGCTAGGCGGTCATCGTCAATATATTTACTCAACTTTGAAGTCAGGGTCGAATCCACGAGGAACAATGTGAGTGACTATTAAACTAATTTGAAACTATAGCTACAAGTTAACTTCAAAGAAATGATACAAAAAGATAAATTTGGGTTTTTTAATGATTGAACAAAATTTATTAACACATCAATTCTCCTTCGAACTCAAAGCTTAAACTGCAATATTTCAAAACAATTATATAGAGAAACTAGAGTTGTGATCACTATGATTAGTGATCCTCCATTGAATAATAGTTGTAGTATTGGATTCTCATGACTTATGGGAAACACCAAATTATCAGTATCGACAGTTCATCTAAGTGTTTCTCAATCTACCTAGATGTTTAGTTCCCTAATTCTCTCGAAATTAGGAACCTTCTATTCACACTAATTTTATTTTGAGTTGATTAATCTTGTTACAATATTAATTATTAGGTGGGAACATAACCTTCCCAAATCCTCGTTGATAATTCACTACCTTTAGTTTATTTCTCAATTCGAGCAAATCAACATAAGGCGAGATCTATTGTTTGCAACTAAAAAAAAATAATTAATACAAAAGAATTATCAAGATGTTCCCACAGTCAATCGAACCCTAACCAACTATTAAGACAATACAGAAGTAATCATAGATCCCACAACCTTAGTTGTTGGTTTTAGTTCCACATAAAAGAGAAAGCAATAACAATAACTGAATTCATAATTCAAAGTGATTAAACTTACAAAAGATGTAGTTCAAAAATTGATTCTCTTCCCAAATTCAAGAAGAATATCCCACAACTAAATCAAAGAATTGAAAATTGAAATCCAAGTTTAGATACCAAAGAGAAGTAAAGTAGTCTTTGAAATAAGTTCAAGATGTTCCGCACCCTCGATGAAACCATAAATGCTGCTATTTATATCCGTAACTTAAGAAAAATTCAAATTATTCTCCTTAGCTGATGATATGTCTGACGGCTTATTAGAGATCTGATAGTTTATCAGATCATGTTGTCAGACATGATTCCCATTTCTTGCTTTTTGCTTATGTGTGACGACATTCCTGATAACTTATCAGAGATTTGATAGCTTATCAGGATATGTCGTCAAAAAATCTTCTTCCTCTGAGTGACGACATTCTTGACGGCTTATCAGACACCTGATGGCTTATTAGTAGATGTTATCACACTTCTTCTCTAACTTCCTCACACTATCTACAGCTAACGATGACTCTGATAACTTATCACAAATTTGACGACTTATCAGACAAGTCGTCAACTACACTTTCATGGCCACTTGTTCCAAATTCACCTTTTTTCTCTTATTGTCTTTGGTTTTCTTGCATCTTGACTTTACTGCATTATCAAAGAGAAAGCAATCAAAAATGAAAAAAGTTACTTAAGACTTTACAATTCGTTCTAGTTAAAATCCTCAAATGTGTTAGCATTAGCTCACACATCATTATGGAGAAAAGTCCAAATTGCTCCTTCAGAATTTAAAAGTTCAGTAAGATGCCATTTATGGGCACCATCGCGTCGCGTCGGGCACCAACACGTTAGGCGTCGGAACGTGTCGGGCATCAATGCGAACCGACATCGCGATGCGTCCTGTCTTGCAGGCACTATCATTTGACTCACATTCTTTGATATCTAACTTGCAGGCACCTTTAATATTGCTTTCTCCCTCTTTTGGCATAGTTAAAAATAGCACCACAACAAACAGACAAAAAGTGTAGAGAAAAGTGTAATAGTAGACATATAGCAGATAAACAGTCTAAGTGATTACCAGGGGATTTAAACAAAGCAAACAAAAGTGTAGCAGACAATGTGTAAAAGTTATTTTACAAACTAAAAAAGGAGAGAGGACCCCCTTTTGAATTAAATTAATCATTCATCGCTTGGCCAGGAAATATGTGAGGGTGTTGTGCCTGTTATGGTAGAATTTGTCATATGATTTTTCAATATTTTTAAGAAATGAGTAGTAGGAGATCTAGGCAGATATTGTAAGATCATCATTTGAGGAGTTGACTTGAGACTTGAGGGAGTCCATGCGAGTAAACACTCTGGTGAACAGTTTGATGTTTTCTTGTTTAAAGTCATCGAGTGTCAGTCGGACAAGCCTAAATTGGTGCTAGTGCTCTTCCCAAGATCTAGCAACTTGGAAGTCGACTCCTAAAGCAGCATTACTCCTTCCTCAATAGTTTTGAAGCTATCCTAGAGGTCCTACAGTTCCTTCAATACAGGGAGCATGGGGTTAGAAACAAGCTTGTTTACCTTGGGGAGATCAAATTTTTCTCAGGTAGAGTCCTTTATGCCTCATTTATTTTCTACCCAGACATATCCCATGATGTCAAAAGTTTTAGAGTCATAAGTAGTAGAGACTTCAACCGGGGGGGGGGGGGGGGGGTATGCAATGAGTTTAATAGAGTAATACAGGAAATCTGAATAATCAGCAATCCATATGACAAACTGGCGGAGGGATGAACATCCGTTGCACTCTTAAGCATATATTTGCGGATCCAAGAAGCCCAATTTATCCTGTGTTTTTACACCATGCAATACAGGATAAACACATCACGGCAGGTAATGTTGTTGAGGGATCCCTTCCTTGGCATCAGTGTGGCAGCGATGATGTGGGCTATGATGTGGAACTTAAAGCATAGAGACAAGGGAACAAAATTATTAAACATTATGTTCGGGTCGGTAAATATCCTTTTATCTCTTCAATGCTAATTTCAAAATCCTCGAGCCAGGAGTCATTCATAAAGGGGATTACACAAGAAAACTTTGTATCAAATACCTTTTCAAACAGAAAGTCATTCGGTATGGTTCTTGTTCCAAGCACAAGAGTCTCTAGTTCGCCGCTATTAGGAGAGAGTCGGTTATTGGTATATAATATCCGAATAGGATTCTCATAAAATTCAAGTCCACATTGATGAAAAACCAGTGACAAGGCTTGAAATATAAAAAATAACTGATACTACAATGGGCTTCCTTAAATTGACAGAGACTGATTACCCGACCGGGTCCAATGGAGTGACTTTTGAAAACTGAGAAGTTTTCTTTGAGTCCTGGGATTGGCTTTGGTCTCTTCTTAATGACAACCCATGCGTGGAAGTCATTTTATTGGAAGAAGATTTTGAATTTGTTCTTCTAATAGGAGTAGTGTTGTTCGTTGAAGTATAGTGTTGTTATGGAGGAGTGGCCATATTGAAGGAGAGCACTAGGAATTTGGTAGTTTTTCATTTGATCTTTGCTCACGTGCGGTTAAGAAACACAATTAATGAGACCTGCTCTGATACCAATTGAAATTCAAGAGGGGTGAATTAAAATTTCTGTGAGTCGACTGTTGAGTCTTCACAGTCGACTTACCTGGAAGTTAATATAGTTCACAAACCATATTAGATTTAGACAAATAGATAAATAAATAAGCAACTTGAAATAAGGACATGAAGATTTATCCTGATTCGGAACACCAATGTGGTGCCTACTTCCAGTATCCTTGGGTTTCAAGTTTCCTTAGATCTTTCAAAGTAGAGTTCAAGTACAATGTTGGTAACCAAGTTATGAAGAATTATTTTGTTTCTCAGATCTTGTGACGCTACCTCAGTTTATATTACAAAGTTGACTCGATCTAATTCTTTATATAGCTATTATAAACTAAGAAGTACAAAGATTTGTTTGACTAGATTGAGACACTCTGAGATTCTTTCTTGAAGTTGTGTGAGTATTTTGGTCTTTGGTCTTCTCTTTTATAATCATCAGCTTCTTCATCTTCTATTCTTCATAAGGGAAACCAAGAGATTTCTTCTCAATCAAGGATGTAAATTGATTCCCTGATTGAGGAATGGCACCATAAAGTATGTCCATATCAGATATGTTCATATGTGGTACAGTTTTCACAGCCATACATGACCATATCAGATATGTCCATGTAGAGGGTGTGGTCATCTTTACTTTTTCTCTTCGTCTTGATTTATTCGATTTGCCACAATTCCGGGAGTCCAGTATTCTCCATGATTGATAGTGTGGCTACTTTCCTTTTTCTTTTGTCTTGATTGATTTGCTTGCCGTAAAACTTGAAAGCCACTAATTTTCGTAATTGAAATTCTTCCAATCTCAAAGTTGGCTTTCTTGTGATTGACATTCTTCCAATCTTGGAGCCGGCTTTCTTATGAGTAGATGTTTATTTCCTTTCTGGCTTGATTCTTCTTGATCCTTTGTATCTTTGGTGTATCCTAAAAGATATTTTTTAATTAATTTGACTTTATTAAAACATATAGTAAAAATATGGGGCTAACATAAAGTACATTCCAAAAATACCACTTACATTTCTAAATAAACAATAATTTTACTACCTCAAGAGTTATTTTTGAATTTAGTTGGATTCGTCATGTGTAACACTATACAACAAACATAGTAATAGTCAATATTCAAAAGAGATCAACTTTTTGTTATTCACTTGGAAACAAAATCTTTTTTGTAAAGTCTATTATAGCTGGTGAGTTAAATATAAGCATCAAATTAGGAAAAAGAAGTTACTAAAATATAATAATTTTGGTAGCAAAGCTGTCAATCAGGAACTTACCATAGAGAAAGTGGAAGCCACATAATGAAGGGGGAAGGTTATAGCATGAGTAGCCTATAAATATACTGCATAGTTGGTACTTGACCTCTACCATTTTTTATCTTAGAGAAAAAGTTTGACATCCATACTTCATACATATGTTCTTCATATTCTTCAACAATATTATTTATTCCAATTTCTTCAAGATTCATCTCATTTTTTTTATTTTTTTGATCCTTCTCTTGCTTTCTCTCTTTGTATTTTTTCCTCAATACAAATTGACACAAGTATTTTGTAATATCCTTATCAAAACTTTGGAAAACAAGGCTTATCTTTACATTAAAAAGCCATTTGATGAGGATGTTGTGAAATACTTGTGCTAATTTGTCCTAAGGAAAAAAAAATACAAAGAGAGAAAGTTTAAGACGGATCAGAAAAAAAATTGAATGAGATGAGTCTTCAAGAAATTAGTAACAGTGTCAGCTTTTTGGTGAAGCAGGTGAAGCTCCTGCTTTTGGCCCCCAATTTTTGGGGCCCGCTGTTTACATCACCATTTATTCAAAAAAAAAATTAGTATGGGTATTTATATTCAATAAGCTCAAAAATTGAAAGAGTAAAGGGCCCATTGTACCAAAAATTATTAAACGTTTATTTTTAAGAAAGTACAATTTTGAAAAAGGCAATCACAAAGGACTTGATCTGACTATGCCTTGAAAAAGGCAAAATACATGTTTATAGGTAAAAAAAAGATATGTAATGAAGAACAAAAATTAATTATTACTTTTCATTTTTCTTTTATTGAATGAAGAAAATAACGTATATATTCATTCTTCCCTATTTATTTACCTTCAATTCTTACTTTTTTAAAATTCTTATGCTATCAAATCTTCAATTGTTCAAGAGATTTTTTTCATAATATTATTATTGATCCAATTTTTCTTGAATATCAAGATTGTTGGTAGTTTATGAAGATTGAAGTTATTAGTTTCAGATCAAGTTATTAAACTAGGTTCTATCATTTTAGTTTTATTATTTTTATTATTAACTTTTTGGTTAGATAATTGTGTATGCTTATATATTGATATTTGGTAGACATATTTTTTTATTTATTATTTTTTTTTATTTTTTAGTTGTGTAGATATAAATTACTCTTTTGCTATTTATTAAAATTTAAATATGTCAATTAAAAAATGTGAATCCGGTGTTGTGGATGAAATTAGTAAGAAATCTAATATATATATATATCCTCAAGAAAATCAAGAACTTAATGAACCAAATAATTATATTCCTAAAAATATATATGATCCTAGTCAATGGATCAATATCGATACAAAATTGAGGGACTTACTAGTGGAAAAGAGATCAATTAAAATTAGTGATACAAAATTTTCAAATGATAAAGTATCAAGACATTTTTCTAATGTCCATTATTTTCAAATTTTAGCAAATGGAGAAAGGCATAAAAGAAAATGGTTAATTTATTCTAGAGATTTGGATAAAATATTTTGCTTTTGTTATAAGTTGATTAATACAAATTCTAATATTAGTAATAGTAAACTAGCAAGTGAAGATAGTAGAGATAGGAGAAATCTTAGTGCTAATCTTAAGCTCATGAGATATCAAATGAACAAATTATTAATATGGGTGTATGGATTGATTTAGAAATAAGATTGAAGAAAATTAAAATGATTGATTAAGATGTTCAAGATCATATCAATAGGGATAGAGAGCGCTGAAAAATTATATTATCAAGAATTATTGCCGTAATAAAACTCTCGACAAAAATAATTTGGCATTTAGGGAAAAAAATGAGAAGATTATTTATCAAAAAAAAATGAGAAGATTTATCAAGAGAATAATGAAATTCTCTTAAGTCTGCTTGAAATTATTGTTGAATTTGATTCATTCATGAAAGATCATATCCGACGAATTAAACATTATGAAATTCACAATCCTTACTTAGGACATAATATACAAAATGAGTTAATAAATTTATGGCCGAGTGAAATTAAAAATTAAATTATTGAAAAAGTCATAAAAATAAAATTATTTTCAATTTTACTTGATTGCACTCTGGATACTAGTCATCAAGAACAAATGTCTTTTATATTGAGAAGCATGGATATTTTAAAAACTCCAATAAAAATTACTAAGTATTTTTTAAAAAATTTAAAAGTGATGATACAAGTGGTAAACGTTGTTTTGAAGTTATTGTAAATGAAATTAAAAATATTGAACTTGACATTGATAATTTAAGAGGACAAGAATATGATAATGGATCTAGTATAAAGGAAAAATACCAAGGAATTCAAAAAGGATTTTTAGATTTAAATCCTAGATCATTTTGTATACCATGTGGTTGTCATAATATAAATTTAGTACTTAGTGATGTTGCTAATTCTTGCACAAAAGCTATTTTATTTTTTGGGGTGGTACAACGTATATATTTACTATTTTCTTCTTCTACAAAGCAAAGAGAAGTTTTAAAAGATAGTGTACCTGGCCTACCTCTTAAATCATTGTCACAAACATGATGGAAAAGTAGTATTGAAAGAGCTAAGACCATAAGATTTCAAACTCCACAAATAAGAGATGCTTTACTGAAATTAGCAGATGATAGCGAGGATCCAAAAACTAAAAGTGAAGCTAGTTTCTTAGAAACATGTGAGCCTAAAAATTTTGAGTTTTTATTGAGTATGATTATTTTGCATTATATTTATTTACAGTTAATTTAGTTAGCAAATCCTTCCAATCAAAATATATGCATATTGATTTTGCTATATATCATTTAAGTGGTTTAATTTAAAAAAAAAAAAATAGAGAGAGCAAAGATTCTTAAGTGCTATGATTTATGCTAAACATTGTCTAAACCTTGAATGTTCTTTAAAATATAATAATCATTCTGATTTTGATGATTTAGATTTATTTTTTGAGTTAAGAGTGCTAAAAGATAGTAAGAGTAGATAACAATACATAAATTGATATACTCAATCAAATAAAAAGACTCGATTCTTTTTCGAATGCTTATATTATTTATAGAATAATGTTAAATATTCCTATAAAGAAGTTTTTCAAAATTAAAACTGATAAAATCTTACATGAGATCAACAATGTCTAAGGAAAAATTGAATTGATTAGGTATATTATCAATTAAAAAAGAATTATTAGAAGAAATCGGCTATAAGACAATTATTCATAATTTTTGCATCTCAAAAAGCTAAAAAGAATAGATTTTAAATAAAATTATATATTAAATAGATTTTTCTTGAAAAAAAAAATCAAGGCCTCTCATGAAGTTGGCTTTAGACCCCCAATGGTGTTGACCCACCCCTGATTGGTAACAATAATATTTTTCAATAAAATGAAGAACAATATGAAAAAAGGAAAAAGTTTTCTTTTTCCTTCATTTTATGAAAAAAAAAAATACATAGAGAAAAATGAGAGAAAGATCAGAAAAAGATAAAAATGAGATGAATCTTGAAGAAATTGGTAACAATAATATTGTTGCAGAAAATGAAGAAAATAAGTAAAAAGCAAAATCCAAAATTTTCTCCTTCAAATTTAATACCTTCCCATGTACTACTTCATTGCCCTTTATGCTATGGAGTATTTCATACTCATTTAGAATTCATAAATTATGTACAAGTTGCTCACCCATTATCATCCAAGCGAAGAGCCATCCTGCATTCTCCTGTATTTGCATCCTATATTATTTTGTAGGAAATCTGCCATAATCTCAACCAGTTATTCAACAACCTGCGAGTTTGCAAAGAAATGATAGAGCTGTTGTCCAACCATCAACGTCTTTGAATCGTAATGAGCCGAAAAAATGGGGTAGATAACCACCAATCAATTGGCAACAGATGAAAAGAAGCATCAACATTTGCAAACTGTTAATTTTACAGGACCATTGATCAATCAATTGGATGTTCCTATTCCATCAAAAACAGATGGAGTAGTTAACATAGATGAAGAACAAAATTATGTGGACTTAAACTTGAGGCTTTGATTAGAGAAAAAATTATGTTGATCTTCTTTATAAAGTTATGCCTAAGAATGTACTAAGTTTGGAGTCTTTTGGTTTCTAGTATTATTGTTATATGTTCTTCTGATCCTAGGGTGTCTAAAAGGGAGAGTCTGTTATTTTATTTTATTATTTGTCAGGCATGGTGAGGTCTAAAATTGCGTTTTGATTGGTATCTTTTATTTATATTTATTAAAATATTTGTCTTGATTTAAATAATCCAATTCATTTATTTGTGTGCAAATATTTCTTTTTTTCCTTGTCGAGTATATTAAAGAAACAAAATTATTATAGTTCAAATGTAGTTAATTTCACCTATTATTACTATGTGAAAATGTCAAGTTTTGGCCTTGGCCATCAATATGACATATCACTAGATACACTACCAATTTTCCACCTTGTAATTTCTGCATCATAATTTTAAAAACTATCACTGCTTTCCTCGTTTTTTTTCAGTTCCCTTATTTTAAAAAATTAAATTTATAAAGTTGAAAGTTAATTTTGTAGGATCCAAACTGTCGACAAGATTAGAACAATATAGTCATAATGAAAATTATTGAATGGTACTTTGTTCCATTCCAAAAGACTCTATCAACCATTGCTTAAGTGTAACGACCCGAACCGGGGCCTTGGCCATGAAATAAATTTCAAACCAACCAAGGACTATGATGACCCTTTAGTATTACCTAAGCATAGTAATAATAAGAAACTACAAAAGCCAACCCATAGAATAAAGGAAATTTAACGAACCAAAAGATCAAGTTTGTAAGTTAAAACCAAATCCAATAAAGTAACAACCCAACACTGTCTACAAAGACTCTAACCATGAAAAACTAACCAAGTCGGGTCATGACCCCGACTATACCAGAAGAAAATCAAAAGTACTAAAATAGTAAAGAGTCTAAAAGGAAACAAGGTCTTCTAAATGATGGAGGACTCACCACTTCACCAGTTGTCCAATAGGAATACTGAACCACCTAAAGATGCACAGGGTCAAAAGAAAATGCCTTCAAACCTACATCACATAAATGTGTAGCGTCCGTGGATGTTCAGTGCGGCGAGTACTGGCATGCAACCCAAGAAAAAGGATAAAATATGCACAGTCATAAAACATATGCTCAACAACCATCAAAATAATAATATGTCAGGGAAATGTGGAAAGGAACATAAAACATGACCATTTAAAATTTAATCGTAAACTGTATAGCTTACACCAACCTTCAGGCACCACGGGCCCTATGGGTCCAGCTCCCCCTATCAAAAGGGCCCCAATCCATGTTGGACGCATGGATCGAAGATTAAGTTAAAGTCACCAATAGACATTAACCTCCCAATAAAATAATTGTGTACTACTGCGTGAATCAAGCAAACAACGGTCATCCATATTTCAGGACAAGACCTCCCAACATCGGCAAACGTGGTTTCAAGTGTTGGTTCCCCGAGACTACACATTCTCGATGAAGCTATACAATTCCCTTTAAGCATGATAAAAATATTTTTCACTCACCGATAACCACGCCTTACCATTTTTATTTAACCATTTAAACTCCACATTTCAATTTAGATATTCAATGTAAACCATTTTCCATTAATGTCATTCAATGTTTTAAAGGATGAGTTAAACACTATGAAAATCTCCATTTAAAACCAAGTTACGCAATAAGTTGAGGTTCATAACTTTTACATGCAAAAACCATATCCATTATGAAATCAAGATATCAATTTTCCTTATTTTATAAGTCACAGTTCAATTGACAAACCAATATTCAAACACGAAAAAAAAAACCATTAAAAGAAAGGGAAAAACCAATACAAATATAACCAAAATCATTCAATCCTAACTTTAAACGGTCATTAAAACATAAGAATATCAAGTAAATATCATAATTACAATACAATTGAAATAAGGGAGTGTCCAAAATGCCTTTTTGAAGAGAAATTTCCCCGGGATATCAAGAAGAGAGCCCTTAGCTTGGACCCTAACCTCTTTACTTTTCAACCTAGCTTTTGTTCACTCTTGAGGATGGAGAGGACAAAGAACATGTATAATATCTTAACTGGTGAGTAAATAAGGTTTACATAGGAACTAAAGTCGTTTAATAGGGTAAACGATCAAAAATCCCTCACCCCAAATTTAAAAAAAATCAAAATTCATGTTTTGGACCCTTGGGCGTGGCACACCCTTAACGCAGACCGACAAGAGCGTGGCATGTTCTTATCACGGACCTTCACTGGTTCCACGTAAGAGTGTGCCACCCCTCCATGGCATGCCCTTAACGTGAACTCCTACTATTTTGGGGTCCCGATATGACCTAAAACGCGACCTAGAAATTCCAAAATGCTCCCTTAGGGTCCCTTTACCTTCCCTTATCATAATTCCACTAAAAAAATTTCATTAAACTCCAAGGATGCATCAAATTAAATTCATTAAAAAATCTAGGGGTTAACATACTTAGTCTCATTTTCTTGTGCCTTAGACCCGTCAACACCCGGGGTGTTACGTTAAGACTTAGTGAACCTAGCATTTCTTTCACGATTCGATCCCAGGCCCTGGCCGTGACGGGCTTCCCAGACCAATGAAGGACTAAGAAGACCTCTTCGCATGTAATTAAAAGCATAGTCATAATAAAGCATGACATTTGGCCTATAAAATAGGAAATTTCAAATGAAATAAAAATCCAAAATTCAAGTTTGGAAATATGACATAAACATATTTACCAAACACAGTCTACGAAACCTCTAGCAATATGAGTAAAATCCTAAACTGGATATGGCTCTAAAAATACCATGGATAAAATAAACAATGTTTGAATAAATGAAACCAAAGGTCATCCGTAAGAGGGAAGGCTTAACACTCATTGGTTGTTGCCATAAGAGGATCCTTGTGCTGCAAAGAATCATGAGAGAATGCTGGTATGCAACTCTGGGGAGAGGGGAAAAATAATTTGTAAAGTGAATTATTAAATCTCAATATATATTATCTCAAAAAGCAAAATCATGAAATAGAGGGCTCAAGATATGAAAACATAGTCATTTTAAAACTTTATCATGGACTAAGCTGTTTCACGAATTTTAGGCAAGTCCTGGGCTATATGGGTCAGGTCTTCACCCAACCAGCGGGGGCCTCAATTCATGTTTGTTGCATGAATTGAGATAAATGTCATTTGCCTATCATAGCATATCATCCTCATAGAGGAAATGTGCATAAGGTTATCTCGTTAGGGAGAGAACAACACCTTTGTCGGCAAAACATAGGTTTTGGGTGTTGGTCATTAGGACTTCCACCTTTTTGGTGAACTACATAATCATATTTAAGCCAAATTAAATTTTTTTTCCTCATAAGCATTCATCCATAAAGTTTTTTGTTAAAGTATTCATATTATAATTTGTATTGTCATACTAAGACTTGCAAGTCAGCCATATCATGCCAATATCATTATCATTAAACATTTTAGACTCCAAAAATCCCTCCTTTAAAATCACGAGTATAACTAACAATTGATTTTTCCATAACCATTTCAACACATTCTCATAATATCATATGTTCAATGATACAAAGCACAGAAAAAACATTTATATTTCTTAAGAAACTCAAAGTTTTCAAGAGAGTTAAAATCATGACTTAAATATACAACCATTTCACATTTAACTTTTAAACATAAAGAGTCATCATTTTTTAATAGCCATTTCAGTCTCAATACCCCACATAAATATTCGAAACCATTCATAAAGAAAAGGGGAATTATATATCAAGCTTTCATCATAAAATCCTCAACCTCAGCTTCAAATGATCAATCAAAATATACATAAATAATAGTTAAAATTCACACTTTATAAAGTAGTTGAAGTAGGGTGTATTCAACATGCCTTTTCAATGGAGGAAAATTTATAATAGCTTGACCTTTCATTCAAGTATGGAGTTGACTTTCTTCTTTACTCAGAGAGGAAGAGAGCAGAGCCCTTCTTATCGATTTAGGGTGAATGAGACATAAAAAACTGTATAAAAGTAATGGGGGATAGTTTTCATAGCATAGGGACCAAAATACCCCTTAAAATATCTTTAAAAAAATAAAATCCCATGAGGCAAAATAGAGGGGGATGCGGTGCACACCCCAAGGCGTGGCCCCCATCGTTCTGGGTGAGCCCATCGTGAGGCTAATCCATATACGGCAAAGCCCCATACGACGCAAGGCCATCGGAGGCTGAGGAAATAGCCCCTTGCGCTTATGCGATGCGAGGATATAACACGGCCTTCCCCATGTGACACACGGTCCCATTGCACATCCCAAATGCCCCCGAAGTTCCCAAACTCATCCCATGTCATTTCCTACTTATCCTAAGGGCCGGGTAGGTTCATTTCTAAGCAATAAAAAAAGACATAATAACATATGGGGTGTTATTTCCATACTACTTTGTCATGATCCAAAATCAAATTAATTTTGGAGACTGATTAATGTTATTTCCATCTTAAAATCATAATTGATTATAATAATATCACTTACAAGTAAAAAATTGAAGCTTATCCTATATTTCATAAAGAAATATGAATGTCGTGACATAAAAGTAGTTTAAAAATAAAATGCATTCTGTGTATTGGATTACAAAAATATAGTGATAATCTAACAATATTAAATTCATAAGTTTGCAGTGTTATATATAGATTAACATCACTGAGTTTTGTTTTCATTTAAGATAGGCTCTTGATATCTCATTACACTAATGTTTTTCACCTTGTAATTTCCACATCTAAATTATAATGGAAAATGGAAAAATATGCCCTCCAACTATTCGAAGTGAAGCAAATAACCCTCTGTTTGCTTTTGATCTCAAAAATGCCCCTCCCATCCAACTATTATCTCAGTTCTTCCCTTCACTTTAGCAAAATGCCGCCAACCAGACCATGTGGGGAAAAATCACATGGCCCATCCACATAAGCATCCAGCATGGAAAATCAACCCATTTTATGATAATGGTCAGAGTTGAAGGTTCAAATTCAATATTTTCATATTTAAGTAAGGCTATTGCTAATTTTACATGACCATTATCAATCAAGTGGAGTTTCCTTAAGAGTAATTTTAAAATATATTTTCGACTGAAAGTACATTACAAAAATATCAATTACATTTCTAGATAAACAATAATTATATTACCTCAAAAGTAATTTTTGAATTAGTTGGATTCATTCTGTGTAACACTTTACTACAAACATAATCATAGTCAAATTCAAAAGAGATCATCTTGTAGTAATTCACTGTAACGCCCTGAATATGGTACCCGGAATGCTATACGGTGCTCATGATCCAGAAGGACCACAAGCTAACCCATGACTGATATCTGTACTTGAACACTACATAATATACTGTTTAAATGCAGAAATAAAGGTTGCAAAGCCATAAGGTTCAAAACTGTAACATAATTGATAAAACATAACATCTGGAGGAGGTATGAAATACCCAAGACAACTGAAATAACTATCTGAACATGCTAGTCTAAAAAGCCTCTAACTGACTAAACTGTCTGAATAAGGAGTTGATGGGGGGCATGTCCCCAACTAACTCCAACTACTGAAATAAATTATTTAATGAGATAATAAAGTAATGGTCATGTCCTCGAAGGATGAGAACTCACTGCTAACTCTGACTGCGGAGACTGGAATGCTACTGATGCTTTGGAGATCGTTCTTCTGAACCTATGGCGTAAAGTAAAACACGATAGCGCAAATACATCAGTACGATTGAATGTACTGGTATGCATGCGAGGTAGGTTGAATGCAAATGGTTCACATGCGTGAACTATACTAACTGACTGGATAAAATGAATGTGAGAATACATGCATCAATACATAATAACTATAACTGAGTTCGTGATAACATGATTACAGAATATGAGTACTGATAACATGAGATACTGATAACTGTAAAACTGAAATAACTAATACTGAGCGATTGTATCTAACAGTCTAGTTTCTGATGGAACTAGCTGAGTTTCGTACTATTCTGAGTTGATTGTATCTGACAGTCCTAAATCCTGTAGAACTATCTGAGTTATATTACTGAGACTAAATGACTGTATCTGACAGTCCTGATTATGTACTGAAACTGTGGGAAGTAGTCTTCTAACCGACATGCCCTAAATAAAGCAATATAGCTGAGGTGGGGTCAAATCTATAACCCCAATTAGAAGGGTGTCAATACTGCGCCACTAGTAAGGACAAGCTGTGGGAAACCCTCATCTGACAGTGTACCCAAAAGAGAATGGTGGGGCCCTCATCTGACAGTGCTTATCCACCTTATCAACCCTCATCTGACAATGTTAATGTCTCAACATATGTTGTCTACATAATTCTGGAACGCAAGGATGACTTCTAAGAATCACACCCTCATCTGACATTATGTGTTCCCATCCTTGGGTTTACTCGATGATAATTCCTACTCCCATCTGAATAGACACTGAACATGATTAACTGAATTAGACTAAACTGAATTAACTGAGTTTTGTTGACTAATGGAATACTACTGAGATTACAGAATTTCTGAGATTTATGAGATTATTGAGTTTAGTGAGTTTTTCTGAGTCACATGACTGACTGAATTTTTATGAACATGGCTCGACTAAGAGTATCTTGAAAACACGACACTAGATCTAGGCACACAACTAAATTGTTGGATACAAGTACCCCCAGGACTCTATAGCATGAAACTGACAAAGCATGACTTTCTTGAATACATGACCAACATCACAATCCATAATACAATAAGTTGGAGATTTCATGAAGTAAAAGTTCTAAAGCACCGTAAGGGTTACACATGTATCCATAATTCATTGACTAGGACATTTCATCAAACATTTGACATGTTTAAACTTGTACATGATTGGGGATTTCTTATTATCATACTAATATGACACTTTTCTTTCACTTTTCTTCTATTCCAATTTAAGTGGTATAATGCTTCGATGACCATAATAATTAATTAGAGGTGATATAGTAAAATCACGATTGAAGCAGTGAAACAGACATGTCTTAAATGACTCACAATAATCAATTAGAAGTGATATAATGCAATTACTATAAAAAATACTTGTGAATTTTTTTTAAGTGGGCCACATATAAAATGTCAAGTAAATTCAAAACATCAAGAGTTAACTTATCATTTTATGTTTATTTTATTTTTTTTATTATATTTTTTTAATATTTAGAAGACTTTTAATAATAAATTAGAGTCATATTTAGTAAAATTATGATTGAAGCAGCTGAAACAAATTTATCATAAATGTCCATTTTACTTTTTTTTATTAAATATTATTAATTTTTAATATGTAAATAACTTATAATAATTAATTAGGGGTGATATAGTAAAATAATGGAGCAAACAACTAAAACTGACATGTCGACGGAGAGCAGTTTGTTTTAGCACAACTCTCTCTTATATAATAAGAGAATAGACCATGATTTAGGAGAGTGAAACCACTAGTTTTTCAATTTTGTTAGTAAAGTTGTTAGCACTGCAACAATATTTTGAACTTACCATTGCAAAAGTGGAAAACACATAGTGGAAAAATCGGAAATATGAATCAAGAGAGTATAAGTGTAAATAAACAATAATGTGAAATCTAATACACTTCCTTAATAGCATCACTTTCTCTAAGATCCAGGCTTGTTGATCTTTGGTGAAACATCAGGGGATGAAAAGGCGGTAAATCAATAATCAGAGTCTAGTGTTACAGATAAGCCAAAAAGCTCACCCTGATGTTGGGTTTGAAATCCAGAGGGTGTCATGCGGACGCATAAAGTTTGTAAACTAAGACAGTGATGATTTAGATGGAAAAAATATACTAAAAGAACATATTATTAATATTATTGGTCTATTGACCTACAAATAAAAATTAATATTAAAGAAAACATAAAAACTGTTGGGAGAAAATTTCTCTCCAAACAAGACTCTTTAACGACTATATTATGGACACTGCAGTGTTATGATATGAGAATAGGGTTTTCTATTTATAGAGGTCCAAAATCTTTTCTCTTAAAAAGAGGTTATACAAATATTAAAAAAATTATATTTTCTTTTCAGAAAAATTAAAGTAATTATGATATTACTTTTATTTTTCTTTTAAAAAAATAACTTAAATTTGGTAAGAAAATCAGGGAAAAAACCATAACAAATCTCCCTATTTTGGCTTGATTTTCTTGACATAATTTGATCTACTTTTTTCGTGTGCATGGTCTTTGTTCTTTACATAATCTTTATCACTGTTATTTGCCATGCTTAAAAATAAGATTTAAAATATTATAGTTAAAAGTGGGTTAAAAATAAATATTTTATTTATATTTTTAAAGATGCAGCAACAAAAATGTTGAAAATACGCTCTAAACTCCTTCTCCACATACAGACAGATTAAATATTTTCATTATCATCAAATTGATTGCAACTTTAATCTTAGCATGTATTCAATCTAAACCATCGGACCTTCGTGGAATTATTGGATCATTGAAACATAGGCTCCGATACCACTTGTTGAGTTCGAAATTCAGAGGGCGACATGCAGAAGCATACAGTTTGTAAATTAAGACGGTGATGATTCAGATAAAAAAGTATACTAAAAGAACATATTATTGATATTATTGGCCAATTGTCCTACACATGATAAATTAATATTAAAGAAAACATAAAAATTGTTGGGAGAAAATCTCCCCCTAAATAAAACTCATTAACGACTACATTGTGGATATTGTTGTGTTATGATATGAGAAGAGAGGTCTTCTATTTATAGAGGTCCAGAATCTTTTCACTTAGAAAGAGATTAGCCAAATATAAAAAAGAATTATATTTTCTTTTCAGAAAAATTAAAAATAGTTATGATATTACTTTTATTTTTATTTTTTAAAATAAAACTTAAATATGATAAAAAAAAATCAGGGCAAAACGTCTAACACCTGAAACTCCAAGTCAGCAGCTTCTAGAAACAGTCGCAATCTCCACTAGTACTAGTCTCCAAATTTGCTTAAAGGTACATAAGTGTAGAATAAGTATAGAAAAAAGTGTACCCAACATGTATCATTAATCAAACCAATAAGGTGGCGGCCTTAGTAATAGGTGCAGGCTCCTGATGTCTTGTCGTGGATACACGTGTCTGGTTAGATTGTTGTAATTCACTAACAAAACCATAATCTTTTTTTGAAGTCTGTTAAAGTAGGTGAGTAAATACCAACAACAAATTCACATAAAGAAATTACTAAAATATAAAAAATTTAGTAGCAAAGCTTGTCAAGCAAATCAACATTATTTGGAACTTAGCATAGTGAAAATGGAAGGAACTTAAATGAAGGGGAAGGTTACAACATGAGCAACCTATAAATATATTGTATAGTTGGTTTTTGATCTCTACCATTCCTTACCTTAGAGAAAAAATTTGTCATTCATACTTCAAATATGAATAATGCAAATTTTTCTCCTTCTGTTTTAGTACCTTCTCATGTATTACTTCATTGCCCTATATGCCATGAAATATTTGGTACTCATTTAGAATCCATAGATCATGTACGAGGTACTCACCCATTATTATCTGAGAAAAAAACCATTTTGCATTCTCCTGTATTTGCATCCTATATTGTTTTGCCAGGAAATCTGCCATCATCTCAACTTGTTATCCCATAACCTGTGAGTTTGGAAAGAAATGATAGAGTTATTGTCCAACCAGCAATGTTTTTGAATCATTATGAGCTGAGATGATAGGGAAGAGCACCACCAAACGATAGGCAACAAATGGAAAGAAGCATCAACTTTGGAGGTTCAAATTCAACATTTGCAGACTGTTGATTTTAAAAACCCATTGATCAATCAATTGGATGTTCCTATTCCATCAAAGACACATGAAGTAGTGACACGACTTGAGTCGAGACCTGACCGCGATGGGCATCCCAAACCACAAAGGCTCGAGAGACCCCTTAGCATTCTACCATAAGCATAATCCATACATAATCAAAGTGCAGAAGATATAATGAAATTCAAGGGAGACTTTTAGTACAAACTGTGTCAACAAAATATGACCATACATCACTCAAATACTGTCTATGAAGCCTTTATTGAAAACTAACTGTCTAGGCTGGGATAAAGCCCGCGGTTGGACGATAAACTTAATTAGACAACATATGAATAATCTGCCTTCTGGAAGATGGATGGCTCACCAACTCTATCATTATCCCATGTGATCAACTAATGTGATGGACCCCGAGACTAAACTTTGAAACCAGTAGATACGGTGTTACTACTCCAAAGTATAGGTATGTAGAATAATTCAAAAATAACATATATTCTTATACAACATAAGTGAGAGCATTTTATAAAGCAGTTTAGTATACCATAAAAGAAAACACATAGGCATAATTTGATGAGCTTCAAAACATTTTCTTGTAATCACAACTCAACTATTTTCTTTACTTTTGAGCAAGATGGGTCACCCTACACACGTACTAATCCATGGGCTATGTGGATTCCTCCCTTAGCCTAGCGGCCAAGCCCCCAATTTGAGTTTGCCGCAAGAATTGGGGAAGATCATACATACTACGCCATAAGGTTGTCGCCAGCGTACAATCTCTATTTTGGGACGTAATAAACTCATATCGAGAAAACACGATTTTGGGCTATGAGTTATCTAAACTCAAGCCTTATTTAGGCGACCATCTCACTCTCCTTAAGCCAATTTTTAGTCCTTTAAAATCATGCCTCATTCTTAAAACATTTCTTCCTTTCATAATTAAGGGAATTTTGTAATAGGTATCGTCATACCTAGACTTGCAAGCCATATCGTATAAAAACCATGGCCCTTCTCATTCAAAATGATGCAAATAACCACCAAAAAGATTTAAAAATCACAAGAGAGTTCTCATTTTAACAGCACATGAAAACTTATGTAAACACACTCTCTTTTCAAGACTTATACATGCGGTGGCCAATTCAATCATTTAATTCATGCATTATCTCCATTAGGACATAAGAGCCTTTACAACATGAATAGCCTCCTTAAAACATATGAAACAACAAAGTATTATTGACCAAGTGGCATTTAAGACTCAAGAAACATCATCATTCATAAAGTAGCCCCAACATTTAGTTATACATAAATCTCACAACCAAAAGAGGGTTTAAAAGTCATGCTCTCAAATCCAATTCACAATTCATAACATGCAAAGACCATAAATTTCATCATGGGAAAGGGAATTTCACAAGTCTTATTCATATATCACTTCCCGAACTCAAATCATGCATGTACAAGACTATAAATCAAGTTCATAGAAAAATCCCATGATACTTATGTACTTTCATCAAATTGCATTCATGATGCATGCTCTTAAAACAATTTCTCAAAACTCATTACATATACATATATGTATAACTTTAAAGCATGTTAAAATCGTAAAACCTATGCCCATGAGATTTAGGATATCCCCACGTACCTTTTGACGGAGAAAATTGAAGAGGACATAAAGATATTTGCTCTTGGAGGTCAAAATCTTCAAACCCTAGGTGGTTTCTTCTCTCTTATTGAAGGAAAGATGATTAGGGATTTTGTGAGGTGAAAATAATGTGTTAAAGGCTTAATATTCATCCAAAGAGGGTTAGGAATGGTTATGGGATGATAAAAGACCTTTATTCCCTTAAAGTAAATCAAACAGAACACTTTTTGACGCCCCAAAATGGATTTATGTAGCATGGACAACGCAAACCTTAGGTTTTGATTTGTATGACCATAGCATATCTTAGGCAGTGTGCATTGGAGATTGGTGTGTGACGCATGACCATCGGACACCCTGGATAGTGCCTCATTCAAACACTCATAACATTTGACTCCAGACTCGAATTGAAGAACGGTCAGAGGTGTTGGAAAAAAGGCTCGAAAGGGTTTAGTTTGTATATTGGAGGCCACATAATTCTTCATATCTAACTAGAAATGGTCTCTGGAAGTTGACCCATACAAAATTGTAAACTAAAAGTCAATCGATGGGAAAGTGCTCAACTTAACTTTTAAGCTAGGAGATTTTTATGGTGTATATTCATATCCAAGGATGTTTAAACACTAAGGAAGTGTCATTAACACTTATATATAAGTAGCAACCATTGGGTTTGGTTCTATAAATGTATGAAAAATGGTTCAACTTTAGCCCAAAAGTGCAGGGTGTTACATTATCTCCCCTTGGAATCATTTATCCCCGAATGATGGGTAGGAACTTGTTGAATATATAAAAGTATGGAATAAAGAATGTAACCTCGCATTGAACATTATTCCTCAACAAAATATGCAAGGCATCAAAAGAGTTTCATGCCCTTAGTGAATCGTGTAAGCACGAAGCGCGAAATAATAAGAATTGGCATAGAGATGACCTTGCACATGAGTTCTATGGATCATAGTCATCACAACATAAGGCATGTGTTTATTTGGTGATCATAGGCCTGATTTAAATTGGTACTAATCATGAAATGAGATTTTGTGGGAGATAGGAATAGAAGCATTCTCTACCTTGCAAGATACAATGAATAAACCTTAAACTTAGGGACACTAATCGTCTATGCCCCAAACAATAAATAGCATAATTCATCATTTCTATCCTACAATTCTCCCATCACACATCTAATCCTAGGAGTTTGAGTCCCACTGCATAGTACTTCTATTTGAAGCCTAATTCGAAGAAAAGAGGTGCTAGCTTAAGCTATGGGACTCCACACCCTACATCCGTTAAGAATATTACTTCACCTTATCATCATAATCGGACACCCTCAAGTTTTAAATCAAGGAGTACCAACCACAAAACACATTGGTTTACGTTTTCATCAATCACGACATTCAATATATCATTACTATACCCACTTAATGGATCTCCCCACTAAGACCAGCAAATTCAGTCACTCTTACCAAGATTTTCGCCACATATCTCCTTCCTAACTATTTCACACAACAAAAGTTCATCTCCTTCTTTCCCCCTTCGCCTGTAACCTTAGCTCGTGAAATCACATCAAAATTTTCACATTCAAGAACATATACTCCCCTACCTAAGACATTACTATGCTTCCACAACCACTAACATACTAATATAAGGAGTTTCATTAAGGAACCATAGCACAAGCACCAATAATGGGAGCATCACTATTTAATTAGAACTTATACTTATTGCACTACTCAAGGTGGATGACCTTTTTTAAGACAACCTCGCTCTAATACCACTTGTTAGAGTACGTGCCATACTGATTATCTTATTTTTACCAAAATATTGCCAATCAATAGAATATGTTGACTAACATGTTCCGAACTAGCTAAAACAATAAGAAAATAACACAGTGGATTTTTACGTAGAAAACATCAGGCTCAAAAAGGTGTAAAAAAACACAACCTGTACCTCTACAGGATTTAACCCCAACTTCACTACATAACAATGAGCCTCAACAACAACTTATTACAAAACTCTTGTAACCTAAGAATTATGAACTCTAATTCCTATAACCTAACAACTAGGAATTATAAAATCTAATTCCTAACTACACACACACCACCCAAGGTATGTGTTCCCAAAGTCTCTGAGTTATCCCCCACTCGAAGACTGTCCGCTAGTTCAATTTATAACACACTGAAACTAATATTACATCAATAATTTAACACAATGAACAACTCCTAACAATCAACACTACAACTCTTATCCAGATTCTATATTAGGACTAGGTTCTTCAATGTGTTTCTTTGGTGATTGGGTAGCATTTCTTAAAGTCAATCTATCAATTGCCCTTTTCTTCCTTTTTAAGTGCATAAATGACTATGTGAATCACTTTCTCTATTTAACAGCAACTCTTCAAAGTCCTTTATGTCATTAATCTTCTATCTTCAGTTGGACTCTTCAACTCATTACAGTTTGTTGTTAAGTCAATGTCCTTCTTTAAGTCACACTCCTTATCTGAGTGACACTCTTTCTTTCACTTGTCTTCACGTCTATTGCTCAAAGACCACTTCTTTAAGTTTCAGAATCTTTCTCCTTCTACATGTAGGACACTTCAGGATATGCTCAAAAGTAAAACTCTTTCTTCACATAGGACTCCTTTTTCAACACAACTTTCTTTCCCTTATAATCAAGTGTTTGAATCAAATTCAACTTGTTCTATTCTCCACGTGATGAGTAAGTTGAATTTTCCAGTTGCACCAATTTAACTAATTTTAATTCTTAATTATTTATATCGTGGATTTGAACTCTTGAACTTGTCAGATCAGTGGAACACATATATCAACTGATTTTATTCATATTGTCATTCATCAAAACCTCAAGGTTCCAACATCAACGTTATGTTATCAGATGAGATGAAGTTGGAAAGACTTTTGATAATCAACAGATAAGTGTCAAAGTTTTTCCTTTTGTATTAATTCTTGTGGGTTATGTGATATAGAATTTTGAAGGGTTGGGGTGGGTTGCTCCTCAACTTAGGGACTTGTTATAGATACACTCATACTACAAGAACTAGGACATATATAAAGTAATATGTGTAGAAATAAAGTAAATAAAAGATAGAATTTTTTTTACGTGAAAACTCCTTGCTCAAGGGAGAAAAACCACGACCTGCCTCCAAGATTTCTAAGATCTCAAGCAACTTCTTGAATACAGACTCCAAGGATTAACCTCCTAATCCTTTGTCTCCTAGAAATAACTCTATTACAAGGAAACACAAGCAGTAGTGTTACTGCTTCAACCTCTAGCTAACTCTAATCGGATACCATAAGCTAACTCTAGCTTGGACAATCACCTAATTCTAGATGATTACAAAGAGAAAGGTTTTCAATTCAAAACCTACTACAATCATAAGTAAATATAGGAAAACATTTAAGACCAAAATGCAAAGACTCAAGTACAACAAGGATATAAAAATACAACTCGATGAACAATCAATTCCCTATTTCACAATGCATTCTTTGATTCCCATCTTCAAAAGATATTTAGTTGTGAGAATATGGAAGTGTTGGTTTTTTTGCTAAGGAAGATGAGCAATATATATTATGACACAAGAAAACCTAGGAGAGATCCCATTGGTTGAGACAAAAAGTTACCAATCATCAAAACTAAGGACTTAACAATTTTCCCTTTTTGATGCTGACAAACTCATGCAAGCATTCTGCATCTTCAAAATATCGACACACAGCACAGTCTACACCTCAACAATACACCACAAGCCACAAGGCCATGTCAAACTAGTTTGCCCAACAAATTCCCATTATAACTAATACCTATAAGCATATAGGCATCCTACACCTTATTAACCTATCTATGAGCATCAAGTTTCCCATAATTGAGAGAACTCCTATCTTCATCAACACAACATGAACCAGATATAACCCAACCTTCCCAACCTTTCTAAGACAATACAAGCTACCTCACACTTTCCCCCTTTTAGAATCATTAAAGAGGTCAAGCAGTAAACCAAGCATAAATAAGCATATATGTTAATTCATGGCCATTGAAGCAATACTTACATGAGCTAGAAAAGATCAGATAGAAGTACAAGAGGTGATAGCACAAGTAAAGTTTCATCCATAGAACAGTACCAAAAACCATTCAAAAAAAAACAACCATTAAAAGTCAAAACAACAATATCATGTACACATCAAAGTAAAAAGGGATGAGAAAAACAAATTTAACTAGGCTAAAAGAGAAGGACTAAAGGGACCAGTGGTGGAAAAGATTTAGGAAGAAGCACCAGGAGCTTGATTCCGCTATCCAAGGAGTAATTTCAATATTTCATCTTCTTCAGCATGAGACTTGAGCATTTGTTGTGTCAATTCTTTGTTCATTATAGTCAAGGCTTCCATTCTGTCTTGCGGATTTTTCACCCTCTCAGGCAACATTTTCATTTCTCAACTTTATAATTAAATGGGTGCCCTCTTCTCCTCCTTTTACTGAAGTAGACACCTATTTTCCTAAGCCAGCCTTTACCTTTCGACATTTAACATCAAATTATACAAATACTCTGTTCAGCCAAAGACCATGAGCCAACCCATATTCACAATCTTTTGTGGTTATGATTGTATTAATGTGTTCCATGAAAATTGTAGAAAGGTTCACTCTCTAATATATAGATAGAACTTCTATGAGGTACAGGTCATAACCAGTCACAGTAATTCCTTATTATGATCTAGGAAGTTGTACCCAAATCAGAAGCCCAAACAACAATCGAAATCCTCTCTTGAGATTCCCTTTGTCAAAATTTTGAGTGTTTAAGTCATCAAGTGCACCAAAAATTTTAAGAAAATCAGTAGACCCTTCCTCTGATTATATGTACCTTATTTCTTCAATAGGATCACCAAGGATTTCAAAAAGTGTATATTCATCTAATCCCATAACCACACCATTGACCTGTGAGGTTAGATACAAGCCATCTTCAGAAATTTTCAAGTTATGATAAAACATCCTTACTTCTTCCTCATACAAATAAGGAACGGATAATTCTAATAATTTCTCCCAATTCTAAAACTTTACCAAGTCAATTAACTCTCTTATTTTTGGCATAACAGAATCAAAACTCATCTACTTATAAATGAAGCAACCACTCGCTTTGAGGGCCTGGTTAATTTGGAGCTGGGACCTGGTCCCTTATCAATAACCTTTTCTAATTTGTTTCTCTTGCCAGTGATAGTAGACACTGGTTTCATAACTAACATCCCTTTTTTTGTTTAGAGATGCATTCCCTTTTCTTTTCACGTTCTCATTTGCAAAAGAAGTGTATTTCTCACTATCAAAATCAAGTAACTCATCTTCATAGTCACTCAATACTTCAAAGATGCACTCAATTTAGCTATCCTCACTATCATTGAATAGGCTTTCAGTATTGTCTTCTGACACTTCAATGTGTACTGACCTTTTAGCACCCAATTTGACTATGGCAATTTTGCTTTTCTCTTACATTCCTTTTTTTTTCAATGCTTTCCTTGCTAGCTCTATTGTTTCCTGATATATAAATAATGGGATATAGTACCTCATCATCCTCATTAGTTCTTTGAAAAAGGTCATTCTAACTCCTAGTGGAGAAGGTTGGTGAGAGAGGTTCCTATCTAAAAGGTTTACTACATGAGGATATCTGACTTTGAGCTTCTATCTCCTTACTACTGGCTGAACAAATGCCTGTTTTGGAGTTGGATGGTATCAGAAGATGAGAGGAGAAAAATCTTTGAATGGTTAGGGAACTAATGAGATAGAGAATTTGTTTATTTTTTGAAAAAGGATGGAAAAAGTAATCTAAATTTTTCTTTATATAAGGCATGAGAGAATGGTTGAAATCAAAAGATTTGAAGACTTTGATTTGACGTGTACTGTTAGATGGACGCGTCTATTGGACTTAAAGTACAAGGGTCAGCCCTTTTTTTGAAAAAGGTAGGGAAGTGATGTGGCACAGTCATTAAATATTTGAAATGGTCTTTATTTAGGAATAACAAGTGATACTAACCTTAATAGGGACCTGGCCCTCGAGAAATGTCTAAACTTAACTATTGTGTGAGTTCTCACCCCGCTTTTCATATCTCATCCTCTTTGCCATGGGTGTAAATCGGTAAAGATATGAGACTGAATTAGACATGTAGGACATTATCCAACAAGTATACATGCTTACTAGTTGATAGCCATGCCAAGAGAATTATGAGAGTAATCTGTCATCAATTAGATCTCATTACCTCTGTTCTTTCTTATTCTAGTCAACTAGTTTTCTACTAACTTTCTTCAATGATATAGTGGATATAGGTCCTTTAAGACTACAGGAATATCAATTTGTAACCCAAACTTACATCATCACTAGTATTAGTAATTTTAACTCTTTGATATTATTACCTGGGAGAGATTGCCTCCATTAAAGGTCTTCAGCAATAGGTGACCTTCAAGTTTTCAATTTTATAATCTAAGTAGCCATTATCATCTTTTTTGGTTGACTTCTCTTACCTATACCTATATCATGGATTGGTTATTAGACTTGGGAATCCATTTCAGTGGTGGTTCCCAATAAGGAGATAAAGGAAAGATCAACTTTTTTTTTGTCCAGCTAGGCAAGTTTTCCATTTTTATTCTTGAGGCAGTAAAATCCCTTATTCCTCTCTGAGTTGGAGCCCTAGATGGTTACATTTCTCTTATGTGACCATCATGTCCATAATGGAAATATAGAGGAGTATCTTTTCCCTTTGAAATCATGATAAGAGAAAGAATATCCTGAGCCTTGGCTTGACAGTGATATTCTGAGCTTTTCCTGTTGCTAGAACTTTGGCTGGTAAAATGAGTTGGACCCTGTGATGGAGTAGTCCACTTGAGATCTTTCTCAAGCTCTGTCTTCACCCGAACTAGTTACTTTTCAAGCACTAGGTTTCTTTGAAGTGAAGTAGTCATGTTGGCCTTAGTTTGAATCAATTCTTCTTCTAGCTGAAATTGTATCCTGCTTTCTGTACCTTTTCCCTTGTAATTTTGTTTGGTGATTTTGTATAGTCTTGTATTCAGAAGATTATTCTCATAGGAGATATTCTGTAAAGTAGCTTGATTCTCAACAACTTGTACACTTAACTCCACCATTTTTTCTTCATATTTAACTAGATCTTCCTTTAGCTTTGCCTTCTCATTCGTGAGTTCAACTACTTGTACACTCAGTTCCCCCACTTCTTCCTCACATTTTTCTAAGGATTACTTTAGACTTTCTTTGTCCTTAGCAAGATCATCAAGTGAATCAAGCAACACAGATGCAATAGATCTCAGTTTACTGAGGAAGTAATCAGTTGTCCTCACCATTCTCAGTATCTTCCATCAAAGAAAAAAGTGAGTCAAACACTGATACTTCATCTTTTATTACCACCATGGAATTATCTTCTCTTTGTTCTAAATCCTCAGAGTCACTTGAAGAATCACCCCAACAAGTCGCCAACACTTGATTGGCAATTTTGTCAGCTTCAGTCGTCTTACCATACTATATAGGAACCTAGTCCTTGACTTTTTATTTCCCTTTAGTTTGCTTAGCATAATCCTTATGCTCTATATAATGCATAGGAAGGTCCTTGATATAGTCATTGAACTTGCCACATTTTTGACATGTGTCACTTGCCTTACCTTCATTGAAAAGTTTGTTGGACTCTCCCCTCTTAGAGATAGCTCCTAATTTCCTCAAGGCTTTGAGAACTCTTTTTGCAATATAAGTTGTCTCCTCATCTTCAGCATATGAGGTATCCTTTGCAGCCTTAAGAACTAAATTTTTTCCAACCTTGTTCTCAACTTTTAACTTTCCAAAATTCTTCAGGAATTCATAGGTTTTGAGGTTTCCTATAAGTTCATCCATGGCCATCCTAATTAGATCCCTGGATTAAGAAAGATAGAATCTATTTTTCTTTCCCATCTTTTAGGAAGATTTCTTAAGATCTTCCTGACCTACTTGTGTGATGGAATAACCTCACACAGGTAGTGCATCTTATTTGTCACAATAGTGAATCTAGTGTACATCTCTTGAATGAATTCTCCTTCCTGCATAGTAAAGGTCTCATATTGACTTGTCAGCAGGTCCTCCTTGGATTGCTTAACTTGAGTAGTTCCTTAATGGTCTATATGAAGTGTATCTTCTTGAGTATGTACCCCAGACGCTACACGATGCTTATGATCCCGAGGGACCACAAGCTAATCCATGAATGGTACCTTCTATGAGCACTAAATAATAATAATTAAATAATGAAAAAATAGGCTGAACTGCCATAAGGTTCATAATGTGAATACTATAATAATAACATTTGATAAAAACATCTAAAATCTAAATACTGTCTAAACTAGTCTAGTCTGAAAAGCCTCTAACTGAACTGTCTGAATGTGGAGTTGATAGGACAAGCCCCTAACTAACTACATCTAATAAAATGCTGAATCTACTGAAATACTGAAATAAAAGAATATCCTTGATATATGAGGAATCACTACTGAATCTTCTATTGTTGACAGAATCTGTCCAAGAGCAGTCAGGAACCTGAGTGTCCGAATCTATGATATAAGACATCCTAGCGCAAAGAGAAAGTATGCTTCAGTATGTGGAATGTACTGGTATGCTAGATAAGGTAAGGTTGAATGCAAGGGTTCATATGTATGAATAGTAACTACCTAAATGATATAGAGAAACTGAATATGATAGTAAATGGATAACTGATATTGCTGTAAATACTGATTATGCAATACTGTGCATACACGTGTATATTGTATTTGAGACTTTACTGAAGCTAAGTACTGATTTCTGATACCTGAGTAACTGATATCTGAAGTTACTGATAATTGAGTTACTATAAGACCCCGCAAAATCCTAAGCTCAATTCAGTCCATTAAAATCTTATTAAGGGGTCCCAGGCTTAGAAAATTTTAGCTAAGTATTCATACTTAGAGTTATTTTAGCCTTCGTAAGTTAGAAATCTTATTTTTCTACCTTTACGACCATTGAATGGTGATCTTTAAGTTGATTAATGATCAAGAGTGTCAGTAGATGTTCTCGAACAAGTTTCAAATTTTTCAATCATCATTTGAGGCACGTTTGGGAGCACAATCCAGTGTATCGATGCAATCTCAACACGCTGTATTGCCTATCGCGTCGATGAATATTCCCCCCCCCAGCTCTCAGTGCATAATGAACCACGCAAACTCAACGCGACACATCAACCATCGCGTCGATCCCATTAAAGTAGCGCATCATTCTACGTGTTGCTAGGTCAGTTTTCAGTCATTAAAAAACCGCATCCTCAGGGGTATTTGAGTCATTTTCCCACATCTATTAGCCCCCAAAACACGTGATTTACCCACTTTAAAGGTAAAATTCATTCACTATTCTCAAATTACTCAAGAACAAAAACCCTAGGTGATCTTAATTCAAATTCAAGGCTCAAGAACTCACCATCAACCTTCAAGAATTTAAGAATTAAGGTAAGTGAAGTGTTTA
Source organism: Capsicum pubescens (assembly GCA_030864215.1). Taxonomy (NCBI): domain Eukaryota; kingdom Viridiplantae; phylum Streptophyta; class Magnoliopsida; order Solanales; family Solanaceae; genus Capsicum; species Capsicum pubescens. The sequence continues at coordinate 35,046,087 of CM061546.1, forward strand.
TCTAAGGGTTCCTTCCACCCTTGGAGTTCAAGAAACTCTTTTAAACTTTAAGTAAATTGATTTCATGATTTCTATGATTAGAATTAAATATATTCATGATTTTAATGTTAATTGGATTTCTAATCCATGATTTATTTCAAGTTTCATGTGTATTTGATTGTCATGTGTGTAGTATTCATGTGAATTCATGTTAAAATCCTTTAATGTGTGAATTGGGAATTGAAATTGTGATGCCTACATGTTTTTTAGTATTATGTGCAAAGATTATGTTCCCCAAGTGCTTGATAAAATGCTTATGTGAATTAAATGGGAAGAAATCATGATATACTAGCATATGTACAAACTTATAGCTTACAAGTGTTTGATAGAATGTCCCTATGAATGAGATATGAAGCAATTACACATTATTATGCTTTGCAAGTTTATACTATGCTTTACTTTCCATGCTATCGAGTCCTAGGGGTATTCAATACCTAAAAACTTAGTTATTTACCTAGATCTACAATAGTTACAGAATAGTCTCAGTAGTGTCACAAACAGTAGTACTCAGTAGTCAGTCACAGTTTCAGTTCAGTATTCAGTTTAGACCTCAGTAAATTCGGTCAGTTAATAGAACTTTGTAGTATTCCATTGGTTACCAGAATTCAATAGTACTCCATCAGTTAATGGAACTCAGTGAACTCAGTTTAGTTCAGTTAGATTGTACAATCAGTAATAGTTCAGTCAAGCCTAGTATGAACTAGGAATCAGTTCACTGTCTATTCAGTTGGGAGTAGGATTCAGCACCGAGTGAACCTAGGGATAGGGGCATTCCTTCCAACATAGGGTTTGACCCTTATTAGCAATCCCTGCGTTACATAACTATGTAGCCACTGTAGGTTGAGATATCTTCCTACCGGACAAGGGTTGATACATCTCATATAAGTTTTCCTACTAGCGAGGGTTGATGAAAGAGCTTCCTGTCAAAGAGGATTAAATCATAACTTGTATTTAATCATAACATGGTACTGACACCCTACCAACTGGGTTATAGATTGGACCCCAATCTATTCAGAAAGAGGCATGTCGGTTAGATGATTACCTCCCACAATTTTAGTTTCCGTCTCAATATAGAACTCCATTTAGTTCTATAGATTTTGGACTGTCAGACACAGTCACATAGCTCAGTATAACACTTAGTTCAATTATATAGAATCAGGATTGTCAGAAATAGTCACTCTGTTATCAGTGTTACAGTATTAATAAACTCAGATATTAGTTAATCAATATTCAGAACTTAGTAACCAATGTTGATATGATCTCAGTTACAGTTTATGTACTCTCATTTAGTTATGTTCATGTTACTCAATCAGTTATTGTTCATGCATATGAATCCATGCATATTAGCCTACCTCACTTAGAATACCAGTACATTCAAAGTGCTGACGCATACTTTTCTTTTACGCTATGATATCTTATATCATAGGTTCATACGCACATGTTCCTGACCATACTTAGTAGCCCTAATCTTTCAGCAGCTGATTTAGAGTTAGTGGTAAGTCCTCATAGTTTCGAGGACATGATTATCATATCAGTATTTCAGATTATCAGTAGTTTAGTAATCGGAGTTAGTTGGGGACTTGTCCCATCAAATCCATAATTTAGATAGTAGAGGCTTCCAAACTAGAGTGTTTCAGATAGATGTTTTAGTACTCAGTTTCCAGTATTCAGAATTAGTTTTTATTTTCACTTACGAACCTTATGATATTTTTAGCCTAACTTCCACACTTTTTTTAGTTATGTTATGATGGAAGTATTATTATTATTCATTGCTCACAGCAGGTACCAGTCATGGGTTAGCTGGTGGTCCTTTAGGGTCACTAGAATCGTGTAGCATCCAGGGTACAGGCTCAAGGCGATACAGTTACTGATAACTAGGTGACTGTGTCTGACAATCCTGCTTCTGTAGAGCGGAACTGAGCTCTATATTGAGACTGAAACTGAAATTATGGGAGGTAATCATCTAACCGACATGCCCCAAATAAGATAATTTGGGTCCAACCTGTAACCCTTGTTTGAAGGGTGCCAATATTATGCCACGGGTAAAGATAAGATGAAGAGTCACCCACATCTAGTAGGTACTCTAATGAGAATGGTTGTACCCTCAACTAACAGTTTAAAATACCTCATCAACCCTCAACTGGCAAGTTGATGTCTCAACCTACGTTGGCTACATAGTTCTAGAATGCAAGGGCAGCTTCTAAGGATCAAACCCTCTACTGGAAAATAAGACCCTATCCTTGGGTTCACTCGGTGCTGAATCCTACTCCCAATTGAATAGACACTGATCTAATTGCTAGAATGCACTGGGTAAGACTGAACTGTTACTGATCGTGCGGACTGACCAAACTGGACTGAGTTCATTGAGTTCTATAACTATCTGAGTACTACTATTTCGTGACGTGATTGAGACTATTATGTAACTACTGTAGCTCTAGGTAAATGGATAGATTTTTAGGTATTGAATAACTCCAAGACTCGATAGCATGGAAAGTAAAGTATAGCATGATCTTGAAAAGCATAACAATGTTCACTTATTCATAATTCATTCATAAAGAAATTTTATCAAACACTTGTAGGGCATGAGCTTGTACATATGCTTGAATGACATGATTTCACCATTTGATTCACATGGACATTCTATCAAATACATAGGGAGCACAACTTAATGCATATAATCATGGACAACATATAAACATTGTAACTACAACACCCAACTTGCAAATTCAAGGGTTATGACATGGAAATCACACAATTCAATATACATGCTATTTCAATTTTGTGAAACTTTACTTAAATCATGGATGGAAACAATATAACATTATGAACATGAATACAATTAATTTGAAGCATGTAATTCATGAAAATTCAATCTTGTAGTTTCTAAAAGGGATTCTTGGGTTTCATGGGTGAAAGGAACCCATGAATGAGCACCTAACATACCTGAGATGATTAATTCTTGAAGGTTCTTGGGGAAATTCTTGAGAATTAGATTTGATTCTTGAATCTAGGGGTTTTGCCTTTTGAGAGAAGATGATTTAATTTGGGGGGAAATTGGGTGAATAATGGTATAACTAGGTTAATTAGTTGTAAATCACTTGTTAAAGGCTGATTTGGATCATGGAGAAATACCAAATTACCCTTGGAAAGTATATAAAATTCATCACTGAAAAAACCGATTTAGGGCTTCACCACGACGCGGTGGCATCGCGGTGAGCCTCTGGTTCTTAGATGGAAACTATATTAAAAGGAAAATTTCGAAATTAACCTTTGTCTCTATGTACCATGATCTCGGAGGATCACTGGAATTTGACAATTTTGTAAAATAGCCTTGGCGCGATGCGGTGGTATCGTATTGCCTTACTAGAAAATGACTATTGGGAACTGGGATTGTGGCGCGATGCGGTGGAATTGTGATGGCTCACTATATTTTGACACTTTCCATTTGATCCCCCTCCACGACGCGGTGATGTGCCAGTTGGCACACCGTTTTACAAAAATTGCTCTAACTCTTCACCCAGGTATCAGATTTGGGTGAATTTTATATCATTGAAAAGCTGATTGAATTTTCTACGTAATGGTTAACTCTAAACTGAAAAATTCTGAGTATTTTAAACAATTTATATAGGAATACTCATATATTGAGAGTTAAAATAATCTAGGGAAATACGGGGTATTACAATATCTCCCCCTTGGAAACATTCGTCCTCGAATAAGATTGATTAAGCTGAGAAACACTGATAGACTGAGTTTACACACTAAACATGCATATATGATGCATGCAATACATGACTGAAGATACTGATAAGATGAGTTTTCATACTGAACATACATATCTAATGCATGAGTACATGGCTGAACTGATTCATGAATGAATGATGTCATGAAGATGATATGCAACGGTAATTAATACCAAGTTTGTAACTGTAACTGAACATGGAACTAAGTAAATCTAAGGAATACTATTACCCCAATCTAAATATGAGCTAATGTAGAAGAAGCGAGGATACTTGGTCCACATATCTTTTTCTGCTTCCCAAGTAGCTCCCTCAACAAACTGATTCTGCCAAGGAACTTTGACTAAGGGAACTTGTTTGTTCCTCAATCTGCGAATCTGATGATCAAGGATTTGGACTGGAACCTCTTCGAAAGAGAGAATATTCTAAATATCTACGCCCTTTAAGGGAACTATGACTTCTAGGTCACCAATGCATTTCTTTAGCAAGGAGACATGGAATATTGGGTGTACTGAAGCTAGATCTGAAGGCAACTTAAGCTTGTAAGCTACCTTTCCAATACAACTGAGAATTCTATAATGATGACATATTAGGGACTAAGCTTTTCCTTTTTGTCGAACCTCTTTACTCCTTTCATGGGAGAGATTTTCAAGTACACAAAATCACTGACCTTAAACTCGAGATCTTTTCTCCTCACATCTGCGTACTATTTCTATTAGCTTTGGGCTATCCTAAGCCTTTCTCTGATCAATTGAAACTTTTCTAAGGCATCAAACACTAAATCAGGCCCTACTACTGTGGCCACACCTACCTCGAACCATCTAATTAGAGATCTACATCTATTACCATAGAGAGCTTCAAATGGAGCCATCTAGATACTAGAATGATAATTGTTATTATATATAAATTTGATCAAAGGCGAGTGGTCATCCCAACTACCTTTAAAATCAACAATGCATGCTCTTAATATATCTTTTAGAGTTTGAATGGTCTTTTCTTCTTGACCATCTGTCTGAGGGTGGAAGGCTATACTGAGGTGAACATGGGTACCAAGAACCTTTTGGAATGCTTTCCATAAGTGAGAGGTAAATTGGGTACCTCTATTTAAGATAATGGATACTGGAGCTTCGTGTAGCCTGACCAACTCTCTGATATAGAGTTTGGAGTAGTGCTCGACTCAATAAGAGGTATGAACTGACAAGAAATGAGAGGATTTGGTCATCCTATCTATGATAACCCAAATTGAATCATTCTGACGACAAGTACGAGGCAAACACATCACAAAGTTGATGATAGGCGTATTTACACGCCTAAAGTACTATAATTTACCCATATTTTAGCTAAGTTTTGAGGACAAAATATATAATTCATGCACTTTTAGTCCTTTTTCCTGTAAGTGAGCTAACAAACGTGATTAGCAAGTTTTCAGGTATAAATGATGAAGATTTCAGCATTTTATGGATAACTTGACGCCCAAGGAAGCTTCACGAAAGAAGGAAAGGAGAGCTTGGACGCCTAGGGACTAAAAGTGACGCATGGAAAACCTGTCCCGGGCAAAAACAGCATTTCTAAAGACTTTGGGGATCAGCAGTAACTTAGTAGGATTAGGATAATGATGCAGTAACCTAGTAGGACTAGGATAAGTAATGCATTAGCTTAGTAGGAATAGGATATGGGTGTTATAAATACCCTATTTTTCTGGAGATTTTGATTATTCCCATCCATCCACCATCCATCCATCCATCAAAACAATTCTCCACCACCCTCATCCCTATTCTATCCTTCCCATTTTTCTTCATTAATTCATTGTTGACATTATTTTTCATATATTCGACTTTTAATTTTTACAACAAGAGAAAAGCTATTTGCAAGGAATTCACGTGAGATTTTTATGATGATAATGTCTAGTATGTTTTCCATTGCACTCATGCGTAGCTAAACTTCTCTGTTGGGGTTATGGAAGTCTTATGAGATACTATCTATTGCTATGATTTTGTGAATTCTTGACACGTATGCTTCTTATATCATTACTCTCTTCATCTTAATCTAAATTCTTGTGGTTGAAAACACATAGAATACGCCAGTATAGCATTAACTTGTTCGAAAGAAAAGTTATATGTCTGGAAAAGAGATAATGTCAAGGTAATAGGGCACCAACCCCTGTTAAAAAGTTAGTGTCGTAACTGGATTAACCTCTTGGAGAATTTGTACCGTTAGATACGCTTTAAGCTCGAAAGATTTAAAGTGAAATAATCCTTGATGGTCGAAAGACGCCTGAATTTACCATAGAATACAATTCTCTATAAGCACATGCATGTCTGAATTCCGCATAACTCATAGCCAATAGAGACGTATAACTCATAAGGTGGATATAACCCCAACTCTCAATTCTCATTGGTTAAACATCTTACTAAACATTCTTTTTTTTTACTTTTCTATTTTCCGTTTTTACTCTACTATTTTGTTACATTATTGCACGCTACAAAATTCCCCCTTTTACGAGACTTGCACCAAAAGTCTAATAATCTTTGCTTACTTAGTGACCAAGTATTCTCTACGGGATTCGATACCCAACACAGTTGGGTTCTATATTTGACAACGACCGCTTACACTCTTACGAGAGCTGTAGTTTGAGCGTTATCAAAAATTGGCGCCGTTGCCGGGGAATACGGTTGTCAACTAAGTTTGTGATAGTTACTAGACCCTTTGGTCAAAAGTTCTCAGATTTTACTTTTAGCTGTTGTTTTTGTTCTATTCAGGTTCTATTGGCAGGATGTATGCACAACTTGACATTGATAGAAGGGAGGCTCAACAGGAGCAGGCTAGACTAGCTGCACTGGAAGCTGCTCAAGTGCATCAACAGAATATTGATAACCTAGGTTGGGCAACAAATCCTGATGATGAGGACCTGGGTGATGAGGAGCTACTAAATCCTAGGCATACTGATGAGGTGGCAACACCTATGCATAGGAGAGATCGTCAAGCTAGAATGAGACCTGACCGCCGAGCTGTGCAGGCTCCTTTTGATGATGATGATGATGATCTGGATTGAGCTGGTGCTACAGGAGCTATTATTCCTCCGCCCTTGGCACCTGGAGCAAAGTTCAATATCACCAGCACCATGATTCAACTATTGTAGCTCAAGGGATTATTTGGTGGACTTGCAGGCGATGATCCGAATATGCATCTGATCAACTTCATCTCTAGATGCAAGTCATTCGACAATCCGGGCGTTGGACAGAATGCAATTCGGCTGCGCTTATTTCCATTGTCTCTATCTGGGGAGGCAACTCTATGGTTGAATGGGCTGACTCCTGATTCTATTACTAATTGGAGGCAACTGAAAGACGCTTTCCTACAAAGATTCTTTCCGCCATCCAAGAGAGCACAGTTGAGAGATAAGATCAGCAATTTTCGACAGCTTCCAACTGAAGCTCTCCATGAAACATGGGAGAGGTTCAAGACGAAGCTTATGCGGTGCCCAAACCATCATATGACCAATGTCCACTTGATGGAGATATTATATTGATCTTTGAATTCAGTGACTAAGCCAGTGGTTGATAATGCAGCAGGTGGGTCATTCATGGACCTCACTTTTATTCAGGCAAGTGATATGTTAGATCATATGACAAAGAAAAGTAGAGCTTGGCTTACCAGGGATTCTGAGGTAGCAAGCTCTACTGTATCGATTAGCATGACTGCAGAACAGAGGAGAAGAGAAGAGGAACGTGATCAAGATATGGAGCACATGAAAAAACAGATGGATCTTCTTACCAAGCATTTATTATCAGGAAAGACCGAAAAAGTCAAAGCAGTTGCGTTAAAGAGAAGAGACGAATCCGATTCCGAGGAAGAAGCCAACTACTTGAATAATCAGGGGGGTTTCCGAGGCAATGCCCAAGGAAACCAAGGTCGGAACCATTATGATAAATCTGGATACAAGGACCGCGATCAAGGTAGTTAGAAGAATAAGACTGACAGGAGTGGTTTGTATATTCCTCCTGGAAATCGTGAGGCCACGACATCTGGATCGGGGAAGATGTCTATGGAAGATATGATGGCAAAGCTGCTGAAAGGAGTTGAGGCAACTAATACGGGAGTGAATGAGGTGAAGAACAATTTGTCTTCAATAAATCAATTAGTTGACTCGCATTCTACTGCAATAAAGCAACTAGAGCATCAATTGAGTCAACTTTCAGCGGCATTCAATCAAAGAAAAGCTGGAACACTACCTAGCGACACAGTGCAAAATCTGAGGAATGATGGATTGTGTATGGCTATTACTACCCGAAGTGGTAAAGTGTTGGAAAATCCATCTAAAGGCAAGCAGGTAGTTGATGATATAGCGGATAATGTTATTGATGCAGAATGTGAAGAGGCCGAAGAAGCTGAAGAGTGTGTTCATGACGTCACCCCTAGACGTCTGCAGCCTGAAAAGATTGATAGTTGGAAGCAAGATAAAAAAAAAGTTGTGGAGAAAACTATTCCCCTTCCACCACCACCTTTTCCTCAGAGACTGAAGAAGAAGGCTGATGACACTCCTGAAAAGGTTGATAATCGGAAGTAAGATAAAGAGAAAGTGGTGGAGAAAACGATTCCCCTTCCACCACCACCTTTTCCGCAGAGACTGAAGAAGAAAGATGATGACACTAGGTTCAGAAAATTCATGACGATATTGAAGCAGCTGACCATTAATGTTCCTTTGGTAGAAGCGCTAGAGAAAATGCCCGAATACGCTAAATTCATAAAGGACCTTTTGACAAAGAAGCGGGCAGTAAGTTATGACTTGGCAGATGAGGTTCATCATTGCAGTGGATTGCCACGAGATCGTTAGTTCAAAAGAAGGCAGACCCTGGTGTTTTCACTATTCCTTGCACAATTGGGTCGTTGGATTTTGCTAAGGCATTGTGCGATTTGGGAGCTAGCATCAATTTGATGCCACTATCTATTTATAGAAAGTTGGGGTTGGGAGACCCTACACCAACCAATATGCGGCTTGTAATGGCAGATAGGTCTGTAAAACGACTTGTTGGTATCCTACATGATGTGTTGGTGAAGGTTTCCACCTTCATCTTTCCTGCACACTTTGTGATTTTGGATTGTGAAGTGGATTCTGAAGTTCCCATAATCTTGGGACGTCCTTTCCTTGCAACAGGAAGTGTGCTTATTGACATGAGAGCTAATGAGCTTTTATTTCAGTTGAATGACGAAGTGGTCCGCTTTGATATATGCAAAGCAATGACGCAGCCCAGCGATATGAATGTGTTCTCTGTAGCTGATGTTCATTATGAGGATAAGAAAACATTATCTGTAGAGAAACAGCTTACTGTTGAGCCATTGTCTACGGCGCTGTTGAATGTTGAGCATGAGGATGATGAAGATTATGAAGAAACTATGTGTGCTCTAACAGAAATAGGGTCCTATTCTCATACTCCTAAGCAGCCGGACCTTGAACTTAAGAATCAACCGTCACCAACAGCGAAGACTTCCATTGAAGAGCCCCCAGTGCTAGAATCGAAAGAGCTCCCCAATTATCTAAGGTATGCATGCTTGGGAAGTAGAAATACACTTCCGGTGAGTGTGACTAATGATTTAAGTGAACAACACGTAGAGGCTCTCATCTCTGCTCTAAAGAGGTACAAGAGAGCCATTGGTTGGTCTATTGATGATATAATTGGTATCCCACCTGGGATATGTATGCACAAGATGCATCTCAAAGAAGATTGCGTGCCCACAATGAAGCATCAGCGTCGTCTGAATCCATTCAGAAAATGATGCACCAAATATCTCGGTGAAGTCTAAGTAATCGAGATAACTATGTCGTGCCGCGACAATAAATCAAGCGCTTGGTGGGAGGCAACCCATCGTTTTTAATTGTTTTTGTTGTTTTTGTTTTCTTAGGATTTTGTCGATCCACGACCAAAACTAAGGCGCTTGATAGGAGGCAACCCATCGTTCTAATCGTTTTTGATGTTTTTGAGTAAATGTAGGTGCAAGAAGTGTAAAAGAGGAGATTGGTTTCAAATTTTGATTTGGAAGTATTGCATGTTTAAGGTGGTAAGTTAGGAATGAAGAAGAAAAATGCTATGGGTTAGGCATTGCTTATGAAAATATAGGCAAAGAACAAGGCAAGACCTATGTAAATCTAGGCCACGAACAAGGCAAGGCCTATGCTATGGCATAAGCTCTCGGATTCTAGAGTGCCATAGCATAGGCACCGCCTATGCTCAACAATGCCATAGCATAGGCTCCGCCTATTCTCAACAATGCCATAGCATAGGCGCCGCCTATGCAAAAGCCTTCTGCTCAACTAGGCAAAGAATTAGGCATGGCCTATGCTATGGCCTTCTGCTCAACTAGGCAAAGCTAAACGCGCCGCCTTTGCCTCCCAAAACTCTCAAAACTTTTATTTTTGCTCTTTTAACTTTGCAAGAACATATTCCGAGGCCATCAACCAAGTAAGTACTTCTTTTCTCTTCTTTTATATTACGTAAGTATTATAATACTACGCCTATAATAAGTTGTTAAATCGTGAAGTAGTGTTGGTGATTTGAATATGGTTGATACAACTAAGTGAGTGAAAGAATATGTATGGATGCTCTTGACTTGTTTCCAACTTGTATTTGATTTTGATACACTGTCATACTTTTGCGGAGTCGACATGGTGAAGTTAATTGCATAATCTTCAAAAATGAATGCTTAAATGTTTGAATGACTCGTTCATCGAGATAAAGATCATGATTGAATACAAGCATGAGATGTTGTGATTATTTCTATGCCATAACTTGATACAATCTCTATGTAGTAGTCTTGTTCAAAAAGTGCATTAATCCAAACATGAAAGTATGATCAAGATTACATGAAATAGAGTTGGAAAGGATAGTTAAGACGACATGAAAGTATGACTATGCTGAACATATTGTTGGAACATAACGCCTAAACGTATATCGATGAAGTCTGAGTAATCGACAATGTTCACTTAATTAGTTTGTGCCAACAAATTAAGTGTGGGGTGGTGCCACTACTATTTTTTTGTCGACTGTATCTACCGAGATGAAGCTAACATGACTATCTTTTTAATATCAGGTACAATGGCACCAAAAGCACGCCAAGGAAAAGACAAAGCAACCACCTCACAGAAAGGCCAGAAAAGGGGAAGAAAAGAGCAAGATGAATCCTCCTCGCTACAAATACCTCAACGCACTTTTGGATCAAGTGGGGTACAATTTGAGGAAACTCTGAGGATGACGACTCTGATGATGATTCCAACACAGGGGGTATGACCCCAGACATAGAAGATGAGTCAAACTAATCAGGTTTTCCGTAATTATTTTCCACTGAGGGCAGTGTGTCCCGTCTAAGTGTGGGGTGCTGGTATTCGTATGTTGTACTTCTTTGACTACATTTATTGTCATATTTTTTTGTTTGTTTTAATTAGTCATATTTTTTTTTAGATTTTGATGTATGAAATTGTTCTGATAGGCGGCATGGTGTTATGACAAGAGTTTGTGCTAGAATCATTACTATTGAGACATTTAGGCTCTAAGTGTGACTCACTGTGTGATAATTGTGTGGTTTAATTCATTCATCTGTTAGGATCAAGAGTCTATAATACTCCCAATAAAGTTGACCATATGCCTTGTGTGTGTGAGCTGATAGTGTATTCTGTGTTTGTGACTGATGCAAGAACTTGCCTGGTGTGTGTGTAAAGCAAAATAAAGAGTGTGAGTTTAGGAGATGATTTAGGCATTTCTTTGGAAACCTGTAATTGTTTACCTTCGTTTTACCTACCCGTGGACATTATCCTAGTCAACCCTTTTGAGCCTTTAAGCCTATTTTCTTTGACAGTCTCATATGTAAGCCTAATCCATTTTATTCAAGACCATAATTTGATCCAAATTCCTAAGCGCTTTAAATTGTAAAGTCATGTGAAAAAATAAGAGGATATTGGATGAGTGTGATGCCTTAGAATGTATTGGTGCTTGAATTCGTTATGAAAAAGAATTGCTATCATAGAGGTGTATTATGAAAAGAAAAAGGAAAAGAAAACTAAAATGTTAGTTATGTTTAAAATTGAAAAACAAAAAAGGTGAGAAGGGGTGGTAGATTAAAAGAAAGTAGAAAGGTTGTTCAAAAGAGAGTGTTAAACAGCATAATGTGATGTATTAAAGCGCTTAGGAACATAGTCACTATTTCTGGCCAAAATAGTCCTACCCGTCCCTTAGCCTACATTACAACCTGTAGAAGACCTATTTGATCCTAAGATTAGCATTCTGATATTTAGTGGAGAATTACACTAAGGGCAATCCTATGGTCATCAGTTTCAACATATGAATTCTTTGTGAGAGCGAGAGCAAGGATAATCATATACCCATGCTTCGATAGATGAAAATACTTGTGAGTGATTATGGGTGATATATTGTGAGACACACATGGTTGATGAGTTTTGGGTAGTTGTGTATGATTCATTGTGTCTTAACTTTTGAATACGAATTAGCCATCATCACGAGTCTATGTTAGAGGTTAAATTTTTTCTAGTAGTGATCAGAAAACTACTCTTTGTTAATGATTGTCGTGCCTGTCTTGATGAATATTTTGTGTTGTTACTGTGAAACCCTAAGTAGATGTTTAGATGGACATGATATTTTGTTCGAGGATGAACAAAGCTTTAAGTGTGGGGTGTTGATGATAGGCGTATTTACACGCCTAAAGTACTATAATTTACCCATATTTTAGCTAAGTTTTGAGGACAAAATATATAATTCATGCACTTTTAGTCCTTTTTCCTGTAAGTGAGCTAACAAACGTGATTAGCAAGTTTTCAGGTATAAATGATGAAGATTTCAGCATTTTATGGATAACTTGATGCCCAAGGAAGCTTCACGAACGAAGGAAAGGAGAGCTTGGACGCCTAGGGACTAAAAGTAACGCATGGAAAACCTGTCCCGGGAAAAAACAGCATTTCTAAAGACTTTAGGGATCAGCAGTAACTTAGTAGGATTAGGATAATGATGCAGTAACCTAGTAGGACTAGGATAAGTAATGCAGTAGCTTAGTAGGAATAGGATATGGGTGTTATAAATACCCTATTTTGCTGGAGATTTTGATTATTCCCATCCATCCACCATCCATCCATCCATCAAAACAATTCTCCACCACCCTCATCCCTATTCTATCCTTCCCCTTTTTCTTCATTAATTCATTGTTGACATTATTTTTCATATATTAGACTTTTAATTTTTACAACAAGAGAAAAGCTATTTGAAAGGAATTCACGTGAGATTTTTATGATGATAATGTCTATTGTGTTTTCCGTTGCACTCATGCGTAGCTAAACTTCTCTGTTGGGGTTATGGAAGCCTTATGAGATACTATCTATTGCTATGATTTTGTGAATTCTTGACACGTATGTTGCTTATATCATTACTCTCTTCATCTTAATCTAAATTCTTGTGGTTGCAAACACATAGAATACGCCAGTATAGCATTAACTTGTTCGAAAGAAAAGCTATATGTCTGGAAAAGAGATAATGTCAAGGTAATAGGGCACCAACCCCTGTTAAAAAGTTAGTGTCGTAACTGGATTAACCTCTTGGAGAATTTGTACCGTTAGATACGCTTTAAGCTCAAAAAAGTTAAAGTGAAATAATCCTTGATGGTCGAAAGACGCCTGAATTTACCATAGAATACAATTCTCTATAAGCACATGCATGTCTGAATTCCGCATAACTCATAGCCAATAGAGACGTATAACTCATAAGGTGGATATAACCCCAACTCTCAATTCTCATTGGTTAAACATCTTACTAAACATTCTTTCTTTTTACTTTGCTATTTTCCGTTTTTACTCTACTATTTTGTTACATTATTGCACGCTACAAAATCCCCCCTTTTACGAGACTTGCACCAAAATTCTAATAATCTTTGCTTACTTAGTGACCAAGTATTCTCTGTGGGATTCGACACCCAACCCAGTTGGGTTCTATATTTGAGAACGACCGCTTACACTCTTACGAGAGCTGTAGTTTGAGCGTTATCAAAAGTCCATGCTCATTTCTTCTCATTTCAATGTGTGAATACTAAACTCCTGCATGGACCCACTAGGCTTCTGGTTCTCTATCTTAACCTGCTGACACATAGAGCACTTAGCTACAAACTCTGCGATATCCCTCTTCATCCCACTTTACCAATAGATCTCCCACAGATCGCAATATATCTTAGTGTCCCCTGGATGAATAAAGTAACATGCACCATGTGATTCTACAAGAATTCTTCACCTTAAGTCATCTACACATGGCACAAATAGATGACCCTGGAAACACAACACACCATCTCTCCCTTGGGAGAAAACTTCGACTTTCTGATCTTTGACTGACTCTTTCATCTTAACTAGACTGGGATCTCTATCCTATTTTTCCTTTACCTAAAAAATTAGAGATGATTCTAAACTATTATGCACCCACACACTACCCTCTGCCGAGTTGACTAAATGGACACATAGTTGGGCAAGCTGATGGACTTCCTGAACTAACTTCTTCTTATCATTCTCCATATGAGAAACACTACTTATCAACAATCTACAGAGAGAATCTGCCACTATATTGGCCTTGCCCGGATAATACAGAACACCCATATCATAATCTTTCAACAAATCTAACCACCTTCTATAATGAGAATTCAAATCTTTCTAAGAAAAGACATACTGCAAGATTTTGTGATCTATGAACACATCAACATGCACCCATATAAATGATGCCTCCAAATCTTTAAGGCAAACACTACAGATGCTAACTCAAGATCATGAGTCAGGTAATTCTTCTCATAGTACTGAATCTATCTAGAGACATAGGCTATGAAATTAACTCTTTGTATGAGGAAATAACCTATACCTACTCTAGATGCATCACAGTACACAACAAACCCATCTGAACCATCTGGTAGAGTCAAAACTGGGGCTGAGGTGAGTCGCGTCTTCAACTCCTGAAAACTCTTCTCGCAAGAATCTAACCACTGAAACTTAACTTTCTTCTGGGTCAATCTGGATATGGAGGATGCAATAGATGAAAACCCTTCAACAAACCTAGAGTAATAGCCAGCTAAACCTAAGAAGCTCCTGATATCTGATAGAGAAATGGGTCTAGGCCAGTTTCTTACTGTCTCGGTCTTTTAAGGATCAACTCTAATGCCATAAATAAAAATAATATGGCCAAGTAAATCTACTAATCTTAGCCAAATTTCGAACTTATTGAATTTAGCGAATAGATGATGGGATCTGAGAGTTTAAAGTATGATTCTGAGATAATCTGCATGATTATTCTAGCTACGGGAATAGACAAGAATGTCATCGATGAAGACTATAATGAAGATGTACAAGTACTACTTGAACACTTAATTCATTAAGTCCGTGAAGGCTACTGGGGCATTAGTGAGACCAAAGTACATGACTAGAAACTCGAACTGACCATACAGGGTTCGAAAAGCTATTTTTGAAATGTCACATTCTCCAACTCTGAGATGATGATAGACTGATCTCAGGTCTATCTTAAAAAAGTAACTGGCTTCCTGAAGTTGGTCAAACAAGTCATCGATTCTAGGAAGCGGGTATTTATTCTTGACTGTGACTTTGTTCAACTGACGGTAGTCTATACACGTTCTGAGTGAACCGTCTTTCTTATGCATAAATAATACTGGTGCACCCCATGGGGAAATATTGGGTCTGATGAATCCCTTTTCTAGGAGATCTTTCAACTGCTCTTTTAACTCTCTGAGTTATGTTGGAGTCATTTTGTATGGCGGAATAGATATAGGCTGAGTGTCTAGAAGAAGGTCTATTCCAAAGTTGATTTCTCTTTTGTGAGGAACTCCAAGAAGATCTTCATGAAACACATCTAAGAATTTATTCATTACTAGAACTAACTCAAAACTAGGAGTCTCCAAACTAGAGTTTTTGAGCGTTGCCCACCGGTGGCACTGGAAGCGGCACCCTACTGATTTGGGAAATTAGACTGAGCTGAAGGATGAATGTACTGACCCTGAGAACTTGATTGAGGACAATCTCTAATTTTGTGTCCTAGCTTGCCACACCTAAAACAAACATCACTGTCAGCTCTGCAAATACCCTGATGGTTTCAGCCGCATTTTTTGACAAAGAGGATTTGTTCGAGCACTGATGACACTACCCTAGGATTGAGATCCTGGTGCCTTATCTTTGTTACCATTTCTGAACTGAGGGACTGGATCACTGGCTGAGGACAAAGCTGGAACTAAAGAGTTTTGATAAAATTAGGAATGGTTACAACCTTCTGACTTAGGCTGAGTAAAGTTAAATCTACCTGTTCTGGCTCTCTTGTTTTTCCTCTCTCTTTCCTTATTCTTATTCTCTTCTATATGATGAGCATGGATCATACGTTTGAATATGTCTATCTCCTTAACTAACATTGCGGTCCTGCACTCTTTGACCACACTTTCTGACACCCCTGATACAAACTTGCTCATTTTGGACCTACTGTCTACTACTACATGGGGAGCATACCTGGCTAACTGAGTAAACTTGAGGGAATACTCTTTCACACTCATGCTACCTTGCCTGAGATTGATGAACTCTAACACCTTGGCTTCTCTTAGCTCTAAGGGAAAAAATCTATCTAGAAAAGTGGTAGCAAACTCTTCCCATTCTATGGGCTCTGCCTCTATTACCCTGTCTACCTTCCACTGCTTAAACCACATATGACCTATATTTTGTAACTAATAGGCAAATAACTCAGTACTCTCACTAGAATTCACTCTCACAATATCTATGTCTTTTTGAACCTAATCGAGGAACTCCTGTGGATCCTCTTCTGACTTAAATCCTGAGAATAGGGGGATTCATTTGGGTAAAGTACTGAATCCTGACTGCAATAGTATTAGACACTGGGTTGGCTTGAACAGCAGCTGGCCTTTCATTTTGAGTTGCTACTGAATTGGCTAGAGTGGTGAACGCAACTCTTAATTCTACATGGGAGACATTCTCGTCTAGGGGATCTGCCTGAATGGGCTGAGATGATGACTGGTCTCCTGTTCTTCTTCTACTGTTCCTTTTAGGAAGCATGTTCTATAAACAGAAGTAAGAAAAGGATTAGACTAAGAGTTTAACTTGAGCTCATGCTCACTCGCACGACATGAATACTGAAAGAAGGGGAACTTTTACTAAAACATCTCATAGCCTCCTGTCCATAAGTGTGGTGAGCTACAAATCCATGCACAAGACTCTACTAGATGCAACTTTCAGACTCCCTAGGACTCTTTTGAACCTTAGGATTTGATACCATTTTGTAAGACCTCGAGTCTGCACCCCAGATGCTACACAGTACTTACGATCCCGAGGGACCACAAGCTAACCCACGACTAGTAGCTGCTGTGAGAACTGAATAATAATACTGAAATAATGTGAAAACTAAGCTAAACTTTCATAAGGTTCATATTCTGAATATTGATAATAATAGCATATGATAAAATATCTTAAATCTGACTACTGTCTGAACTAGTCTAGTCTGAAAAGCCTCTAACTGAACTGTCTGAATGTGGAGTTGATGGGACAAGCCCCTAACTAACTCTGACTAATAAAATGTTGAATCTACTGAAATACTAAAATAAAAGAATATCCTTGCTATATGAGGACTCGCTACTGAATCTGCTACTGCTGACTAAATCTGTCTAAGCGCGGTCAGGAACCTGAGCGTTCGAACCTATGATATAAGACATCATAGAGCAAAGAGAAAGTATGCGTCAGTACGTGGAATATACTTGTATGCTAGATAAGGTAAGTATGAATGCAAGGGTTTATATGCATGAACAGTAACTAACTGAATGATATTTAGTAACTAAATATGAGAGTACATGGATAACTGAAACTTCTATAAATACTGAGTATGCAATACTGTGCATATACATGTATACTGTATCTAAGATTTTACTAAAGCTGAGTACAGATTTCTGATAACTGAGTAACTAATATCTGAAGTTGCTGATAACGAAGTTACTGATAACTGGGTGACAATATCGGCAGTCCTGATTTTGTAGAGCGGAACTGAGCTCTATACTGAGACTGAAACTAAAACTGCGGGAGGTAATCATCTAACCGACATGCCCCAAATAAGATAAGTGGGGTCCAACCTATAACCCCAGTTGGAAGGATGTCAATATCATGCCACGGGTAAATATAAGCTAAAGAGTAACCCTCATATAGAAGGTACTCTAATGAGAATAGTGGTACCCTCATCTGGCAGGTTAAAACACCTCATCAACCCTCAATTGGCAAGTTGATGTCTCAACCTACACTGGCTACATAGGTTTGGAATGCAAGGACTGCTTCTAAGGATCACACCCTCTACTGGTAGGTGAGCCCCCATCCTTGGGTTCACTCGGTGCTGAATATTACTCCCAACTGAATAGACACTGAACTGATTACTAGACTGCACTGAGTATGACTAAACTGTTACTATTCATAAGGACTGATCAAACTAGACTGAGTTCACTGAGTTTTGTAACTGTCTGAGTACTACTATTTCTTGACATGACTAAGACTATTCTGCAACTACTATAGCTCTAGGTAAACACTTGGAATTTTGGGTATTTAATACCCCTAGGACTCGATAGCATGGAAAGTAAAGCATAGAATGATCTTGAAAAGCATAACAATGTTCACTTGTTCATAATTCATTCATAGAGATATTTAACAAACACTTGTAGGGAATGAGCTTGTACATATGCTAGCATGACATGATTTCACCCTTTTATTCACATGGACATTCTATAAAATAATTAGGGAGTACAACTTAATGCATATAATCATGGAAAACATATAAACATTGTAACTACAACACCCAACTTGCAAATTCAAGGGTTATGACATGGAAATCACACAATTCAATATAAATGTTATTTCAATTTTGTGAAACTTTAATTAAATCATGGATGGAAACCATATAACATTATGAACATGAGTACAATTAATTTGAAGCATGGAATTCATGAAAACTCAATCTTGTAGTTTCTAAAAGGGATTCTTGGGCTTCATGGGTGAAAGAAACCCATAAATGAACACCTAACATACCTGAGATGATTAATTCTTAAGGTTCCTGGGGGAAATTCTTGAGAGTTAGTCTTAATTCTTGAAGCTAAGGTTTTTGCCTTTTGAGAGAGGATGATTTAATTTGGGTAAAATTGAGTGAATAATGGTATAACTAGGTTAATAAGGTGTAAATCACGTGTTAAAGGTTGATTTTGGTCATGGATAAATACCAAAATACCCCTAGAAACTATTTAAAATCGTCACTAAAAACTCAATTTTGGGCTTCACCGGTATGCGGTGGCATTGCAGTGAGTCACTGGTTCTTTGCTGGAAACTTTATTAAAAGGACAATTGCAAAATTAACCTTTGGCGTGATGTGCCATGATCGCAGAGGCTCACTGGAATTTGACAATTCTGAAAAATGGCCTTCGCGCGACGCGGTGGTATCGCGTTGCCTTATTGGAAAATAAATATTGGGAACTGGGACTATGGCTCAACATGGTGGGATCGTTATGGATCACTTTATTTTGACAATTTCCCTTTGCACCCCCTCTGCGATGCGGTGATGTGCCAGTTGGCACACTATTTTATAAAAATTGCTCTAACTCTTTACTCGGGTATCGGATTTAGGCGAATTTTATATCGTTGGAAAGCTGGCTGAATTTCCTACACAATGGTAAGATCTAA
Organism: Capsicum pubescens; assembly: GCA_030864215.1. NCBI lineage: Eukaryota > Viridiplantae > Streptophyta > Magnoliopsida > Solanales > Solanaceae > Capsicum > Capsicum pubescens. The sequence continues at coordinate 35,065,602 of CM061546.1, forward strand.
ACTTAAAAATTTTGAGTATTTTTAAAATTTTATATAGGAATACTTATATACTTAGAGTTAAAATGAGCTAGGAAAATACGGGGTATTACATGAAGACAGTCCTAGATCTCCTTTGTAGTCTCACAGGTTGAGATCCTATTGTACTCATCAGGACTAATATCATACACCAATATCTTCTTGGCCTTATAGTTCTTGTCTATCTTTTTTCTATCAGCATCATTAAACTCCTTCTTGGTTTTGGGGACTTGTGAGGTCACATCACCAATCTTCACAACCCTTGTAGGAATAAAAAGGACATCCTCAATGACATCCCACATCTCTGAATATTTATCCATGATGAAGTCATGCATTTCAATGGTGAATATTCACCATTGAATCTTTGGGATCTGGTGGTTGACTAGTTTTCTTCTAGATTTGGAGGAGCTTCCATTTCTCTGAATCCTTCCAAGGTGTTAGCCTTTTTATGGAAGATCCGCTCTGATACCAAATGAAAGGTTAGGATGGGTTTCCCCTCAACTTAGAGACCTGTTCCTAGATACACTTACACTATAAGAACTAGGAGATATATAAAGTAAGAAGTGCAGAAATAAAGTAAATAAAAAACAGAAGGTTTTTACGTGAAAACTCCATGTTCAAAGGAGAAAAACCATGACCTGCCTACAGGATTTCTAAGATCCACTATACTCAAGCAACTTCTTGAATACAGACTGTAATAATTAACCTCCTAATCCTTTGTCTTCTAGCAATAACTCTATTACAAGGAAACACAAGCAGTAGCTCTACTGCTTCAACCTCTAGCTAACTCTAACTGGACACCACAAGATAGCTCTAGCTTGGACAATCACCATATGATTACAAATAGACAGGTTTACACCTAAAAACCTACTATAATCATAAGAAAATATAGGAAAACATTTAAGACTAAAATACAAAGACTCAAGTACAACAAGGAAATAAAAATACAACTCGATGAACAATAACTTTCCTATTGCACAATGCAGTCTTTGATTCGTAGCTTCAAAAGATATTTAGTTGTGAGAATATGGAAGCATTGATTTTCTTATTGAGGAAGATGAACAATATATATTATGACACAAGAAAACCTAAGAGAGATCCCATTGGTTGAGGCAAAAAGGTGGCAGCAGCTTTTCCTATCATCTTTTGTACTTTGTGTCAACTAAGACTATTGACCGTGATAGTGATAGGTGAGAACAACCTATTTCCTAAGTGGTATAAGTTTTTTCATCAAAAAATCTCCAAGAAACAGGTCCCAACATACAATTTGTCGATCATCAAAACTAAAGACTTAACATATTTAAAGGAAGTTGATACACTTGGTCGAATGGTAGAGCAACAAATGATTGTAAACGGAAGGTAGGATTCTTTTGGTATACAGAACGGGACAGAATCACTAGATGTTATTGGTAATTGGATGTAATCTATGGAGCTCATTTCAGAGGAAGAAATCAAGTTTTATAGGAACAGAGAAACTGAAGATGTATTTCTTAGTTAAATTTTAAAAAAAAATTGTAATTGATAGTACTTTTCATGTAGTTTTTGAATATCTAAATTTTAATTTTTTAAAAATAAATTAATATAATTTAATCTAGCTTTGAAACTTAATCAAACTGACTCACAAAAATAAGGGGAGCAATTGAAAAGAACTGAAGGGAGTATTAGATATAGATGGAATCAACTTTAAAGTATTCATATGTATATTAAATTATGAAGGGAGTATTAGATTTTGCGAAGTAATTTTTCAGAATGTGAAAATAAATCTGTGAGCTTTGGGGGGAGTATGGTTTCTTCCTTAATTACTCCCTCCGTTACATTTTACTTGACGCCTATTAATTTGACACGCCCTTAAGAAATCAAGAATTAGACATGTATTTCATTAAACTAACGCTATTAATAGTAAGAAGTAAAATATATGAAACGGAGAAAGTGAATAGGACTAACATTCATTATAACTCAAACATGCTTTAATACTAACTAGGTTACAGGAGCGCGCGCTCAGATACTAGTAAAATAAAACAACGCTCACCCCTTTAGATATCCCGCAATCAGGCAAGCATACTAAAAATAAAACTAAAAAAAAAGGATTTCAAACTTAGCACAAATCTTAGACACCACTTATAAAGAAAATCCACATTATTTTTACTCTAATTAAAACCTCAAGTTCAAGTCCAAATCATTTTGTTCTTCAGCTATATTAATTGATTCATCTACATTTGATGAAATAGGAACATCCAACTGATTAATCAATGGTCTCGTCAAATCAGTAGACTCGTTTAAATCTGCAATTGGATTTGAACCTCCAACTCTAATGCTTCTTGCCATTTGTTGCCTATTGGTTGGTGGTGTTGTGCCTCTTCTTATTGGTACAACGCTATTTTGTCTTGTCATTTGTTGCCTATCGATTGGTGGTGCTCTGTCCCATCTTATCAGCTGGTTACGATTCAAAGACGTTGTTAGCTGGACAACAACCCTATCATTTCCCTGCAAACTCGAAATTTGCAAAAATATACTAGATGCATCTACATGAGAATTTAGGATGCCATCTCGCTCGGATAATCAGTGAATAGTTTGTACATGGTTCATAAATTCTAAATGAATACGGAATACTCCATGGCACAGAGGGCATCGAAGTAGTATAGGAAAAGGTATTAGAAATGAGGAAGGAGAAAGATTTGCATTATGCATATTTGAAATATGAATGACAAAAAATGGTAGAGAAAAGCACCAACTATGCATGATAATTCTGTAAAATATCAAGAGAATTTATAGGCTACTCATAGTATAACCTTCCCCTTCATTTATGTGTGTTTTAATTTTCGTAATGGTAAGTTGAAAATAATTTTTCAATGAGTGAATGAGTGACAACTTTGCGACCAAATTTTATAATCCAATGATTTTTTTTTCCTGATTTGTTGTCTATATTTAAGTCACTTGTTGCAACAGACTTCAGAAAAAAGATCATATTTTCTCTCTAAATTGGCAGAGTACTTTAGAAAAAGATAGTATTTTTTATTGAAGTCGATCAAGCTCCTTTTTTAAATAACTAAAAAACTTGTTGATGATCATCTATATTTATCGCAGAAGACTTACAAATTAAAAATTGCTTGATTATCACTATATTTTGCAATGGTGGGTTGAAAATAATTTTGCACTGAGTGAGTGAGGGACAATTTTGCGTCCAAAATTTATAATCTAGCGGCTTCTTTTTCCTAATTTATTGCCTATAAAAAGATTATATTTTCTCTCTAAGTCGACAGACTTTAGTAAAGGATTGTATTTTCTATCAAAGTCGATCAAGTGCCTTTTTCAAATAACTACAAGATTCATTGATGATCATTATATTTAACATGGCAAACTTACGAATTAAAAATTTCTCTGATTATCAATTTATTTAATTCAATAAAAAAATGTATTCTACTTTAAAATTACTTCTATATATATGTCAAATTAATCATATTTCTCTATGGAATTTTGGATAAGCTTCAATATTCTTACTTGTAAGTGATATTATTAAAATCAATTATATACTGAAAATAACATTAATCACTCACCATAACTAATTATAGATTAAATAATTATACAATAGAAAATATTATTTATAGTAATAAACATAAGATGGCAATTTTTATTATTCTCTATCCATATAAAGCCGTGTTTTGGATTGAAGCAATATTAGAATTTACGAGATTACAAGGTAATGGTCAACAAAAATATCAAAGTTGGCAATATAACAATATTTTTCCCTTTTTATATTTATCATTGTGACTATTAGCTTCTTTAGGAGTATCATTTATCTATGCTAGTAATGTGTTTTCCATTAGGAGGTCCCTCTGGGATCAATTAGCGTGTATTGCCAATTCCCTTCATTCTCTTGAAAGTAATAGTTGGCTTATAGGTGGTGACTTCAAGGAATTATTGAATGCCTCAGAAAAATTCGGGGGAAATAGTATAAATGCTACTAGGTCTACTCTTTTTAGAGATTGTTTGAACCATTGCAGCCTTATTGACCATGGATTTAGACAAAGTAAATTTACCTGGTCCAATATGAGGTACAAACACAAACAGAAGCTCATCTTAGAAAGATTAAATAGATTCTTGGATAATGATCAATGGATCCACCTTTTCCCTGAGGTTTTGTCCTTCATTTTCCTAGGACTCATTCTGATCACTCTTCTCTCCTGATAACCTTTGCTAGGACCAACCATCCCACTCCCAAGCCTTTCAGCATTGAATCTATGTGGTGTAATCACTCTGACTTCCCCCTTCTAGTGTCCCACTCATTCTCTGAAGGTTCTAACCTCACTAGAGCCACTTTAGAATTTGCTGACATTGTCAATTCCTGAAACAAAAATATCTTAGGAAATATCTTCCATAGGAAGAAAAATCTGTTAGCTAGACTAGAAGGCATTCAAAATTCCGCCAACTATCCCACTAACTCCTTTCTTCATACCTTAGAAATGGAGCTTACAAAAGAGTACAGCTCCATCCTGAAAAATGAGCAAAACTTTTGGATGTTAAAATTTAGAATAAACTGGCTCATGGAAGGGGATAAGAATACTAGATTCTTTCACTCCTTAACTCTCAACAGAAAGATAAGAAAAAGAATCAACTCTTTCTAAGACCAAGGTGTATGAATCCATGACCAAGTAGACATCAAAGATGCCATCCTCTCCTTCTACTCCTGTTTGTTTAGGACTGAGCACCACCATGCCCATCTTAAATTTAAAGTTAACCTCTCTCACATGGGCTCTATCTCAACTGCTACCCACTCTCTTCTAGATTCCATACCTACTTTTTCTGAAATTTGGGATGTCGTATTCTCCTTCCAGTCCTTAAGGCTCCTGGACTTGGTGGTATGCATTCCTTTATGTATCAAAAATACTAGGATACTTTTTCTCCCCTTCTCTTGGACTTATGTACTATCACCTTCACTCATAATAAGATGGATACTAAAGTTAACTCTAATTACCTTTGTCTTATTCCCAAATGCCACTACTCTCAAGAACTTAAAACCCATTGGTCTTTGTACTACCTAGTACAAAATAATCACCAAAATCATTGGTACTAGGATTAATCCTCTCCCCCAATCCTTAATTGGTGATACTCAAGACAGTTTCTTATCTAAAAAAAGAGCCTCTGATAAAGCTATCATTGTCTAGTTATACATTGATCAACTCAGAAGAAAGGGAAAAACCCTAACATGATTCTGAAAATTGATCTTGAAAAGGCCTTTGACAGACTTGAATGGTCTTTTATTAGACAAGTCCTAGTTTATTTCAACTTCCCTCCTGGTCTATCTAAGCTTATCATTTCCTGTGTCTTCTCCTTTACTATCTCCATCCTAGTTTCCAACCTACTAGAGGAATAAATAAGGAGATCACCTCTCCCCTTATATTTTCATTCTTTGCATGGAACTCCTTCCTAGAAGGATTAACCATGAATCAGTGGACACACATCCAAATCAATCATCGAGGACTAAAGATTTTTGATCTAATTGTACCACCATTGCTAGAACCCTTCAAAGCTTTAGAACCTATTCTAGTCAAAAAGTAAATTTAACAAAATCCAAAGTTTTGTTTTCCTCTAATTGTCTCAACACTACCAAAGAGCACTTGTCCTCCATCCTTAGTATCAAGACCAGTCACTCTTTTGAGAAATATTTGGTCTTTCAAATTTTTCAAGGAAATCCAAAATCCTCTGATTTTTAGTTCATCCTGGATAATATTAATAACAAGCTTGTGAGTTGGAAAGTTAAATATTAGATTATGGCTAGTCGGACTACTCTTGCTAAGGCTATCCTAGGGAGTATTCCCAATCATATTATGTAATACATCATTATTCCTAAGAAGATTCATAATCTTATAGATAGAGACCAAAGGAATTTCATTTGGGGATTTACAAAGAGAAAAAGAGGATGCACATGATCAACTGGCCCACCGTCACTCATCCAAAGTATCTAGGTGGTTTAGGTATCAACAATCTAGTACCAAGAATGATACCCTGCTTTGAAGCTTAGATTGGAGACTTCACTCAAATCTTTCTTCTTTATGGGCTAGAGTTCTACTTCAAAGGAATAATCCTATTAATGGAAGGAACCCCTCCTCCCATTCTAAAACTTGGAAAAATGTCCATAGAGCCTGGAACCTCTATAGAGACCTTATTTAGTGGTCTATTCATAATGGGCAGAAGGTGAATATTTGGAAGGATAATGGGTCCCTAATCATCCCACCTTTTCTCCATTATCTAGGGAACTCTCCCCAAGCCCTGTCCCACCCTACAACTCTTTTTCTTTTGGCATAATAGAACCTGGAACCTTGATTCCTTACCCTTTATCATCCCTAGAACTCTCCAATTCAGCATTCAGAACTCTTTCATGCCTAACCCTCAGATTAATTCTGAAACTCCCTTTGGCTACACTCTGGAAATTGGATGTTTCTTGTAAGACTGTTTACTAGTATCTGGCTTCCCATAAACATCAACCATTTTACAAGGCCACTCAATTTGGATGGATTTCTAAACTTCAAGTCCCCAATAAACTAAAATTCTTTCTTGGGCTCCTTCATTATAATAATCTCTCCACTAATTCAACCCTGGCTTACAGAGGCCTCCACATTCAACCATACTGTCACCAGTGTAGCCACCAAATGGAAGATATTTCTCATCTCTTCCTTAGCTGTCCCCTGGCCAGCTCCCTCTGGCCACCCTTCTAACTGGCAAACCACCTGGAATCTTATAAAATAGTCCAACTTTGATAAGCTTCTATGTTGGGCAACTCTACTCCCCTTATGCCTCTGGAACATTTGGAAGAATAGAAACTCTAATGTTTTCAACAAAAAATCTTTCTTTCCTTTCTTCAAATTTTCCTACTCAAAAGCAATTGAATACACTCACCTTAATTCAACCCCTGCTCAAAAGTTGACCAGCACCATCAGCATCAGTTGGAGTCCTCCCCCTAGGCTTCACTATAAGCTTAACACGGACGGATTGAGTCTAGGCAACCCTAGTAGGGATGGGATTGGTGGGGTCATTCGAAATGCTAATGGTGAATGGATACTGGGTTTCTCCCAAAGTTTCTTGCATACTAGCAATAATTTTATAAAGCTTTTAGTCCTTCGAAAAGGTCTTCAGCTTATTTTAGATCATTATCTTTCTCCCATCAACATCACTGTAGACTCTAAATATGTCATTAAAATACTATAATGGGGTAATCGTCTTTTTAACCCATTTATTCATGACTGTAGGTTGATGCTAAGAAAACTAGGAGGTCCTCCTATCCAGAATATCTATCGAGAACAGAACTAGGTAGCAGATGCTTTAGTAAAGAAAGACGCAAAAAGAGATTTTTTTTTTTACAATAGTAAAGTTTTTGTTTCCCCACCCCCTTTTGTAGCCCATGGGATGATATGAAAAGTAAAACCTTAACTAGAACTATCTCAAATGCGCAACCGCATGTAATGAGTCAAACTCTTTTTATACTAGAGCTAAATTGAGCTGAAACTCCCTTTGTTTTATTATTAATGCATATCTACTTTACCAGGAAAAAAAATAATATGGGTGTATGTCATTTTTTAATTGAAGACTATATAGAAATTTTGGTGCACGTGAACCTATGGTCTCTTCCTTGAAATAGATATTTTATCAGCAAAAGCTTTAGCTAAAATTGGAAAGAAGGCAAAGAATCAGGAAAATATTCAAGCTAGTCGGGCTATACCAAAGAGAGTTGTAACTTAAAAGTCTAAATGTCGATTAAGGCCCTTATCGGAAACAACAAGTTGTTAATATACAAACAAATATTTCAAAGACGCATCAGCTTACAAAAATAGTAAAAATGATTTATTGTAGCCTTGACACAATTTTAGACACTAGACATGTCCGATAAAAAATTAAATAGAATAAAATAAAACAACAAACTCCCCCTTTTAGATACCCCACTATCAAACAATCATATGAAAATATAAATAAATTAAAAAAAGACTCCAAACTAGGCACATTTTTGACACCTCAATCTAAGTTTCACATAATTTTAAATCTAATTAAAGCCTCAAGGTTAAGTCTAAATCATTTTGTTCTTCAGCTATGTTAACTAAGTCATCAAAATTTGATGAAATAGGAACATCCAATTGATTAATCAATGTTTTTGTAAAATCATCAGACTCATTTGAATCTGCAAATGTTATATTTGAACCTCAAACTCTAATGTTTCTTTCCATTGGTTGCCTATCAGTTTGTGGAGTTGTGCCTCTTCTTATTTGTACAACTCTATTTCCAATTGTCATTTGTTGCCTATTGATTGGTGGTGTTCTAGCACATCTTCTCGGCTGGTTACGATTCGGAGGCGTTGTTGGTTAGACGACAATCCTATCATTTCTCTACAAACTCGCAATTTGAAAAAATATGCCAGATTCATCTACATGAGAATTTAGGAATTTTTAATAAACATAAGATGGTAATTTTTCTTATTCTCAGTCCATACAAGCGGTGTTTTGGATTGAGGCAATATTAGAATCTACAAGAATGCAAGATATGTGGTCAACAAAAATATCAAAGTTGGCAATATAACAATATTTTCCCCTTTTTATATTTATCATTGTGGATATTGTTGGAGAAAAGATCTCAAGCTCACCCAAGAACAAAATATTAGAAAGGAAAAGAAAATCAACTAGGAAAATAGAATGGCAGAGAGTTATCTGGAATTGCAAGACTCTTTTTTCTGTATATCATTGATCAGTGATAAGCCCTTATATATAGCTTACAACTCAACTAAATATACAAAAATAAAGGGCTCTAACTCAATAGTGCTTTCCACTAACAAGAGAAACTTAAGGAATAAACAACCACTAGCCTAGACTAAGTCAAAACAGTAAAATACTGAAAGAAAGTTGCAATAACTTTTTTTATTTTTTTTTGAATCACTTATTCAACATTCCCCCTTGATTCAAAATCACTAACACCAAGAAATTATTTGAAGTAGACATGGTTCTGATAGGGAAGTGCTTTTGTGAATATATCTGCTACTTGTTCATTGGTGTTGCAAAATTTCATTATGATCTCTTCTTTTTCCACCAGCTCACGAATAAAATGGAAGTGAATGTCAATGTGCTTTGTTCTTCCATGAATGCAGGATTGTTAGTCATTACAATTGTGGACTTGTTGTTGCAATAAATTTTCGTTCCTTTCTCTTGCTTCTGGTTAAGATCGGCTAAAATTCTCCTAAGCCAAATGCATTGGCAAGCTGAAGAAGTTGCTGCGATATACTCTGCCTCTAAAGTCGACAATGTCGTCGTTGCTTGTTTCTTATAACTCCATGTTATTGCGCCTGATCCAAGACTGAAAGTGTTGCCTGATGTGCTTTTCCTATCATCCACCAATCCTCCCCAATCACTATCAGTATAACCTACCAATCTGAAATTTGAAACATGAGAGTACCAAATACCATGTTCCAGTGTTCCAACAATATAGTGTAGAATCCTTTTTGCAGCTCCAAAATGATGCTTCAATGGATTTCTCATAAACCTTGAAACGACACCAACAGAGTATGAAATATCTGGACGAGTATGAGACAAATAAATCAAACCTCCAACCAGACTTCTAAAACTTCTTGCATTGGCTTGCCCGGTACCATCTTCCTGCTGTAATTTTTCATTCATATTCATGGGTGTTGCTGCAAATTTACAATTGACCAGGAAAAATCTCTTAAGAAGGTCTAATGCATATTTATTTTGAGAAACAAATACATCACCTTCCCCTTGTTTCACCTCAAGCCCAAGGAAGTAATGCAACAAACCCAAATTTGTCATCTCAAATCTACTCATCCTACTAGATTTAAATTCAGCCACAATAGAGTGAGATGAACCCATATAAATTATATCATCAACATAGAGGCATACAACAAGAAGATCATTGTTACCCCGCTTACTTAAGTTCAGAGTAGGCTCACTTTCACTCCTTTCAAACCCATTTTGAACAAAATAGGAATTGATTTTGCTATACAAAGCGTGTGGCGCTTGTTTCAACCCATAAAGTGCCTTCCTCAACTGGTACACCTTTTCCTCTTGTCCACTAATTTCGAAACCTTGAGGTGAGCAACATAAACCTCCTCTTCCAGTTCACCATTCAAGAATTCTGACTTAGCATCAAATTGATAAAGTGACCATTTCAGTTGAGTAGCTAAGGCAAAAATTGTTCTTACCGTTTCAATCGAGCAACAGGGGAAAAGGTCTCTTCAAAATCAATGCCCTGCTGCTGCGAGTATCCCTTTGCGACAAGTCTTGCCTTGTGTTTCTTACACTTTCATCTGCATGATACTTTGTTTTGAATATCCACTTTAAGCCAACAACATTCTTTTCTTTCGGCAAGTAAGTGAGATGCCAAGTTTCATTTCTTTCTATTGCCATCAATTCTTCCTTTATTGCATTCTTCCACTCCTCCTTTTCAATTGTTTCTTCATAAAATATAGATTTTGAAACAATAAAATAAAATTGACAAGATTGATTAGAATATCTAGGATTCTCTTTTCTAACTCTTGTTTATCTTCTTAGTGGAATTAACTCAGCTGAAGGTCCTTCAAGTGTTGCAGATTTCTCTGGTGCAATTGCATCTTCAAGTAAATCTGGGGAAACCTCTTGTCCTTCATCTGGAGAGACTTCAGAGGGTAGCGAAACCTCCTGTTGTACTTGTTTTTCACTCCAATTCCAACTTGACTTTCCATCAAAGACAACATTTCTGCTTATTATCACTTTGCCACTAAGTGGGTTATATAACCTGTATGCTTTGGATTGAAGACAATAACCGATGAAAATACATTTTTTTTATTTTTCATCTAGTTTTTGATAAGTTTGGGAATTAACCAAAGTATAAGCAATACACCAAAAAATTCACAAATGGCTTATCGGAGGACTTGTACATTTCTAAACTTCATATGGTGTTTGGTTCATCATAGCCTTTGTAGGAGATAGGTTCAGTGGTACACTGAGGTTACAACTGCTTCTGCCCAGTATTGGTTTGGAAGTCCCTTGCCTTTTAATAAGCTTCTCGCCATCTCCATAACGGTACAATTCTTGCATTCAGCTACACCATTTTGCTCCGGTGTGTAGGGTGCATTCCAGATTCGTCACAAAAATGAACAAATTCGTTAGATAAAAACTCACCACCTCTATCTGTTTGGAGAGTTTTTATGTGCAACATACTGCGATTCTCTACTAAAGCCTTGTATTTTCTAAAATTCTCAAAAGCTTCTAATTTGTATTTCAGAAAATATACCCAACTCATGCGACTGAAATCATCTGTGATGAGTAAAAAATATCGACTTCCACCATAAAATTCAGTATTCATTGGACCACATAAATCTGAATGAATTAATTCTAGGCAGGTAGAAGCTCTCCAAGCCTTTCAACAGGAAATGACTTTCTACTTTGCTTTCCATAAATGCAACCTTCGCATAAATCAAATGAATTAATTTTTGGTAATCCAATGACCATACCTTTTTGTCTTAGCAGCTTTAGTCCCTTGAAATTAAGATGCCCATACCTCAAATGCCACAATTCAGATTCATTTTTGGCATCACTAACCAAAGAAAAATTTTCCACATTTGAAACTTTTAGCAGAAACATTCTATTTTTAGCCATGAGCACATTAACCATTGTTTGTCTTGATTTTTTATCTTAAATAAAACATGCTCTATCATCAAACAAAAGTGAATATCCAGCGGCCATTAGTTGCCCAACACTCAGTAAATTATGTGCCAAACTAGGAACAAATTGAACATCATGAAGAAGTTTTATTTTACCATGACTATATTTCATTGCTACTGTTCCTTTTCCTTTCGCTTGAAGGACGTTATTATCACCAAGCCTGACTATTGAATTTTGTGTTTTGTCAAGTTCTTTGAAGATTGACTTCATACCTGATGTATGGTTGGAACAACCACTATCTACAAACCAAATATCACTTGTAACTTCATTAGTATCACAATAAGCCATGAATAACTTACTTTCTCCATCAGTTGTCTCAGCATAATTCGCTTGTTTCTCCTTTTACAAACAATCTGCTTGCACATGCCCAAACATCTTGGAATGATAACATTGCTTGCTATTTCTATTTCCCTTTTACTCATTAAAGTTCCTTTTTTCAAAGCCTCTTCCCAGGCCTCGACCTCGGCTATTTCCACGAAATGCACCTCTGCCTCGTCCTCTTCCTATTGTTTCCTTATCATGCTCTCTTGGATTGGGTGCCTCCACCTTAGATTGAAATGTTTTTTCTTCCTGCTTTTTTGTTGACCTATTTATCCTTGCCTCGTGGGCTTTCAAAGAACCCATTAATTCATCGAATGAAAAATTCGACAAATCTTTGGACTCCTTAATTGCAGACACAACATGATCAAACTTAGGAGTTAAACTCCTCGGAATTTTTTCAACAACGGTTTGATCAGTTATTTGGTGTCCGTATGACCTCATTTGACTAATAATAGCCATTGCTCTAGACAAGAAATCTTGCATAGATTCATTTCCTTTCATGATTAAACCTTCAAGCTTATGCCGAAGAGATTGGAGTTTTACAACTATTACCTTTGAGGAGCCTTGAAATTCAGTTTGCAAAATTCTCCATGCTTTCCTTGAAGTGGTGGTTGCTGCAATTCAGGAAAACACCATCTCATGGACTGCCTGTTGAAGGAAGAACAATGCCTTTGCGTCCTTCCTTTTGTTTTCCTTCAGTCGTTTCTCTTCATCCGGATCTGTGTACCCTGTCTTAATCAAGTCCCAAAGATCTTGTGTGTTATCTACGTACCCTGTCTTAATCAAGTCCCAAAGATCTTGTGACTTAAACAAAGTCTTCATCTTGATGCTCCAAAGCTGATAACTTTGTCCTGTGAAAATGGGGATGGAAGGTTGAGATATGTTCAATGAATTTCCATAGGAAGCCATGGTTTTTTTTTGTTAATATATCACCTCAATCTAAACCTATTTCTGATACCAGCGATTTTGGAGAAAAGATCTCAAGCTCACTCAAGAACAAAATATTAGAAAGGAAAAACGAAAACTACCAGGAAAATAGAATGGCAGAGAGTTCTCTAGGATTGCAAGACTCTTTTTTTTGTATATCAATCATTAGTGATAAGCCCTTATACATATCTTACAACTCAACTAAACATGCAAAAATAAAGGGCACTAACTCAATAGTGCATTCCACGAACAAGAGAAACTTAAGGACTAAACAACCACTAACCTAGACTAAGTTAAAACAGTAAAATACTGAAAGAAAGTTGTAGTAAATTTTCTTTTTTTTTAAACACTTATTCAAAAGATATTGGTTTCTTTAGGAATATCATTTACACTAAAAAGTGTCTTTTTTTTTTGGTGTGAAAGCTATTAGGCATGATTATTTTATATTATCAGTATTAGAATAATTTACTGTATATTCACTGTCTATTTGTATTTGTAGAAGACTCCTCCTATTGTAGGAGTCTTTAGCTGTAGGTTGTTGTTATTTATTGTATTTAAAGTATGGATGCTAAAGGAATAAAATCATCTTTCGACTATCTCTCTTTATATGATTTTATATGGTATCAATGCCTCTAGCCTCTTATGAGATAGATCCTCTTTCTCTCCTCATCTATGGCTACACCTCAAGAAACAATCTCTCCTGTTATTACTAACTATGGTGATGCTACTTCTACCAACAACAGTGCTTCTGCTACTTCACCTATTGTTCATGTGGTACAATTTGATCCCGCATCTCAATTACTTACCAAATTGCAAGGTAATCTCAACTTCTCGACTTGGAAAGCAAAACTTGTGATGCTATTCAATGGCCATCATCTCATGGGACATCTTGATTGATCAAAATCAGCACCACCAATGATTACTCAAGATAACCTTACGATGCCCAATCCCAGCCATCAAATCTGGTTCTCTTAGGACCAACTAATCTAGTAAGAAATGATGGCATTTGTCGATCCCACCATTGCGCCTGCTGTTACCACGGCTCCATCTGCTAAGACAACCTTGGAAATTCTTCACACGGCTTACGCAAATAAAAGTCGCACTCGCATTTTTAGCTTGCGTGACCAATTACAAAATATCAAGAAAGCCTCTAAATCTGTTACAGAATACTTATAAGAGGTTGGATCTCTTTCTGATGCTCTCAAAGTTGCTGGATCACTAGTAACAAATGATGAACTTATTGTCAAGATTCTAATTGGCCTGGGCCCGGAGTATCATGAAATCTCTGCCGCTATAAGAGCAAGATACTCTTCATTGAGTTTTGAAGAATTGTTTCACAGGCTCAAAGATCATGAGCTTTTCCTCAAGCATCAAGATCTTGAGAAGTCATCCTCCCCTATCACAGTTGTTGTAGCACAGAAAACAGAAAGGCCACACCAGTCTAATAGGAACAATCGTCGATTCAACAATCAATAGTGGAACCAATCTACTCCTCGACAATCCAGCTCCAACAATCAGTAGAATTGGAGATCAAATTCAAGACAATCTGTTTGATGCCAATCGTGCCAAAAATTTGGTCACACTGCAGATGTATGTCGCTCCTAATTGCACAATCATTTTGAAGATAAGGCCAACTTTGCCTCTAGTTTGTACTCAGCAGAAATCTCTTGGATTCTGGATTCTGGTGTGAGTCATCATGTCATAGTTGACCCTCACAATCTTGAAGAGTATACAGGTAATGAGAGAATATCCATGGGTGACGGTAAAACCATTTCTATTACTCATACTGGTTCAACTCAGATACAAGCATCTAATTTTGGTTTCATACTTTCTAACACTATATGTGCTCCATCAATTATAAAAATCTTATTTCTATAGATAAATTTTCTCAAGACAATCTAACATCTATTGAATTTTTTCCTTTTACTTTTCTTGTGAAGGTCCTGTATACTCAGAATCCGCTGGTACAAGGCCGGAATGAGAATGTACTCTATGAGTCCATAGCATCCACCCAGCCCACCAATATCCATCAGTCTTACATCCACAAAAGTTCCTTTCCAGCTATGGCATTGTTGTTTGGGTCATCCTCATTCGATGATTTTAAATTTTAGTTTGAATAAGTTTTCTTTACCTGTTGCTACTAAAGAAAAAAATGAATTCTGCAATACTTGTTCCTCTAATAAATCACATCATTTTCCATTTCAACGACTCACTTTATCCAGTAATGATCCTCTTCAGGTTATCTTTAGCGATTTATGCGTACCATAGCCCTTTTTATCACTAGACAAAAAGTTATATTATTGTATTTTTGTTGATCACTACACCAAGTATACTTGGTTGTATACAATTAAAAATAAAAGTGAAGTCGTCTCTTTGTTTCAAAATTTTCATCCTTAAGTAGAGAATTTTTTCAAAAAAAAAATTAAATCTCTTTATTCGGATGGAGGAGGTGAATACAAAAGTCTTCAGTCCTATCTTCAACAGAATGGCATTGAACATTTAGTTTCACATCCCTACATGCCACAACGCGTTTCCATAGCTGAACGTCGTCATCGTCATATTGTTGAAAAAGCCAAAACCCTTCTCTATGAAGCATCCCTACCACCAGAACTATGGTCTTTTGCCTTCTATCATGTTGCTTATCTCATTAATTGACTACCTACACTCATCTTAAATAACGAATCACCCTACCAAAAATTATTTGGTAAACCACCCAACTATGCCAATTTAAAAAAAATTGGTTCTCTTTGTTATCCATGGTTTAAACCCTATACCAAAAATAAGTTGAAGCCTAAGTCCACCCCTTGCATGTATTTAGGAGTTTCTCAGAGGCATCATTCACACCTCTACTTTGATCCAGAGTAGTCGAAAATATTCATCAGTCGTGATGTTCTTTTTTATGAAAAAAAATCCTTTTAATGTTTCTACATATAAGGAAAAAGTTTTCTCAACTAACATGGGAAGACGTTATCTCCAAAGAGGAAACACTGAAGTCAGATACCATTCCAACACCCTCTACTAATATACCCCCACCTATACCACTGTCCTTAGAATCACAAAATACTAGGTACTTCAATTCTGGCCAAGTACCAACAGCCACTGCAGCTATTCCAGGTAATTCTACACATTCTTTTACTTCTTACCAGCATGACAAAATCTCAAACACACAACCTGCACCTTTTATAACATACCAAAGACGTAAATCTAACACTAACACTCCACAACAAATCTCAAATGCTCCATTTCCAACCACTAATTCACCATTGACAACTTTACTCCCTGGTAGCGGAAGTCCCATCCCCGAACAACCCCACATGCCAATTCCAGAGCCTGTACTAAACTGAATGACCACTAGGTCCCAGAATAATATTACGAAGCCCAAAAGACAATTCAGTTTTTTAACTCTCTTCACTACTACACCAACAACCTTCAAAAAAATCTGAATCCGACACCTCTTTGTTTATTTTGAAGAATCTGGCTGCTTCTGTTTATGTGCTCGTTTATGTTGATGTCATTTTGATCATGGGAAGTCATCCCATCTTGATTAAACATGTTATTGATTCCTTAGGTTCTCGTTTTTCTCTAAAGGATCTTGGCAATTTAAACTACTTCTTGAGTGTGGAAGCAAAAAAAATGCCAGATAGTCTTATTCTCTCTCAGTCAAAATACATTCTTGACATTTTGTCTAAATTGGATATGCAAAATTGTAAAGGAGTTTTGACACCAATGTGATCTATTAAACCACCTCGGACAGCTAATAATTCTCCACCTTCGAATGCTACACTCTACAGGCGCACACTCGGTAAGCTGCAATACTTATCATTTACACGGCCTGACACTTCTTATGCTATCAAAAAACTATCACAGTTTATGCATGATCCTACTGATGAACACTAGAAGGTGATTAAAAGAATACTATGGTATCTCAAATCCACGGAAACTTCAGGTCTTCATATTCGTCGTGACTCGGACTGCAATCTTTACATGTATGATGATGCTGATTGGGCGGGAGACCTGAATGTCAGAGCATCCACATCAGGCTATGTTCTTTTCTTTGGGCGTAATCCTGTTAGTTGGTCGTCAAAAAATCAACAAGAAGTAGCTCACTCATCTATTGAAGCAGAGTACAAATCAGTTACAAATGCTTTTGCAGAACGCACATGGGTGCACAACTTGCTTAATGAATTGTATATCACCATTCCAAATACACTAACAATCTTCTGTGACAATGTCGGTGTCACTTATCTCTGTAATAATCCAGTGTTCCATAGTTGTATGAAACATATTGCTATCGACTTTTGTTATGTTAGGAACCAAGTTCAAGCGCATCGGGTTCTTGTCAAACACACTCATGTTTGTGATCAACTTGCTGATACAATTACCAAGCCATTGATAGAACCAGACTTTGCAAGGTATCATTCCAAGTTATGTGTTGTTACACCACACCTAACTTGAGGGGGTGCATTAAGCATAATTGTCACGACCCGAATCGGGGCCCTGGCCGTGATGAGCATCCCGAACTATGAAGGCCCAGATGCCCTTTTCTATCTGGTAATCATGCACAATATTCATAAATTATAATAGAAGATGCGGAATTGTAGATCATTACGGAAATATGGTCATACTCTGAGTTCAATTAAACTATGCAAAATGAAATCCAATATCAACTACATGACATCTGAACCAGTCTGCAAAATCTCTACTACATCTAAGAATGACAACTATCTGAAACTGGGACAAGGCCTCCAGTGGACCTAAACAGAAATAAATAATATAATCTGAAAGACATAGGCCTTCTGAAATAAAGAAGGCTCACCAACTGCACACATCACTGTTGTCTGAAAACTCTACAGCCCAGCAGGACCTCTAAATTGAGCTTTAGACCTTAGGAGGAAGGGGGGTCAATACAAATGTACTGGTACACAGAGCAATCCAAAATAAACTTTAATACAAATAAGGTAGTTGAGAGTTAGTCATTAAACATCGTATAGATATAAATTCCAAAACACATGGGCATTTTTTATAATCATAAAACCTTTCTGTCAATGCAATTTCTGATCTTTGTATTACTTTTGAGTTAGGTGGCACTCCCCTACAAGTCTGATATTCCACGGGCTACATGAAATCCTCCATTGACTCGGCGGGGAAGCCTCCAATCCAAGTGTGCTGCAAGGGTTGGAGTTTCTGAGTCTGATACACCATAGGGCACTAGGCCAGCATATAATAATATACCCGGATTGGCAAATAATGGTTTTGGACAATGAGTTGTCTAAACTCGTGCCTTCTTCGAGAAACGACCTAAGCTCTCTTTATGCCCAATTTTAGTCTGTTCTGAAACATGCACCATTCTAGTTTTAAAATTTGAAAATCTGATTTCAAACATGCATTCTATTTTGTTCTGAATTAACATGGCATTATCTAAGTTGGTGTCACACACCAGGACTTGCAAGTCCTTTTTCTGAGCCATAATGCACCATATATGATTCTTTCATCAAACTCAACTCAGACCACCCAAACATGCAAATAGTATAAGAGATTTCATGTTCCGAAACATAAGTCAAAACTATGCAAGAATTCTTCAAATATATAGTGGTCATGTGCTTTTGGCAAAACCATGCACTCTTTCATTAAATGTATATTCAACATTTATCAACATGCACAACCCTCTCTTTTGATTCCACAATCATCTTCAAATCATAGTATAAATCAAGACCTTTCATATCATGTTTTTCAAAACAATCCATATCATACGAATAATGGGAAAAATCATATCAAGAGAGGGATTCATTATAATTTATACTCTCAATTGAATATTCATTCTTAAAAGCATGCATACATATATATAGAATTTCAAATCAATTTGGGGAAAGGCCTAAACACCAAAACAATGTCATTGAGACTTCTAAAACATGATTATAAATCATAAATCTAAAACCCTTTTCTTAAAAATCATGATTTCTATGACCATGAGATTTTTAAGAAAACCCCACGTACCTCGATTTGGGAATTTAGTGGATGATCCTTGAAGCCTAAGATTTGGGGATTCCAAATCTTTGATCCATCTTGAAAACCCACAGTTAAATCTTGAGTTATTTGGGTTTTTAGTTTGAAACCCTAGAGAGTGTTCTTGTGAATTTTTGAAGAAAATATGAATAATGTGGTCACTTGGGAGAAAAATCCCGTGTTTAAGCTGATAAGGGGGGTGGAAATTACCCAACATACCCTTAATGAGATGGAATAAAATATATCTGGGAGCCCTATTTTATGGGCAACCGCGACGCGCCGCTATAGCAGTGGCTCACTGGAAAATAACGAATGGGATTCTTGGAGTCATCGCGACGCGGAGCCATCGCATTGTCCCACTGGTTGGGACCTGGAACTTCAGCGCGACGTGCCACAATCGCGCTAGGCTACTGGAATTTGAAAATTGTTAAATAGACCACCTTGGTGACGCGCCAAGTACCAAAATGGCAGTGTTTTACGACTAGGACTAAAATTAGCCATAACATCATGCTCGGGTATCGGATTTGGGCAAATCTTATATCGACGGAAAGCTCATTCAATTTTCCACACTACATAATTGATTAACATGAAATTTTTTTATAGGATTTATGATTTTTGGATCATCTACGGAAACAAATAACAGTTTTTGTTCTAGCCCAAAATGCGGGGTGTTACAATAATTATTTTATATTATCGGTATTTGAATAATTTATTGGATAGTTACTGTCTATTTGTATTTGTAGAAGACTCCTATTGTAGGAGTCTTTAGCTGTAGGTTATTTTTATTTATTGTATTAAAAGTATGGATGCTGAAGGAATAAAATTATCTTTCGACTATCTCTCTTTATCTGATTTTATAAAAGCATCAAATGAGACGAAAAGAAAAACAGATAAAATCCTCCAAAAATTTGAGGGAAAAAAGTATAAGTTCCCCATTGAAAGTGTACTCGCCGTCTTCAAGGTATGTGAGAGATCAAAAATAACTTAAAATTTTATTAATATGAACACGTGTCATTTTTAAGTAGATATTGAGTGATAAAGTAGTAGAAAAAACTGAGGAAAAGTCAATTGATATGAAATCAGCAAAGAATCACTAAATGGAGAAATATTGAACACCCCCCACCCCCCGAAATAGGAGCGTATTTAATATAGAAATTCGTGAACCCATGACCAAGAATTGTAGCTAAAAGTGGAGAGAAGGCAAACAATCAAGAAAATATTCAAACTAGGAGGGTTATACTAAAGAGAGCAGTAACTTAAAAGTCTAAATGACTATAAAGGCCCATAATTGGAAACAACAAGTCTATTAATATGCAACAGATATTTCAAAGACTCATCAGATTACAAATACAGTAAAAATGATTTATTGTAGCCTTGATGGAACCCTTTTAGAATTATAGACATATAAAATATAGAAGAAAACTAGGGATGGAGTCAGGTATGGCTAATACTAATGGTAAAATCTGGATCTTTATTGATGCTATAATACAACATAAAATTTTGATGGACACAGAGATGCAAATCACTTGCCTTTGATGGTAGGAGAAGATTCCAATGTTATATTATTAGACTTTTGGTAATGATAGATGAATGTGAAAAATTTACTTAGTTTATAAACTTTTATGGGTTTATGTGACATGGGATTCAGAGAAAGTCCATACACCTGGCCGAATGGTAGAGCAGCGGAGAATTGAAGAAGGTAGGATTCTTTTGATATACAGAAGGAAACAAAAACACCAGATACTTCCACAATTATGTAAATGGTAAAAGGAAAAAACAATAGTAACACAACATACAAGATGATAATGATAATTGGATAGAATAGATGGAGCTCATTTCAGAGGAAACAATCAAATCTTGTAGGAATAAAGGAAAAAAAAGCAAAGATTTTCTATATTTTTACATAATTAATTTATTTAATTATGATGTGAAAATTACAAGGTGAAAAGTGTTGATATGTCAAGTGACATGTCATATATAATTTGATGACGAAATTTGACATATCTTCTCAATAATAATATGTAAAATTAATTGTATTTGAACAATGAAAAATTCATTTTTTAATATGTTCAACAAGAAAATAGAGAAATATTTGCAGGCAAATAAATGGATTTGGATAATTTAAATCAAGACATATATTTAATAAATGAAATAACTAACTCCAACCCTGACACAATTTTAGACACTAGACATGTCTAATAAAAATAAAATAAAATAAAACAACAAACTCTCCCTTTTAGATACCCCACTATCAAACAATCATATAAAAAATAAAACTAACAAAAAAGACTCCAAACTTAGCACATTTTTAGACACCCCCTTATAAAGAAGTTTCACATAATTTTAAATCTATTTAAAGCCTCAAGGTCAAGTCTAAATCATTTTGTTCTTCAACTATGTTAACTAAGTCATCAGCATTTGATGAAATAGGAACATCCAATTGGTTAATCAATGGTTTTGTAAAATTATTAGACTCATTTGAATCTGCAAATGTTGAATTTGAACCACTAACTTCGATGTTTCTTGCCATTTGTTGCCTATCGGTTGGTGGTGTTGTGCCTCTTCTTCTCTGTAAAATTCTATTTCGTATTGCCATTTGTTGCCTATTGATTGGTGGTGCTCTTCCCCATCTTCTCAGCTGGTTAATTGCCATTTGTTGCCTATTGATTAGTGGTGCTCTGCCCCATCTTCTAGGTAGGTTACGATTTGGAGGCATTGTTGGTTGGACAACAATCCTATCGTTTCTTTGCGAACTCGCATTTTGTAAAAGTATACCAGATGCATCCACATAAGAATTTAGGATGACATCTTGTTCAGATAATGGGTGAATAGTTTGAACATGATTCATGAATATAGAATGAATACGAAATATTTCATGGCACAAAGGGCATCGAACTATGTGAAATAAAGGAGGAGAAAAATTTGCATTATGCATATTTGAAGTATGAATAACAAAAGATTTCTCAAAAGTAAGAACTGGGTGAAAAAAGTTCCAATTATGCACTATAATTCTGTATAATGTGAAGAGCATTTATAGGCTACTCAGAGTATAACATTTCCCTTCATTTATGTGTGTTCCAGTTTTTGTAATGGTAAGTTGAAAGTAATTTTTAAATGAGTTAGTAAGTGAAAACTTTGCTACCAAAATTTATAATCTAATTAATTCTTTTTCTTAATTTAGTGTCTATATTTAACTCAGAGTATAACCTTCCTCTTCATTTATGTGTGTTTCAAGTTTTGTAATGGTAAGTTGAAAGTAATTTTTAAATGAGTTAGCAAGTGACAACTTTGCTACCAAAATTTATAATTTAATTAATTCTTTTTCCTAATTTGGTGTCTATATTTAACTCACTCATTACAATAGACTTCAGAAAAGATCATATTGACTCTATAAGTCGGCAGAGTACTTTAGTAAAATATTGTTTATTCTATCAAAGTCAATCAAGAACCTTTATTAAATAACTACAAAGTTTGTCAGTGATCATCTATATTTAACGTTGCACACTTACAAATTTAAAATTCTTTGATTAGCATTATATTTTTGTTACGGTAAATTAAAAATAATTTTTGCACTGAGTAAGTGTGTGACAACTTTGCGACCAAAATTTATAATCCAGTGACTTCTTTTTTTCTAATTTGTTTCATATACTTATAACTTGCATGTTATATTAGATTTGAGAAAAAAAAATCATATTTTTCTCTCGATCGACATGCTTTAGTAAAAGATTATATTTTCTATCAAAGTCGATCAAGCACCTTCTGAAATAACTATAAAATTCATTGATGATCATCTATATTTAATGCGACAAATTTAAGAATTTTAAATTCTCTTATTATCACTATATTGTTATAATCCAATACACAAAATGTATTCTAATTTAAAATTACTTTTAGCTCAAGAGAATCAGATTTCTTTAAGAAATTTTGGATGAGCTTTAATTTTCTTTCCTTTTATAATCAATTATAAACTGAAAATAACATTAATCATTTCCATAACTAATTGTAGATTTAAATAATTATACAATAGAAAGCATTATAAATAATAGTAAACAAAAAAATTGTCATTTGGATTATTCTCTATCCTAACAAAACCGTGTTTTAGATTGAGGCAATAATACAATTTACAATAATACCATAAAGAGTTGTTGTGGCAAAGAGGATATTCTACTCTCGTTTAAGTTATTTTTGGTTCCTCACAACATTTCTTCCAAGAGAGTGAGTATACTTTCTTTGCCACCTTAACACTTAAGAGTATATGTACTCAATTTTAAAGTAGTTAACGGGTAATAGGACTTCCCAAAACATTAAACGTACAGTTAGAAATATGGTGATAATTCATAAGTGAAATCTTTAAACAATAGGAAATGGTGTAAATTGCAAAACTGGTGCACCTCAAAGTTAATTTTTGTTTAACTATCCAAGGCTGAAGTGCGTATAGATACTCAAATGAATAAAAGTTGCAAGCTATCTGGCTTAAAACAACTCCTGTTTATGGTGCATTTGGTATAGTTGAATTTGTAGATGAGTCAAGAGCACATGTTACGATTTAACATTGTTTCAGATCGATTTACTATTAGTTTGATCATGAAGTGATAAAGGAAATCAACTAAGTACATGGGCGACTCAAATACGTTAGTGGCCTATGGCCAAAATCAAACTGATGCCTTAAATTTTTAAGAAAAAAGTTATCTTTTTACCAAAAACTAGTTTAAAAATTATATGTTCGCTTTCTTCTAATAAGTCTCTTTGAGTTAGTAATATAACCAATGCATTTAATTATTTGTTTTTTGAGATATAATACTCCAAATATATCAAAATTCTACTAATAATACTTTTACTATATATAAACTAAAAAAAAATTAAACATAATATATTGTAACGACCCATTTCGTCGTTACTAAATTATTCGTAATAAATTCATGAAAATTCTTAATTTTCATTCCTCAGTATTAACATGGTTCCAAAATAGCCAATATATTATTTGTTATGTCATCTCAAACTTTTAGCGACATTTTAGCCTTCGAATGTGTCTAGATAGACTCAAACTCGATTAATTTATTTATTCATGAGTTCTAATATTAATACTTTAGTTCGAAAGATCTTTAGGTATGAATTAATGTCGTATAATATCCCTAACACAAAGTTACGTATAAAACTTTCTTTCCGTTACAGTTTTGATATGGGTTTTAATTAAAGCCAAATTCAAACAATCATATCTCATAGAATATAAGGAGTTTGGTATTCTATTACCTATAAAATCAAACATCTCTGAGCCCTCTTTCCAACGCAACAAACCGTTCCTCAATCTGAATTCGGAGTAAAAGGTTATGATTGTTTTACTGAGCACTGTCCAGGTTGAACCGGGATTTCGTTGTAGCGAAAATTCTGATGATATTTAAATCAGTTTCAGCTGTATTTTAGGTCTAAAACCCCCAAAATTTCATTCCCCAACCCTATAGAGGTGATTTTACAAAGCTTAAGGTGAAATTCCTTCGATTAGGTAAGTTTTTCCATTATTCTCTTTGTCTTTTAATTATTTAACATCTTGGAATCCTAAAAAAGACCTTTAATGGTGGAATTCTTTTGGGAATACTCATGAGTGTTTTTAATATGACCTAGAGCTGATTCTAAGCTATAAATTAAAGATAACTAACATGAATTTCATAAACTACTTTATGAATTTTGATGATTAGGAATCTTGAATTCCGTAAAGATGAGACTTTTAGCATAAATACTCCATTAATGGAGATGGGTTAAGCTGGAAAGAGCTCATTAATGATTAATTGAATTGGGGAATGATATAGACCTTAAATTAAGGGTAGAATTAGTGGGTTTGAATTCCAAGATATTTGTTTGAAGAGTAATTATTTAATTACTCTTATAATTGCTTGATTTTTAGAAGACTGAATGTTCCAAGGCATGAAAGAAAGGAAATAGCATCCTTGCTACAGCTTGCTTCTTCCAAAATCTTGGCGTCCAGGTAGGCTAGGTTTAATGAGTAGAAGATTGTGTTATTTTATATTTTCATAATTTAGAATTGATGGGAGAAAGCATGTCTAGGCCTGCGGGCATGAAGTTGAGCTGGATAAAGACACAAGTACTTAACTTTAATCCCAAAAACTATATTATAGATTGATTATGTGATATTCATGATATTATGTGTTATGTGCCCGAAAGGAGATTGTTGTAAATGTAATATATGAACATGATGTTTTTTTAGTTTTTCTAGTGATAAACCTAGTTGAGTTGTAATGGTATTAAGTTGTATGTATTGTGCAACAATGTGATGACGAGAATTATGCTAAGATCAAATATTGATGAGCATTGTGATATCTAAGGGATAGATGACTTGAATTAGTGTGATGATTGTATTATGTGGAAAGAGGTAGAGGATAATAATATGCGTAAATGTGCTAGTTATAGATGGTGATGTTAGAACCCAAGTTGCGGTTTTTAAGAAGATAATGATATTTTTAATAATTAATGAGTAATTAAGGCTTCAATACTGACTTGTATGCGTAAGAATTAAATTGTGATTTATTTTATGATATTCATATTTTGATATTGATAAAAATACTATATCTATTGGATGGCCATGAGAGGATAAATTGGTGATAATGATGGTTTATTGAATTATGTCTATCAGTGGCTTGTTTGATAATGATAACTCCTAAATTGGATACTTGTTGATTGGTATTCGGACATGCTTGAAATTGATGATGTTTGGATTATTGAGACGTGTATAAATGATTATTGAAAATTTACTTGACAGAATTTTCTTATTTCTTTAAGTGTACTTGTAAACTTGATACATAGTATTGTATGCTGTGAGGTGGTGTAAATTTGATATTGATATTACTTGTATATGTTGGATCGGATATCAAGATGGTAAGTATATATATATGTTGGATCGGGTACCACGCTGGTACGGATATGTATATGCTGGATCGGGTACCACGCTGGTACGAATATGTATATATTGGATCGGGTATCACGCCGGTATGGATATGTATAAGTTGGATCGGGTACCATGCCGGTACGGGTATGTATATATTGGATCGAGTACCACGATGTTATGGGTATGTTTATGTTGGATCGGGTAGCACACCGGTACGGATATGTATATGTTGGATCAGGTACCACTTCGGTATGGATATATATATTGGATCGGGTACCACGCCGGTACGAATATGTATATGTTGGATCGGGTATTATGCCGGTACGGATTTGTATATGTTGGATCGGGTACCATGCCGATACGGATATGTATATGATGGATCGGGTACCAAGCCAGTATGGTACATGAACATAGACTGTTCCCTGCTGGTCATGACTATTTAGGCAAAAATAAGTCCCATAGCATGTGTGTACATATTTGTGTTGATTTTCTGGATGTTTACAGTATGATTGATATTATTGATGGTTATGTGACTTGTTTGTGAGCACTGTTTGACCTGTTATTACTGTATTGTTGATTCATTGAGTTTTTATTACTTACGGAAAGATTGTTAGTATCAATGTATGAGACTTGAGTTCTCTAGGGTGTCTTATTGAGATGTGAGATGACTTGTATTCCCTACTTGATTGTAGCCATAAGATTGATTGTGTGATATGTATTTAAAAAAGTAAAACTTTGTACTTACTTATATGTTGGTTGACTTGCTTCATTTATACGTGTTTTAATCGTAGTTTACCAGAATGGCTAGTTAGCATTCTTTATATTATAAGAGAGCAGATGATTATTAGCCCGGGAGTTAGTGTGGGTTGTCTATGATTACTGTGAATATAAGTAATGAAAAAGATAAGGTGAATAAAGAGGAATATTGATATATTAGCGTTGGATTGTGGTTGATTGTGTGAATTAATGAGGCTAGAGTATGTTAGTAGTGCATATAATATTGATGGAGTTGGAAGAGTAGTTGGATGTTGTAACTTATATAGGTAAAGTAATAATATTATTACAACCTTGATTGAATTATATTCAATTCAAGATGTCATATTTTATTTTCGTTAATTCTATTTTATGATTATATGAACTAACACGGTCGACCGATGATGCCTACCAGTATGTGTGGTTGTACTAACCCTACTCTTCTACATTCCTTCTTGGAGTATAGACTAGATGCAGGTCAGTTGTAGTTTCTAGATGGATGACGATATTCAGCACTAACTTCTACACTTTCTTCCTGACAGATGTTAGAGTCCCTGCATTATTTATTTTATTGTCAGTAAGTGTTTTAATAGGTAGCTCTTGTACATGTCTGGACAAGTCTTGGGATAGTGAAAGACATTTGTAAGAAGTTTTTGAAAAAGTTTATTTATTAGTATTTAATTTACTTTATATTTCCTTAAAAACAGAAGTCTTCCGCATATTTTTAGTTGGGTAATAAGGATTTTCCTAACTACTTAGAATAGCGTAGGTCCCCACATGGTCTGTTAGTCTGGGTTGTGGCAGTTGGTATTAGAGTGTTAGGTTCACCGGTCCCATAAGTACAAAAGCAATGTCAAGTAGAGTTCCGTAGATTGGTGTGTTGGGCCCCACACCCAATCTTCGGAAGGCTATGACGCATGTCAAAGTCATTTTCCTTTCTTTCTCTCCATCGTATTTTCCTAATCTTGGACTATTAGATTAAATCCAATTGGTATCTAGACAATTCTAATTGGTATCTTAACAGAGCTCAATTGGAATGTAGTTGATTCCAATTGGTATCTTAGTAATTTTGAATAAAAATCTAGGAGATTTCAATTGGAATCTGTTAATAAGGTCTAAAAGTTATTGTTAATAGGTAGAGACTTGTCAAAGTTGTGAAATTATTAATTGCTTGTGCTTGATATTTGACTAAACTTGTATTGCTAGATTTTTGTCTTTGTTGTGATTGTTTTTGCTTAAATTTAAGTGATGAAAATTGACTATGTTGTTTTTGTTGATAATTGTGATGGGATTATTTGATTTTTTATTATTGTGAAACTAGCAATTCTATGGTGCTTACTTGTTTTTGGTACTATTATACTGATGAAATTGATGGTATGAGAATTGAGAGAATGACATAAGAACATGATGTCAAGAAAAGATGATGAAAAGGTGACATAAATAAAAGACTGAGGTGATATGTGTTTTCTGTAATGAGAGGTTCTTGTTAATGACGTTGTGGATGGATCCTTGTGTAGTTTGATTATTTGATGGGATCCTTGTGTGGTCCGATCACTGAGACTATATTTAGAATTTTTGTGCAGTTCTATTATTGAAATTATATTGGGTTCCTTGTGAGGACTAGCTAAGTGACATTATCTTTGAGTTCCTTATGTGAACGAATTTTTAATGCTTGGCAAAATAATGAATTTTAAATAAAAGTGACAAAAACTAGTAAAGGTTGTTGATACCTACGGAATTTGACCGATGACTTGTCTGACATGTGACATTGGTGATGAGACTATTAATAACCTGTAATTGATTTATTTTATTTGGCCTTTCTTATGTGCTAGTGGTGTGGGGACCACTCTTGAGGTGGTTAAGAGTTAAGTGAAGCCCATGATGAAAATATTGTTATGTAGAAATAAGAATGACTCTGTATATCTTAAATTGGTACTAGTGATATAAGAGTGGTTTGGCTTGACGATGAAGTATTTTTCGTTGAAAAATATTAAGTTAGTGATTGTCAGGACATAAATTGCAGTTGTGGATTTATGCATTAGGAAAAATCTTGAGAAGATAAATTATTATTGACTTGACCTTGTGGCTGAATTATACATTTGCGTATCCCACAGAGCTGGCTAATATATGACACTTTTAGAAGATAGTAATTTTCATGATAGTGGCAATGCAAAATCATATGGCTTAGTTACATTCATAAAAAAAAATAAGAATGATCCTGAATGGGAGAATAAGTGAATTATTAATGCCATGATTGATCTTTCCTTGGGTGATACTTGGTGTATATTGCTTTTTGAGTGATTAAGGTATGATGATTAATTGAATATTAACGATGTTATGGAGGAGAATGTGTTGTAGGTTATAATTTTGTGGGATCTTTATGGATAATAGTTTAAGTTTGTGTAATGAGTGAGAGGTTGTGTTGTCACCTATATATAGTAGTAAGAACTAAGCTTGAAACGGTGAGTGATCTTGAGGTAAAAGGGATAGTGGTTGTTTGATTTTGAATCTAGCTTTATAAAAAAAATTTAGCAATCTTGATTTAGTGCATGCGAGTATCTAAGTTATGTGACTTGTAAATGGTGTAGTGACTTGCATATGATCAAGATGTAGATTCTCAATAGGATAGTCTTGGCTAGAAAGTGAGTCAAGTGTCTTAGAGAGAACTTTTGTGTTGGGTGGATTAGGTGTGACTTGTTTAGTGTTGAAATTTGAATAGTAGATTCATGTAGAATCTTGTAGCACTTTCCAGAATTGAATTCGGGACTCCGAAGTTTTGGTAGTGAAAAAGAGGTGCTTTTGGATATTTGTCTTCATCAAGGTGAATCTTTTAACCATCTTTATCTTGCTTTTGTAAAAGTCAAGTTTCAAACTTATGTCGTTGAAAGGAGAATAAGTGATTCGTATGTAAATATTTGGTTGTGCATCTTAGTATTTTCAAAAGCTTTGATAGAATGAATGAGTATAGAATGTGGGTTAGTCGATAAGAATATCGAGTAAGTGAATAAGCAACTCTGTTAGTAATGTCTTTCTAATTCTAGCCTCGTGCTTTTCTCTATGGAATGCCCGTTCGGGGACGAACGGATAGTGAATTGGTATCTGATTGTAACGACCCATTTCGTCGTTACTAAATTATTTGTAATAAATTCATGAAAATTCTTAATTTTCATTCTCCAGTATTAACTTGGGTCCAAAATAGCCAATATTTTATTTGTTACGTCACCTCAAACTTTTCAGCGAAAACTTTAGCCTTCAGATGTGTCTAGATAGAGTCAAGCTCGATTAATTTAATTATTCATGAGTTCTAATATCAATACTTTAGTTTGAAAGTTATTTAGGTATGAAATAAGGTCGTATAATATCTCTAACACAAAGTTAAGTATAAAACTTTCTTTCCGTTACGGTTTCGGTATGGGTTTTTATTAGAACCAACTTCAAACAATCATATTTCATAGAATATATGGAGTTAGGGGTTTCATTATCTATCAAATCAAATATCTCTGAGTTCTCTTTTCAACGCAACAAAAAAGTTCCTCAATCCGAATTCGAAGTAAAAAGTTATGACTGTTTTATTTAGCATTGTCAAGGCTAAAACAGGATTTCATTGTAGCAAAAATTTTGATGATATTTAAATCAGCTTCAGCCGTATTTTAGGTCTAAAAACCCCAAATTTTCTTCCCAACCCTAGAGAGGTGATTTTACAAAGCTTAAGGTGAAATTCCTTTGGTTAGGTAAGTTTTTCCATTATTTTCTTCGTCTTTTAATTTTTTAACATCTTGGAATCCTTAAAAAGACCTTTAATGGTGGAATTCTTTTGGGTAATACTCATGAGTGTTTTTAATATGACCTAGAGCTTATTCTAAACTATAAATTAAAGATTCCTAACATTAATTTCATAAACTAGTTTATGAATTTTGACGACTAGGAATCTTGACTTCCGTAAAGATGAGACCTTTACCATAAAAACACCATTAATGGAGATGGGTTAAGCTTGAAAGAGATAATTAATTATTAATTAAATTGGGGAATGATAGACCTTAAATTAAGGGTAGAATTAGTGGGTTTGAATCCCAAGATATTTGTTTGAAGAGTAATTATTTAATTACTCTTATAATTGCTTGACTTTTAGAAGACTGATTGTTCCAAGGCATGAAAGAAAGGAAATAGCATCCTTGCTGAAGCTTGCTTCTTCCAAAATCTTGGCATCCAGGTAGGCTAGGTTTAATGAGTAGAAGATTGTGTTATTT
Source organism: Capsicum pubescens (assembly GCA_030864215.1). Classification (NCBI taxonomy): domain Eukaryota; kingdom Viridiplantae; phylum Streptophyta; class Magnoliopsida; order Solanales; family Solanaceae; genus Capsicum; species Capsicum pubescens. The sequence goes on from CM061546.1 coordinate 35,096,459, forward strand.
TATATTTTCATAATTTAAAATTGATGGGAGAAAGCATGTCTAGGCTTGCGGGCATGAAGATGAGGTGGATAAAGACACAAGTACTTAACTAATCCCAAAAACTATATTATAGATTGATTATCTGATATTTATGATATAATGTGTTATGTGCCCGAAAGGAGATTGTTGTAAATGTAATATATGAACATGATGTTTTTTAGTTGTTCTAGTGTGGAACCTAGTTGAGTTGTAATGGTATTAAGCTGTATATATTGTGCAATAATGTGATGAGGGGAATTATGCTAAGATCGAATATTGATGAGCATTGTGATATCTAAGGGATAAATGAGTTGAATTAGTGTGATGATTGTATTATGTGGAAAGAGGTAGAGGATAATGATATGCGTGAATGTGCTAGTTATAGATGGTGATGTTAGAACCCAAGTTGAGGTATTTAAGAAGATAATGATATTTTTAAAAATTAATGAGTAATTAATGCTCCAATAGTGACTTGTATGCATAAGAATTAAATTGTGATTTATTTTATTATATTCTTTTTTTGATATTGATAAAAATACTATATCTATTGGATGCCCATGAGAGGTTAAATTAGTGATAATGATGGTTTATTGAATTATGTCTATAAGTGGCTTGTTTGATAATGATAACTCCTAAATTGGATACTTGTTGATTGGTATTCGGACATGCTTGAAATTGATGATGTTTGGATTGTTGAGGCGTGTATAAATGATTATCAAAAATTTACTTAATGGAATTGTCTTATGACTTTAAGTGTACTTGTAAACTTGGTATATCATATTGTATGTTGTAAGGTGGTGTAAATATGATATTGATATTACTTGTATATATTGGATCGGGTACCACGCCGGTATGGATATGTATGCGTTAGATCGGGTACCATACAGGTACGGATATGTATATGTTGGATCGGATACCATGCCGGTATGAATATGTATATGTTGGATCGAGTACCACGCCGGTATGAGTATGTATATGTTGGATCGGGTCCACGCCGGTACGGGTATGTATATGTTGGATCGGGTACCAGGTCGGTACGGGTATGTATATGTTGGTTCGGGTACCACGCCCGTATGGATATGTATATGTTGGATTGGATACCACACCGGTACGAATAAGTCTATGTTAGATCGGGTACCACGCCGGTACAGATATGTATATGTTGAATCGGGTACCACGTCGGTATGGTACATGAACATAGACTGCTCCCTGCAGGTCTTGACTATTTGGGAAAAAATAAGTCTTATAGCATGTGTGTACAAATTTGTGTTGATTCTGTTGATGTTTACAGTATGGTTGATATTCTTGATGGTTATGTGGCTTGTTTGTGAGCACTGTTTAACCTGATATTGTTGTATTGTTGATTCATTGAGTATTTGTTACATACGGAAAAATTGTTAGTGGCAATGTATGAGACTTGAGTTCTCTGGTGTGTCTTATTGAGATGTGAGATGACTTGTATTCCCTACTTAATTGTATCCATGAGATTGATTGTGTGATATGTATTTGAAAAAGTAAATCTTTGTACTTAATTATATGTTGGTTGACTTGCTTCATTTATACGTGTTTTAACGGTAATTTACCAGAATGGCTAGTTATCATTTTTTAATATTATAAGAGAGTAGTTGATTGTTAGCCTGAGAGTTATTGTGGATTGTCTATAATTACGGGTTTATTCCTATGAATATAAGTAACAAAAAAGATAAGGTGAATAAAGAGGAATAGTGATGTATTAGCATTGGATTGTGGTTGATTGTGTAAATTAATAAGGCGAGAGTATGTAGTAGTGAATATAATATTGATGGAGTTGGAAGAGTAGTTTGATGTTATAACTTATATAGGTAAAGTAATAATATTATTACAACCTTAGTTGAATTATATTCCATTCAAGATGTCATGATTTATTTTTGTTAATTCTATTTTATGATTATATGAACTAACACGATCGGCCGATGATGCCTACCAGTATGTGTGGTTGTACTGACCCTACTCTTCTATTGTAACGCCCCAAATCTGGTACCCGAAACGCTACACGGTGCTCATGACCCCGAAGGACCACAAGCTAACCCATGACTGATATTTGTACCTGTATACTGCATAATATACTGAATAATGCAGAAACATGAACTGAAAGGCCATAAGGTTCACAAAACTGAAGTAAAACATAACATCTAAATGGGGTATGAAAAATCCAAAACAACTGGAATAACTTCCTGAACATAATAGTCTGGAAAGTCTCTAACTGACTTAACTTTCTAAGTAAGGAGTTGATGGGACATGTCCCCAACTAAATCCAACTAATAAACTAATTAATGAGATAATAGAGAAATAACCATTTCCTTGAAGGATGAGGACTCACTGCTAACTCTGACTGCTGATATCTGGAATCTACTGATGCTCTGGAGCTCATGTCTCTGAACCTATGGTATAAGACACCATAGCGCAAATGCATCAGTAATTTGAATGTACTGGTATGAATGCGAGGTAGGCTAAATGTATGGGGTTCATATGCATGAACAATACTGGCTAACTAACTAATATGAACGTGACAATACATGTTTGCATACATAGTAACTATATCTAAAATCGTGATAACATGAGTATGCTGATGACTAACATGACTAATGACTGAATTCTGATAACTGATAACATGAGTGACTGTATCTAACAATCCTGAATCTAATGGAACTAGTTGAGTTTCGTACTATATTTGAGTTGGCTGTATCTGACAGTCCTGAATTCTGAAGAACTATCTGAGTTCTTTTACTGAGACTGTGGAAGGTAGTCATCTAACCGACATGCCCCAAATGATGCATTATAGCTAAATTGGGGTCAAATCTACACCCTGATTGGAAGGGTGTCAATACCACTCCACTGGTAAGGAAAACATGTGAGTAACCCTAATATAATAGGTAACTCTAGTGAGACGGTGGGAACCCTCATATAGAAGGTTAAGCCACCTCATCTACCCTCATATAGTAGGATATGATGTCTCAACCTATGCTGGCTACATAGTTCTGGAACGCAAGGATTTGCTTCTAAGAATCACACCCTCATATAATGGGTGAGTTCCCATCCTTGGGTTCACTCGATGCCAATTTCTACTCCCACCTGAATAGACACTGAACATGAGTTACTGAACTGAACATGAACTGAGTTACTGACTTTCATTGACTGATGAAATACTACTGATATCTGACAACTGATTGAGTTCATGAAATCATGGAGATTTCCTGAGTCATAAGACTGTCTGAAGTCTAACGATCATAGCTTGACTGAGAGTATCATGGAAACATGACCTGGCTCTAGGCACACAACTAATATTTTTGGTACAAGTACCCCCAGGACTCGATGGAAAGAAACTGACAAAGCATGACTTTCTTGAATACATGACTCACATTATAATCCATAATGCATTTATAGAAGCCTTTCATCAAACATGTGATCTTCAAAAACTTGTACATACATGGGGATTTCATGATATCATGCTAGTTGAGCATTTTCCTTTATCTAGGCATTCAATCAAACACATGGTAGGCATAGTATGTGTAAACAACATTATACAACAATTAAAACATTATGATTCAATTCTAATTTTATCATTCAAGGTTTTAGGCATAGGTTAGCATGAATCTATATATGTACTAATCAAACCCACATATAATTTATCACCCAATCATGGAATAGAATTCAATTACTCATTATCAACATGAACAAGAGTAGCCCAATCATGAAATTCATAAAGGAAATCCATAAACTTAAACTTTGAAAAGAGATTCTTGGGCTTCATGGACGAAAGGAATCCATGAATGAACACTATGCATACTTGGGTTGAGTTTCTTGAAGTTCTTGAACTTGAAGAATTTGAATCTCTTAGTTCTTGAAGAAGATTTGGATTTTGTTCTTGGAGATTAATGTTAGAGAGAAAACCCTAGTTTTGTTGTTGTGAAAGAATGATGAACAAAGTAAGCTAAGGTCAAATATAATTGGGTATATAAACGGGTGGTAAAAGACCAAAAATGTTCCTTTAAAAAAATGACTTAAAATAATTGAACGGAACCTGCGACGGTCCGTCGCTGGCTCGACGGTCCGTCGTTCCGACCGTCGCATGTGGACCTGAATGGGGTCTCACTGCCTTGGCTGTGAAGACTTGGGCGAAGGTCCATTGCAAGTTTGACGTTCTGTCAACATGCCCGTCACACCCTATCCAAAAAGTGGAATTACTGTATCCCTTGCGACGTTCATGGGCGATGGTCCATCGGCCTCTCTATCGCACCAGGGTAGTTTTTTACTGCCTTTTGTATTTTCTCCCTAACTTTCTCCTCCGATGTCGGATTTTGATGAAATTGGTATTTTTGGAAAGCTAATTCAATTTCCCACATTACAAAAAGTGAAAATCTTAAAAATACTACATGTAAAAAAGTGGATTCATCTTTCAAAGAAAGTTTCTAACATTCTTGAGATGATTTCAAGCTAGGAAAAGTACGGAGTATTACAATATCTCCCCCTTGAGAAAATTCATCCTCGAATGAGATTGAGATTAAGGGGAGAATATAACCTATATACATAATGAACATGAACAACTGGAACATGATCTCATGACTGACATGACTGATAACTGAACATATCATACTGAACATGTATATCTGATGCATGTGTAACTGATTCATGAATTCATGACTGGGTGTTCTGATAAACTAAGTTTATCATAATGAAAATGCATGTATGATGAATAACTATATAACTGAACTCATACATGAATGCATGACTGAATATGAAATGGTCTTTAATACCAAGTTTGTGACGAACACTGAACATGAAACTAAGTAAGCTTAAGGAGAACTGTTACCTTGAGCTAGATCTGAGTTGGAGGAGAAGAGGTGAGGATACTTGATACGCATGTCTACTTCTGCTTCCCAAGTATCTCCCTCGACGGACTGATTTTGCCAAAGAACCTTAACTAGAGGGACTTCTTTATTCCTCAATCTACGAGTTTGATAGTCTAGAATTTTAACTGGAATCTCTTCATAAGAGAGGTTGTTATGAACATCGATTCTCTAAATAGGGACTACAACTGCTGGGTCACCTATACATTTCTTGAGCAAAGATATATAGAAGATTGGATGAACTGAGGCCAGTTCTGAAGGCAATTCGAGCTCATAAGCTACCCTACCAAAGCGAACTGAGAATCTTGAAAGGACCAACATATCAGGGACTGAGCTTTCCCTTTTTGTCGAACCTCTTCACTCCCTTCATAGGAGAGATCTTTAAATAGACATAGTCACCAATCTCGAACTCGAGATCTTTTCTACAAATATTTGCATAAGATTTTTGTTAGCTCTGAGCAACCCTAATTATTTCTTTAATCAACTGGACTTTCTCTAAGGCGTCGAATACCAAGTTAGGCCCTATAACTGAGGCCTCACTAACTTCGAACCAACCAATCGGAGATCTACATCTCCTACTGTAGAGATCTTTGAATGGAGCCAAGTGAATACTAGAATGATAGTTGTTGTTGTATGCAAGATCAATCAAAGGAAAGTGGTCATCCTAACTATCCTTGAAATCAATTGCACACGCCCTTAGCATATCTTCTAGAGTCCGAATGGTCCTTTCTGCTTGACCATCTGTCTGAGGATGGATGATCTTAGGTGTATTTATATGCCTAAGCACCATAACTTATCCATATTTTAGCTAAGTTTAGAGAACAAAGTGCCTAGTTTCTTGTGTTTTTACTCTACTTCTATGTAATTGAGCTAACCGATATGATTAGCATGATTAAGTATTAATGAGGTAGATGAAGACATTATGGGATTATGGAATGCGAATGGCATATGACACAAGAGAGAATAGCAATCTGGACAAAATGTGGCGCCTAGCAACTATGTCTAAGACTACTTGGTCATTTATAATTAGTTCAGGGACTTAGAAGAAAATTATTAGAGAAAACATTTTTAAAAGGCTTAATTCTGAATTTTTATTGATTATTCATTATTCTGTATTAGTTTTTGAAGAGGGAGAGTGGCGTCTTAGCTTGGAGAGAGAGAAAAATGTTTTTCTCTTGTTCTCACAATTCGCACACCAAGATCATCTTCTAGTTTTTGGTATGATGAATATTTCTATTGTGATTTTCGTTTTATTCACTAGTAGCTAAGCTTGTTAGTTAGGGTTATGGAAGCCTTGTAGCATACAATCTATCACTTTGGGTTTTGAATTCATTATGCACTGATTTGTTTACATCATACTTTCTTCGCTTATCTGGAATTCTCGTGGTTGCAAACATTGAGGATATGCCTTAAAATGCAACTTGTTCGAAATAAAGGTTGATGTTCGGAAAAGAGAGTAGTGACAAGAAAATAGGATTTCCAACCCCTATTTTATAAGTTAATGCCTTAGCAGGATTAACTACATGGAGATTTCGTATTATTTTTGGTGAACACTTTTGATTCGAGAGAACTAAAGTGAATTAGTCCTTGATGGTTGAGAAACACTAGGATTATGTTATTAAACAATAAGTTTCTCTGTAAGAATGATGCATGTATGAATTCATAAATCCCATAGTTAGTAAGTACTGAAAACTACAAGGTGGACATAACCCTAGCTTGCTATTTCTCTGAATTTGAATACTACTACACATATTTCATCTTGTTAAACTGAAACCATTAATTTGTGAACTGAATCAAATCCCCCCTATTTATTTTACGGAAATGAACGATTAAAAGTCAACTAATTTGCATACAACATAATTAACACCATATTCCTTGTGGGATTCGACCCCAACCTAGTTGGGTTATATATTTGACAACGACCGCTTACTCTCTGATAATTCGCTACCTTTAGTTTATTTCTCAATTTGAGAAAATCAACATAAGGCGGGATTTATTGTTTGCAACCAATAAATAACAATCATAACAAAGAAATTATCAAGATGTCCCCACAATCACTCAAACCTTAACAAACTATTAAATCCATGGGGGAATAATCATAGATCCCACAACCCTAGTTATGGGTTTAAGTTTCACATGAGAAATAAAGAGATAGCAACAATTATAATCATCATTCTAAGTAATTAAACTTACAAAAGATGAAGTCTAAAGTTGATTCTCTTCTAAGTTCAAGAGAAAATTCCCATAACCAAATCAAAGAGTTGAAAATTGAATTCTAAGTTTTTGAGCCCCCCAAAAAGAGGTGAACTATTTTTTCTTTGGAATAAGTTCAAGATGTTCCGCCCCTTATAATTAAAAAATCCTAACATATTCTCTAAATACTTTATCCTAATTATGGAAAAAAAATCACAGGTCACAGTATTTTCTCGTACAGAGGACGGCGTGTGTGATGGCTTATCAGGAGTCTGACGACTTATCAGGAATGTCGTCAGATCCTCTTCACTTTTGGCAATCTCTGCCTTAGGTTGACAATGAGACGTGATGGCTTATCAGACATGTGATGACTTATCAGAATTATCATCACTTTTTCACTTCAAATCATACTTCCTGCCTAAGCCTTACGATGAGCCTAACAGTTTATCACATTTCTGACGGCCTAACACAAATGTCATCACAAATCTAGCTGAAGTTCATTCTTTGTCTAAGGCTGATGGTAACCCTGATAGCTTATCATAAGGCTGACTACTTATTAGACAATTCGGCATCTATACTTCTCTCTCTACTTGCTCAGAAATCAACTCTTTTACTTCTATTATTGCTGGTTCTCTTACATCTTAACTTTTACTGCAATATCAAACAAAAAACAATCAAAAACGATAAAAGTTTCTTAAGACTTTACAATTATTCTTAGTTAAAAGCCCCAAATATGTAAGCATCTGCTCACACATCAGAATCCGCCCTTAACTCAGCGGCAAAGCCCTCAACCCAAGTTTGTCGCGAGGGCTGGACTTTCTATCTCAAATACACCAAAGGGCACTAGGCCAGTATATAATCCCTCTTGTGGACATAATAATACCATATCGGCAAAACACAATTTTGGGACAATGAGTTTTCTTAACTCGTGATTGCTTTGGGTAACCACCTAACTCTCTTTAAGCCCATTTTTAACTCTTCAAGACATGCATACTTTGAAATCAAAATTAGAAAATCGTACTCTATTATGGAATTCATCTATTTTTTATCGTCATACCAAGATTTGTGTAATGCCCAAAAATATGATCCCAAGCATCACACGACGCTCAAGTCTATGAGTAGCCCTAAGCTAACCCTTTGAGCTTGCAACTAGGTCTGAACCTTACCTTCAGATAACCTAGTCATAAAATAATGCAGTATGATACCAAAATAGAACTGAATAAACTGTAAACACTGTTGATTAACAAATAATGAAAGTAAGTAAATCAACTAATACTCCGAAAAGCCTCTACTACTAAAGAACTAGAGAGCCATTGGGATAGACCCCTGAAATGACTCGTACTAAACTGAAAATGATAACTCTAATACTGTGAAAGATGGAAATTTGAAGAAGTATGCCCTCGAATCAATAGGAATCACCAACTGTGAGAGCATAGATAGAGATGCTTGAACTACTCACGATGCTGATACCGAGTGCCTAAACCTACATTATAAGACAATGCAACACATAGACTAATATGTGGATCAGTAATTTGAGGATGTACCGAGTATATGGGGGTGTAATGCATAAGTAAAACATCATCATACTTTATAAAAGAAAATGATGCATAATAAAAATAAATGGCTCACATAAGCTAGAATGTCTAAAATACTGACATATGAAATCATGCATAACAATTCATACTCTATAAATCTAGTGAGCTATAATGTTTAGTTCTAAAGGCTGTACATAAACTATTCTCTTAAGTCATACTATCTAAGTGTAGAAAGAGCTCATATCTAAATATGAAATCTGAAACTAATAACTTTCTGTAAAGATTAATCTGAGTAAAAACTTGTGAGCCTTTACACTTAGTTTTCCAAAAGATTTTCTATTATTCTTTTCTTTTAGGACATGGAGACTTTGGGAGCCTTAAAATTTTTTTGAACTTTGAGACTTAGGGAGTTTCTTCTAACCGACATAAACCATGTGAGATGATATGGAGTCCAACATCTTGCCCACGTTGGGGAGAGTTGTACTAACCTTGCCATTATATAGTATCTTAACTTAAGTGATCACTATCCTATCCCACTATGGGCAAATCAGAAACCTACGGTGGCACGTAGTTCTGGGGCATGAGACCTTAGAATCATACCCAACTCGGTGCTATACTACTCCCATACTTATTGCTCAGAACTTTTAGGAAAATCCACCTTAAAACAACACAAGGGTTTATAATGAAAACCAATTATGCTCCTCTTTGCTTTAAATCATAAACTATACGAATAATGTGGATTCCTATCTTAGCTTGGATCGGAAGATCAATCTTTCTTTAAAATCTGATTGTTTGCTTGTTAAAGCATGCTAATAATATACTCTTCATGAAATATCAAAATTCATACTTAGGTTTAAAGCATATGTACTTAAATGATCACAATTTCATAATGAAGATTAATTCTAAACAATTATCTTAGAAATACTTGAAAATATCAATTCACAATAGGGATGTGCAATTAATTACATAAATCCTCAATGCAAAGAATAAATAAGTGGGATAAACATGCAATTCAAGGCTTAAATTATTTATAATTTCATAAAATTAAAACAAAATACTTTGTGTATAAATCCCAACTTTCAAATAATGTAATCTTTAATAAAATTCAAGTTTTTGGGCACAAGAATGGAAGATTTGTCCTTGTTCAAACCCCACATACCTTGGATGATAAACTAGATGAACAAGTTTCCTTTTGAGACCCTATTTGTTCTCTTGAATGGTGGTTTTTGGTATTCTTGTGTTAGGAATCTTGAATCTTGAATTTATTTGGAAAAAAGTGGTGGAATCTTGGGATTCTTTAGGTTGATTATTGAAGTTTAAGGTTTTGGTTGAGGGAAATTTTGAGTAATATATCATAAACTGCTTGTAATAGACTTAAATCTTATGTTTGGACGATTTTGGGGGCTCGGAAAAAGTAAAAAATGCCTTCTTCAAACTCCTAAATGAAATTGGAAAAATGAATTGGGGTCCCGATTTAATTGCCACCGCGACGCGCCACTATCGCGGTGGCTCACTGGAAACTAACTAATGGTAAATTAAGGACCTCCGCGATGTGGAGCTATCATGTTGTCCTACTGGATTTTGATAATTGGGACCTGGAACTTCAATGCATCGTGCCACCATCGCGGTGCCCTATAGAAATGCTATTTTGGACTTCGGCGCGATGCGCCACTATAGCATTGGATTACTTGAGTTTGACAATTGGGAAAATGGACCTCTTTGTGATGTGCCAATATCACGGAGGTCTACTGTAAAGTGAAAATTATGAAATTATCCTTCACTGTGATGCGGTGACTGCCCAGTTGGCACACTGTCAACTTAAAAATGCTCTAACTTCTTCACTGAGTGTCGGATTTGGGCAAATTTTGTATCGATGGAAAGCTTATTCAATTTCCCACATAATGAAAATTCAAAATCTAGAAAATTCTATATGAAACAAATATTCTTCATATTTGAAGACATCCCTTAACATTCTAGGAATGAATTTAAGCTACAAAAAGTTTGGGGTATTACAATATCTTTCCCTTGGGAACATTCGTCATCGAATATGTCTAGCAAAACTGAGATGCTGAAAACTAAGGCCAGAACTGGCATATACAACTAAAAGCATGACTAAACTGGTTGCAAATCCTTGAACTATCGCATGAATGGCTATATAAAGCTGAAACATAAACTGAAAAGAGATGATCTGAGGAAACTTGTTACCTTAAACTGAATCTGAATCTGCAGCGAAAAGATGAGGGTACTTGGTCCGCATATCAGCTTCTGCTTCCCAAGTAGCTCCCTCAACGAATTGATTTCGCCAAAGAACCTTGAATAATGGGACTTCTTTTTTCCTTAGTCTACGAGTCAGATGGTCAAGGATCTCAACTCGAATTTCCTCATAAGAGAGGCTATCATGAATATCCATGCTTTATAAGGGTACTATGACCGCTGGATCACTAATACACTTCTTCAACAAAGACACATGGAATATAGGATGTACGGGTGATAAATTTGTAGGCTACTCAAGCTCACATGCCACCTTCCCAACACAACTCAAAATTTAAAAGGGACCTACATATCGGGGACTAAGTTTCCCTTTCTTGCCAAATATCTTTACCCCCTTCATGGGTGAAACTTTCAAATAGACTAAATCATCAACTTTGAACTCAAGATCTCTTCTCCTCACATCTGCATACAATTTTTGATGACTCTAAGCTATTTTCAACCTTTATTGAATCAATTGTACTTTCCCCATAGCTTGTAACACCATATCTGGCCCTAACAATATGGCCTCACCCATTTCAAAACAAACCGAAAGGTGATCTATATCTCCTCCCATAAAGTGCCTTAAATGGGAGCCAATGATAACTGTTGTTATAGGAAAACTCAATCAACGGCAAATGTTCATCCCAATTACCTTTGAAATTAAGTACGCAAGCCCTCAACATATCTTCTAAAGTCTTAATGGTCCTCTCTTCTTGACCATCAATCTGAGGATGAAAAGAGGAACTAAGATGAACTTGGTTACCAAGACCCTTTTGAAAAGCTTTCTAACATCTATAGGTGAACTGAGTACCCCTATCTGAGATAATGGACAAGGGCACTCTGATGTTGGGAGTATTTATACGTCTAAGCACCATAACATACCCATGTTTTAGCTAAGTTTTGAGGATAAAATACATAATTCCTGCACTTTTAGTCTACTTTCAATTAAGTGAGCTGACCTATGTGATTAGCATGCTTTTCAGGTACTAATGCGGAAGATTTCAGCACATTGAGGACCTGTGGACAGCAAAGGAAAACTTCACATAAAAGGGAAGGCAGTTTTTGGACTAAATGTGATGCATGGGAACTTTTTCCCGGGCAAATTCAATATTTTTAAATAGTTAAGGATGCTGTAGAAACTTAGTAGAGAAGGTTGTTATTAAAAACCTTATTGCTGAATTTTCATCCATCATTCACATAATTCAGATTCTGTAATATTTTTGGAGCAGAAAATGGCTTAGCTTGAGCAACGGAGAGAGAGAAACACGTTCCTCTCTTATTGTCGCTAGTCATCTCCATCGCCGAGATTGTTCTAAGTTTCAGTATGATGATTATGTCTATTTTGATTTTCGTTGTTTTCATGAGTAGCTAAACTTATCTGTTAGGGTTATGGAAACCTTGTAGTATACTATCTATTGCTATGGGTTTGTGAATTTATGATGTGTAATGCACTTATATCATTACTCTCTTCATTATAATTGAATTCTCGTGGTTGCAAACATAGGGAATACGCCATTATAGCAATAACTTGTTCGATAGAAAAGTTGTTGTTTGGAAAAGATAGTGTGAAAAGAAATTAGGGTTTCCAACCTCTAGTTTACACGTTAATGCCCTAGCAGGATTAACTACTTGGAGAGTTCGTATAAGTTGTTGTACACTTTAGGTTCGAGAGAACTAAGGTGAATAAATCCTTGATGGTTGAAAAACACTTTGATTTAGAATTAGAATATGTCTCTCTATAAGTGCATGCATGTATAAAATTCGTATTACCCATAGTTAATATAGAAGTAGAAGCTACAAGGTGGACATAACCCTAACTTATCATCCTCTGTGATCAAATCTTATTACTTATATCATCTCATTCATTACACTAATAGTATTATTGTGCACTTAAACCAAAACCCCCTTTATTTTGGAATCTTTGACCAACAGTCTAATAATAATTGCAATACTTAGTGATCATAGTATTCCCTGTGGGATTCGACACCCAACCCAGTTGGGTTCTATATTTGACAGCGACCGCTTACACTTTCTAACGAGAGTTGTAATTTGGGTGTATCATATTTTGGCGCCGTTGCCAGGGAATACGGTTGACAACTAAGTTTGTGATAGTTAATAGACCCTTTGGTCAAAGATTCTCAAATTTTACTTTTTGTTTGTTGTTTTTGTTTTGTTCAGGTTTAGTGGAGTGCATGCCAAATACACGAAGTTCTGGTCAGCCCTTATTACCTATAAATCCTGAACCACATCTTATTGGCAGAATGGATGCACAACGAAACCTTGAAAGGATGGCTACTCAACAGGAGCAGGCTAGATTAGCTGCATTGGCAGCTGCGCAAGTACATCAACATAATGTTGATAACCCAGGTCGGGCAACAAATCTTGAGGATGAGGACCTGGGTGATGATGAGTTATTAAATCCAAGGCGTGCAGATGATGTGGCTGCACCTGTGAACAGGAATGTCAATAGAGATCGTCAAGATAGAATGAGACCTGAACGTCGAGCTATGCAGGTTCCTTTTGATGATGATGATGACGATTTGGATGGGGCTGGTGCCACAGGGGCTATTATTCCTCCGCCCTTGGCACCCGGAGCCAAGTTCAATATCACTAGCACCATGATCCAGTTATTGCAACTCAAGGGGTTATTTGGTGGACTTACAGGCGACGATCCGAATATGCATCTGATTAATTTTATCTCAACATGCAAGTCATTTGACAATCCAGGAGTTGGATAGAATGCGATCCGGTTGCACTTATTTCCATTGTCTTTATCTGGAGAGGCAACTCTATGGTTAAATGGGCTAACTCCTGACTCTATTACCAATTGGAGGCAACTGAAAGACGCTTTCCTAGAGAAATTCTTTCCGCCATCCAAGAGAGCACAATTAAGAGATGAGATAAGAAATTTTCGACAGCTTCCAACTAAAGCTCTCCACGAAACATGGGAGAGGTTCAAGAAGAAGCTTATGCGGTGCTCAAATCATCAGATGACAGATATCCACTTGATGGAACTATTATATAGGGCTTTGAACTCAGTGACTAAGCCAGTGTTTGATAATGCTGCGGGTGGGTCATTCATGGACCTTACTTTTATTGAGGCATGTGATATGCTTGATCGTATGACAAAGAAGAGTAGAGCTTGGTATACCAGGGATTCTGAGGTAGCAAGCTCTACTGTATCTATTGGCATGACGGCAGAACATAGGCGAAGAGAAGAGGAACGTGACCAGGATATTGCTCACATAAAAACGTAGATGGACCTTCTTACCAAGCATTTATTATCAGGGAAGACAGAAAAGGTCAAAGCTGTTGTATCACAGGGAAAAGAAGACTTCGATTCTGAGGAGGAAGCAAATTACTTGAATCATCAGGGGGTTTCTGAGGCAATGTCCAAGGAATCCAAGGTTGGAACTATTATGAAAAATCCGGATACAAGGACCGAAACCAAGGGAATTAGAAGAATAAAAATGATAAGAGCGGTTTGTATGTCCCCCTTGGAAATTGTGAAGCTGCTACCAGTTCAGGAAAAATGTCTATGGAGGACATGATGGAGAAAGTATTAAAGGGAGTTGAGGCGGCAAATTCTTTGGTGACTACAATAAAGAGTGACGTATCTTCCATAAGTCAACTTGTAAATTCGCACTCAGTTGCTATTAAACAATTGGAGAAACAGATGAGCCAGTTATCCGCAGTATTCAACCAAGGAAAGAATGGGACTCTACCAAGTGATACAGTTCAGAATTCGAGGACTGATGGATCGTGTATGGCCATTACCACTAGGAGCGGTAAGATGTTATCTAGTCCAGGTTTGGTAGCTTATTCTTATACTGATGAGGTTGAAATAGATTGGGAGATGGTTGATGAATCTCTAGTGGTGCCAATGGAGTTGGGAGGTTTCAAAAAGAAAAGTGCGGAAGTTGAACAACCAACTAAGCCAAAGCATGTTAGTGATGTGGAGCAAGGCATAAGAAAGGAGGTAAAAGTTGCTCCAACTGAAATTCCAAGGACGCCACCTCCATTTCCACAATGATTAAAGAAGAAAAAAGATGATGGCAGGTTTAGCAAATTCATGGCTATGTTGAAGCAATTGACAGTGAATGTGCCCTTAGTTGAAGCACTGGAACAGATGCCCAGATATGCTAAGTTTATGAAAGACCTGTTGACAAAGAAAAAGACTGTGAGCTATGAAATGGTAGACAATCTTCATCATTGTAGTGCTATTGCTACAAGTTCTATTATCCAAAAGAAAGCTGATCCGGGAGCATTTACTGTTCCATGTACGATTGGATTGCTAAAGTTTGAAAAGGCCCTTTGTGATCTTGGGGCAAGTATCAATCTTATGCCATTGACAGTTTTCAATAAATTGGGTTTGGGAGATCCTACGCCCACTAATATGCGGCTTTTAATGGCGGATAGATCAGTAAAAAGACCGATTGGGATTCTACATGATGTACTTGTAAAAGTTGTTGATTTTATATTTCCTGCCGATTTTGTAATTCTTGATTGTGAAGTTGACTTTGAAGTACCCATAATTTTGGATAGGCCATCCTTAGAAACTGGAAGGGTGTTAGTTGACATGGAGCTGAATGAGCTAAAATTTAGGCTCAATGAGAAAGAAGTTAGCTTTGAAGTATGTCGGTCTATGAAACAACAATAAGAGATGAGTGTCTTCTCGATAGTTAATGTATTCTATGAAGATAAGAGAGATGTACCAGTTAAGGATATGTCTTTTGTGGAGACCATAGCTGGTTTGGTTAAACTTGCAAGCAAGGATATGAGTGACTTCAAAGTGGTTGGACTAACAATAAAGCATTTCTTGATCTAACAAATGAGGTACAAATGGTATCATCGATGTATCTTGACGTAGTCTGAGTAGTCAAGATAATCGAGTCGTGCCGCGACGTTAAATTAGGCGCTGCATGGGAGGCAACCCATCTTTCTAATCATTTTTGTTGTTTTTGATTAAGTGTAGGTGCACGAAGTACAAAGGAGAATATTAGTACCAATTTTGATTTGGAAGTGAGACATGTCAATGCTGGTAAGTTTAGGAGTGATGGGAACATTACAGGTAAGCTGGAGTGGTCAAATGTGTAGGGATCAAGTATGATTTGCATTAGATTCGTGCCTTGAATTATGTTAATTCGACCCCAAAATTTTTGCGGTGCGACTTTAATTTGTGACTTTCAATGAGGTCTGTGGTGGTAGCGTAGGGATCGGGCATCACTGACCTCGATGGGGTGCGGGGGTGAAGCCCCCACGATATGGACCTTTTTGACCAAGAGTGTGCCGTTTTTCCTACATAGGCAATAGGATAGGCGCCGCCTATGCCAACATAGGCAATAGGTTAGGCGCCGCCTACGCCATTGCCTATGCTCACTGCCTCACATAGGCAATAGGCTAGGCGCCGCCTATGCTAACATAGGCAATAGGTTAGGCGTCGCCTATGCCATTGCCTATGCTCACTGCCTCACATAGGCAATAGGCTAGGCGCCACCTATGCCAACATAGGCAATCGGCTAGGCGCCGCCTATGAAAACATAGGTAATAGGATAGGCACCGCCTATCCCATTGCCTATGCTCACTGCCTAACATAGGCAATAGGCTAGGCGCCGCATATGCCAACATAGGCAATCGTCTAGGCGCCGCCTATGCCAACATAGGCAATAGGCTAGGCGCCACCTATGCCATTGCCTATGCTCACTTCCTCATATAGGCAATAGGCTAGGCACCGCCTATCCCAACATAGGCAATCGGCTAGGCGCCGCCTATGCCAACATAGGCAATAGTCTAGGAGCTGCCTATGCCATTGCCTATGCTCACTGCCTCACATAGGAAATAGGCTAGGCGCCGCCTATGACAACATAGGAAATCGGCTAGGCGCCACCTATGCCAACATAGGCAATAGGCTAGGCACCTCCTATGCCATTGCCTATGCTCACTGCCTCACATAGGCAATAGGCTAGGCGCCGCCTATGCCAACATAGGCAATCGTCTAGGCGTCGCCTATGCCAACATAGGCAATAGTCTAGGCGCCGCCAATGCCATTGCCTATGCTCACTGCCTCACATAGGCAATAGGCTAGGCACCGCCTATGCCAACATAGGCAATCGGCTAGGCGCCGCCTATGCCAATATAGGCAATAGGCTAGGCGCTGCCTATTCCATTGCCTATGCTCACTGCCTCACATAGGCACTAGGCTAGACACCGCCAATGCCAACATAGGTAATCGGCTAGGCGCCGCCTATGCCAACATAGGCAATAGGATAGGCGCCGCCTATGCCATTGCCTATGCTCACTTCCTCACATAGGCAATAGGCTAGGCGCCGCCTATGACAACATAGGCAATCGGCTAGGCTCCGCATATGCCAACATAGGCAATAGGCTAGGCGCCTCCTATGCCATTGCCTATGCTCACTGCCTCACATAGGCAATAGGCTAGGCGCCGCCTATACCAACATAGGCAATCGGCTAGGCGCCGCCTATGCCAATATAGGCAATAGGTTAGTCACCGTCTATGCCATTGCCTATGCTCACTGCCTAACATAGGCAATAGGCTAGGCTCCGCCTATGCCAACATAGGCAATCGTCTAGGCGCCGCCTATGCCAACATAGGCAATTTTCTAGGTGCCTCCTATGCCATTGCCAATGCTCACTGCCTCACATTGGCAATAGGCTAGGCGCCGCCTATGCTAACATAGGCAATCGGCTAGGCGTCGCTCATGCCAACATAGGCAATAGGATAGGCGCCGCCTATGCCATTGCCTATGCTCACTGCCTCACATAGGCAATAGGCTAGGTGCCGCCTATACCAACATAGGCAATCGGCTAGGCGCCGCCTATGCCAACATAGGCAATAGGCTAGGCGCCTCCTATGCCATTGCCTATGATCACTGCCTCACATAGGTGGTAGGCTAGGCGCCGCCTATGCCAACATAGGCAATAGGTTAGTCGCCGCCTACTTATGCTTAGGCAATGCTATAGGCGCCGCTTACTTATGCTTAGGCAATGCTATAGGCGCCGTCTATCAACATAATTTTTGCCCACTAACCCGTTTGTGAATGGACCAACCCGACCCATGGCTCATCCTTTAAACATATTATCTACTCTTAAATCCTACTCCATTCTTCTTTCACCTAAGATCCTCTCAAAACCTTTATCTTTGCTCTACAAATCTTACAAGCTCCTCACCACTTTAAAAATCCAAGAACATCGATTCACTTTATTCAATCCTTCATCTTCAAGGTAAGTGTTCTTTTCTTAATCCTTAGGTGTTTTAAATTTATGTTGTAGTTATTAATTGATCACTTGAGGATTATGAATTAAATTTTTGCCTTGTCTATGTTGGGAAATAGATGGTGTTTTGTATATCTTGATATGGTTGAAAGTGTAGGGTATGATTTTGATAAAAAAGTGTTTCATTGAAATAGACATGGGGAAATTGAAGTGATTGAATTGTATTGTGACTAACGTGGTGCACCATGTCAAAGTGTATGTCGGTGAAGTCTGAGTACCCAATAATAACTCGAAATTAGTTGATACTAACAAATTAAGTGTGGGGTTGTGACTTCACTAACCTCATATTAATTATTGTTAGTTTCATTATGTATGGATGACATGGATGACAGGATGAATACAGGAAAAATGGCTCCAATGATGATCTCCATGCAGGTGGCATGACTCCTAATGTGGATGAGAAGTACTACTATCCAGGTTCTTTATCTTGTTATTTACACTGGGGACAGTGCAGAGCTTAAGTGTGGGGTGGCTGGTTACTTTGCTACTTGTTTCGTAAGAAAATAGGACCTTTTCCTTAGTATACTTGTGGATAGAATTAGTTATTTTGTTCATTTTGTTAGTTATTTAGTCATAATTAGGTGTTTTTATCGATGATGGATGGATGACGACCTTCTTAAGAGAAAAGTAGTCTTTCAATTACATGTAACTGCTCTTGTGGATCATATGACATTATAACCTAAATATGTGATGGATCATTACGTTTGAAACACCTAGGCTCTAGTTGTGACTCGTTTTGTGATTGTTGGTTTTAATTGAATTCATGTAATTGTTCGGTCGAGAATCTATAATGCTCCTAATTGAGTTGACCATGTGCCATGAGTGTGTAAGACTGTTGTATATTCCTTATTGTAACTGATGCTAGAACTTTCCTGGTGTGTATGCAAAGCGAAATAAAGATTGTGAGTTTAGGAGATGATTTAGGCATTTCTTTTATAGCGATTGTTCATACCTTCTTTTGACCTACCTTTGTACATTATCTTAGATAGCCCCGTCGAGCCTTTACCTTGTTCTTTTGTTAGCCTCATATGTAGCCTAATCCGTTCTTTAATAAACCGTAATTTGATCCAAAAAGCTCCTAAGCGCTTTAATGTAAAATCAATGTGAGTTAAGAGTTTGAGAATAAGTATAAAAAGGTGAAATTGATGCCCCAAAGTCTAGTTATTGGCGTGAGCAATTGATGTGGTTGGGAGTAGCTAAAATTGTTGTAAACGTTCAAAATTTTATCCCGGACATGTTACAATGAACCTGTTTTGGCCCTGGTCCTTCTTGGACATTGTGCACCTCAACTAAGGCAAAGTGCTTAAGTTGAGGGTCGCTAGTATAGGGGTGCATAACGTGAAAAGGGTGCAAATAAAAAAAAAGAAAAAAAAAGGAAATACTTGAAATGGTTGCATACTCCCACCATAGTGTTATTAATTAAGCTTAATGAGTTGGGGTGAAAAGCAAATCTGTGAAGATAGAAGAAGTGGAAATTGGTTGTTTGAGATTGATCTTAATTGCATAATGTAGTGTATTAAAGCGCTTAGGGAAGATAGTCACTATTTCTAGCCAAAATAGTTCCTACCCATCCTTTAGCCTGCATTACAACCCGTAAAAGACCCATTTGATCCTAATCTTAGCATTCTGATATTAGTGGAGTATTACACTAAGGGAAAGCATATGGTCATTAGTTGTAATTTGAGAATTCTTTGTGAGAGTGAGCGCAACTTGATTCTTGTGCCCATTTTGTTAGAAATTGCATAATTGTGAGTGATTATGGGTAACTCTCTTGTTGTGAGGGCACATGGTTGATGAAGGTTGGGTAATTTATATGATTTTCTTGAATGATATGCATGAAATATCCAACTTAATGAGTCTATTCTTGAGGGTAGGTTGTATCTAGGAATGATTCCTGAAGCTACTTCTTGTTCAGAATTGTTGTGTGAGCCTATTTGAGCATCTTGTCTTCCTTTGTGGGTGCTAAGGATTGTGTAGTATGCATAAATAGATATGTTGTTCGAGGACGAACAAAGCTTTAAGTGTGGGGTAGTGATGTTGGGCGTATTTATACGTCTAAGCATCATAACTTACCCATGTTTTAGCTAAGTTTTGAGGATAAAATACATAATTCCTGCACTTTTAGTCTACTTTCAATTAAGTGAGCTGACCTATGTGATTAGCATGCTTTTCAGGTACTAATGCGGAAGATTTCAGCACTTTGGGGACCTGTGGACAGCAAAGGAAAACTTCACATAAAAGGGAAGGCAGTTTTTGGACTAAATGTGATGCATGGGAACTTTTTCCCGGGCAAATTCAACATTTTTAAATAGTTAAGGATGCAGAAGCAACTTAGTAGAGAAGGTTGTTATTAAAAATCTTATTGCTGAATTTTCAGCCATCATTCACATAATTCAGATTCTGTAATATTTTTGGAGAGCAGAAAACGGCTTAGCTTGAGCAACGGAGAGAGAGAAACACGTTCCTCTCTTATTGTCGCTAGTCATCTCCATCGCCGAGATTGTTCTAAGTTTCGGTATGATGATTATGTCTATTTTGATTTCCGTTGTATTCATGAGTAGCTAAACTTATCTGTTAGGGTTATGGAAACCTTGTAGTATACTATCTATTGCTATGGGTTTGTGAATTTATGATGTGTAATGCACTTATATCATTACTCTTTTCATTATAATTGAATTCTCGTGGTTGCAAACATAGGGAATACGTTATTATAGCAATAACTTGTTCGATAGAAAAGTTGTTGTTTGGAAAAGAGAGTGTGACAAGAAATTAGGGTTTCCAACGTCTAGTTTACACATTAATGCCCTAGCAGGATTAACTACTTGGAGAGTTCGTATAAGTTGTTGTACACTTTAGGTTCGAGAGAACTAAGGTGAATAAATCCTTGATGGTTGAAAAACACTTGGATTTAGAATTAGAATACGTCTCTCTATAAGTGCATGCATGTATAAAATTCGTATTACCCATAGTTAATATAGAAGTAGAAGCTACAAGGTGGACATAACCCTAACTTATCATCCTCTGTGATCAAATCTTATTACTTATATCGTCTCATTTGTTAGACTAATAGTATTATTGTGCACTTAAACCAAAAACCCCCTTATTTTGGAATCTTCGACCAACAGTCTAATAATAATTGCAATACTTAGTGATCATAGTATTCCCTATGGGATTCGACACCCAACCCAGTTGGGTTCTATATTTGACAGCGACCGCTTACACTTTCTAACGAGAGTTGTAATTTGGGCGCATCACACTCCATGAAATCTAACTAACTCTAGGATATATAACTTACCATAATCCTCTATAGGATGTATAGACTGGCAAGAAGTGAGCTAACTTAGTTAATTTGACCAAAATAACCCAAATTGAACCATGTTGATGATGCGAACGAGGTAAACCAGTCACAAAATCTATATTCACCTTCTCCCACTTCCAAGTGGGGATACCAAACTCTTGAGAAACACCACCAGTCCTTGGGTGCTCTACCTTAACTTATTGACAAACTGAACATTTAGCAATGAACTCTGCAATATCTTTCTTCATACCACTCCACCAATAGATTTATCGCAAATCTCGATACATCTTAGTAGCACTAGGGTGAATAGAGTAACGCACACCATGCGCTTCATCCATAATCCTCTGCCTCAAATCATCAACACATGGTACATACAATCTACTCTGGTATCTCAGCACACCATTTCCCCTTGGGAGAAAACCTTTACCTTTTGGTTTTTAACCGACTCCTTCAACTTAACTAAGATGGGATCCTGATCTTGTTTCTCCTTTACCTCAGAAACTATTGAAGATTCTACACTATTCTGCACCCAAATGCTACCCTCAGCCGAATCAACCAATCTAACATCCAACCTAGCCAAATAGTGCACTTCCCGAGCTAACTATTTCTTATCATTCTCCACGTGAGAAACACTACCCAGAGAAAATTTACTAAGGGCGTCTGCTACTTCATTGGCCTTGCCCGAATAATACAAGAAACTCATGTCATAATCTTTCAATAATTCTAGCCACCTTCTCTGATGGAGATGAGTAAACATATATTGCAATCTTTTATGGTCCGTGAACACATTAACATGCACATAATACACGTAGTGTCTATAGCAAACACCACAACAGCTAATTCAAGATCATAGGTTGGGTAATTCTTTTCATGAGGCTTAAGCTGTCTAGAGGTAAAGGCTATGACCTTACCTTTCTGCATCAAAACACAACCCAAACCAACTCTAGAGGCATCACAATAGACAACAAAACCATCCATACCATCAGGTAATGCTAAGACTAGGGCTGAAGTGAGTCGAGTCTTCAACTCCTGAAAACTTTTCTCACAGGAATCTGACCACCGAAACTTAACCTTCCTTTGAGTCAATCGAGTCATAGGAGATGCAACAAATGAAAAAAACTCAACAAAATGTCTGTAATAGCCATCTAAACCTAAGAAACTCCTAATGACCGATGGGGAAATAGGTCTAGGACAGTCTCTTATGGCTTCTGTCTTTTCGGGATCAACTCTAATACCCTCACAGGAAATAATATGACCGAGAAAAGCAACTGACCTTAGCCAAAATTCACATTTGCTAAATTTGGCGAACAACTAGTGATCTCTAATAGTTTGCAATACAATTCTGAGTTGGTCTGCATGATCATCATCACTACGAGTGTAGACAAGAATATCATCAATAAAAACTATGAAAAACATGTCAGATACTATTTGAATACTGTTCATAAGGTCCATGAAAGTTGTTGGGGCATTGGTTAGTCCGAAGGACATGACTAGAAACTCAAAATAACCGCAATGTGTTCTGAAGACTATCTTTAAAATATCATATTCCCTTACTTTAAGTTGATGATAGACAGATCTAAGGTCTATCTTTGGCAAATAACTTGCACCTTGGAGATGGTCAAATAAGTCGTCAATTCTAGGAAGAGGATATTTGTTCTTGACTTTGACCTTATTTAACTGACGATAGTCAATGCACATACACAAAGAAACATCTTTCTTTCGCACGAATAGGACGGGTGATCCCTGTAGAGAAACACTAGGTCTTATGAAACCTTTATCTAAAAGATCTTTGAGTTGTTCTATCAATTCCTTAAGTTCGGTAGAAGCCATACGATATAGAGGAATGGAAATATGCTGAGTATCAGGAAGAAGATCAATTCTTAATTCCATTACTCTATTGGGAGGTACCCTTGGCAAATCTTTAGGAAAGACATCAGGAAACTCATTAACTATACTGACTGACTGAACTGTTTGAGTCTCAGACTTAGTGTCTTTGACTTGAACTAGATGATAGATGCACCCCTTTGAGAGTAACTTCCTATCTTTAAGATAGGATATGCAATGACTTTTGGGAAATACTGAATTACCTGACCACTCAAAGACTGGCTCATTGGGAAACTGAAACTTCACCACTCGAGTGTGACAATATATGGATGCATAACAAGAATGGAGCCAATCCATACCAAGAATAAGGTCAAAGTCAACTTTGTCTAATTCTATCAAATCTTCTAACATGATCTTATTAAGGACAGTAATGGGACACTTTCTATAAATCCTTTTGGAAACAACTGATTCCCCTACCAGTGTAGAAACTATGAAAGGCTCAGAGATCTTTTCAGAATTCATCTCAAAATTAACTGCAACTAGAGGGGTCACATAAGAGAAACTCGACCCAGGGTCCAACAGTACGTAAACATCAAAATAGAAGACACGAAGCATACATGTGACAATAACTAGGGATCTCTCCTGCTCCTGGTGGGATGGTAAAGTATAGAACCGATTCTGGCACTGACCGCCACCAGTACTGGATGATGCATCCTGAGAAGGAACTGGATGAGTTGCAGGAGAGGGTGCACTGGTAGCCCCTGTCTGAGGACGAATATCTCTGTATCCCTTCTTAGCATAAAGGTACTCTCTAATTCTATGACCTAACTTTCCACAACCAAAAAAGCCCTTCTGACTAGCTAAGCACTCACCAGGATGAGTTCTACCACACTTAGAACATGGAGGATAGTAGGGCCTACCACTCATACTATTTTGGGATCTATACATAGAAGAATTACCCCACTACTTTTTTCTACCTCTAGAAGCGGGAGCACTAGATGAAGACAGTGCTAGAAAAGGCGAATGACTCTGAAATTGCGAGTGATTTCCCCCTACAGACCTTGACTGACCATACTCAAACTGCCCAGTTCTAGCCTTCTTATTCCCACTCTCTCTTCCATTCAACTTTTCTACCTTGATATGTTGGGCATGAGTCATCAATATAGAAAGATCCATTTCTCCGATAAGCATGGCAGTCCTACACTCTTTGACTGCCAATCCTGACACTCCATTAACGAACTTAATCATACTAGATATGGTGTCAGCTATCAACTCGAGAGCATACTTAGATAACTGGTTTAACTTAATATAGTACCCTTTCACTATCATTGATCCCTACCTTAGGTTCATACATTCCTCAACCTTGGCTTCACGCAACTCACGTGGAAAGAACCTATCTAGAAAAGCATCCTGGAATATTTGCCAACTCATGGAGGCTACATTCTCACTCCTACCTTTGTTCCATATGACAACCCAATTGTAAGAAACATCTTTAAACCTATAAGAATCATGTATCCATAACTTGGGTGATCTTCCTCACCTTATCAAGATACAAACATGGGTTCTCGCCTACCTTTGACCTAAAGAATTTAGGCGGGTTCATCCTTATTAAGTAACGAAGTCTGGCTGCAGCTGAATAACCTCCTTGTTGACACAGAACTGCAACCTAATTATTGGCTTGAACATTAGCGGTCACAACTTGGGCTAACACCTGCAAGGTATTCCAAAATTTGACATGACACACATTTTGATTCAAGGGATCAATAGGCTGGGATGGATGGTTAACATTCCTACGGGCATTAGCTCTTCGAGGAGGCATATTCTGTCATGAAAGAGCATAAGTTAATAGTAGATAGAGATAGCTGTAAGCACGATGGATTATGAAAAAAAGATATGATTTTCCTACAATGCTCCATAGCTTCTTGCTCATAGATGTGGAATTATTCATACCTATGATCAAGACTCTACGTAACGCAGATTGTCTGACTCCCACGACTCTTTAAACCTTAGTCTCTAATACCAAGTTTGTAACGCTCTAAAATATTATCCCAAGATGTCACACAGTGCTCAAGGCTACGAGTAGCCCCAAGCTAATCCTTTGAGTCTTCTACTAGGTATGAACCTTACCTTAAGATAATCTAGTCAAGAAATAATACAGTATGATACCAAAACTGAATTGAATAAACTGAAAACACTATCTGAGTAACAAATACTATAAGTCTGTAAATCAACTAATAGTTCGACAAGCCTCTACTACTACAGAACTAGAGAGCCATTGGGAAAGACCCCAACTAACTCAAAATAAACTAAAAACAATAACTCCAATACTATGAAAGCTGAAAATATGAAGAAGTAGGCCCTCGAATCATAAGGACTCACCAACTGTGAGAGCGTAGATAGAGATGCTCGAACTACTCACGATGTTGATACTGAGCACCTGAACCTACATTATAAGACAATGTAACACATAGACGTATATGTGAATCAGTACTTTAAGGGTGTACTGAGTATATGGGGGTGTAATGCATAAGTAAAACATCATCATACTTTATAAAAGAAAACAATGCATAATAAACATAAATAGCTCACATAAGCTGGAATGTCTAAAATAGTGACATATGAAATCATGCATAGCAATTCATACTTTATAAATGTTGTGAGCCATAAAGTTTAGTTCTAAAAGATGCACTTAAACTATTCTCTTTAAGTCATACTGTCTAAGTGTAGAAAGAGCTCACATCTAAATTTGAAATCTTAAACTAATAACTTTCTGTAAAGATTAATCTGAGTAAAAACTTGTGAGCCTCTACACTTAGTTTTCTAAATGATTTTCTATTATTCTTTTCTTTTAGGACATGGAGACTTTGGAGCCTTAAAAGTTTGTGGAACTTTGGGACTTAGGAAGTTTCTTCTAACCGACATAAACCATGTGAGCTGACATGGAGTCCAACATCTTTCCCACATTGGGAGAGATGTTCTACCCTTACCATCAGAATAGAACCTTAAATTAAGTAATCTCTATCATATCCCACAATGGGCAAATCAAAAACCTACGCTGGCATGTAGTTCTGGGGCATGAGACCTTGGAATCATACCAAACTCGGTGCTAAATACTACTCTCATACTTATTGCTCAGAACTTTTAGGAAAATCCACCTTAAAACAACACAAGGGTTTATAATGAAAACCAATTATGCTCCTCTTTGCTTTAAATCATAAATTGTACGAATAATGTGGATTCCTATCTTAGCTTTGATCGGAAGATCAATCTTTTTTCAAAATCTCAATGCTTTCTTATTGAAGCATGCTTATAATATACTCTTCACAAAATATCAAATTTCATACTTGGGTTTAAAGCATATGTACTTAAATGATCACAATTTCATAATTAAGCTTAATTCTCAACAATTATCTTGGAAACACTTGAAAATATCAATTCACAATAGGGATATGCAATTCATGACATAAATCCTCAATTCAAAGCATAAATATGTGGGATAAACATGCAATTCAAGGCTTAAATCTCTTATAATTTCATAAACTTAAAACAAGATACTTTGTGTATAAATTCCAACTTGCAAATCATGTAATCTTTAATAAAATTCAAGTTTTTAGGCACAATAATGAATGATTTGTCCTAGTTCAAACCCCACATACCTTGGATGATGAACAAGATGAACAAGTTTGCTTTTGAGACCCTATTTGTGCTCTTGAAAGACGGTTCTTGGAATTCTTGTGTTGGGAATCTTAAATCTTGAATTTATTTGGAAAAAAGAGTGGTGGAATGTTGGGATTCTTTAGGTTTATTGTTGAAGTTTAGGGTTTTGGTTGAGAGAAATTTTGAAGAATATATCATAAATTTCTTGTAATAGACTTAAATCTTGCGTTAGGATGGTTTTGGGGGCTGGAAAAAGTTGGAAATGCCCTCATCAAACTCCTGTACGAAACTGGAAAAATGAATTGGGGTCTCGATTTAATGGGCCACCGCGAAGCGCCACTATCGCAGTGGCTCACTGGAAACTGACTAATGGAAAATTGGGGACCTCTGCGATGCGAAGATATCATGTTTTCCTACTAGAAGTTGACAATTGAGACCTGGAACTTCAACGCGATGCACCAATATCACGGTGACCTATAGAAATGCCATTTTGGACTTCGGCGAGATGTGCCACTATAGTGTTGGACTACAGGAATTCAACTATTTGGAAAATGAACCTCTTCACGATGTGCCAATATCGCAGAGGACCGCTGGAATGTGACAATTATGAAATTGTCCTTCACCACGAATGAATTTAAGCTATGAACGAATGAGAGGGAATTTAGCTAGAAAGAGTTTGGAGTATTACAACTTGCAAGTCGTATCTCTAAGCCATAAATTTTCATGTTTCAACTCTTTCATTCAAAACAATATTTAGACCACCAAAACATTCAAATAGTACAAGAGAAATCATAATTCTAAAACATATGTTAAACTATACAAATATCCTCTCTTTTCAACATTTGAACAAAAGGTGGTCAATTTCTCAAATTAATCATTCAATTATTTCGATTATCACATTCAACATTTATAAACAGGAAATATACCTCTCTTCAATTCACAATCAACTTAAAATTTATGATTGATAGTAAAACCCTTGGTTCATTGATAACACTCAAACTGCACCTCTCTAAAGAGAATGTAAGCGATCGTTGTCAATATATAACCCAACTAGGTTGGGGTCGAATCCCACAGGGAATATGGTGTGAACTTAAGTTGTTTGCAATTTAATCAATTGATAGTTGGATGTTTCCTGAAATGGGGGTTTTGGAGATTAGACAATAATTGTTGGTCACTTTAGTTTCAATATTTGTAATCAAGAGTTTATGGAAAACCAGAATTATGTTCACTATGGGTTTTAGTACTTGACAAATGCTAATAGTGATTCAAGATTCTCACAGTAGGTAGAAAAACATATTATCTTTATCAAAGTTATGCCTAAATGTCTCTCGACCTACTTAAGCATTTAATTACCTAATCCTCTCAGACTTAGGGAATTTATATTTACTAACTAGACTTCACCTCAGGTTAATCAACCTTGTTACATCGTCAATTATTAAATGGAAGTTTAGTGCTTCCAAGTCCCTGTCAATAATTCAGTTTCTACTATATTTGATTTGTTATCTCAAGTAAATCAAACCAGGTGCTATCTATCATTTGCAACCAATAGACAATAACTAAAATCTTGAAATTATCAAGGAGTCCTATTACCTTTAGAATCTTAAGCACTTAGCATCTTACCAAGACATAACCCATAGATCCCATAATTTGGGTTAAAGAGATTTAGACACTCATAATGTAATAAGTAAAACAACTAGATGTATTCATAATTTGAAAGATGACTTACCACAAGATGAATAGTAACTAGTGATTCTCAGATTAGATCACAATAGAAATCCCAAAATATTGATGAAATATCTAAAAAGTTAACTATTTTTCAAGGCAAGAAACTAGAGATAAAAGTAACAATATATGTGTGCCCCAAAACAGGTTCGGAATAATTATTAGAAAACCCTAAAATATGCTTTAAATACTTTAGCCTAATTATGGAAACAAAATCACAGAGTTTAGTGTTCTTCTTGGATTAGGTGACGACATGCGTGACGCCTTATCAAGAGGCTGACGACTTATCACGGATGTCGTCAGCTCCCCTACAATTTTAACAATTTCTGCTTAAGACTGATGGTTAATCCTGAAGGCTTATCAAAACTGTGATGACATATCAGACAATGTCGTCACTTCTCCACCTCAGCTCCCATGTTCTGTCTAAGGCTGACGGCAACTCTGACAGCTTATCACACTTCTAACGACCTATCACAAATGTCGTCAGGAATTCCAACTGAAGTCCAATCTCTGTCTAAGGCTGGCGATGAAGTTGATAACCTATCAGAGTGTTGATGACTTATCAAGAATACCGTCAGCCACTCTTTTACTTTCATCATTATTGGTTATCTTGCCTCTTGACTTCCACTATAAAATCAAATATAAAATAATCAAATATGACAAAAGTTTCTTCAGACTTTGCAATTATTCTTTGTTAAAAGCCTCAAATATGTTAGCATCTGCTCCCACATCAACACCCTCAATTTCAAAAAATTGCTTGTCCTCAAGCATCTAAAACACAACCAAGAGAATACAAAGTGCATTCAGCAGTCAACCATCCATATTATCTCAAAACATCTTCACCATCTCCAAGGTCAATCAATTTACAAACAACTGTGTATGTTATTGAAGAGTAATAACATGACACACTGGAATCAAGATATGGAATCAAATCAACAACAACAACCATGTATGTATCAACTTACACAATCCAAATAAGTTAGTAACTAGCAACGTAACCAGTGTGCCCTCACCACAAAGAAGTCTCATTGCACTTATATCAGACATCACATATGTAGCCATGGGGACAATCACAAGACACTCACTCTCAGAATGAAGTTCCAATCAATGTATACCGAATACCATAGGATTGCCCTTATTTTTATTACCAAGATCTTCAGACAGGTCAGCTAGGATCACTATAGGTCTTGTCTTTAGTTTGTAATGTAGGGTAGGGGATGGTATGATACTCAATGATATTTAAAGTGACTAAGCCTCCTTGACACTACATTAGCTTTTGGGGTCTCACTGATTTACCTTTTTTTACTCTTCTCTTTTCTTGATCGCACTTATTCAGGATGGGTGCGGTTCTTTTCTATAATCACTTCTTCTTTTTTCATAACTTTTCTTTTCTTGCTCTTTTCCACTGCACCCAACTTTTTATTCTTTTTCTTTTACTCTACCTTTCTTTATACTTATTTTACATCATGCACCCCTATGATAGCCACCCTCAACTTAGGCCATTTGCCTAAGTTAAGGTGCAAAGTGTCCAAGGAGGACTAGGGATAAAATAGGTTCATTATGATATAAAAATGGAACGGTGATAGGTATCGTAAAAATAAATACGCTATTTAGGCACAAAATAGGGATCAAGGGATATTATGAATACAGGGAAGGCCATTTAGGCTAAAGTGAGCTAATTTCAAAACGGCCTATGTTCCTTTCCTAACCCCTATCTTTCAACCTAGGTAAGACTAACCGGGCAAGTTTTGAATTCAACATACAAAGGGAACTAAGTAGAATGTCACACGCATATGGCACACAAGTATATCACAAGTTACTACTTATCCGGTTCATGCAGTTGTTTAGCAATGGTTATCAAGTCACTAGAACTAATACCATACAAAGATGCACAGTGGTCACAATTAGATGCAAATCACATAGTTAAAGAATTAGACCACTTAAGAGGTGTTCACAAAATAACAAAACCGTGTTAACTGCCTCAGGTACTTGTATTTCTCCTAGTCAACTACAAAATATTACAACAACAACTCACCCTACACCCTCAACTTAAAATCAAAGAAAAATTGAATTAAGGGTTAGGGTATACCTGGAGTAGATCAAGTACGGGGATCATGGATCCCTGACCCTACTGTTGCATCCTCAGCTACCTTTTCTCCATCTAGAGTCCCCCCCTCGTTCAGACACATCTGGTATAGTAGTTGTTGGAGGCCTACTAGTTGAGGCACCCACAGCTCTCACTCGCAGGGCCTCCTTCCATTTTTCATTGTCAATTAGTGACTTGATCATCCCCTTCCTCGTCTCCTCTTTTTCAGCTTTCTTTCTTGCCCTCTTCTCTTTTTTTCCTTCTTCATCACTATTAGGTCTTTCTCTCTTAACCTTACCTTTCTTCTCACCCTTCTTCTTCTTTTTCTTCATTGGTTCCCCCGTGAGATTAAGCAATGGGATTTCACCCTCGAATCATCAACAGCCGGATCTGCCGACACTATAAGTTGGTGTTGCTGTAATGCCCCAACATCCGCCTTCACCTTGTTCGGGGATGCTATAAATTGTGCAAGGTCTGATCTCGACATTTCTCTTACTCATGTGTTAAAATGATTTTCTAATTCATCAATTCGACCGGGCAAGGCTCGGAAGGGCTCCATTGCTACCTTAATCCTCTTGTCTACCGCAGAGGCAAATTGCTTGGCAAAAAGTTACAGTTGATCCTCGCACCACTTGTCTTGTTTTTCCACTCTCCTGAAATTCATAAGGTTGAAGGAAAATACTGTGGTAGACATAAAAACTGAAGGATTTGTTTAATTTCTAGGCATTGAATCTTCTATTGTTGAGGAGGTTGGTGCTGCTGCCTCAGAATCCTGCACTGCTATATTAGGTGTTGAGTTGGTACCTATAACTGGTGGGTCTGTTTTAACCCCTGGTCCTCTGTCAAGTGTCAGTCTCAGCTGATTTTTATCATATCGGATGGGATTGTGGGTCTTTTTGGCAAGAAGTTCTTCCTCTAACCCCACAGCCTTAGGCACATTGGCTACCTTACAAAACCTCATAATTAGACAAGGGAAATGATATGTCATATCAGACCTTGACACCCAAATTTTCATCTCTTCGGTGATAATCTGTCCGAAGTTCAATTTGAGGTTAGCCACAAGACTTTTGACTAGTACTACTCTATCATCTCTAAGGATATTATCTCCTTCTGTGGGCATCAAACAGATACGTACAATACCCCACCAAAATCTTGCCTCTGGATTCAGGGAGGCCTTGAAGATCCTTTCACTTGGGTTGGTCAGCCATTCAGGTTCTCCATCAGCTATGAGTGTGGCTAACCAAGATCATTGATTTTCCCGATGCTTCAACCGAGCGTAGAATGTAGGTGAAGTGACCTGAGGAGTGAAGTTTAGTCCATGAAGAAATCTGTTGATTGTCACTTTAAAAACATCCACCATTACACCCCATACTAGAACTTTTTCCAACAAAGGCTGATCGGCTGATTTCTCCCCTTCTTTACACATATTTTCCAAGCGAGCTTAATAGTTTGTATAGAACTCCCTAACTAGTGTAGGGTAAAATGAGTTTTCTCTTCTTGTAGTCCATCCCAAGTCGTAGTCACAAAATTTCTGTTCCACTTCAGGATATCTGCTCAACCCTTTAGTGATGATCCTCTTTTCTTCAAAGATTAGCATTTTAACAGCTCTTTTGTTAGTTCTGCAAAGCCCATCAAAGAAGATTTTTTGTGCTTCGGGAATTTTCCACCTGGTGCTGTCTCATACTTTGGGGTTCTTCCATTTAACCATAGTTCCTTGAATTGGAGATTCTTCATCATCCTGCATCCTGTTGCTCAGCAGAAAGGGGCTCTGATAATGGTCCCTTGGATTCAATTTTCCCAGACTCTTGTTCCTCGGAATTAGGATAATCTGAATCATGCTCTTCAGATTCAGCATGTTTAGACTTTTGTTGCTCAGAGGCTGTCTATTCAGAAGCTGTATGTTCAGAAATTGTTGGCTTAGTATCACTCTCTTCACTCTTCTCCACCTCAACTGGTGGGGTGGTGGAGACTTTTTTGGGTTTATATTCTTTCTTTGCTTTCTGAGCAGTGGCTCTTCATCCTCATAATCAGATTCCTCATTGTAAAGCTTCTGGGGTACACTTCCCCTGGTCACTTTCTTTGTAGATTTTGAGTTCTTTCCTTTGGGTACCATTATAAGACCTGTAGCAAGAGAAAAACCATTAGTCAACACTTAAGAGTATAAACACCAACACATCAATCATTAAAGTTCCACACCCCTTGAAAGGGTTTATTTATGCTTCAGATCACAGGTGTGAAGACATGGTCTGATAGGTCGTCACAATTGTGATAACTTATTAGATATGTCATCAGCATTAACAGAACAGTCTTTCTTTCCTCGACTTGTTAAGACATAATCTAATAAGCCATCACAATTGTGATAGCTTATCATCTATGTCGTCAACTCAAAAAATAACCCTCAACTTAATTTTAACTTGATTTTTAAACCAACTTCTTCTTACAATCACATTGATTCGCGTTTTTGAGCTGATCTTTAAGTCTCAATCTTGCACAGCAAACCCTAGTTCCCGATTTTCACACATTGGCAAGCTAAACTTGACTCAATCTTTTTGGGAGCCTTGGTTTAAATCAGTGTATTAATTACCAACTAAAGATAAGAGTTAGGTTTTGAGCATACCTAATGGATGACTTCACCTTTGACACTTTCAGCTTATTTATACGAGTGAGAAGGAAGTATTGAAAGGAGAGAAAAGTTCTTGATGTTGACTTCAAACTCACTCTCAAAAGGAAGGAAATTTTCTTTTGTTTTACTTGGAAATACTTTAAAAAGGCAAGAAAATAAACTAAGTATGGAATGGAATAAAACTTAAAGCAAAGAAAGGAAATACGCGGGAAGGTGGAAAGACAAAGTTGTGGGTCGGGTTAGATCTTTTTAATTTGGCCCAAAGTTTCTTCTACTCTTTTAGGCTTTCTTACGCCAAAATCTATCGACTTATCACAACTGTGATAACCTATCGTGAATGTCGTCAGCCTTAGCAGAACATGCCTCAGCTTTGATCTCGCTGACGATGAATCTGACGGCCTATCACAATTATGATATCCCGTCAAATATGTCGTCAAGAATACCTAGATGGATACATCGATTCCATCTTCTTTGAACTAGAACCTAACTAGGAAAATAAAAATTTTGCTGGAACATAAAAATTTTGGGGTGCCACCCAATAACGCCTGATTTAATGTCGCAGCACGACTTGGTTATCTTGACTACTCAGACTTCGCCAAGACAACCTGCTGATACCATTTTACCATCTTCATAGAATACATCCACAATTGAGAAAACACTCATCTTTTTTTCTGTGTCATGGATGAGTGTATTTTGAATCTTGCTTCTTTGTCATTGAGCCTGATCTTCTGCTCATTCAGCTCCATGTCCACTATCACTATCCCAGGTGCGAGTAATGGTCTACCCAGGATGATGGGAACTTCAAAGTCCACCTCACAGTCTAGGACTACAAAATCAGTAGGTAGTATAAAGTCGGCCACCTTTACCAATACATCATGTAATATGCCTACTGGCCGCTTTACAGACCTATCCTCCATCACCAATCGCATGTTCATTGGGGTAGGATCCCATACACCCAGATTTATGTTCACAGTGAGTGGCAATAGGTTTATACTGGCTCCTAGATCACATAGGGCCTTAGCAAAATTTAGAGACCCGATTGGACATGGAATAGTGAATGCTCCAGGGTCGGCCTTCTTCTGCACTAAGGATTGTGTAGAAATGGCACTACAATGGTGGAGATTATCCACCGGTTCATAGCTTGATGCCCGCTTCTTTGTTACCAGATTCTTCATGAATCTGGCATATCCTGGGATTTGCTCCAGTGCCTCAACCAACGGCACATTCACTGTCAATTATTTGAGCATTGCCATGAACTTGCTGAATTTTGCATCATTAGTTTTTTTCTTCAATTGTTAAGGAAAGAGAGGTGGTGGTCTTGGGAGAGTTTTCAAAACTACCTATTTATCCTTATCTTTCCCTTTTTCTGGAGAATCATCAGAACTATCCAGCTTCTCAGACTCCACTGGACATTTTTCTTTGGGTGCATCCTCTGCCTCAGTCACATATTCAACTAAAATTTTTCCCATAGAAGGTCCAAGTAATATATTACCACTTCTAGTGGTAATCTCCATACATGAGCCATCATTCCACGGATTCTGGACTGTATCACTTGGTAATGTTCCACTCTTTCTCTGATTCAGCGCTGCGGAGAGTTGGCTCATTTGTTGTTCCAGCTACTTGATCGAATTGGAGTGCGAGTTTACCAACTGACTAATACATGACAGATCGGTCTTCATGGTAGTCACTCCTGAGTTGGTAGATTCCACTCCCTTTAATAATTTAGCCATTATGTCCTCCATGGACATCTTTGCAGAACTTACTGTAGAAGTCTCACGATTTCTAGGAGGGACATATAGCCCGCTCCTATCATTATTCCTCCTCCAATTTCCCTGCTCCCTATATTTATAACCAGGCTTATCATAATAACTCTGACCTTGATTCCCTTGGATATTGCCTCGAAACCCCCCTAATTATTAACATAGTTTGCCTCTTCTTCTGGATCAACATCAACTCTATCTTGAGATCCCACAGCTTTCACCTTCTCAGTCTTGCCTGATAGCAAGTGCTTGGTTAGCAAGTCCATCTGCATTTTTAGGTGAGCCATGTCTTGGTCATGCTCCTCATCTCTTCTGCGTTGTTCTACAGTCATACCCACAAAAATAGTGGGGCTTTATACCACAGAGTCTCTGGTATGCCATGCCCAACTCTATTTTGTCATTCTCTCTAGCATTTCTGAAGCTTTTGGAAATATAAGATCAACAAATGAACAACCAGCAGCATTATCTACAATTTGTTTTGTCAAAGAGTTATGAGCCCTGTACAAAGTCTCCATCAAGTGTTTGTTCATCATATTGTGGTTCGGACACTGCCTCAACTTCTTTTTCAATATCTCCTAGGTTTCATACAAGGCTTCAGTTAGGAGCTGCCTAAAGTTGTTGATCTCATCCCTGAACTGTACCCTCCTGGAAGGCAGAAAGAACCTTTCTAGAAAATCTCCTTTCAACTGCCTCCAGTTGGTTATAGAATCGAGTGTCAGCTCATTAAGACACAATGTTGCCTCCCCAGACAGAGACAATGGAAACAATCTCAATCGAATATCATTTTGACCCACTCCTGGGATATCAAAAGATTTACAGATGGTGACAAAGTTCACCAGATGCAAGTTGGGGTCATCCCCAGGAAGGCCACCAAATAACCTCTTCAGATTGAGGAGTTCAATCATAGTACTCTTAATGTTGAATTTTTCCCCAGGTGCCAACGGTGGAGGAATAATTGTACCCGTTGCACCTAGTCCATCCATTCCATCATCATCATCATTGAGGTCATACTAGACCGGATGGTAATCTTGCCTTCCTCGAAACGGAAGGTTCCTATTAGCATTACGATGTACTGGTGCAGCTACTTGCTCTGCACGCCTTGGGTTACCAGGGTTTAACAACTCCTCGTCTCCCAATTCTTCATCCTCAGGATTTGGATGTCGTACTTGTTGACTGACATTCTGTATATTAACCTAAGCTCTAGCTAAGGT
This sequence comes from Capsicum pubescens, assembly GCA_030864215.1. Taxonomy (NCBI): domain Eukaryota; kingdom Viridiplantae; phylum Streptophyta; class Magnoliopsida; order Solanales; family Solanaceae; genus Capsicum; species Capsicum pubescens. Next base: position 35,132,818 of record CM061546.1, read on the forward strand.
TGCTAACCTGTCAGCCTCCTGCTGGTATGCCATTCTTCTAATTCATTGTGGTTCCAGATTAAATGGTAATAATAGTTCTTCGAACCTTCTGGTTCTTGGCAATGACGCTATTTTTGATATCGCTCAAAATACACCTCTCTAATGAGAATGTAAGTGATCGTTGTCAATATATAACCCAACTAGGTTGGGGTTGAATCCCACAGGAAATATGGTGTGAACTTAAGTTGTTTGCGATTTAATCAACTGATAGTTGGATGTTTCCCGAAATGGGGTTTTGGAGATTAGCCAATAATTGTTGATCACATTAGTTTCAGTGTTTGTAATCAAGAGTTTATGGAAAACAAGAATTATGTTCATTATGGGTTTTAGTACTTGATAAATGCTAATAGTGATTCAAGATTCTCACAGTAGGTCGTACAACAGACTATCTTTATCAAAGTTATGTCTAAATGTCTCTCGACCTACTTAAGCATTTAATTACATAATCCTCTCAGACTTAGGGAATTTATATTTACTAACTAGACTTCACCTCAGGTTAATCAACCTTGTTAGAGCATTAATTATTAAATGGAAGTTTAGTGCTTCCAAGTCCTTGTCAATAATTTACTTCCTACTATATTTGATATCTTATCTCGAGCAAATCCAAGAAGGTGCTATCTATCATTTGCAACCAATAGACAATAATTAAAATCTTGGAATTATCAAGGAGTCTTATTACCTTTAGAATCTTAAACACTTAGCATCTTACCAAGACTTAACCCATAGATCCCATAATTTGGGTTAAAGAGATTTAGCCACTCATAATGTAATAAGCGAAACAACTAGATGTATTCATAATTTGAAAGATGAACTTACCACAAGATGAATAGTAACTAGTGTTTCTCAGATTAAATCACAATAGAAATCCCAAAATATTGATAAAAATCTCTTCAAAGTTAACTGTTTTTCAATCCAAGAAACTAGAGAGAAAAGTAACAATATACGTGTGTCCCAAAATAGGTTCGGAATAATTATTAGAAAACCCTAAAATATGCTTTAAATACTTCAGCCTAATTATAGAAACAAAATCACAGAGTTCAGTGTTTTTCTCGGATTAGGTGACGACATGTGTGATGCTTTATCAGGAGGATGATGACTTATCACGGATGTCGTTAGCTCCCCTTCAATTTTGACAATTTCTACTTAAGGTTGATGGTGAATCCTGACGGCTTATTAAAACTGTGATGACATATCAGACAATGTCGTCACTTCTCCACCTCAGCTCCCATGTTCTGTCTAAGGATAACGGTGACTCTGACGGCTTATCACACTTCTGACGGCCTATCACAAATGTCGTCAGGAGTTCCAACTGAAGTCCCAATCTCTGTCTAAGGCTGACGATAAAGCTGATAATCTATCAGAGTGCTGACGACTTATCAGGAATGTCGTCAGCCGCTCTTTTACTTCCATCATTGTTGGTACTCTTGCCTCTTGACTTCCACTGCAAAATCAAATATAAAACAATCAAAAATGACAATTGCTTCAGACTTTGCAATTATTCTCAGTTAAAACCCTCAAATATGTTAGCATCTGCTCACACATGATTCATGCTCTAAGATATGCAATTGAGTAATCCATGACTTGGCAATGAAGAAATAACACCATGAGAGGGAAGCTCGTTATTCATGTTCTCAATTTATACTTTTCAAAACATTGAATGCATATGTATGTATATATACATAAACAAAAAAGCAAATTTAAGGATGAAGGCCTCAAGACCAAAGCATTATCATCAAAAAGTGGTCACAATGCATAATTATTAATGTAAATTCAAAACCATTTCATAAATACGTGAATTATCAACATTAAAACATTATTAAAAATATTTCACCATGACCATGTAGTATAGGAAAATCCCTCATGCTTAGATTACTTAGTTTGAAGAATAGAAATCAAATCTTGACTCATTTCCTGGAAATCTTGAACTTAAAGATGGATTCTTGAACTTTGGGAGAGGAGTTAGGGTTATTGTTCTCGAGAGAATTGAGTAACTATGGGCATAAAGATCCGTAATAACACTTTAATATACTGTTAAGTGGCTTGGGGTTATGTGATAACGCTCAACTTACACGTCAATTTAGTGCAAGGCGGTCGTCGTCAATATATTTACCCAACTTTAGAGCCGGGGTCGAATCCACGAGGAACAATGTGAGTGACGATTAAACTAATTTGAAACTATAGATACAAGTTAACTTCAAACAAATTATACGAAAAGATAAAATTGGGTTTTTTAATGAGTGAACAAAAGTTATTAACACTTCAATTCGCCTTAGAACTCAATGCTTAAACTGCAATATTTCAAATTAATGATATAGAGAAACTAGAGTCGTGATCACTATGATTAGTAATCCTCCATTAAATTAATAGTTGTAGTATTGGATTCTCATGACTTATGGGAAATGCCATATTATAAGTATCGACAGTTTATCTAAGTGTTTCTCAACCTACCTAGATATTGAGCTCCCTAATTCTCTCGAACTTACGAACCTTCTATTCACACTGATTTTATTTAGAGTTGATTAATCTTGTTACAGCATTAATAATTAGGTGGGAACTTAACCTTCCCAAATCCTCATTGATAATTCACTACCTTTATTTTATTTCTCATTTCGAGCAAATCAACATAAGGCGAGATCTATTGTTTGCAACCAACAAAAAATAATTAATACAAAAGAATTATCAAGATGTTCCCACAATCACTCAAACCCTAACCAACTATTAAGACAATACATGAGTAATCATAGATCCCACAAAACCAGCTGTGGGTTTTAGTTCCACATGAAAGAGAAAGCAATAATAATAACAGAATTCATAATTCAAAGTGATTAAACTTACAAAAGATATAGTCAGAAATTGATTCTCTTCCCAAATTCAAGAAGAATATCCCACAACTAAATCAAAGAATTGAAAATTCAAATCCAAGTTTAGAGACCAAAGATAAGTAAAGTAGTCTTTGGAATAAGTTCAACATGTTCCGCCCTCTCAATGAAACCCTAAAAGCTGCTATTTATATCCGTAACTTAAGAAAATTTTGAAATTAAAAATTCAGATTTTTCTCCTTAGTTGACGACATGTCTGACGGCTTATCAGAGATCTGATAGCTTATCAGGCCATATCATTAGACATGATTCCCAATTCTTGCCTTCTTCTTATGTGTGACGACATGCCTGATGACTTATCAGAGATCTGATATCTTATCCGGACATGTCGTCAGAAAATATTCTTCTTCTAAGTGACGGCATTATTGACGGCTTATCAAACACCTGACGACTTATCAGGGGATATCGTCACACTTCTGCTCCAACTTCCTCACACTGTCTACAGCTGACGATGACTCTGATAACTTATCATAAATTTGACGACTTATCAGACAAGTCATCTACTATACTTTCATGGCCACTTGTTCCAAATTCACCTCTTTTTCTCTTATTGTCTTTGGTTTCCTCTTTTGCTCTTATTGTCTTTGGTTTTCTTCTATCTTGACTTTCCTGCATTAGCAAAGAGAAAGCAATCAAAAATGACAAAAGTTGTTTTAGACTTTACAATTATTTCTAGTTAAAAGCCTCAAATATGTTAGCATTAGCTCGCACATCAACACCCTTAACTTAAAACAATTTCTTGTCCTCAAGCAACTTAAACATAACTAATAGGATACAAAGCACATTCGGCAATCAATCATCCATTTTAGCTCAAAACATATTTACCATCTCCAAGGTCAATCATCTCAAACTCAATTGTATTTATTACTAAAAAGCAACATTGCAACACAAAGGAATCAAGCTATCGCATCAACTTAGCAACAACAACCATGCATGTACCAATATTGCACTACCCAAACAATTTAGCAACTAGCAACATAACCAGTGTGCCCTGACAATAAAGAAGTCCCTTCTTTCTCATATAAGAAATAACATATGTAATTATGGGGACAATCAATAGACACTCACTCTCAAAAAGAAGTTCCAGTCAATGTATGCCAAATACCATAAGTTTGCCCTTATTTTAATTACCAAGGGTTTTAGACAGGTAAGCTAGGATCACTATAAGTATTTTTCTTCGTCTTGTAATGTAGGCTAAGGACTGGTATGATATTTGATGATATTTAAGGTGACTAAGACTCCTTGGCACTACGCTAACTTTTGGGGTCTGGCTTATTTTCCTTCACCTAATTCTCTCCTTTCTTGATCACACATACTCCGGATGGGTTCGGTCTTTTTGACAACCATTTCCTTTTTTTTCACAACTTTTCTTTACTTATTCTTTTTCCACCATACCCAGCTATTTATTCTTTTCTTTTATTCTAACTTTTTTCATACTCATTTTACATCACGCACCCCTATGGTAGACACCCTCAACTTAGGCTATTTGCCTAAGTCAAATTGCACAATCTCCAAGGAGGACCAGGGCCAAAACAGGTTTATTGTGATATAAATAGGAAGATGATAGGTATCATAAAAGAATAGGAATTTAGGCTGATGCTCCTACAGCCCTACAGCCCTAGCTCGTAGCTCTTTCTCTCTTCTCTCAACTTCGGCCTTGGATGCTTGCATTGCCCTTTTTATTTCTTTTTTTTTTGCCTTCTTCCTTGCCTTCCTTTCCACTTTTGTTTCATCTGTGTGATAGCTCGTCACATTTGATGTCAGCTCAAGGAAGAGTATTGCCTTATTTCAGCATATCTGATGGTCAATCTTGACTGCTTATCAGAGTTGTGATAGCCCATCATATTTTGTCGTCAGCTCTATCCAGAACATATCTCAAAATTTGCTCAGTTGACGACCTCATGTGACAGCTTATCACAAGTAGATAACCCATCAAGTATTGCCGTCAGCCCTAAACAGAATGTGCCTAAAGCTTGGCTTCTCTAATGACCTGGTGTGAAGTCTTATCACAAGTGTGATAGCTTATCAGACTTGGTCGTCAATACACCTTGATCAAACATAAAAACTTTAGGTTGCCTCCCAATAGCGCTTGATTTAGTGTTTGGCACGACTCAGTTATCTCTTTCGGTAATTAACATACTTTCCCATAGACTAGCTGATACGGTGACATTCCAATTGGTGTCTTAAAAGTAGTCTGATATGCCCAAAAAGCATCATCTAGCTTTTGAGACCAATCTTTCCTACTAGCGTTCACCATTTTAGCTAAGATGGCCTTAATTTCCCGATTTGAGACCTCTACTTTCCTACTAGTTTGTGAGTGATATGGGGTCTATACTCTATGCTATTTCACGTCGTATTTTGCCAAAGTCACCCAAAACACTTTGTTGCAAAAATGAGATCCTCTGTTGCTTATAAGAGTACATGGTACTCCAAAGCGAGAGAAGATGTTCTTTTTAAGAAACGCCATAACTCTATTTCCTTCATTATCCAACAAGGAGACCGCTTTGACCTATTTTGATACATAATCAACAACAACTAGAATGTACTTCATCTGTATGATCTTACAAAAGGTCCCATGAATTCGGTGCCCCATACATCAAACAATTCTACTTTAAGCATCTTTGTCAAAGGCATCTCTTGCCTCTTGGAGATTGACCCCTACCTCTGGCATTGGTCACACTTTAGTAAAAACTTGTGAGCATCCTTGAATAATGTTCACCAATAGTAACCACTCTGTAACACCTTTCTAGCCCTTCGATCACCTGCATGGTGACCTCCAACTGGTGAAGCATGACATGCTTCCAGTATACACAATACATCCACTTTTGACACACATCTCCTTATAATATTGTCAGCACATCATCAAAAAATATATGGTTCATCCCAGAAGTAGTGTGTCACATCAAGGAGGAATTTCTTTTTTTGATGGAAAGAAAGATTTTCTGAAATGACTTCATTCACAACATAGTTTGCAAAATCAACGTACCAAGGCATTTTCTCCATAGCATTAGACAAGATCTCTTCATTAGGAAATGCATCATATATCTCCATTTCATCACTAACTGCTTCCTTACCTTCCATCCTAGATAGACGATCCACAACTTGGTTTTCACAACCCTTCATATCTTTGACTTTAAAGTTGAATTCTTGGAGAAGAAACACCCATCTAATCAACCTTGGTTTTGCACATTCTTAGCCATCAAATATCTTAAGGTTGTGTGGTCAGTGTGAACCACCACCTTGGTCCCTAGAAGATAAGCCCTGAATTTCTCAAAAGCATAAACTACAACAAAGAGTTCCTATTTGGTGACGGTGTAGTTCTTTTGAGCTTCATTCAGTGCTTTGATGGCATAATAAATTGGATGAAACAATTTGTCCTTCTTTTGTCCCATCACGGCTCCAAGGGTAACATCGCTTGCATCACACATAATCTCGAACGGTTTTGACCAATCAGGTGCAATAATGATAGGGACCTCTACCAACTTCTTTTTAAGGCATTCAAATACCTTTGAGCAATCATCATCAAAGGAGAACTTAACTTATTTCTCCAAAAGCTTGCAAAGTGGATTTGCAATCTTAGAGAAGTCCCTTATAAACCTCCGGTAAAATCCAGCATGTCCGAGGAAACTACGCACTCCCTTCACTGAAATGGGTGGTGGTAGCTTCTCAATAACCTCTACCTTGGCTCGATCTACCTTTATCCCGTTTGCTAAAATTTTGTGCTCGAGAACAATACCCTCCTTCACCATAAAGTGGCATTTCTCCCAATTAAGCACCAAATTGAATTCCATACATCATTGCAAGGCTATACTCAGGTTTGCCAAACATAGCTCAAATGAATATCCTACCATTGAAAAATCATCCATAAACACTTCAAAGGTGTCTTTAACCATATCTAAGAAAATAGACATCATACACCATTAGAAGGTGGAAGGTGCATTACATAACCCAAACGACATCCACTTGAATGTGATAGTGCCCTACGGGCATGTAAACGTTTTCTTATCCTAATATTCAAGATCTATACAAATCAGATTATACCCAGAATAACCATCCAAAAAGTAATACCACCCCCTTCCTTCCAATCGATCAAGAATTTGATTCATAAAGGGCATCGGGAAGTGGTCTTTCAAAGTCTATAAGTTTAGTTTGCAGTAGTCCATGCATACTCTCCACCCGGTCACAGGCTTGAGTGGAATAAACTCATTCCTTTCATTTGCAACAACAGTCATGCCCCCTTTCTTGGGTACACATTGAACTGGGCTACCCATTTACTGTCAGAAATAGGATAAACCACTCATGCATCCATCCATTTAATAATTTCCTTCTTAACCACCTCTTGTATCAGTGGGTTAAGGTGATGTTGGTGTTCGATGCTTGGAGTGTATTCCTCCTCAAGCAGTATATTATGAGTGCAGATGCCAGAGGGAATGCCAATAATATATGTAATGGTCCATCCTATTGCCCTTTTGTACCTTTGAAGTACCGAAATATGTGATTCCACCTGTTATTCACCCAAATCAGCTGCAATAATAATGGGTAACGTGTTTCTTCTATCCAAGAACACGTACCTTAAATGCCCTGGACGTTCTTTTAATTCCAATACCGTGGATCTTCGATGGATGGCTTAGCCGGTGGTGTTGGTCGATTAGCAAGATCAAGATCTAGATTCTTTGGAGCATAAGACTATGAACCCATTCCTGACAACGCATAAACAATCTCTTCGTACTCCTCAATGCCTTCACAATCAAAATTCATCAGTACTGCAACTAAAGGCTCTACAATAAGTTTCTCCTCTATTGATACCTCCTGCTCATCCTCATAATATACATCAACAATTGAGAGCACACTCATTTATTTATGTTGCTTCATTGATTTGCATACATCAGCATGCTTTCGGCTGCGAGGAAAGGTCGACCCAAGATTATGGGTACCTTGAAGTCCACCTCACAATCCAGAATGATGAAATCTGTAGGAAATATAATACTCAACACTTTTACCAGCACATCATACAAAATGCCAATAGGTCATTTTACCGACCTTGTCCTCCATCACAAATTGCATGTTGGTGGGTGTGGGATCGCCCAAACCCAACTTCTTATAGATGGCTAGAGACATCAGATTGATTCTTGCTCCCAGATCACATAAGGCCTTAGCAAATTCCAGAGACCCAATAGTACAAGGAATAGTGAATTCTCCTGGGTCTTCTTTCTTTTGCACCAAGGACCTTGTAGAAATAGCACTACAGTGATGGAGGTTATCCACCGGTCCGTATTTCACCACTCTTTTTGCCGTCACAAGATCCTTCATAAATTTAGCATATCCTGGCATTTATTCAAGTGCCTCAACCAATGTCACATTAATTGTCAGCTGATTCAACATTGCCATGAATTTACTAAACTTTATATCATCGACTTTATTTTTCAATCTCTGAGGAAAGGGAGGAGGTGGTTTTGGGAGAGTCTTCACCACTACTTCCTTTTAATTCTCTTTCCCTTGTTCTATTTCATCAACCTATTGACGATTAGAAGGGATATCAATGTCATCCAGCTTTTCAGACTCCACTTGGGTACTTTCTTCAAGCTTAACATCTTCTTTGATCACCTCATCATTCATAGCTTTGCCCAAAGAAAGGCCTGATAAAACCTTACCATTTCGTGTGGTAATAACCATGCACAAACCATCATTCCAAGGGTTCTAAATTGTATCACTTGTCAACGTTTCACTTTTTCTCTTATTCAATGCTGCAGAAAGTTGGCTCATTTGTTGTTCCAACTGTTTGATCAAAGTGGAGTGGGAGTTTACCAACTTACTCATAGAAGACAAATCGGTCTTCATGGTAGTCACCCCAGAGTTGGTAGCATCAAATCCTTTTAAAAATTTCTCCATCATGTCCTCCATGGACATCTTACTAGAGCTAGTTATCGCATTATCTCTGCTTCCGGGAGGTACAAACATCCCACTTCTATCATTCTTTCTATTCCAATTTCCTTGATCCAAATCCTTATATCCAGCCTTGTCGTAATACGTATCACCTTGATTTCCTTGGCTATTTCCTTAGAAACCCCCTGGTTATTCAAATAGTTGGCTTCTTCTTCCAAATCAGAATCATTTTTACCTTGTGATGCAACAACTTTCACTTTTTTAGTCTTTATAGATAATAGGTTCTTGGTTAATAAATCCATTTGCATCTTCAAGTGTGCCATATCTTGTTCACATTCTTCCTCTTTCTTCTGTTATTCCGCAGTTATGCCAATAGACATAGTAGGGCTTGCTACCACAGAATCCCTGGTATGCCAAGCTCTACTTTGTTTGGTCATCTAATCAAGCATCTCCAAGGCCTCTTGAAGAGTAAGATCCACAAATGATCCCCTTGCAGCATTATCAACAACTGGTTTTGCAATAGAGTTCAAAGCCCGATAAAGAGTCTCTATCAGGTGAATATCTGTCATGTTATGGTTTGGACACTGCATCAGCTTCTTTTTGGACCTCTCCCATGTCTCATGGAGAGCTTTGATTGGGATTTATCTAAGGTTACTGATCTCATCCCTCAACTGTACCCTTCTGGAAGGTGGAAAGAACCTTTCTAGGAAAGCCTCTTTCAACTGCCTCCAGTTGGTTATAGAATCGGGAGTCAGCTTATTAAGCTACAATATTGCCTCTCTAGACAGAGACAATGGAAATAAACTTAGGTGTATGGCATTCTTTACCACACTCGGGTTATCAAAATACTTGCAAATAGTGAAAAATTTCACTAAATGCATATTGGGATCATCTCTTGGGAGTCCACCGAACAACCTCTTCCGGTGAAAGAGTTGAATCATTGTACTAGTAATGTTGAACTTCTCTCCTAGTGCTAGAGGTGGGGGAATAATAGCTCTAGTAGAACCAGCTCCATCCATTGCATCATCATCCTCAATAGGATTAAATTGCACAGCTTGGCGATCAGGTCTCACCCTTAAAGGACAATTTTTCTTTTCATTTTTGTTCACTGGTGTAGCTACCTCCTCTACACGCCTTCAGTTAACAAGATTCAGTAATTCTTCATCTCCCAAGTCATCATCATTCAGATTTGGCTGATGGTCTTGTTGACCATCATTCTGCAGATTAACCTAAGCTTTAGCTAAGGCAGCTAGCCTATCAGCTTCCTGTGGGTCTGCCATTCTGCAGATCAGTTGGGGATCTGGATTGAACGGTAATAGCATTTCTCCTAAACTTCTAGTTTTTAGCATACACCACTGTGTTCCTGTAACAAATAAAAACAACAAATAACATAAAATTAGGAAACTTGACTAACAGTCAATTAACGCACACAAACTTAAATTTACAACTATATTCCCCGACAACGGCACCATTTTTTATAACGCTCAACTTACACGCCAATTTAGTGCTAGGCGGTCATCGTCAATATATTTACTCAACTTTGAAGTCAGGGTCGAATCCACGAGGAACAATGTGAGTGACTATTAAACTAATTTGAAACTATAGCTACAAGTTAACTTCAAAGAAATGATACAAAAAGATAAATTGGGGTTTTTTAATGATTGAACAAAATTTATTAACACATCAATTCTCCTTCGAACTCAAAGCTTAAACTGCAATATTTCAAAACAATTATATAGAGAAACTAGAGTTGTGATCACTATGATTAGTGATCCTCCATTGAATAATAGTTGTAGTATTGGATTCTCATGACTTATGGGAAACACCAAATTATCAGTATCGACAGTTCATCTAAGTGTTTCTCAATCTACCTAGATGTTGAGTTCCCTAATTCTCTCGAAATTAGGAACCTTCTATTCACACTAATTTTATTTTAAGTTGATTAATCTTGTTACAATATTAATTATTAGGTGGGAACTTAACCTTCCCAAATCCTCGTTGATAATTCACTACCTTTAGTTTATTTCTCAATTCGAGCAAATCAACATAAGGCGAGATCTATTGTTTGCAACTAACAAAAAATAATTAATTCAAAAGAATTATCAAGATGTTCCCACAATCACTCGAACCCTAACCAACTATTAAGACAATATAGAAGTAATCATAGATCCCACAACCTTAGTTGTTGGTTTTAGTTCCACATAAAAGAGAAAGCAATAACAATAACTGAATTCATAATTCAAAGTGATTAAACTTACAAAAGATGTAGTTCAAAGATTGATTCTCTTCCCAAATTCAAGAAGAATATCCCACAACTAAATCAAAGAATTGAAAATTGAAATCCAAGTTTAGATACCAAAGAGAAGTAATGTAGTCTTTGAAATAAGTTCAAGATGTTCCGCACCCTCAATGAAACCATAAATGCTGCTATTTATATCCGTAACTTAAGAAAAAATCAAAATTAAAAATTCAAATTATTCTCCTTAGCTGACGATATGTCTGACAGCTTATTAGAGATCTGATTGTTTATCAGATCATGTTGTCAGACATGATTCCCATTTCTTGCTTTCTTCTTATGTGTGACGACATTCCTGATAACTTATCAGAGATCTGATAGCTTATCAGGATATGTCGTCAAAAAATCTTCTTTCTCTGAATGACGACATTCTTGACGGCTTATCAGACACCTGATGTAGATGTTATCACACTTCTGCTCTAACTTCCTCACACTGTCTACAGCTAACGATGACTCTGATAACTTATCACAAATTTGACGACTTATCAGACAAGTCGTCAACTACACTTTCATGGCCACTTGTTCCAAATTCACCTTTTTTCTCTTATTGTCTTTGGTTTTCTTGCATCTTAACTTTACTGCATTATCAAAGAGAAAGCAATCAAAAATGACAAAAGTTACTTAAGACTTTACAATTATTTCTAGTTAAAAGCCCCAAATGTGTTAGCATTAGCTCACACATCATTATGGGGAAAAGTCCAAATTGCTCCTTCAGAATTTAAAAGTTCAGTAAGATGCCATTTATGGGCACCATCGCGTCGCGTCGGGCACCAACACGTTAGGCGTCGGAACGTGTCGGGCATCAATGCGAACCGACATCGCGATGCGTCCTGTCTTGCAGGCACTATCATTTGACTCACATTCTTTGATATCTGACTTGCAGGCACCTTTAATATTGCTTTCTCCCTCTTTTGGCATAGTTAAAAATAGCACCACAACAAACAGACAAAAAGTGTAGAGAAAAGTGTAATAGTAGACATATAGCAGATAAACAGTCTAAGTGATTACCAGAGGATTTAAACAAAGCAAACAAAAGTGTAGCAGACAATGTGTAAAAGTTATTTTACAAACTAAAAAAGGAGATAGGACCCCCTTTTGAATTAAATTAATCATTCATCGCTTGGCCAGGAAATATGTGAGGGTGTTGTGCTTGTTATGGTAGAATTTTTCATATGATTTTTCAACATTTTTAAGAAAGGAGTAGTAGGAGCTCTAGACAGATATTGTAAGATCATCATTTGAGGAGTTTACTTGAGACTTGAGGGAGTCCATGCGAGTAAACACTCTGGTGAACAGTTTGATGTCTTCTTGTTTAAAGTCATCGAGTGTCAGTCGGACAATGCCTAAATTGGTGCTTGTGCTCTTCCCAAGATCTAGCAACTTGGAAGTCGACTCCTAAAGCAGCATTAATCCTTCCTCAATAGTTTTGAAGCTATCCTAGAGGTCCTCCAGTTCCTTCAATACAGGGAGCATGGGGTTAGAAACAAGGTTGTTTACCTTGGGGAGATCAAATTTTTCTCAGGCAGAGTCCTTTATGCCTCATTTATTTTCTACCAAGACATATCCCATGATGTTAAAAGTTTTAGAGTCATAAGTAGTAGAGACTTCAACCGGGGGGGGGGGGGGGGGGGTATGCAACGAGTTTAATAGAGTAATACAGGAAATCCGAATAATCAGCAATCCATATGACAAACTGGCGGAGGTATGAACATCCGTTGCACTCTTAAGATATATTCGCGGATCCAAGAAGCCCAATTTATCCTGTGTTTTTACACCATGCAATACAGGATGAACACATCACGGCAGGTAATGTTGTTGAGGGATCCCTTCCTTAGCATCAGTGTGGCAGCGATGATGTGGGCTATGATGTGGAACTTAAAGCATAGATACAAGGGAACAAAATTATTAAACATTATGTTCGGGTCGGTAAATATCCTTTTATCTCTTCAAAGATAATTTCAAAATCCTCGAGCCAGGAGTCATTCATAAAGGGGATTACACAAGAAAACTTTGTATCAAATACCTTTTCAAACAGAAAGTCATTCGGTATGGTTCTTGTTCCAAGCACAAGAGTCTCAAGTTCGCCGCTATTAGGAGAGAGTTGGTTATTGGTATATAATATCCGAATAGGATTCTCATAAAATTCAAGTCCACATTGATGAAAAACCAGTGACAAGGCTTGAAATATAAAAAATAACTGATACTACAATGGGCTTCCTTAAATTGACAGAGACTGATTACCCGACCGGGTCCAATGGAGTGACTTTTGAAGACTGAGAAGTTTTCTTTGAGTCCTGGGATTGGCTTTGGTCTCTTCTTAATGACAACCCATGCGTGGAAGTCATTTTATTGGAAGAAGATTTTGAATTTGTTCTTCTAATAGGAGTAGTGTTGTTCGTTGAAGTATAGTGTTGTTGTGGAGGAGTGGCCATATTGAAGGAGAGCACTAGGAATTTGGTAGTTTTTCATTTGATCTTTGCTCACGTGCGGTTAAGAAACACAATTAATGAGACCTGCTCTGATACCAATTGAAATTCAAGAGGGGTGAATTAAAATTTTTGTGAGTCGACTGTTGAATCTTCACAGTCGACTTACCTGGAAGTTAATATAGTTCACAAACCATATTAGATTTAGACAAACAGATAAAAAAATAAGCAACATGAAATAAAGACATGAAGATTTATCCTGGTTCGGAACACCAATGTGGTGCCTACTTCCAGTATCCTTGGGTTTCAAGTTTCCTTAGATCTTTCAAAGTAGAGTTCAAGTACAATGTTGGTAAACAAGTTATGAAGAATTATTTTGTTTCTCAGATCTTGTGACGCAACCTCAGTTTATATTACAAAGTTGACTCGATCTAATTCTTTATATAGCTATTATAAACTAAGAAGTACAAAGATTTGTTTGACTAGATTGAGACACTCTGAGATTCTTTCTTGAAGTTGTGTGAGTATTTTGGTCTTTGGTCTTCTCTTTTATAATCATCAGCTTCTTCATCTTCTATTCTTCATAAGGGAAACCAAGAGATTTCTTCTCAATCAAGGATGTAAATTGATTCCCTGATTGAGGAATGGCACCATAAAGTATGTCCATGTCAGATATGTTCATATGTGGTACAGTTTTCACAGCCATACATGACCATATCAGATATGTCCATGTAGAGGGTGTGGTCATTTTTACTTTTTCTCTTCGTCTTGATTTATTCGATTTGCCACAATTCCGGGAGTCCAGTAGTCTCCATGATTGATAGTGTGGCTACTTTCCTTTTTCTTTTTTCTTGATTGATTTTCTTGCCGTAAAACTTGAAAGCCACTAATTTTCGTAATTGAAATTCTTCCAATCTCAAAGTTGGCTTTCTTGTGATTGACATTCTTCCAATCTTGGAGCCGGCTTTCTTATGAGTAGATGTTTATTTCCTTTCTGGCTTGATTCTTCTTGATCCTTTGTATCTTTGGTGTATCCTAAAAGATATTTTTTAATTAGTTTGACTTTATTAAAACATATAGTAAAAATATGGGGCTAACATAAAGTACATTCCAAAAATACCACTTACATTTCTAAATAAACAATAATTTTACTACCTCAAGAGTTATTTTTGAATTTAGTTGGATTCGTCATGTGTAACACTATACAACAAACATAGTAATAGTCAATATTCAAAAGAGATCAACTTTTTGTTATTCACTTGGAAACAAAATCTTTTTTCTAAAGTCTATTATAGCTGGTGAGTTAAATATAAGCATCAAATTAGGAAAAAGAAGTTACTAAATTATAATAATTTTGGTAGCAAAGCTGTCAATCAGGAACTTACCATAGAGAAAGTGGAAGCCACATAATGAAGGGGGAAGGTTATAGCATGAGCAGCCTATAAATATACTGCATAGTTGGTACTTGACCTCTACCATTTTTTATCTTAGAGAAAAAGTTTGACATCCATACTTCATACATATGTTCTTCATTTTCTTCAACAATATTATTTATTCCAATTTCTTCAAGATTCATCTCATTTTTTTTATTTTTTTTATCCTTCTCTTGCTTTCTCTCTTTGTATTTTTTCCTCAATACAAATTGACACAAGTATTTTGAAATATCCTCATCAAAACTTTGGAAAACAAGGCTTATCTTTACATTAAAAAGCCATTTGATGAGGATGTTGTGAAATACTTGTGCTAATTTGTCTTGAGGAAAAAAAATACAAAGAGAGAAAGTTTGAGACGGATCAGAAAAAAAATTGAATGAGATGAGTCTTCAAGAAATTAGTAACAGTGTCAGCTTTTTGGTGAAGCAGGTGAAGCTCCTGCTTTTGGCCCCCAATTTCTGGGGCCCGCAGTTTACATCACCATTTATTCAAAAAAAAACTTAGTATGGGTATTTATATTCAATAAGCTCAAAAATTGAAAGAGTAAAGGGCCCATTGTACCAAAAATTATTAAACGTTTATTTTTAAGAAAGTACAATTTTGAAAAAGGCAAACACAAAGGACTTGATCTGACTATGCCTTGAAAAAGCCAAAATACATGTTTATAGGTAAAAAAAAGATATGTAATGAAGAACAAAAATTAATTATTACTTTTCATTTTTCTTTTATTGAATGAAGAAAATAACATATATATTCATTCTTCCCTATTTATTTACCTTCAATTCTTACTTTTTTTAAATTCTTATGCTATCAAATCTTCAATTGTTCAAGAGATTTTTTTCATAATATTATTATTGATCCATTTTTTCTTGAATATCAAGATTGTTGGTAGTTTATGAAGATTGAAGTTATTAGTTTCAGATCAAGTTATTAAACTAGGTTCTATCATTTTAGTTTTATTATTTTTATTATTAACTTTTTGGTTAGATAATTGTGTATGCTTATATATTGATATTTGGTAGACATATTTTTTTATTTATTAATTTTTTTTATTTTTTAGTTGTGTAGATATAAATTACTCTTTTGCTATTTATTAAAATTTAAATATGTCAATTAAAAAATGTGAATCCGGTGTTGTGGATGAAATTAGTAAGAAATCTAATATATATATATCCTCAAGAAAATCAAGAACTTAATGAACCAAATAATTATATTACTAAAATTATATATGATCCTAGTCAATGGATCAATATCGATACAAAATTGAGGGACTTACTAGTGGAAAAGAGATCAATTAAAATTAGTGATACAAAATTTTCAAATGATAAAGTATCAAGACATTTTTCTAATGTCCATTATTTTCAAATTTTAGCAAATGGAGAAAGGCATAAAAGAAAATGGTTAATTTATTCTAGAGATTTGGATAAAATATTTTTCTTTTGTTATAAGTTGATTAATACAAATTCTAATATTAGTAATAGTAAACTAGCAAGTGAAGATAGTAGAGATAGGAGAAATCTTAGAGCTAATCTTAAGCTCATGAGATATCAAATGAACAAATTATTAATATGGGTGTATGGATTGATTTAGAAATAAGATTGAACAAAATTAAAATGATTGATTAAGATGTTCAAGATCATATCAATAGGGATAGAGAGCGCTGAAAAATTATATTATCAAGAATTATTGTCGTAATAAAACTCTCGACAAAAATAATTTGGCATTTAGGGGAAAAAATGAGAAGATTATTTATCAAAAAAAAATGAGAAGATTTATCAAGAGAATAATGAAATTCTCTTAAGTCTGCTTGAAATTATTGTTGAATTTGATTCATTCATGAAAGATCATATCCGACGAATTAAACATTATGAAATTCACAATCCTTACTTAGGACATAATATACAAAATGAGTTAATAAATTTATGGCCGAGTGAAATTAAAAATTAAATTATTGAAAAAGTCATAAAAATAAAATTATTTTCAATTTTACTTGATTGCACTCTGGATACTAGTCATCAAGAACAAATGTCTTTTATATTGAGAAGTATGGATATTTTAAAAACTCCAATAAAAATTACTAAGTATTTTTTTAAAAATTTAAAAGTGGATGATACAAGTGGTAAACGTTGTTTTGAAGTTATTGTAAATGAAATTAAAAATATTGAATTTGACATTGATAATTTAAGAGGACAAGAATATGATAATGGATCTAGTATAAAGGAAAAATACCAAGGAATTCAAAAAGGATTTTTAGATTTAAATCCTAGATCATTTTGTATACCATGTGGTTGTCATAATATAAATTTAGTACTTAGTGATGTTGCTAATTCTTGCACAAAAGCTATTTTATTTTTTGGGGTGGTACAACGTATATATTTACTATTTTCTTCTTCTACTAAGCGAAGAGAAGTTTTAAAAGATAGTGTACCTGGCCTACCTCTTAAATCATTGTCACAAACATGATGGAAAAGTAGTATTGAAAGAGCTAAAACCATAAGATTTCAAACTCCACAAATAAGAGATGCTTTACTGAAATTAGCAGAAGATAGCGAGGATCCAAAAACTAAAAGTGAAGCTAGTTTCTTAGAAACATGTGAGCCTAAAAATTTTGAGTTTTTATTGAGTATGACTATTTTGCATTATATTTATTTGCAGTTAATTTAGTTAGCAAATCCTTCCAATCAAAATATATGCATATTGATTTTGCTATATATCATTTAAGTGGTTTAATTTAAAAAAAAAAAAAATAGAGGAGCAAAGATTCTTAAGTGCTATGATTTATGCTAAACATTGTCTAAACCTTGAATGTTCTTTAAAATATAATAATCATTCTGATTTTGATGATTTAGACTTATTTTTTGAGTTAAGAGTGCTAAAAGATAGTAAGAGTAGATAACAATACATAAATTGATATACTCAATCAAATAAAAAAACTCGATTCTTTTTCGAATGCTTATATTATTTATAGAATAATGTTAAATATTCCTATAAAGAAGTTTTTCAAAATTAAAACTGATAAAATCTTACATGAGATCAACAATGTCTAAGGAAAAATTGAATGGATTAGGTATATTATCAATTAAAAAAGAATTATTAGAAGAAATCGGCTATAAGACAATTATTCATAATTTTTGCATCTCAAAAAGCTAAAAAGAATAGATTTTAAATAAAATTATATATTAAATAGATTTTTCTTGAAAAAAAAAATCAAGGCCTCTCATGAAGTTGGCTTTAGACCCCCAATGGTGTTGACCCACCCCTGATTGGTAACAATAATATTTTTCAATAAAATGAAGAACAATATGAAAAAAGGAAAAAGTTTTCTTTTTCCTTCATTTTATGAAAAAAAAAATACATAGAGAAAAATGAGAGAAAGATTAGAAAAAGATAAAAATGAGATGAATCTTGAAGAAATTGGTAACAATAATATTGTTGCAGAAAATGAAGAAAATAAGTAAAAAGCATAATCCAAAATTTTCTCCTTCAAATTTAATACCTTCCCATGTACTACTTCATTGCCCTTTATGCTATGGAGTATTTCATACTCATTTAGAATTCATAAATTATGTACAAGTTGCTCACCCATTATCATCCAAGAGAAGAGCCATCCTGCATTCTCCTGTATTTGCATCCTATATTATTTTGTAGGAAATCTGCCATAATCTCAACCAGTTATTCAACAACCTGCGAGTTTGCAAAGAAATGATAGATCTGTTGTCCAACCATCAACATGTTTGAATCGTAATGAGCCGAAAAAATGGAGTAGATAACCACCAATCAATTGGCAACAAATGAAAAGAAGCATCAACATTTGCAAACTGTTAATTTTACAGGACCATTGATCAATCAATTGGATGTTCCTATTCCATCAAAAACAGATGAAGTAGTTAACATAGATGAAGAACAAAATGATGTGGACTTAAACTTGAGGCTTTGATTAGAGAAAAAATTATGTTGATCTTTTTTATAAAGGTATGCCTAAGAATGTACTAAGTTTGGAGTCTTTTTGTTTCTAGTATTATTGTTATATGTTCGTCTGATCCTAGGGTGTCTAAAAGGGAGAGTCTGTTATTTTATTTTATTATTTGTCAGGCATGGTGAGGTCTAAAATTGCGATTTGATTGGTATCTTTTATTTATATTTATTAAAATATTTGTCTTGATTTAAATAATCCAATTCATTTATTTGTGTGCAAATATTTCTTTGTTTCCTTGTCGAGTATATTAAAGAAACAAAATTATTATAGTTCAAATGTAGTTAATTTCATCTATTATTACTATGTGAAAATGTCAAGTTTTGGCCTTGGCCATCAATATGACATATCACTTGATACACTACCAATTTTCCACCTTGTAATTTCTGCATCATAATTTTAAAAACTATCACTGCTTTCCTCGTTTTTTTTCTGTTCCCTTATTTTCAAAAATTAAATTTATAAAGTTGAAAGTTAATTTTGTAGGATCCAAACTGTCGACAAGATTAGAACAATATAGTCATAATGAAACTTATTGAATGGTACTTTGTTCCATTCCAAAAGACTCTATCAACCATTGCTTAAGTGTAACGACCCGAACCGGGGCCTTGGCCATGAAATAAATTTCAAACCAACCAAGGACTATGATGACCCTTTAGTATTACCTAAGCATAGAAATAATAAGAAACTACAAAAGCCAACCCATAGAATAAAGGAAATTTAACGAACCAAAAGATCAAGTTTGTAAGTTAAAACCAAATCCAATAAAGTAACAACCCAACACTGTCTACAAAGACTCTAACCATGAAAAACTAACCAAGTCGGGTCATGACCCCGACTATACCAGAAGAAAATCAAAAGTACTAAAATAGTAAAGAGTCTAAAAGGAAACTAGGTCTTCTAAATGATGGAGGACTCACCACTTCACCAGCTGTCCAATAGGAATACTGAACCACCTAAAGATGCACAGGGTCAAAAGAAAATGCCTTCAAACCTACATCACATAAATGTGTAGCGTCCGTGGATGTTCAGTGCGGCGAGTACTGGCATGCAACCCAAGAAAAAGGATAAAATATGCACAGTCATAAAACATATGCTCAACAACCATCAAAATAATAATATGTCGGGTAAATGTGGAAAGGAACATAAAACATGACCATTTAAAATTTAATCGTAAACTGTATAGCTTAAACCAACCTTCAGGCACCCACGATCCCTATGGGTCCAGCTCCCCCTATCGAAAGGGCCCCAATCCATGTTGGACGCATGGACCGAAGATTAAGTTAAAGTCACCAATAGACATTAACCTCCCAATAAAATAATTGTGTACTACTGCGTGAATCAAGCAAACAACGGTCATCCATATTTCAGGACAAGACCTCCCAACATCGGCAAACGTGGTTTCAAGTGTTGGTTCCCCGAGACTACACATTCTCGATGAAGCTATACAATTCCCTTTAAGCATGATAAAAATATTTTTCACTCACCGATAACCACGCCTTACCATTTTTATTTAACCATTTAAACTCCACATTTCAATTTAGATATTCAATGTAAACCATTTTCCATTAATGTCATTCAATGTTTTAAAGGATGAGTTAAACACTATGAAAATCTCCATTTAAAACCAAGTTACGCAATAAGTTGAGGTTCATAACTTTTACATGCAAAAACCATATCCATTATGAAATCAAGATATCAATTTTCCCTATTTTATAAGTCACAGTTCAGTTGACAAACCAATATTCAAACACGAAAAAAAAAACCATTAAAAGAAAGGGAAAAACCAATACAAATATAACCAAAATCTTTCAATCCTAACTTTAAACGGTCATTAAAACATAAGAATATCAAGTAAATATCATAATTACAATACAATTGAAATAAGGGAGTGTCCAACATGCCTTTTTGAAGAGAAATTTCCCTGGGATAGCAAGAAGAGAGCCCTTAGCTTGGACCCTAACCTCTTTACTTTTCAACCTAGATTTTGTTCACTCTTGAGGATGGAGAGGAGAAAGAACATGTATAATATCATAACTGATGAGTAAATAAGGTTTACATAGGAACTAAAGTCGTTTAATAGGGTAAACGATCAAAAATCCCTCACCCCAAACTTAAAAAAAATCAAAATTCACGTTTTGGACCCTTGGGCGTGGCACGCCCTTAACGCAGAGCAACAAGAGCGTGGCATGTTCTTATCATGGACCTTCACTGGTTCCACGTAAGAGTGTGCCACCCCTCCATGGCATGCCCTTAACGTGAACTCCTACTATTTTGGGGTCCCGATATGACCTAAAACGCGACCTAGAAATTCCAAAATGCTCCCTTAGGGTCCCTTTACCTTCCCTTATCATAATTCCACTAAAAAAATTTCATTAAACTCCAAGGATGCATCAAATTAAATTCATTAAAAAATCTAGGGGTTAACATACTTAGTCTCATTTTCTTGTGCCTTAGACCCCTCAACACCCAGGGTGTTACATTAAGACTTAGTGAACCTAGCATTTCTTTCACGATTCGATCCCAGGCCCTGGCCGTGACGGGCTTCCCAGACCAATGAAGGACTAAGAAGACCTCTTCGCATGTCATTAAAAGCATAGTCATAATAAAGCACGGCATTTGGCCAATAAAATAGGAAATTTCAAATGAAATAAAAATCCAAAATTCAAGTTTGGAAATACGACATAAACATATTTACCAAACACAGTCTACGAAACCTCTAGCAATATGAGTAAAATCCTAAACTGGATATGGCTCTAAAAATACCATGGATAAAATAAACAATGTTTGAATAAATGAAACCAAAGGTCATCCGTAAGAGGGAAGGCTTAACACTCATTGGTTGCTGTCATAAGAGGATCCTTGTGCTGCAAAGAATCATGAGAGAATGCTGGCATGCAACTCTGGGGAGAGGGGCAAAATAATTTGTAAAGTGAATTATTAAATCTCAATATATATTATCTCAAAAAGCAAAATCATGAAATAGAGGGCTCAAGATATGAAAACATAGTCATTTTAAAACTTTATCATGGACTAAGCTGTTTCACGAATTTTAGGCAAGTCCTGGGCTATATGGGTCAGGTCTTCACCCAACCAACGGGGGCCTCAATTCATGTTTGTTGCATGAATTGAGATAAATTTCATTTGCCTATCATAGCATATCATCCTCATAGAGGAAATGTGCATAAGGTTATCTCGTTAGGGAGAGAACAACACCTTTGTCGGCAAAACATAGGTTTTGGGTGTTGGTCATTAGGACTTCCACCTTTTTGGTGAACTACATAATCATATTTAAGCCAAATTAATTTTTTTTTCCTCATAAGCATTCATCCATAAAGTTTTTTGTTAAAGTATTCATATTATAATTTGTATTGTCATACTAAGACTTGCAAGTCAGCCATATCATGCCAATATCATTATCATTAAACATTTTAGACTCCAAAAATCCCTCCTTTAAAATCATGAGTATAACTAACAATTGATTTTTCCATAACCATTTCAACACATTCTCATAATATCATACGTTCAATGATACAAAGCACAGAAAAAACATTTATATTTCTTAAGAAACTCAAAGCTTTCAAGAGAGTTAAAATCATGACTTAAATATACAACCATTTCACATTTAACTTTTAAACATAAAGAGTCATCATTTTTTAATAGCCATTTCAGTCTCAATACCCCACATAAATATTCGAAACCATTCATAAAGAAAAGGGGAATTATATATCAAGATTTCATCATAAAATCCTCAACCTCAGCTTCAAATGATCAATCAAAATATACATAAATAATAGTTAAAATTCACACTTTATAAAGTAGTTGAAGTAGGGTGTATTCAACATGCCTTTTCAATGGAGGAAAATTTATAATAGCTTGACCTTTCATTCAAATATGGAGTTGACTTGCTTCTTGACTTAGAGAGGAAGAGAGCAGAGCCCTTCTTATCGATTTAGGGTGAATGAGACATAAAAAACTGTATAAAAGTAATGGGGGATAGTTTTCATAGCATAGGGACCAAAATACCCCTTAAAATATCTTTAAAAAAATAAAATCCCATGAGGCAAAATAGAGGGGGATGCGGTGCACACCCCAAGGCGTGGCCCCCATCGTTCTGGGCGAGCCCATCGTGAGGCTAATCCATATACAGCAAAGCCCCATACGGCGCAAGGCCATCGCGAGGCTGAGGAAATAGCCCCTTGCGCTTATGCGATGCGAGGACATAACACGGCCTTCCCCATGTGACACACGGTCCCATTTCACATCCCAAATGCCCCCGAAGTTCCCAAACTCATCCCATGTCATTTCCTACTTAGCCTAAGGGCCGGGTAGGTTCATTTCTAAGCAATAAAAAAAGACATAATAACATATGGGGTGTTATTTCCATACTACTTTGTCATGATCCAAAATCAAATTAATTTTGGAGACTGATTAATGTTATTTCCAGCTTAAAATCATAATTGATTATAATAATATCACTTACAAGTAAAAAATTGAAGCTTATCCTATATTTCGTAAAGAAATATGAATGTCGTGACATAAAAGTAGTTTAAAAATAAAATGCATTCTGTGTATTGGATTACAAAAATATAGTGATAATCTAACAATATTAAATTCATAAGTTTGCAGTGTTATATATAGATTAACATCACTGAGTTTTGTTGTCATTTAAGATAGGCTCTTGATATCTCATTACACTAATGTTTTTCACCTTGTAATTTCCACATCTAAATTATAATGGAAAATGGAAAAATATGCCCTCCAACTATTCGAAGTGAAGCAAATAACCCTCTGTTTGCTTTTGATCTCAAAAATGCCCCTCCCATCCAACTATTATCTCAGTTCTTCCCTTCACTTTAGCAAAATGCCGCCAACCAGACCATGTGGGGAAAAATCACATGGCCCATCCACATAAGCATCCAGCATGGAAAATCAACCCATTTTATGATAATGGTCAGAGTTGAAGGTTCAAATTCAATATTTTCATATTTAAGTAAGGCTATTGCTAATTTTACATGACCATTGATCAATCAAGTGGAGTTTCCTTAAGAGTAATTTTAAAATATATTTTCGACTGAAAGTACATTACAAAAATATCAATTACATTTCTAGATAAACAATAATTATATTACCTCAAAAGTATTTTTTGAATTAGTTGGATTCATTCTTTGTAACACTTTACTACAAACATAATCAGAGTCATATTCAAAAGAGATCAGCTTGTAGTAATTCACTGTAACGCCTCGAATATGGTACCCGGAATGCTATACGGTGCTCATGATCCAGAAGGACCACAAGCTAACCCATGACTGATATCTGTACTTGAACACTACATAATATACTGTTTAAATGCGGAAATAAAGGTTGCAAATCCATAAGGTTCAAAACTGTAACATAACTGATAAAACATAACATCTGGAGGAGGTATGAAATACCCAAGACAACTGAAATAACTATCTGAACATGCTAGTCTGAAAAGCCTCTAACTGACTAAACTGTCTGAATAAGGAGTTGATGGGGCCTGTCCCCAACTAACTCCAACTACTGAAATAAATTATTTAATGAGATAATAAAGTAATGGTCATGTCCTCGAAGGATGAGGACTCACTGCTAACTCTGACTGCGGAGACTGGAATGCTACTGATGCTTTGGAGATCGTTCTTCTGAACCTATGACGTAAAGTAAAACACCATAGCGCAAATACATCAGTGCGATTGAATGTACTGGTATGCATGTGAGGTAGGTTGAATGCAAATGGTTCACATGCGTGAACTATACTAACTGACTGGATAAAATGAATGTGAGAATACATGCATGAATACATAATAACTATAACTGAGTTCGTGATAACATGATTACAGAATATGAGTACTGATAACATGAGATACTGATAACTGTAAAACTGAAATAACTAATACTGAGCGATTGTATCTAACAATCTAGTTTCTGATGGAACTAGCTGAGTTTCGTACTATTCTGAGTTGATTGTATCTGACAGTCCTAAATCCTGTAGAACTATCTGAGTTATATTACTGAGACTAAATGACTGTATCTGACAGTCCTGATTCTGTACTGAAACTGTGGGAAGTAGTCTTCTAACCGACATGCCCTAAATAAAGCAATATAGCTGAGGTGGGGTCAAATCTATAACCCCAATTAGAAGGGTGTCAATACTGCGCCACTAGTAAGGACAAGCTGTGGGAAACCCTCATCTGACAGTGTACCCAAAAGATAATGGTGGGGCCCTCATCTGACAGTGCTTATCCACCTTATCAACCCTCATCTGACAGTGTTAATGTCTCAACATATGTTGTCTACATAATTCTGGAACGCAAGGATGACTTCTAAGAATCACACCCTCATCTGACATTGTGTGTTCCCATCCTTGGGTTTACTCGATGATAATTCCTACTCCCATCTGAATAGACACTGAACATGATTAACTGAATTAGACTAAACTGAATTAACTGAGTTTTGTTGACTAATGGAATACTACTGAGATTACAGAATTTCTGAGATTTATGAGATTATTGAGTTTACTGAGTTTTTCTGAGTCACATGACTGACTGAATTTTTATGAACATGGCTCGACTAAGAGTATCTTGAAAACACAACACTAGCTCTAGGCACACAGCTAAATTGTTGGATACAAGTACCCCCAGGACTCTATAGCATGAAACTGACAAAACATGACTTTCTTGAATACATGACCAACATCACAATCCATAATACAATAAGTTGGAGATTTCATGAAGTAAAAGTTCTAAAGAACCGTAAGGGTTACACATGTATCCATAATTCATTGACTAGGACATTTCATCAAACATTTGACATGTTTAAACTTGTACATGATTGGGGATTTCTTATTATCATACTAGTATGACACTTTTCTTTCACATAGTATGACACTTTTCTTTCACTTTTCTTCTATTCCAATTTAAGTGGTATAATGCTTCGATGACCATAATAATTAATTAGAGGTGATATAGTAAAATCACGATTGAAGTTGTGAAACAGACATGTCTTAAATGACTCACAATAATCAATTAGAAGTGATATAATGCAATTACTATAAAAAATACTTGTGAATTTTTTTTAAGTGGGCCACATATAAAATGTCAAGTAAATTCAAAACATCAAGAGTTAACTTATCATTTTATGTTTATTTTATTTTTTTCATTATATTTTTTTAATATTTAGAAGACTTTTAATAATAAATTAGAGTCATATTTAGTAAAATTATGATTGAAGCAGCTGAAACAGATTTATCATAAATGTCCATTTTACTTTTTTTATTAAATATTATTAATTTTTAATATGTAAATAACTTATAATAATTAATTAGGGGTGATATAGTAAAATAATGGAGCAAACAGCTAAAACTGACATGTCGACGGAGAGCAGTCTGTTTCAGCACAACTCTCTCTTATATAATAAGAGAATAGACCATGATTTAGGAGAGTGAAACCACTAGTTTTTCAATTTTGTTAGCAAAGTTGTTAGCACTGCAACAATATTTTGAACTTACCATTGCAAAAGTGGAAAACACAGTGGAAAAATCGTAAATATGAATCAAGAGAGTATAAGTGTAAATAAACAATAATGTGAAATCTAATACACTTCCTTAATAGCATCACTTTCTCTAAGATCCAGGCTTGTTGATCTTTGGTGAAACATCAGGGGATGAAAAGGCGGTAAATCAATAATCAGAGTCTAGTGTTACAGATAAGCCAAAAAGCTCACCCTGATGTTGGGTTTGAAATCCAGAGGGTGTCATGCGGACGCATAAAGTTTGTAAACTAAGACAGTGATGATTTAGATGGAAAAAATATACTAAAAGAACATATTATTGATATTATTGGTCTATTGACCTACACATAAAAATTAATATTAAAGAAAACATAAAAACTGTTGGGAGAAAATTTCTCTCCAAACAAGACTCTTTAACGACTATATTATGGACACTGCAGTGTTATGATATGAGAATAGGGTTTTCTATTTATAGAGGTCCAAAATCTTATCTCTTAAAAAGAGGTTATACAAATATTAAAAAAATTATATTTTCTTTTCAGAAAAATTAAAGTAATTATGATATTACTTTTATTTTTCTTTTAAAAAAATAACTTAAATTTGGTAAGAAAATCAGGGAAAAAACCATAACAAATCTCCCTATTTTGGCTTGATTTTCTTGACATAATTTGATCTACTTTTTTCGTGTGCATGGTCTTTGTTCTTTACATAATCTTTATCACTGTTATTTGCCATGGTTAAAAATAAGATTTAAAATATTATAGTTAAAAGTGGGTTAAAAATAAATATTTTATTTATATTTTTAAAGATGCAGCAACAAAAATGTTGAAAATACGCTCTAAACTCCTTCTCCACATATAGACAAATTAAATATTTTCATTATCATCAAATTGATTGCAACTTTAATCTTAGCATGTCTTCAATCTAAACCATCGGACCTTCGTGGAATTATTGGATCATTGAAACATAGGCTCTGATACCACTTGTTGAGTTCGAAATTCAGAGGGCGACATGCAGAAGCATACAGTTTGTAAATTAAGACGGTGATGATTCAGATAAAAAAATATACTAAAAGAACATATTATTGATATTATTGGCCAATTGTCCTACACATGATAAATTAATATTAAATAAAACATAAAAATTGTTGGGAGAAAATCTCCCCCTAAATAAAATTCATTAACGACTACATTGTGGATATTGTTGTGTTATGATATGAGAAGAGAGGTCTTCTATTTATAGAGGTCCAGAATTTTTTCACTTAGAAAGAGATTAGCCAAATATAAAAAAGAATTATATTTTCTTTTCAGAAAAATTAAAAATAGTTATGATATTAATTTTATTTTTATTTTTTAAAATAAAACTTAAATATGATAAAAAAAATCAGGGCAAAACCTCTAACACCTGAAACTCCAAGTCAGCAGCTTCTAGAAACAGTCGCAATCTCCACTAGTACTAGTCTCCAAATTTGCATAAAGGTACATAAGTGTAGAATAAGTATAGAAAAAAGTGTACCCAACATGTATCATTAATCAAACCAATAAGGTGGCGGCCTTAGCAATAGGTGCAGGCTCCTGATGTCTTGTCGTGGATACACGTGTCTGGTTAGATTGTTGTAATTCACTAACAAAAACATAATCTTTTTCTGAAGTCTGTTACAGTAGGTGAGTAAATACCAACAACAAATTCACAAAAAGAAATTACTAAAATATAAAAAATTTGGTAGCAAAGCTTGTCAAGCAATGCAACATTATTTGGAACTTAGCATAGTGAAAATGGAAGGAACATAAATGAAGGGGAAGGTTACAACATGAGCAACCTATAAATATACTGGATAGTTGGTTTTTGATCTCTACCATTCCTTACCTTAGAGAAAAAATTTGTCATTCATACTTCAAATATGAATAATGCAAATTTTTCTCCTTCTGTTTTAGTACCTTCTCATGTATTACTTCATTGCCCTATATGCCATGAAATATTTGGTACTCATTTAGAATCCATAGATCATGTACGAGGTACTCACCCATTATTATCTGAGCAAACAACCATTTTGCATTCTCCTGTATTTGCATCCTATATTGTTTTGCCAGGAAATCTGCCATCATCTCAACTTGTTATCCCATAACCTGTGAGTTTGGAAAGAAATGATAGAGTTATTGTCCAACCAGCAATGTTTTTGAATCATTATGAGCTGACAAGATAGGGAAGAGCACCACCAAACGATAGGCAACAAATGAAAAGAAGCATCAACTTTGGAGGTTCAAATTCAACATTTGCAGACTGTTGATTTTAAAAACCCATTGATCAATCAATTGGATGTTCCTATTCCATCAAAGACACATGAAGTAGTGACACGACTTGAGTCGAGACCTGACCGCGATGGGCATCCCAAACCACAAAGGCTCGAGAGACCCCTTAGCATTCTATCATAAGCATAATCCATACATAATCAAAGTGCGGAAGATATAATGAAATTCAAGGGAGACTTTTAGTACAAACTGTGTCAACAAAATATGACCATACATCACTCAAATACTGTCTATGAAGCCTTTATTGAAAACTAACTGTCTAGGCTGGGATAAAGCCCGCGGTTGGACCATAAACTGAATTAGACAACATATGAATAATCTGCCTTCTGGAAGATGGATGGCTCACCAACTCTATCATTATCCCATGTGATCAACTGATGTGATGGACCCCGAGACTAAACTTTGAAACCAGTAGATACGGTGTTACTACTCCAAAGTATAGGTATGTAGAATAATTAAAAAATAACATATATTCTTATACAACATAAGTGAGAGCATTTTATAAAGCAGTTTAGTATACCATAAATGAAAACACATAAGCATAATTTGATGAGCTTCAAAACATTTTCTTGTAATCACAACTCAACTATTTTCTTAACTTTTGAGCAAGATGGGTCACCCTACACACGTACTAATCCATGGGCTATGTGGATTCCTCCCTTAGCCTAGCGGCCAAGCCCCCAATTTGAGTTTGCCGCAAGAATTGGGGAAGATCATACATACTACGCCATAAGGTTGTCGCCAGCGTACAATCTCTATTTTGGGACGTAATAAACTCATATCGGGAAAACACGATTTTGGTCTATGAGTTATCTAAACTCAAGCCTTATTTAGGCGACCATCTCACTCTCCTTAAGCCAATTTTTAGTCCTTTAAAATCATGCCTCATTCTTAAAACATTTCTTCCTTTCATAATTAAGGGAATTTTGTAATAGGTATCGTCATACCTAGACTTGCAAGCCATATCGTATAAAAACCATGGCCCTTCTCATTCAAAATGATGCAAATAACCACCAAAAAGATTTAAAAATCACTAGAGATTTCTCATTTTAACAGCACATGAAAACATATGTAAACACACTCTCTTTTCAAGACTTATACATGCGGTGGCCAATTCAATCATTTAATTCATGCATTATCTCCATTAGGACATAAGAGCCTTTAGAACATGAATAGCCTCCTTAAAACATATGAAACAACAAAGTATTATTGACCAAGTGGCATTTAAGACTCAAGAAGCATCATCATTCATAAAGTAGCCCCAACATTTAGTTATACATAAATCTCACAACCAAAAAAGGGCTTAAAAGTCATGCTCTCAAATCCAATTCACAATTCATAACATGCAAAGACCATAAATTTCATCATGGGAAAGGGAATTTCACAAGTCTTATTCATAAATCACTTCCCGAACTCAAATCATGCATGTACAAGACTATAAATCAAGTTTATAGAAAAACCCCATGATACTTATGTACTTTCATCAAATTGCATTCATGATGCATGCTCTTAAAACAATTTCTCAAAACTCATTACATATACATATATGTATAACTTTAAAGCATGTTAAAATCGTAAAACCTATGCCCATGAGATTTAGGATATCCCCACGTACCTTTTGACGGAGAAAATTGAAGAGGACATAAAGATATTTGCTCTTAGAGGTCAAAATCTTCAAACCCTAGGTGGTTTCTTCTCTCTTATTGAAGGAAAGATGATTAGGGATTTTGTGAGGTGAAAATAATGTGTTAAAGGCTTAATATTTATTCAAAGAGGGTTAGGAATGGTTATGGGATGATAAAAGACCTTTATTCCCTTAAAGTAAATCAAACAGAACACTTTTTGATGCCCCAAAATGGATTTATGTAGCATGGACAACGCAAACCTTAGGTTTTGCTTTGTATGACCATAGCGTATCTTAGGCAGTGTGCATTGGCGATTGGTGTGCGATGCATGACCATCGGACACCCTGGATAGTGCCTCATTCAAACACTCATAACATTTGACTCCAGACTCGAATTGAAGAACGGTCACAGGTGTTGGAAAGAAGGCTCGAAAGGGTTTAGTTTTTATATTGGAGGCCAAATAATTCTTCATATCCAACTAGAAATGGTCGCTGGAAGTTGACCCATACAAAATTGTAAACTAAAAGTCAATCGATGGGAAAGTGCTCAACTTAACTCTTAAGCTAGGAGATTTTTATGGTGTATATTCATATCCAAGGATGTTTACACACTAAGGAAGTGTCATTAACACTTATATATAAGTAGCAACCATTGGTTTTGGTTCTATAAATGTAGGAAAGACGGTTCAACTTTAGCCCAAAAGTGCAGGGTGTTATATTATCTCCCCTTGGAATCATTTATCCCCGAATGATGGGTAGGAACTTGTTGAATATATAAAAGTATGGAATAAAGAATGTAACCTCGCATTGAACATTATTCCTCAACAAAATATGCAAGGCATCAAAAGAGTTTCATGCCCTTAGTGAATCGTGTAAGCATGAAGCGCGAAATAATAAGAATTGACATAGAGATGACCTTGCACATGAGTTCTATGGATCATAGTCATCACAACATAAGGCATGTGTTTATTTGGTGATCATAGGCCTGATTTAAATTGGTACTAATCATGAAATGAGATTTTGTGGGAGATAGGAATAGAAGCATTCTCTACCTTGCAAGATACAATGAATAAACCTTAAACTTAGGGACACTAATCGTCTATGCCCCAAACAATAAATAGCATAATTCATCATTTCTATCCTACAATTCTCCCATCACACATCTAATCCTAAGAGTTTGAGTCCCAGTGCATAGTACTTCTATTTGAAGCCTAATTCGAAGAAAAGAGTTGCTAGCTTAAGCTATGGGACTCCACACCCTACATCCATTAAGAATATTACTTAACCTTATCATCATAATCGGACACCCTCAAGTTTTAAATCAAGGAGTACCAACCACAAAACATATTGGTTTACGTTTTCATCAATCACGACATTCAATATATCATTACTATACCCACTTAATGGATCTCCCCACTAAGACCAGCAAATTCAGTCACTCTTACCAAGATTTTCGCCACATATCTCCTTCCTAACTATTTCACACAACAAAAGTTCATCTCCTTCTTTCCCCCTTCGCCTGTAACCTTAGCTCGTGAAATCACATCAAAATTTTCACATTCAAGAACATATACTCCCCTACCTAAGACATTACTATGCTTCCACAACCACTAACATACTAATATAAGGAGTTTCATTAAGGAACCATAGCACAAGCACCAAGAATGGGAGTATCACTATTTAATTAGAACTTATACTTATTGCACTACTCAAGGTGGATGACCTTTTTTAAGACAACCTCGCTCTAATACCACTTGATAGAGTACGTGCCCTACTGATTATCTTATTTTTACCTAAATATTGCCAATCAATAGAACAAGTTGACTAACATGTTCCGAACTAGCTAAAACAATAAGAAAATAACACAGTGGATTTTTACGTAGAAAACATCGGGCTCAAAAAGGTGTAAAAAAACACAACCTGTACCTCTACAGGATTTAACCCCAACTTTACTACATAACAATGAGCCTCAACAACAACTTATTACAAAACTCTTGTAACCTAAGAATTATGAACTCTAATTCCTATAACCTAACAACTAGGAATTATAAAATCTAATTCCTAACTACACACACACCACCCAAGGTATGTGTTCCCAAAGTCTCTGAGTTATCCCCCACTCGAAGACCGTCCGCTAGTTCAATTTATAAAACACTGAAACTAATATTACATCAATAATTTAACACAATGAACAACTCCTAAAAATCAACACTACAACTCTTATCCAGATTCTATATTAGGACTAGGTTCTTCAATGTGTTTCTTTGGTGATTGGGTAGCATTTCTTAAAGTCAATCTATCAATTACCCTTTTCTGCTTTTTTAAGTGCATAAATGATTATGTGAATCACTTTCTTTATTTAACAGCAACTCTTCAAAGTCCTTTATGTCATTAATCTTCTATCTTCAGTTGGACTCTTCAACTCATTACAGTTTGTTGTTAAGTCAATGTCCTTCTTTAAGTCCCACTCCTTATCTGAGTGAAACTCTTTCTTTCACTTGTCTTCACATCTATTGCTCAAACACCACTTCTTTAAGTTTCAGAATCTTTCTCCTTCTACATGTAGGACTCTTCAGGATATGCTCAAAAGTAAAACTCTTTCTTCACATAGGACTCCTTTTTCAACACAACTTTCTTTCCCTTATAATCAAGTGTTTGAATCAAATTCAACTTGTTCTATTCTCCACGTGATGAGTAAGTTGAATTTTCCAGTTGCACCAATTTAACTAATTTTAATTCTTAATTATTTATATCGTGGACTTGAACTCTTGAACTTGTCAGATCAGTGGAACACATATATCAATTGATTTTATTCATATTGTCATTCATCAATACCTCAAGGTTCCAACATCAACGTTATGTTATCAGATGAGATGAAATTGGAAAGACTTTTGATAATCAACAGATAAGTGTCAAAGTTTTTCCTTTTGTATTAATTCTTGTGGGTTATGTGATATAGGATTTTGAAGGGTTGGGGTGGGTTGCTCCTCAACTTAGGGACTTGTTATAGATACACTCATACTACAAGAACTAGGACATATATAAAGTAATATGTGTAGAAATAATGTAAATAAAAGATAGAATTTTTTTTACGTGAAAACTCCTTGCTCAAGGGAGAAAAACCACGACCTGCCTCCAAGATTTCTAAGATCTCAAGCAACTTCTTGAATACAGACTCCAAGGATTAACCTCCTAATCCTTTGTCTCCTAGAAATAACTCTATTACAAGGAAACACAAGCAGTAGTGTTACTGCTTCAACCTCTAGCTAACTCTAATCGGATACCATAAGCTAACTCTAGCTTGGACAATCACCTAATTCTAGATGATTACAAAGAGAAAGGTTTTCACTTCAAAACCTACTACAATCATAAGTAAATATAGGAAAACATTTAAGACCAAAATGCAAAGACTCAAGTACAACAAGGATATAAAAATACAACTCGATGAACAATCAATTCCCTATTTCACAATGCATTCTTTGATTCCCATCTTCAAAAGATATTTACTTGTGAGAATATGGAAGTGTTGGTTTTCTTGTTAAGTAAGATGAGCAATATATATTATGACACAAGAAAACCTAGGAGAGATCCCATTGGTTGAGACAAAAAGTTACCAATCATCAAAACTAAGGACTTAACAATTTTTCCTTTTTGATGTTGACAAACTCATGCAAGCATTCTGCATCTTCAAAATATCGACACACAGCACAGTCTACACCTCAACAATACACCACAAGCCACAAGGCCATGTCAAACTAGTTTGCCCAACTAATTCCCATTATAACTGATACCTATAAGAATATAGGCATCCTACACCTTATTCCCCCTATCTATGAGCATCAAGTTTCCCATGATTGAGAGAACTCCTATCTTAATCAACACAACATGAACCAGATATAACCCAACCTTCCCAACCTTTCTAAGACAATACAAGCTACCTCACACTTTCCCCCTTTTAGAATCATTAAAGAGGTCAAGCAGTAAACCAAGCATAAATAAGCATTTATGTTAATTCATGGCCATTGAAGCAACACTTACATGAGCTAGAAAAGATCAGATAGAAGTACAAGAGGTGATAGCACAAGTAAAGTTTCATCCATAGAACAGTACCAAAAACCATTCAAAAAAAACAACCATTAAAAGTCAAAACAACAATATCATGTACACATCAAAGACAAAAGGGATGAGAAAAACAAATTTAACTAGGCTAAAAGAGAAGGACTAAAGGGACCAGTGGTGGAAAAGATTTAGGAAGAAGCACCAGGAGCTTGATTCCTCTATCCAAGGAGTAATTTCAATATTTCATCTTCTTCAGCATGAGACTTGAGCATTTGTTGTGTCAATTCTTTGTTCATTATAGTCAAGGCTTCCATTCTGGCTTCCGGATTTTTCACCCTCTCAGGCAACATTTTCATTTCTCAACTTTATAATTAAATGGGTGCCCTCTTCTCCTCCTTTTACTGAAGTAGACACCTATTTTGCTAAGCCAGGCTTTACCTTTCGACATTTAACATCAAATTATACAAATACTCTGTTCATCCAAAGACCATGAGCCAACCCATATTCACAATCTTTTGTGGTTATGACTGTATTAATGTGTTCCATGAAAATTATAGAAAGGTTCACTCTCTAATATATAGATAGAACTTCTATGAGGTACAGGTCAGGACCAGTCACAGTAATTCCTTATTATGATCTAGGAAGTATTACCCAAATCAGAAGCCCAAACAACAATCGAAATCCTCTCTTGAGATTCCCTTTGTCAAAATTTTGAGTGTTTGAGTCATCAAGTGCACCAAAAATTTTAAGAAAATCAGTAGACCCTTCCTCTGATTATATGTACCTTATTCCTTCAATAGGATCACCAAGGATTTCAAAAAGTGTATATTCATCTAATCCCATAACCACACCATTGACCTGTGAGGTTAGATACAAGCCATCTTCAGAAATTTTCAAGTTATGATAAAACATCCTTACTTCTTCCTCATACAAATAAGGAACGGCTAATTCTAATAATTTCTCCCAATTCTAAAACTTTACCAAGTCAATTAACTCTCTTATTTTTGGTATATCAGCCATAACAGAATCAAAACTCATCTACTTACAAATGAAGCAACCACTCGCTTTGAGGGCCTGGTTAATTTGGAGCTGGGACCTGGTCCCTTATCAATAACCTTTTCTAATTTGTTTCTCTTTCCAGTGATAGTAGACACTGGTTTCATAACTAACATCCCCTTTCTTTTCTTTAGAGATGCATTCCCTTTTCTTTTCACATTCTCATTTGCAAAAGAAGTGTATTTCTCACTATCAAAATCAAGTGACTCATCTTAATAGTCACTCAATCCTTCAAACATGCACTCAATTTAGCTATCCTCACTATCATTGAATAGGCTCTCAGTATTGTCTTCTGACTATTCAATGTGTACTGACCTTTTAGCACCCAATTTGACTATGGCAATTTTGCTTTTCTCTTACATTCCTCTTTTTTTCAATGTTTTCCTTGCTAGCTCTATTGTTTCCTGATATATAAATAATGGTATATAGTACCTCATCATCCTCATTAGTTCTTTGAAAAAGGTCATTCTAACTCCTAGTGGAGAAGGTTGGCGAGAGAGGTTCCTATCTGAAAGGTTTACTACATGAGGATATCAGACTTTGAGCTTCTATCTCCTTACTACTGGCTGAACAAATGCCTGTTTTGGAGTTGGATGGTATCAGAAGATGAGAGGAGAAAAATCTTTGAATGGTTAGGGAACTAATGAGATAGAGAATTTGTTTATTTTTTGAAAAAGGATGGAAAAAAATAATCTAAATTTTTCTTTATATAAGGCATGAGAGAATGGTTGAAATCAAAAGATTTGAAGACTTTGATTTGATGTGTACTGTTAGATGGACGCGTCTATTGGACTTAAAGTACAAGGGTCAGCCCTTTTTTTGAAAAAGGTAGGGAAGTGGTGTGGCACAGTCATTAAATATTTGAAATGGTCTTTATTTAGGAATAACAAGTGATACTAACCTTACTAGGGACCTGGCCCCCGAGAAATGTCTAAACTTAACTATTGTGTGAGTTCTCACCCCGCTTTTCATATCTCATCCTTTTTGCCATGGGTGTAAATCAGCAAAGATATGAGACTGAATTAGACATGTAGGACATTATCCAACAAGTATACATGCTTACTAGTTGATAGCCATGCCAAGAGAATTATGAGAGTAATCAGTCATCAATTAGATCTCATTACCTCTGTTCTTTCTTATTCTAGTCAACCAATTTTCTACTAACTTTCTTCAAGGATATAGTGGATATAGGTCCTTTAAGACTAAAGGAATATCAATTTGTAACCCTACATACATCATCACTAGTATTAGTAATTTTAACTCTTTGATATTATTACCTGGGAGAGATTGCCTCCATTAAAGGTCTTCAACAATAGGTGACCTTCAAGTTTTCAATTTTATAATCTAAGTAGCCATTATCATCTTTTTTGGTTGACTTATCTTACCTATCTCTATATCATGGATTGGTTATTAGACTTGGGAATCCATTTCAGTGTTGGTTCCCAAAAAGGAGATAAAGGAAATATCAGCTTTTTTTTTGTCCAGCTAGGCAAGTTTTCCATTTTTATTCTTGAGGCAGTAAAATCCCTTATTCCTCTCTGAGTTAGAGCCCTAGATGGATACATTTTTCTTATGTGACCATCATGTCCACAATGGAAATATAGAGGAGTATCTTTTCCCTTTGAAAGCATGATAAGAGAAAGAATATCCTAAGCCTTGGCTTGACAGTGATATTCTGAGCTTTTCCTGTTGCTAGAACTTTGGCTGGTAAAATGAGTTGGACCCTGTGATGGAGTAGTCCACTTGAGATCTTTCTCAAGCTCTGTCTTCACCCGAACTAGTTACTTTTCAAGCATTAGGTTTCTTTGAAGTCAAGTAGTCATGTTGGCCTTAGTTTGAATCAATTCTTCTTCTAGCTGAAATTGTATCCTGCTTTCTGTACCTTTTCCCTTGTAAATTTTTTTGGTGATTTTGTATAGTCTTGTATTCAGAAGATTATTCTCATAGGAGATATTCTATAAAGTAGCTTGATTCTCAACAACTTGTACACTTAACTCCACCATTTTTTCTTAATATTTAACTAGATCTTCCTTTAGCTTTGCCTTCTCATTCGTGAGTTCAACTACTTGTACACTCAGTTCCACCACTTCTTCCTCACATTTTTCTAAGGATTACTTTAGACTTTCTTTGTCCTTAGCAAGATCATCAAGTGAATCAAGCAACACAGATGCAATAGATCTCAGTTTACTGAGGAAGTAATCAGTTGTCCTCACCATTCTCAGTATCTTCCATCAAAGAAAAAAGTGAGTCAAACACTGATACTTCATCTTTTATTACCACCATGGAATTATCTTCTCTTTGTTCTAAATCCTCAGAGTCACTTGAAGAATCACCCCAACAAGTGGCCAACACTTGATTGGCAATTTTGTCAGCTTCAGTCGTCTTACCATACTATATAGGAACCTAGTCCTTGACTTTTTATTTCCCTTTAGTTTGCTTAGCATAATCCTT
Source organism: Capsicum pubescens (assembly GCA_030864215.1). Taxonomy (NCBI): domain Eukaryota; kingdom Viridiplantae; phylum Streptophyta; class Magnoliopsida; order Solanales; family Solanaceae; genus Capsicum; species Capsicum pubescens. The sequence goes on from CM061546.1 coordinate 35,170,776, forward strand.
ATGCTCTATCTTATGCATAGGAAGGTCCTTAATATATTCATTGAACTTGCCACATTTTTGACATGTGTCACTTGCCTTACCTTCATTGAAAAGTTTGTTGGACTCTCCCCTCTTAGAGATAGCTCCTAATTTCCTCAAGGCTTTGAGAACTCTTTTTGCAATATAAGTTGTCTCCTCATCTTCAGCATATGAGGTATCCTTTGCAGCCTTAAGAACTAAATTTTTTCCAACCTTGTTCTCAACTTTTAACTTTCCAAAATTCTTCAGGAATTCATAGGTTTTGAGGTTTCCTATAAGTTCATCCATGGCCATCCTAATTAGATCCCTGGATTAAGAAAGATAGAATCTATTTTTCTTTCCCATCTTTTAGGAAGATTTCTTAAGATCTTCCTGACCTACTTGTGTGATGGAATAACCTCACCCAGGTAGTGCATCTCATTTGTCACAATAGTGAATCTAGTGTACATCTCTTGAATGAATTCTCTTTCCTGCATAGTAAAGGTCTCATATTGACTTGTCAACAGGTCCTCCTTGGATTGCTTAACTTAAGTAGTTCCTTCATGGGCTATATGAAGTGTAACTTCTTGAGTATGTACCCCGGACGCTACACGGTGCTTACAATCCCGAGGGACCACAAGCTAATCCATGAATGGTACCTGCTATGAGCACTAAATAATAATAATGAAATAATGAAAAAATAGGCTGAACTTCCATAAGGTTCATAATCTGAATACTATAATAATAACATTTGATAAAAAAATCTAAAATCTTAATACTGTCTAAACTAGTCTAGTCTGAAAAGCCTCTAACTGAACTGTCTGAATGTGGAGTTGATAGGACAAGCCCCTAACTAACTACATCTAATAAAATGTTGAATCTACTGAAATACTAAAATAAAAGAATATCCTTGATATATGAGGACTCACTACTGAATCTACTATTGTTGACAGAATCTGTCCAAGAGCAGTCAGGAACCTGAGTGTCCGAATCTATGATATAAGACATCCTAGCGCAAAGAGAAAGTATGCTTCAGTATGTGGAATGTACTGGTATGCTAGATAAGGTAAGGCTGAATGCAAGGGTTCATATGTATGAATAGTAACTACCTAAATGATATAGAGTAACTGAATATGATAGTAAATGGATAACTGATATTGCTGTAAATACTGATTATGCAATACTGTGCATACACGTGTATATTGTATTTGAGACTTTACTGAAGCTAAGTACTAATTTTTGATAACTGAGTAACTGATATCTGAAGTTACTGATAACTGAGTTACTATAAGACCCCGCAAAATCCTAAGCTCAATTCAGTCCATTAAAATCTTATTAAGGGGTCCCAGGCTTAGAAAATTTTAGCTAAGTATTCATACTTAGAGTTATTTTAGCCTTCGTAAGTTGGAAATCTTATTTTTCTACCTTTACGACCATTGAATGGTGATCTTTAAGTTGATTAATGATCAAGAGTGTCAATAGATGTTCTCGAACAAGTTTCAAATTTTTCAATCATCATTTGAGGCACGTTTGGGAGCCCAATCCAGTGTATCGATGCGATCTCGACACGCTGTATTGCCTATCGCGTCGATGAATATTTCCCCCAGCTCTCAGTGCATAATGAACCACTCAAACTCAATGTGACACGTCATCCATCGTGTCGATCCCATTAAAATACCGCATCATTCTACGTGTTGCTAGGTCAGTTTTCAGTCATTAAAAAACCGCATCCTCAGGGGTATTTGAGTCATTTTCCCACATCTATTAGCCCCTAAAACACGTGATTTACCCACTTCAAAGGCAAAATTCATTCACTATTCTCAAATTACTCAAGAACAAAAACCCTAGGTGATCTTAATTCAAATTCAAGGCTCAAGAACTCACCATCAACCTTCAAGAATTTAAGAATTAAGGTAAGTGAAGTGTTCATCTAAGGGTTCCTTCCACCCTTGGAGTTCAAGAAACTCTTTTAAACTTTAAGTAAATTGATTTCATGATTTCTATGATTAGAATTAAATATATTCATGATTTTAATGTTAATTGGATTTCTAATCCATGATTTATTACAAGTTTCATGTGTATTTGATTGTCATGTGTGTAGTATTCATGTGAATTCATGTTAAAATCCTTTAATGTGTGAATTGGGAATTGAAATTGTGATGCCTACATGTTTTTTAGTATTATGTGCAAAGATTATGTTCCCCAAGTGCTTGATAAAATGCTTATGTGAATTAAATGGGAAGAAATCATGATATACTAGCATATGTACAAACTTATAGCTTACAAGTATTTGATAGAATGTCCCTATGAATGAGATATGAAGCAATTACACATTATTATGCTTCGCAAGTTTATACTATGCTTTACTTTCCATGCTATCGAGTCCTAGGGGTATTCAATACCTAAAAACTTAGTTGTTTACCTAGAGCTACAGTAGTTACAGAATAGTCTCAGTAGTGTCACAAACAGTAGTACTCAGTAGTCAGTCACAGTTTCAGTTCAGTATTCAGTTTAGACCTCAGTAAATTCAGTCAGTTAATAGAACTTTGTAGTATTCTGTTGGTTACCAGAATTCAATAGTACTCCATCAGTTAATGGAACTCATTTTAGTTCAGTTAGATTGTACAATCAGTAATAGTTCAGTCAAGCCTAATATGAACTAGGAATCAGTTCACTGTCTATTCAGTTGGGAGTAGGATTCAGCACCGAGTGAACCTAGGGATAGGGGAATTCCTTCCAACATAGGGTTTGACCCTTATTAGCAATCCCTGCGTTATATAACTATGTAGCCACTGTAGGTTGAGATATCTTCCTGCCCGACTAGGGTTGATACATCTTATATAAGTTTTCCTACTAGCGAGGGTTGATGAAAGAGCTTCTTATCAAAGAGGATTAAATCATAACTTGTATTTAATCATAACACGGTACTGACACCCTTCCAACTGGGTTATAGATTGGACCCCAATCTATTCAGAAAGGGGCATGTCGGTTAGATGATTACCTCCCACAATTTTAGTTTCCATCTCAATATAGAACTCCGTTTAGTTCTATAGATTTTGGACTGTCAGACACAATCACATAGCTCAGTATAACACTTAGTTCAATTATATAGAATCAGGATTGTCAGAAATAGTCACTCTGTTATCAGTGTTACAGTATCAATAAACTCAGATATCAGTTAATCAATATTCAGAACATAGTAACCAATGTTGATATGATCTCAGTTACAGTTTATGTACTCTCATTTAGTTATGTTCATGTTACTCAATCAGTTATTGTTCATGCATATGAATCCATGCATATCAGCCTACCTCACTTAGAATACCAGTACATTCAAAGTGCTGACGCATACTTTTCTTTTTCTCTATGATATCTTATATCATAGGTTCATACGCACATGTTCTTGACCATACTTAGTATCCCTAATCTTTCAGCAGCTGATTTAGAGTTAGTGGAAATTCCTCATAGTTTCGAGGACATGATTATCATATTAGTATTTTAGATTATCAGTAGTTTAGTAGTCGGAGTTAGTTGGGGACTTGTCCCATCAAATCCATAATTTAGATAGTAGAGGCTTCCAAACTAGAGTGTTTCAGATAGATGTTTTAGTACTCAGTTTCCAGTATTCAGAATTAGTTTTGATTTTCACTTACGAACCTTATGATATTTTTAGTCTAACTTCCACACTTTTTTAGTTATGTTATGATGGAAGTATTATTATTATTCATTGCTCACAGCAGGTACCAGTCATGGGTTAGCTGGTGGTCCTTTAGGGTCACTAGAATCGTGTAGCATCCAGGGTACAGACTCAGGGCGATACAGTTACTGATAACTAGGTGACTGTGTCTGACAATCCTGCTTCTGTAGAGCAGAACTGAGCTCTATATTAAGACTGAAACTGAAATTATGGGAGGTAATCATCTAACCGACATGCCCCAAATAAGATAATTTGGGTCCAACCTGTAACCCTTGTTTGAAGGGTGTCAATATTATGCCACGGGTAAAGATAAGATGAAGAGTCACCCACATCTAGTAGGTACTCTAATGAGAATGGTTGTACCCTCAACTAACAGTTTAAAATACCTCATCAACCCTCAACTAGAAAGTTGATGTCTCAACCTACGTTGGCTACATAGTTCTAGAATGCAAGGGCAGCTTCTAAGGATCACACCCTCTACTGGAAAATAAGACCCTATCCTAGGGTTCACTCGGTGCTGAATCCTACTCCCAATTGAATAGACACTGATCTAATTGCTAGAATGCACTGGGTATGACTGAACTGTTACTGATCGTGAGGACTGACCAAACTGGACTGAGTTTATTGAGTTCTATAACTATCTGAGTACTACTATTTCGTGACGTGACTGAGACTATTATGTAACTACTGTAGCTCTAGGTAAATGGATAGATTTTTAGGTATTGAATAACTCCAAGACTCAATAGCATGGAAAGTAAAGTATAGCATGATCTTGAAAAGCATAACAATGTTCACGTATTCATAATTCATTCATAAAGACATTTTATCAAACACTTGTAGGGCATGAGCTTGTACATATGCTAGGATGACATGATTTCACCATTTGATTCACATGGACATTCTATCAAATACTTAGGGAGCACAACTTAATGCATATAATCATGGACAACATATCAACATTGTAACTACAACACCCAACTTGCAAATTCAAGGGTTATGAAATGGAAATAACACAATTCAATATACATGCTATTTCAATTTTGTGAAACTTTACTTAAATCATGGATGGAAACAATATAACATTATGAACATGAATACAATTAATTTGAAGCATGTAATTCATGAAAATTCAATCTTGTAGTTTCTAAAAGGGATTCTTGGGCTTCATGGGTGAAAGGAACCCATGAATGAGCACCTAACATACCTGAGATGATTAATTCTTGAAGGTTCTTGGGGAAATTCTTGAGAGTTAGATTTGATTCTTGAATCTAGGGTTTTTGCCTTTTGAGAGAAGATGATTTAATTTGGGGGGAAATTGGGTGAATAATGGTATAACTAGGTTAATTAGTTGTAAATCACTTGTTAAAGGCTGATTTGGATCATGGAGAAATACCATATTACCCCTGGAAAGTATATAAAATTCGTCACTGAAAAAAACGATTTAGGGCTTCCCCACGACGCGGTGGCATCGCGGTGAGCCTCTGATTCTTAGATGGAAACTATATTAAAAGTAAAATTGCGAAATTAACCTTTGTCTCTATGTACCATGATCTCGGAGGATCACTGGAATTTGACAATTTTGTAAAATAGCCTTGGCGCGATGCGGTGGTATCGTATTGCCTTACTAGAAAATGACTATTGGGAACTGGGATTGTGGAGCGATGCGGTGGGATTGTGATGGCTCACTAGATTTTGACACTTTCCATTTGATCCCCCTCCACGACACGGTGATGTGCCAGTTGGCACACCGTTTTACAAAAATTGCTCTAACTCTTCACCCAGGTATCAGATTTGGGTGAATTTTATATCATTGAAAAGCTGATTGAATTTTCTACGTAATGGTTAACTCTAAAATGAAAAATTCTGAGTATTTTAAATATTTTATATAGGAATACTCATATATTGAGAGTTAAAATAATCTAGGGAAATACGGGGTATTACAATATCTCCCCCTTGGGAACATTCGTCCTCGAATAAGATTGATTAAGCTGAGAAACACTGATAGACTGAGTTTACACACTAAACATGCATATATGATTCATGGAATACATGACTGAAGCTACTGATAAGATGAGTTTTCATACTGAACATACATATCTAATGCATGAGTACATGGCTGAACTGATTCATGAATGAATGATGTCATGAAGATGATATGCAACGGTAATTAATACCAAGTTTGTAACTGTAACTGAACATGGAACTAAGTAAATCTAAGGAATACTATTACCCCAAGCTAAATATGAGCTAATTAAGAAGAGGCGAGGATACTTGGTCCACATATCTTTTTCTACTTTCCAAGTAGCTCCCTCAACAGACTGATTCTGCCAAGGAACTTTGACTAAGGGAACTTGTTTGTTCCTCAATCTGCGAATCTGATGATCAAGGATTTGGACTGGAACCTCTTCGAAAGAGAGATCATTCTAAATATCTACGCCCTTTAAGGGAACTATGACTTCTAGGTCACCAATGCATTTCTTTATCTAGGAGACATGGAATATTGGGTGTACTGAAGCTAGATCTGAAGGCAACTTAAGCTTGTAAGCTACCTTTCCAAAACAACTGAGAATTCTATAATGACCGACATATTAGGGACTAAGCTTTTCCTTCTTGTCGAACCTCTTTACTCCTTTCATGGGAGAGATTTTCAAGTACACAAAATCACTGACCTTAAACTCGAGATCTTTTCTCCTCACATCTGCGTACTATTTCTATTAGCTTTGGGCTATCCTAAGCCTTTCTCTGATCAATTGAAACTTTTCTAAGGCATCAAACACTAAATCAGGCCCTACTACTGTGGCCTCACCTACCTCGAACCATCTAATTAGAGATCTATATCTATTACCATAGAGAGCTTCAAATGGATCCATCTAGATACTAGAATGATAATTGTTATTATATATAAATATGATCAAAGGCGAGTGGTCATCCCAACTACCTTTAAAATCAACAATGCATGCTCTTAATATATCTTTTAGAGTTTGAATGGTCTTTTCTGCTTGACCATCTGTCTGAGGGTGGAAGGCTATACTGAGGTGAACTTGGGTACCAAGAACCTTTTGGAATGCTTTCCATAAGTGAGAGGTAAATTGGGTACCTCTATTTAAGATAATGGATACTGGAGCTTCGTGTAACCTGACCAACTCTCTGAAATAGAGTTTGGAGTAGTCCTCGACTCAATAAGAGGTATGAACTGACAAGAAATGAGAGAATTTGGTCATCCTATCTATGATAACCCAAATTGAACCATTCTGACGACAAGTACGAGGAAAACACATCACAAATTTGATGATAGGCGTATTTACACGCCTAAAGTACTATAATTTACCCATATTTTAGCTAAGTTTTGAGGAAAAAATATATAATTCATGCACTTTTAGTCCTTTTTCCTGTAAGTGAGCTAACAAACGTGATTAGCAAGTTTTCAGGTATAAATGATGAAGATTTCAGCATTTTATGGATAACTTGACGCCCAAGGAAGCTTCACGAAAGAAGGAAAGGAGAGCTTGGACGCCTAGGGACTAAAAGTGACGCATGGAAAACCTGTCCCGGGCAAAAACAGCATTTCTAAAGACTTTGGGGATCAGCAGTAACTTTGTAGGATTAGGATAATGATGCAGTAACCTAGTAGGACTAGGATAAATAATGCAGTAGCTTAGTAGGAATAGGATATGGGTGTTATAAATACCCTATTTTGCTGGAGATTTTGATTATTCCCATCCATCCACCATTCATCCATCCATCAAAACAATTCTCCACCACCCTCATCCCTATTCTATCCTTCCCCTTTTTCTTCATTAATTCATTGTTGACATTATTTTTCATATATTCGACTTTTAATTTTTACAACAAGAGAAAAGCTATTTGCAAGGAATTCACGTGAGATTTTTATGATGATAATGTCTATTATGTTTTCCGTTGCACTCATGCGTAGCTAAACTTCTCTGTTGGGGTTATAGAAGTCTTATGAGATACTATCTATTGCTATATTTTGTGAATTCTTGACACGGATGCTGCTTATATCATTACTCTCTTCATCTTAATCTAAATTCTTGTGGTTGCAAACACATAGAATACGCCAGTATAGCATTAACTTGTTCGAAAGGAAAGTTATATGTCTGGAAAAGAGATAATGTCAACGTAATAGGGCACCAACCCCTGTTAAAAAGTTAGTGCCGTAACTGGATTAACCTCTTGGAGAATTTGTACCGTTAGATACGCTTTAAGCTCGAAAGATTTAAAGTGAAATAATCCTTGATGGTCGAAAGACGCCTGAATTTACCATAGAATACAATTCTCTATAAGCACATGCATGTCTGAATTCCGCATAACTCATAGCCAATAGAGACGTATAACTCATAAGGTGGATATAACCCCAAATCTCAATTCTCATTGGTTAAACATCTTACTAAACATTCTTTCTTTTTACTTTGCTATTTTCCGTTTTTACTCTACTATTTTTTTACATTATTGCACGCTACAAAATTCCCCCTTTTATGAGACTTGCACCAAAAGTCTAATAATCTTTGCTTACTTAGTGACCAAGTATTCTCTGCGGGATTCGACACCCAACCCAGTTGGGTTCTATATTTGACAACGACCGCTTACACGCTTACGAGAGCTGTAGTTTGAGCGTTATCAAAAATTGGCGCCGTTGCCGGGGAATACGGTTGTCAACTAAGTTTGTGATAGTTACTAGACCCTTTGGTCAAAAGTTCTCAGATTTTACTTTTATCTGTTGTTTTTGTTCTATTCAGGTTCTATTGGCAGGATGGATGCACAACGTGACATTGACAGAAGGGAGGCTCAACAGGAGCAGGCTAGACTAGCTGCACTGGAAGCTGCTCAAGTGCATCAACAGAATATTAATAACCTAGGTCGGGCAACAAATACTGATGATGAGGACCTGGGTGATGAGGAGCTACTAAATCCTGGGCATACTGATGAGGTTGCGGCACCTATGCATAGGAGAGATCGTCAAGCTAGAATGAGACCTGACCGTCGAGCTGTGCAGGCTCCTTTTGATGATGATGATGACGATCTGGATTGAGCTGGTGCTACAGGAGCTATTATTCCTCCGCCCTTGGCACCTGGAGCAAAGTTCAATATCACCAGCACCATGATTCAACTATTGCAGCTCAAGGGATTATTTGGTGGACTTGCAGGCGATGATCCGAATATGCATCTGATCAACTTCATCTCTACATGCAAGTCATTCGACAATCCTGGAGTTGGACAGAATGCAATTCGGCTGCGCTTATTTCCATTGTCTCTATCTGGGGAGGCAACTCTATGGTTGAATGGGCTGACTCCTGATTCTATTACTAATTGGAGGCAACTGAAAGACGCTTTCCTAGAAAGATTCTTTCCGCCATCCAAGAGAGCACAGTTGAGAGATTAGATCGGCAATTTTCGACAGCTTCCAACTAAAGCTCTCCATGAAACATGGGAGAGGTTCAAGGCAAAGCTTATGTGGTGCCCAAACCATCATATGACCAATGTCCACTTGATGGAGATATTATACAGATCTTTGAATTCAGTGACTAAGCCAGTGGTTGATAATGCAGCAGGTGGGTCATTCATGGACCTCACTTTTATTCAGGCAAGTGATATGTTAGATCGTATGACAAAGAAAAGTAGAGCTTGGCATACCAGGGATTCTGAGGTAGCAAGCTCTACTGTATCGATTGGCATGACTGCAGAATAGAGGCGAAGAGAAGAGGAACGTGATCAAGATATGGAGCACATGAAAACATAGATGGATCTTCTTACCAAGCATTTATTATCAGGAAAGACCGAATTAGTCAAAGCAGTTGCGTCAAAGAGAAGAGACGAATCCGATTCCGAGAAAGAAGCCAACTACTTGAATAATCAGGGGGGTTTCCAAGGCAATGCCCAAGGAAACCAAGGTCAGAACTATTATGATAAATCTGGATACAAGGACCGCGATCAAGGTAGTTGGAAGAATAAGACTGACAGGAGTGGTTTGTATATTCCTCCTGGAAATCGTGAGGCCACGACATCTGGTTCGGGGAAGATGTCTATGGAAGATATGATGGCAAAGTTGCTGAAAGGAGTTGAGGCAACTAATACAGGAGTGAATGAGGTGAAGAACGATTTGTCTTCAATAAATCAATTGGTTGACTCGCATTCTACAGCAATAAAGCAACTAGAGCAGTAATTGAGTCAACTTTCAGCGGCATTCAATCAAAGAAAAGCTGGAACACTACCTAGCGACACAGTGCAAAATCCGAGGAATGATGGATCGTGTATGGCTATTACTACCCGAAGTGGTAAAGTGTTGGAAAATCCATCTAAAGACAAGCAGGTAGTTGATGATATAGCGGATAATGTTATTGATGCAGAATGTGAAGAGGCCGAAGAAGCTGAAGAGTGTGTTCATGACGTCACCCCTAGACGTCTGCAGGCTGAAAAGATTGACAGTTGGAAGCAAGATAAAAAGAAAGTTGTGGAGAAAACTATTCCCCTTCCACCACCACCTTTTCCTCAGAGACTGAAGAAGAAGGCTGATGACACTCCTGAAAAGGTTGATAATCGGAAGCAAGATAAAGAGAAAGTGGTGGAGAAAACGATTCCCCTTACACCACCACCTTTTTCGCAGAGACTGAAGAAGAAAGATGATGACACTAGGTTCATCAAATTCATGACGATGTTGAAGCAACTGACCTTTAATGTTCCTTTGATGGAAGCGCTAGAGCAAATGCCCGAATACGCTAAATTCATGAAGGACCTTTTGACAAAGAAGTGGGCAGTAAGTTATGACTTGGAAGATGAGGTTCATCATTGCAGTGGATTGCCACGAGATCGTTAGTTCAAAAGAAGGAAGACCCTGGTGCTTTCACTATTCCTTGCACAATTGGGTCGTTGGATTTTGCTAAGGCATTTTGCGATTTGGGAGCTAGCATCAATTTGATGCCACTATCTATTTATACAAAGTTGGGGTTAGGAGACCCTACACCAACTAATATGCGGCTTGTAATGGAAGATAGGTCGGTAAAATGATCTGTTGGTATCCTACATGATGTGTTGGTGAAGGTTTCCACCTTCATATTTCCTGTAGACTTTGTGATTTTGGATTGTGAGGTGGATTCTGAAGTTCCCATAATCTTGGGACGTCCTTTCCTTGCAACAGGAAGTTTGCTTATTGACATGACAGATAATGATCTTTTATTTCGGTTGAATGACGAAGTGGTCTGCTTTGATATATGCAAAGCAATGAATCAGCCCAGCGATATGAATGTGTTCTCTGTAGCTGATGTTCATTATGAGGATAAAAAAGCATTATCTGTAGAGAAACAGCTTACTGTTGAGCCATTGTCTACTGCGCTGTTGAATGTTGAGCATGAGGATGATGAAGATTATGAAGAAACTATGTGTGCTCTAATAGAAATAGGGTCCTATTCTCATACTCCTAAGCAGCCGGACCTTGAACTTAAGAATCAACCGTCACCAACAGCGAAGACTTCCATTGAAAAGCCCCCAGTGCTAGAATCGAAAGAGCCCCCCAATTATCTATGGTATGCATGCTTGGGAAGTAGAAATACACTTCCGGTGAGTGTGACAGATGATTTAAGTGAACAGCACGTAGAGGCTCTCATCTCTGCTCTAAAGAGGTACAAGAGAGCCATTGGTTGGTCTATTGATGATATAATTGGTATCCCACCTGGGATATGTATGCACAAGATGCATCTCGAAGAATATTGCGTGCCCACAATGAAGCATCAGCGTCATCTAAATCCATTCAGAAAATGATGCACCAAATATCTCGGTGAAGTCTAAGTAATTGAGATAACTATGTCGTGCCGCGACAATAAATCAAGCGCTTGGTGGGAGGAAACCCATCATTTTTAATTGTTTTTGTTGTTTTTGTTTTCTTAGGATTTTGTTGATCCACGACCAAAACTAAGGCTCTTGATAGGAGGCAACCCATCGTTCTAATCGTTTTTGATGTTTTTGAGTAAATGTAGGTGCAAGAGGTGTAAAGGAGGAGATTGGTTTCAAATTTTGATTTGGAAGTATTGCATGTTTAAGGTGGTAAGTTAGGAATGAAGAAGCAAAAGTCTATGGGTTAGGCATTGCTTATGAAAATATAGGCAAAGAACAAGGCAAGACCTATGTAAATCTAGGCCACGAACAAGGCAAGGCCTATGCTATGGCATAAGCTCTCGGATTCTAGAGTGCCATAGCATAGGCGCCGCCTATGCTCAACAATGCCATAGCATAGGTGCCTTCTATTCTCAACAATGCCATAGCATAGGCGCCGCCTATGCAAAAGCCTTCTGCTCAACTAGGCAAAGAATTAGGCATGGCCTATGCTATGGCCTTCTGCTCAACTAGGCAAAGCTAAAGGCGTCGCCTTTGCCTCCCAAAACTCTCAAAACTTTTATTTTTGCTCTTTTAACTTTGCAAGAACATATTCCGAGGCCATCAACCAAGTAAGTACTTCTTTGCTCTTCTTTTATATTACGTAAGTATTACAATACTACGCCTATAATAAGTTGTTAAATCGTTAAGTAGTGTTGGTGATTTGAATATGGTTGATACAACTAAGTGAGTGAAAGAATATGTATGGATGCTTTTGAATTGTTTCCAACTTGTATTTGATTTTGATACACTGTCATACTTTTGCGGAGTCGACATGGTGAAGTTAATTGCATAATCTTCAAAATTGAATGCTTGAATGTTTAAATGACTCGTTCATCAAGATAAAGATCATGATTGAATACAAGCCTGAGATGTTGTGATTATTTCTATGCCATAACTTGATACGATCTCTATGTAGTAGTCTTGTTCAAAAAGTGCATTAATCCAAACATGAAAGTATGATCAAGATTACATGAAATAGAGTTGGAAAGGATAGTTAAGACGACATGAAAGTATGACTGTGCTGAACATATTGTTGGAACATAACGCCTAAACGTATATCGATGAAGTCTGAGTAATCGACAATGTTCACTTAATTAGTTTGTGCCAACAAATTAAGTGTGGGGTTGTGCCACTACTATTTTTTTTGTCGACTGTATCTACCGAGATGAAGCTAACATGACTATCTTTTTAATATCAGGTACAATGGCACCAAAAGCATGCCAAGGAAAAGACAAAGCAAACACCTCACAGAAAGGCCAGAAAAGGGGAAGAAAAGAGAAAGATGAATCCTCCTCGCTACAAATACCTCAATGCACTTTTGGATCAAGTGGGGTAAAATTTGAGGAAACTCTGAGGATGACGACTCTGATGATGATTCCGACACAGGGGGTATGACCCCAGACATAGAAGAGGAGTCTGACTAATCAGGTTTTCCGTATTTATTTTCCACTGAGGGCAGTGTGTCCCGTCTAAGTATGGGGTGCTGGTATTCGTATGCTGTACTTCTTTGCCTACATTTATTGTCATATTTTTTTGTTTGTTTTAATTAGTCGTATTTTTTTTTAGATTTTGATGCATGAAATTGTTCTGATAGGCGGCATGGTGTTATGACAAGAGTTTGTGCTAGAATCATTACTATTGAGACATTTAGGCTCTAAGTGTGACTCACTGTGTGATAATTCTGTGGTTTAATTCATTCATCTGTTAGGATTAAGAGTCTATAATACTCCCAATAAAGTTGACCATATGCCTTGTGTGTGTGAGCTGATAGTATATTCTGTGTTTGTGACTGATGCTAGAACTTGCCTGGTGTGTGTGTAAAGCGAAATAAAGAGTGTGAGTTTAGGAGATGATTTAGGCATTTCTTTGGCAACCTGTAATTGTTTACCTTCGTTTTACCTACCCGTGGACATTATCCTAGTCAACCCTTTTGAGCCTTTAAGCCTATTTTCTTTGACAGCCTCATATGTAAGCCTAATCCATTTTTTTCAAGACCATAATTTGATCCAAATTCCTAAGCGCTTTAAATTGTAAAGTCATGTGACAAAATAAGAGGAAATTGGATGAGTGTGATGCCTTAGAATGTATTGGTGCTTGAATTCGTTATGAAAAAAAATTGCTATCATAGAGGTGTATTATGAAAAGAAAAATGAAAAGAAAACTAAAATGTTAGTTATGTTTAAAATTGAAAAACAAAAGAGGTGAGAAGGGGTGGTAGATTAAAAGAAAGTAGAAAGGTTGTTCAAAAGAGAGTGTTAAACGGCATAATGTGATGTATTAAAGCGCTTAGGAACATAGTCACTATTTCTGGCCAAAATAGTCCTACCCGTCCCTTAGCCTACATTACAACCTGTAGAAGACCTATTTGATCCTAAGATTAGCATTCTAATATTTAGTGGAGCATTACACTAAGGGCAAGCCTATGGTCATCAGTTGCAACATATGAATTCTTTGTGAGAGCGAGAGCAAGGATAATCATATACCCATGCTTCGATAGATGAAAATACTTGTGAGTGATTATGGGTGATATATTGTGAGACACACATGGTTGATGAGTTTTGGGTAGTTTTGTATAATTCTTTGTGCCTTAACTTTTGAATACGAATTAGCCATCATCACGAGTCTATGTTAGAGGTTAAATTGTTTCTAGTAGTGATCAGAAAACTACTCTTTGTTAATGATTGTCGTGCCTGTCTTGATGTATATTTTGTGTTGTTACTGTGAAACCCTAAGTAGATGTTTAGATGGACATGATATTTTGTTCGAGGATGAACAAAGCTTTAAGTGTGGGGTTTTGATGATAGGCGTATTTACACGCCTAAAGTACTATAATTTACCCATATTTTAGCTAAGTTTTGAGGACAAAATATATAATTCATGCACTTTTAGTCTTTTTTCCTGTAAGTGAGCTAACAAACGTGATTAGCAAGTTTTCAGGTATAAATGATGAAGATTTCAGCATTTTATGGATAACTTGACGCCCAAGGAAGCTTCACGAAAGAAGGAAAGGAGAGCTTGGATGCCTAGGGACTAAAAGTGACGCATGGAAAACCTGTCCCGGGCAAAAACAGCATTTCTAAAAACTTTGGGGATCAGCAGTAACTTAGTAGGATTAGGATAATGATGCAGTAACCTAGTAGGACTAGGATAAGTAATGCAGTAGCTTAGTAGGAATAGGATATGGGTGTTATAAATACCTTATTTTGCTGGAGATTTTGATTATTCCCATCCATCCACCATCCATCCATCCATCCATCAAAACAATTCTCCACCACCCTCATCCCTATTCTATCCTTCCCCTTTTTCTTCATTAATTCATTGTTGACATTATTTTTCATATATTCGACTTTTAATTTTTACAACAAGAGAAAAGCTATTTGCAAGGAATTCACGTGAGATTTTAATGATGATAATGTCTATTGTGTTTTCCGTTGCACTCATGCGTAGCTAAACTTCTCTGTTGGGGTTATGGAAGCCTTATGAGATACTATCTATTGCTATGATTTTGTGAATTCTTGACACGTATGCTGCTTATATCATTACTCTCTTCATCTTAATCTAAATTCTTGTGGTTGCAAACACATAGAATACGCCAGTATAGCATTAACTTGTTCGAAAGAAAAGTTATATGTCTGGAAAAGAGATAATGTCAAGGTAATAGGGCACCAACCCCTGTTAAAAAGTTAGTACCGTAACTGGATTAACCTCTTGGAGAATTTGTACCGTTAGATACGCTTTAAGCTCGAAAGATTTAAAGTGAAATAATCCTTGATGGTCGAAAGACGCCTGAATTTACCATAGAATACAATTCTCTATAAGAACATGCGTGTCTGAATTCCGCATAACTCATAGCCAATAGAGACGTATAACTCATAAGGTGGATATAACCCCAACTCTCAATTCTCATTGGTTAAACATCTTACTAAACATTCTTTCTTTTTACTTTGCTATTTTCCGTTTTTACTCTACTATTTTGTTACATTATTGCACGCTACAAAATCCCCCCTTTTACGAGACTTGCACCAAAAGTCTAATAATCTTTGCTTACTTAGTGACCAAGTATTCTCTGTGGGATTCGACACCCAACCCAGTAGGGTTCTATATTTGACAACGAACGCTTACACTCTTACGAGAGCTGTAGTTTGAGCGTTATCAAAAGTCCATTCTCACTTCTTCTCATTTCCATGTGTGAATACTAAACTCCTGCATGGACCCACTACGCTTCTGGTTCTCTATCTTAACCTGCTGACCATAGAGCACTTAGCTACAAACTCTGCGATATTCCTCTTCATCCCACTTTACCAATAGATCTCCCACAGATCTCAATATATCTTAGTGTCCCCTGGATGAATAAAGTAACATGCACCATGCGATTCTACAAGAATTCTTCACCTCAAGTCATCTACACATGGCACAAATAGATGACCCTGGAAACACAACACACCATCTCTCCCTTGGGAGAAAACCTCGACTTTCTGATCTTTGACTGACTCTTTCATCTTAACTATACTGGGATCTCTATCCTATTTTTCCTTTACCTCAAAAATTAGAGATTATTCTAAACTATTATGCACCCACACACTACCCTCTGTCGAGTCGACTAAATGGACACATAGTTGGGCAAGCTGATGGACTTCCTGAACTAACTTCTTCTTATCATTCTCCATATGAGAAACACTACTTATCAACAATCTACTGGGAGAATCTGCCACTATATTGGCCTTGCCCGGATGATACAGAACACCCATATCATAATCTTTCAACAAATCTAACCACCTTCTCTAATGAGAATTCAAATCTTTCTAAGAAAAGACATACTGCAAGATTTTGTGATCTATGAACACATCAACATGCACCCATACAAATGATGCCTCCAAATCTTTATGGCAAACACTACAGATGCTAACTCAAGATCATGAGGCAGGTAATTCTTCTCATAGTACTGAAGCTATCTAGAGACATAGGCTATAAAATTAACTCTTTGTATGAGGACATAACCTATACCTACTCTGGATGCATCACAGTACACAACAAACCCATCTGAACCATCTGGTAGAGTCAAAACTGGGGCTGAGGTGAGTCGCGTCTTCAACTCCTGAAAACTCTTCTCGCAAGAATCTAACCACTGAAACTTAACTTTCTTCTGGGTCAATCTGGATATGGAGGATGCAATAGATGAAAACCCTTCAAGAAACCAAGAGTAATAGCCAGCTAAACCTAAGAAGCTCCTGATATCTGATAGAGAAATGGGTCTAGGCCAGTTTCTTACTGTCTCGGTCTTTTAAGGATCAACTCTAATGCCATCAATAAAAATAATATGGCCAAGTAAATCTACTAATCTTAGCCAAATTTCGCACTTATTGAATTTAGCGAATAGCTGATGGGATCTGAGAGTTTAAAGTATGATTCTGAGATAATCTGCATGATTATTCTAGCTACGGGAATAGACAAGAATGTCATCGATGAAGACTATAATGAACATGTCCAAGTACTACTTGAACACCTAATTCATTAAGTCCATGAAGGCTACTGGGGCATTAGTGAGACCAAAGTACATGACTAGAAACTCGAAGTGACCATACAGGGTTCGAAAAGCTATTTTTGAAATGTCACATTCTCCAACTCTGAGATGATGATAGACTGATCTCAGGTCTATCTTAAAAAAGTAACTGGCTTCCTGAAGTTGGTCAAACAAGTCATCGATTCTAGGAAGTGGGTATTTATTCTTGACTGTGACTTTGTTCAACTGACGGTAGTCTATACACATTCTGAGTGAACCGTCTTTCTTATGCATAAATAATACTGGTGCACCCCATGGGGAAATATTGGGTCTGATGAATCCCTTTTCTAGGAGATCTTTCAACTGCTCTTTTAACTCTCTGAGTTATGTTGGAGTCATTTTGTATGGCGGAATAGATATAGGCTGAGTGTCTAGAAGAAGGTATATTCCAAAGTTGATTTCACTTTTGTGAGGAACTCCAAGAAGATCTTCAGGAAACACATCTAAGAATTTATTCATTACTAGAACTAACTCAAAACTAGGAGTCTCCAAACTACTGATTTGGGAAATTAGACTGAGCTGAAGGATGACTGTACTGACCCTGAGAACTTGATTGAGGACAATCTCTAATTTTGTGTCCTAGATTGCCACACCTAAAACAAACATCACTGTCAGCTTTGCAAATACCCTGATGGTTTCGGCCGCATTTTTTGACAAAGAGGATTTGTTTGAGCACTGATGACACTACCCTAGGATTGAGATGCTGGTGCCTTATCTTTGTTACTATTTCTGAACTTAGGGACTGGATCACTGGCTGAGGACAAAGCTGGAACTAAAGATTTTTGATAAAATTAGGAATGGTTACAACCTTCTGACTTAGGCTGAGTAAAGTTAAATCTACCTATTCTGGCTCTCTTGTTTTTCCTCTCTCTTTCCTTATTCTTATTCTCTTCTATCTGATGAAAATGGATCATAAGTCTGAATATGTCTATCTCCTTAACTAACATTGCGGTCCTGCACTCCTTGACCACACTTTCTGACACCCCTGATACGAACTTACTCATTTTGGACCTACTGTCTACTACTACATGGGGAGCATACCTGGCTAACTTAGTAAACTTGAGGGAATACTCTTTCACACTCATGCTACCTTGCCTGAGATTGATGAACTCTAACACCTTGGCTTCTCTTAGCTCTAAGGGAAAAAATCTATCTAGAAAAGTGGTAGCAAACTCTTCCCATTCTATGGGCTCTGCCTCTATTACCCTGTCTACCTTCCACTGCTTAAACCACATATGACCTATATTTTGTAACTAATAGGCAAATAACTCAGTACTCTCACTAGAATTCACTCTCATAATATCTATGTCTTTTTGAACCTAATCGAGGAACTCCTGTGGATCCTCTTCTGACTTAAATCCTGAGAATAGGGGGATTCATTTGGGTAAAGTACTGAATCCTGACTGCAATAGTATTAGACACTGGGTTGGCTTGAACAGCAGCTGGCCGTTCATTTTAAGTTGCTACTGAATTGGCTAGAGTGGTGAACGCAACTCTAAATTCTACATGGGAGACATTCTCGTCTAGGGGATCTGCCTGAATAGGCTGAGGTGATGACTGGTCTCCTGTTCTTCTTCTACTATTCCTTTTAGGAAGCATGTTCTATAAATAGAAGTAAGAAAAGGATTAGACTAAGAGTTTAACTTGAGCTCATGCTCACTCGCACGACATGAATACTGAAAGAAGGGGAACTTTTACTAAAACATCTCATAGCCTCCTGTCCATAAGTGTGGTGAGCTACAAATCCATGCACAAGACTCTACTAGATGCAACTTTCAGACTCCCTAGGACTCTATTGAACCTTAGGATTTGATACCATTTTGTAAGACCTCGAGTCTGTACCCCAGATGCTACACAGTACTTACGATCCCGAGGGACCACAAGCTAACCCATGACTAGTAGCTGCTGTGAGAACTGAATAATAATACTGAAATAATGTGAAAACTAAGCTAAACTTCCATAAGGTTCATATTCTGAATATTGATAATAATAACATATGATAAAATATCTTAAATCTAAATACTGTCTGAACTAGTCTAGTCTGAAAAGCCTCTAACTGAACTGTCTGAATGTGGAGTTGATGGGACAAGCCTCTAACTAACTCTGACTAACAAAATGTTGAATCTACTGAAATACTAAAATAAAAGAATGTCCTTGCTATATGAGGACTCGCTACTGAATCTGCTACTGCTGACTAAATCTGTCTAAGCGCGGTCAGGAACCTGAGCGTTCGAACCTATGATATAAGACATCATAGAGCAAAGAGAAAGTATGCGTCAGTACGTGGAATATACTTGTATGCTAGATAAGGTAAGGATGAATGCAAGGGTTTATATGCATGAACAGTAACTAACTGAATGATATTTAGTAACTAAATATGAGAGTACATGGATAACTGAAACTTCTATAAATACTGAGTATGCAATACTGTGCATATACATGTATACTGTATCTAAGATTTTACTAAATCTGAGTACAGATTTCTGATAACTGAGTAACTAATATCTGAAGTTGCTGATAACTAAGTTACTGATAACTGGGTGACAATATCGGCAGTCCTGATTTTGTAGAGCGGAACTGAGCTCTATACTGAGACTGAAACTAAAACTGCGGGAGGTAATCATCTAACCGACATGCCCCAAATAAGATAAGTGGGGTCCAACCTATAACCCCAGTTGGAAGGATGTCAATACCATGCCATGGGTAAATATAAGCTAAAGAGTCACCCTCATATAGAAGGTACTCTAATGAGAATAGTGGTACCCTCATCTGGCAGGTTAAAACACCTCATCAACCCTCAATTGGCAAGTTGATGTCTCAACCTACACTGGCTACATAGGTTTGGAATACAAGGACTGCTTCTAAGGATCACACCCTCTACTGGTAGGTGACCCCCATCCTTGGGTTCACTCGGTGCTGAATACTACTCCCAACTGAATAGACACTGAACTGATTACTAGACTGCACTGAGTATGACTAAACTGTTACTATTCATAAGGATTGATCAAACTAGACTGAGTTCACTGAGTTTTGTAACTGTCTGAGTACTACTATTTCTTGACATGACTGAGACTATTCTGCAACTACTATAGCTCTAGGTAAACACCTGGAATTTTGGGTATTTAATACCCCTAGGACTCGATAGCATGGAAAGTAAAGCATAGAATGATCTTGAAAATCATAACAATGTTCACTTGTTCATAATTCATTCATAGAGATATTTATCAAACACTTGTAGGGAATGAGCTTGTACATATTCTAGCATGACATGATTTCACCATTTTATTCACATGGACATTCTATAAAATAATTAGGGAGTACAACTTAATGCATATAATCATGGAAAACATATAAACATTGTAACTACAACACCCAACTTGCAAATTCAAGGGTTATGACATGGAAATCACACAATTCAATATAAATGTTATTTCAATTTTGTGAAACTTTAATTAAATCATGGATGGAAACCATATAACATTATGAACATGAGTACAATTAATTTGAAGCATGGAATTCATGAAAACTCAATCTTGTAGTTTCTAAAAGGGATTCTTGGGCTTCATGGGTGAAAGGAACCCATAAATGAACACCTAACATACCTGAGATGATTAATTCTTGAAGGTTCCCGGGGAAATTCTTGAGAGTTAGTCTTAATTCTTGGAGCTAAGGTTTTTGCCTTTTGAGAGAGGATGATTTAATTTGGGTAAAATTGAGTGAATAATGGTATAACTAGGTTAATTAGGTGTAAATCACGTGTTAAAGGTTGATTTTGGTCATGGATAAATACCAAAATACCCCTAGAAACTATTTAAAATCGTCACTAAAAACTCAATTTTGGGCTTCACCGCTATGCGGTGGCATTGCAGTGAGTCACTGGTTCTTTGCTAGAAACTTTATTAAAAGGACAATTGCAAAATTAACCTTTGGCGTGATGCGCCATGATCGCAGAGGCTCACTGGAATTTGACAATTCTGAAAAATGGCCTTGGCGCGATGCGGTGGTATCGCGTTGCCTTATTGGAAAATAACTATTGGGAACTGGGACTATGGCTCAGCATGGTGGGATCGTTATGGATCACTTTATTTTGACAATTTCCCTTTGCACCCCCTCTGCAATGCGGTGATGTGCCAGTTGGCACACTATTTTATAAAAATTGCTCTAACTCTTTACTCGGGTATCGGATTTAGGCAAATTTTATATCGTTGGAAAGCTGGCTGAATTTCCTACACAATGGTAAGATCTAAACTTAAAAATTTTGAGTATTTTTAAAATTTTATATAGGAATACTTATATACTTAGAGTTAAAATGAGCTAGGAAAATACGGGGTATTACATGAAGACAGTCCCAGATCTCCTTTGTAGTCTCACAGGTTGAGATCCTATTGTACTCATCAGGACTAATATCATACACCAATATCTTCTTGGCCTTATAGTTCTTGTCTATCTTTTTTCTATCAGCATCATTAAACTCCTTCTTGGTTTTGGGGACTTGTGAGGTCACATCACCAATCTTCAAAACCCTTGTAGGAATAAAAAGGACATCCTCAATGACATCCCACATCTCTGAATATTTATCCATGATGAAGTCATGCATTTCAATGGTGAATATTCACCATTGAATCTTTGGGATCTGGTGGTTGACTAGTTTTCTTCTAGATTTGGAGGAGCTTCCATTTCTCTGAATCCTTCCAAGGTGTTAGCCTTTTTATGGAAGATCCGCTCTGATACCAAATGAAGGGTTGGGATGGGTTTCCCCTAAACTTAGAGACCTGTTCCTAGATACACTTACACTATAAGAACTAGGAGATATATAAAGTAATAAGTGCAGAAATAAAGTAAATAAAAAACAGAAGGTTTTTACGTGAAAACTCCATGTTCAAGGGAGAAAAACCATGACCTGCCTACAGGATTTCTAAGATCCACTATACTCAAGCAACTTCTTGAATACAGACTGTAATAATTAACCTCCTAATCCTTTGTCTTCTAGCAATAAATCTATTACAAGGAAACACAAGCAGTAGCTCTACTGCTTCAACCTCTAGCTAACTCTAACTGGACACCACAAGATAGCTCTAGCTTGGACAATCACCAGATGATTACAAATAGACAGGTTTACACCTAAAAACCTACTATAATCATAAGAAAATATAGGAAAACATTTAAGACTAAAATACAAAGACTCAAGTACAACAAGGAAATAAAAATACAACTCGATGAACAATAACTTTCCTATTGCACAATGCAGTCTTTGATTCGTAGCTTCAAAAGATATTTAGTTGTGAGAATATGGAAGCATTGATTTTCTTATTGAGGAAGATGAACAATATATATTATGACACAAGAAAACCTAAGAGAGATCCCATTGGTTGAGGCAAAAAGGTGGCAGCAGCTTTTCCTATCATCTTTTGTACTTTGTGTCAACTAAGACTATTGACCGTGATAGTGATAGGTGAGAACAACCTATTTCCTAAGTGGTATAAGTTTTTTCATCAAAAAATCTCCAAGAAACAGGTCCCAACATACAATTTGTCGATCATCAAAACTAAAGACTTAACATATTTAAAGGAAGTTGATACACTTGGTCGAATGGTAGAGCAACAAATGATTGTAAACGGAAGGTAGGATTCTTTTGGTATACAGAACGGGATAGAATCACTAGATGTTATTGGTAATTGGATGTAATCTATGGAGCTCATTTCAGAGGAAGAAATCAAGTTTTATAGGAACAGAGAAACTGAAGATGTATTTCTTAGTTAAATTTTAAAAAAAAAATTGTAATTGATAGTACTTTTCATGTAGCTTTTGAATATCTAAATTTTAATTTTTTAAAAATAAATTAATATAATTTAATCTAGCTTTGAAACTTAATCAAACTGACTCACAAAAATAAGGGGAGCAATTGAAAAGAACTGAAGGGAGTATTAGATATAGATGGAATCAACTTTAAAGTATTCATATGTATATTAAATTATGAAGGGAGTATTAGATTTTGCGAAGTAATTTTTCAGAATGTGAAAATAAATCTGTGAGCTTTGGGGGGAGTATGGTTTCTTCCTTAATTACTCCCTCCGTTACATTTTACTTGACGCCTATTAATTTGACACGCCCTTAAGAAATCAAGAATTAGACATGTATTTCATTAAACTAACGCTATTAATAGTAAGAAGTAAAATATATGAAACGGAGGAAGTGAATAGGACTAACATTCATTATAACTCAAACATGCTTTAATACTAACTAGGTTACAGGAGCGCGCGCTCAGATACTAGTAAAATAAAACAATGCTCACCCATTTAGATATCCCACAATCAGGCAAACATACTAAAAATAAAACTAAAAAAAAAGGATTTCAAACTTAGCACAAATCTTAGACACCACTTATAAAGAAAATCCACATTATTTTTACTCTAATTAAAACCTCAAGTTCAAGTCCAAATCATTTTGTTCTTCAGCTATATTAATTAATTCATCTACATTTGATGAAATAGGAACATCCAACTGATTAATCAATGGTCTCGTCAAATCAGTAGACTCATTTAAATCTGCAATTGGATTTGAACCTCCAACTCTAATGCTTCTTGCCATTTGTTGCCTATTGGTTGGTGGTGTTGTGCCTCTTCTTATTGGTACAACGCTATTTTGTCCTGTCATTTGTTGCCTATCGATTGGTGGTGCTCTGTCCCATCTTATCAGCTGGTTACGATTCAAAGACGTTGTTAGCTGGACAACAACCCTATCATTTCCCTGCAAACTCGAAATTTGCAAAAATATACTAGATGCATCTACATGAGAATTTAGGATGCCATCTCGTGAATAGTTTGTACATGGTTCATAAATTCTAAATGAATACGGAATACTCCATGGCACAGAGGGCATCGAAGTAGTATAGGAAAAGGTATTAGAAATGAGGAAGGAGAAAGATTTGCATTATGCATATTTGAAATATGAATGACAAAAAATGGTAGAGAAAAGCACCAACTATGCACGATAATTCTGTAAAATATCAAGAGAATTTATAGGCTACTCATAGTATAACCTTCCCCTTCATTTATGTGTGTTTTAATTTTCGTAATGGTAAGTTGAAAATAATTTTTCAATGAGTGAATGAGTGACAACTTTGCGACCAAATTTTATAATCCAATGATTTTTTTTTCCTGATTTGTTGTCTATATTTAAGTCACTTGTTGCAACAGCCTTCAGAAAAAAGATCATATTTTCTCTCTAAATTGGCAGAGTACTTTAGAAAAAGATAGGTCGATCAAGCGCCTTTCTTAAATAACTAAAAAACTTGTCGATGATCATCTATATTTATCGCAGAAGACTTACAAATTAAAAATTGCTTGATTATCACTATATTTTGCAATGGTGGGTTGAAAATAATTTTGCACTGAGTGAGTGAGTGACAATTTTGCGTCCAAAATTTATAATCTAGCGGCTTCTTTTTCCTAATTTATTGCCTATAAAAAGATTATATTTTCTCTCTAAGTCGACAGACTTTAGTAAAGGATTGTATTTTCTATCAAAGTCGATCAAGTGCCTTTTTCAAATAACTACAAAATTCATTGATGATCATTATATTTAACATGGCAAACTTACAAATTAAAAATTTCTCTGATTATCAATTTATTTAATTCAATAAAAAAATGTATTCTACTTTAAAATTACTTCTATATATACGTCAAATTAATCATATTTCTCTATGGAATTTTGGATAAGCTTCAATTTTCTTACTTGTAAGTGATATTATTAAAATCAATTATATACTGAAAATAACATTAATCAGTCACCATAACTAATTATAGATTAAATAATTATACAATAGAAAATATTATTTATAGTAATAAACATAAGATGGCAATTTTTATTATTCTCTATCCATATAAAGCCGTGTTTTGGATTGAAGCAATATTAGAATTTACGAGATTACAAGGTAATGGTCAACAAAAATATCAAAGTTGGCAATATAACAATATTTTTCCCTTTTTATATTTATCATTGTGACTATTAGCTTCTTTAGGAGTATCATTTATCTATACTAGTAATGTGTTTTCCATTAGGAGGTCCCTCTGGGATCAATTAGCGTGTATTGCCAATTCCCTTCATTCTCTTGAAAGTAATAGTTGGCTTATAGGTGGTGACTTCAAGGAATTATTGAATGCCTCAGAAAAATTCGGGGGAAATAGTATAAATGCTACTAGGTCTACTCTTTTTAGAAATTGTTTGAACCATTGCAGCCTTATTGACCATGGATTTAGACAAAGTAAATTTACCTGGTCCAATATGAGGTACAAACACAAACAGAAGCTCATCTTAGAAAGATTAAATAGATTCTTGGATAATGATCAATGGATCCACCTTTTCCCTGAGGTTTTGTCCTTCATCTTCCTAGGACTCATTCTGATCACTCTTCTCTCCTGATAACCTTTGCTAGGCCCAACCATCCCACTCCCAAGCCTTTCAGCATTGAATCTATGTGGTGTAATCACTCTGACTTCCCCATTCTAGTGTCCCACTCATTCTCTGAAGGTTCTAACCTCACTAGAGCCACTTTAGAATTTGCTGACATTGTCAATTCCTGGAACAAAAATATCTTAGGAAATATCTTCCATAGGAAGAAAAAACTGTTAGCTAGACTAGAAGGCATTCAAAATTCCGCCAACTATCCCACTAACTCCTTTCTTCATACCTTAGAAATGGATCTTACAAAAGAGTACAGCTCCATCCTGAAAAATGAGCAAAACTTTTGGATGTTAAAATTTAGAATAAACTGGCTCATGGAAGGGGATAAGAATACTAGACTCTTTCACTCCTTAACTCTCAACAGAAGGATAAGAAAAAGAATCAACTCTTTCTAAGACCAAGGTGTATGAATCCATGACCAAGTAGACATCAAAGATGCCATCCTCTCCTTCTACTCTTGTTTGTTTAGGACTGAGCACCACCATTCCCATCTCAAATTTAAAGTTAACGTCTCTCACATGGGCTCTATCTCAACTGCTACCCACTCTCTTCTAGATTTCATACCTACTTTTTCTGAAATTTGGGATGTCGTATTCTCCTTCCAGTCCTTAAGGCTCCTGGACTTGGTGGTATGCATTCCTTTATGTATCAAAAATACTAGGATACTTTTTCTACCCTTCTCTTGGACTTCTGTACTAACACCTTCACTCATGATAAGATGGATACTAAAGTCAACTCTAATTACCTTTGTCTTATTCCCAAATGCCACTACTCTCAAGAACTTCAGACCCATTGGTCTTTGTACTACCCAGTACAAAATAATCACCAAAATCATTGGTACTAGGATTAAGCCTCTCCCCCAATCCTTAATTGGTGATACTCAAGACA
This sequence comes from Capsicum pubescens, assembly GCA_030864215.1. NCBI lineage: Eukaryota > Viridiplantae > Streptophyta > Magnoliopsida > Solanales > Solanaceae > Capsicum > Capsicum pubescens. Next base: position 35,197,268 of record CM061546.1, read on the forward strand.
GTTTCTTATCTAAAAAAAGAGCCTCTGATAAAGCTATCATTGTCCAGTTATACATTGATCAACTCAGAAGAAAGGGAAAAACCCTAACATGATTCTGAAAATTGATCTTGAAAAGGCCTTTGACAGACTTGAATGGTCTTTTATTAGACAAGTCCTAGTTTATTTCAACTTCCCTCCTGGTCTATCTAAGCTTATCATTTCCTGTGTCTTCTCCTTTACTATCTCCATCCTATTTAATGGAGGGCACACTCCTTGTTTCCAACCTACTAGAGGAATAAATAAGGAGATCACCTCTCCCCTTATATTTTCATTCTTTGCATGGAACTCCTTCCTAGAAGGATTAACCATGAATCAATGGACACCCATCCAAATCAATCATAGAGGACTAAAGATTTTTGATCTAATTGTACCACCATTGCTGGAACCCTTCAAAGCATTAGAACCTATTCTAGTCAAAAAGTAAATTTAACAAAATCCAAAGTTTTGTTTTCCTCTAATTGTCACCACACTACCAAAGAGAACTTGTCCTCCATCCTTATTATCAAGACCAGTCACTCTTTTGAGAAATATTTGGTCTTTCAAATTTTTCAAGAAAATCCAAAATCCTCTGATTTTTAGTTCATCCTGGATAATATTAATAACAAGCTTGTGAGTTGGAAAGTTAAATTTTAGATTATGGCTGGTCGGACTACTCTTGCTAAGGCTATCCTAGGGAGTATTCCCAATCATATTATGCAATACATCATTATTCCTAAGAAGATTCATAATCTTATAGATAGAGACCAAAGGAATTTCATTTGGGGATTTACAAAGAGAAAAAGAGGATGCACATGATCAACTGGCCCACCGTCACTCATCCAAAGTATCTAGGTGGTTTAGGTATCAACAATCTAGTACCAAGAATGATACCCTGCTTTGAAGCTTAGATTGGAGACTTCACTCAAATCTTTCTTCTTTATGGGCTAGAGTTCTACTTCAAAGGAATAATCCTAATAATGGAAGGAACCCCTCCTCCCATTCTAAAACTTGGAAAAATGTCCATAGATCCTGGAACCTCTATAGAGACCTTATTTAGTGGTCTATTCATAATGGGCAGAAGGTGAATATTTGGAAGGATAATGGGTCCCTAATCATCCCACCTTTTCTCCATTATCTAGGGAACTCTCCCCAAGCCCTGTCCCACCCTACAACTCTCTTTCTTTTGGCATAATAGAACCTCGAACCTTGATTCCTTACCCTTTATCATCCCTAGAACTCTCCAATTCAGCATTCAGAACTCTTTCATGCCTAACCCTCAGATTCATTCTGAAACTCCCTTTGGCTACACTCTGGAAATTGGATTTTTTCTTGTAAGACTGTTTACTAGTATCTGGCTTCCCATAAACATCAACCCTTTTACAAGGCCACTCAATATGGATGGATTTCTAAACTTCAAGTCCCCAATAAACTAAAATTCTTTCTTGGGCTCCTTCATTATAATAATCTCTCCACTAATTCAACCCTGGCTTACAGAGGCCTCCACATTCAACCATACTGTCACTAGTGTAGCCACCAAATGGAAGATATTTCTCATCTCTTCCTTAGCTGTCCCCTGGCCAGCTCCCTCTGGCCACCCTTCTAACTGGCAGACCACCTGGAATCTTATAAAATAGTCCAACTTTGATAAGCTTCTATGTTGGGCAACTTTACTCCCCTTATGCCTCTGGAACATTTGGAAGAATAGAAACTCTAATGTTTTCAACAAAAAATCTTTCTTTCCTTTCTTCAAATTTGCCTACTCGAAAGCAGTTGAATACACTCACCTTAATTCAACCCCTGCTCAAAAGTTGACCAGCACCATCAGCATCAGTTGGATTCCTCCCCCTAGGCTTCACTATAAGCTTAACACGGACGGATTGAGTCTAGGCAACCCTAGTAGGGATGGGATTGGTTGGGTCATTCGAAATGCTAATGGTGAATGGATACTGGGTTTCTCCCAAAGTTTCCTGCATACTAGCAATAATTTTATAAAGCTTTTAGTCCTTCGAAAAGGTCTTCAGCTTATTTTAGATCATTATCTTTCTCCCATCAATATCACTGTAGACTCTAAATATGTCATTAAAATACTGTAATGGGGTAATCGTCTTTTTAACCCATTTATTCATGACTGTAGGTTGATGCTAAGAAAACTAGGAGGTCCTCCTATCCAGAATATCTATCGAGAACAGAACTAGGTAGCAGATGCTTTAGCAAAGAAAGACGCAAAAAGAGATTTTTTTTTTTACAGTAGTAAAGTTTTTGTTTCCCCACCCCCTTTTGTAGCCCATGGGATGATATAAAAAGTAAAACCTTAACTAGAACTATCTCAAATGCGCAACCGCATGTAATGAGTCAAACTCTTTTTATACTAGAGCTAAATTGAGCTCAAACTCCCTTTGTTTTATTATTAATGCATATCTACTTTACCAGGAAAAAAAATTAATATGGGTGTATGTCATTTTTTAATTGAAGACTATATAGAAATTTTGGTGCACGTGAACCTATGGTCTCTTCCTTGAAATAGATATTTTATCAGCAAAAGATTTAGCTAAAATTGGAAAGAAGGCAAAGAATCAGGAAAATATTCAAGCTAGTCGGGTTATACCAAAGAGAGTTGTAACTTAAAAGTCTAAATGACGATTAAGGCCCTTATCGGAAACAACAAGTTGTTAATATACAAACAAATATTTCAAAGACGCATCAGCTTACAAAAATAGTAAAAATGATTTATTGTAGCCTTGACACAATTTTAGACACTAGACATGTCCGATAAAAAATTAAATAGAATAAAATAAAACAACAAACTCCCCCTTTTAGATACCCCACTATCAAACAATCATATGAAAATATAAATAAATTAAAAAAAGACTCCAAACTAGGCACATTTTTGACACCTCAATCTAAGTTTCACATAATTTTAAATCTAATTAAAGCCTCAAGGTTAAGTCTAAATCATTTTGTTCTTCAGCTATGTTAACTAAGTCATCAAAATTTGATGAAATAGGAACATCCAATTGATTAATCAATGTTTTTGTAAAATCATCAGACTCATTTGAATCTGCAAATGTTATATTTGAATCTCCAACTCTAATGTTTCTTTCCATTGGTTGCCTATCAGTTTGTGGAGTTGTGCCTCTTCTTATTTGTACAACTCTATTTCCAATTGTCATTTGTTGCCTATTGATTGGTGGTGTTCTAGCACATCTTCTCGGCTGGTTACGATTCGGAGGCGTTGTTGGTTAGACGACAATCCTATTATTTCTCTACAAACTCGCAATTTGAAAAAATATGCCAGATTCATCTACATGAGAATTTAAGAATTTTTAATAAACATAAGATGGTAAATTTTCTTATTCTCTGTCCATACAAGCGGTGTTTTGGATTGAGGCAATATTAGAATCTACAAGAATGCAAGGTATGTGGTCAACAAAAATATCAAAGTTGGCAATATAACAATATTTTCCCCTTTTTATATTTATCATTGTGGATATTGTTGGGGAAAAGATCTCAAGCTCACCCAAGAACAAAATTTTAGAAAGGAAAAGAAAATCAACTAGGAAAATAGAATGGCAGAGAGTTATCTGGAATTGCAAGACTCTTTTTTCTGTATATCATTGATCAGTGATAAGCCCTTATATATAGCTTACAACTCAACTAAATATAAAAAAATAAAGGGCTCTAACTCAATAGTGCGTTCCACTAACAAGAGAAACTTAAGGAATAAACAACCACTAGCCTAGACTAAGTCAAAACAGTAAAATACTGAAAGAAAGTTGCAATAACTTTTCTTCTTCTTTTTTTTTTTGAATCACTTATTCAACATTCCCCCTTGATTCAAAATCACTAACACCAAGAAATTATTTGAAGTAGACATGGTTCTGATAGGGAAGTGCTTTTGTGAATATATCTGCTACTTGTTCATTGGTGTTGCAAAATTTCATTATGATCTCTTCTTTTTCCACCAGCTCACGAATAAAATGGAAGTGAATGTCAATGTGCTTTGTTCTTCCATGAATACAGGATTGTTAGTCATTACAATTGTGGACTTGTTGTTGCAATAAATTTTCGTTACTTTCTCTTTCTTCTGGTTAAGATCGGCTAAAATTCTCCTAAGCCAAATGCATTGGCAAGCTGAAGAAGTTGCTGCGATATACTCTGCCTCTAAAGTCGACAATGTCGTCGTTGCTTGTTTCTTATAACTCCATGTTATTGTGCCTGATCCAAGACTGAAAGTGTTGCCTGATGTGCTTTTCCTATCATCCACCAATCCTCCCCAATCACTATCAGTATAGCCTACCAATCTGAAATTTGAAACATGAGAGTACCAAATACCATGTTCCAGTGTTCCAACAATATAGTGTAGAATCCTTTTTGCAGCTCCAAAATGATGCTTCAATGGATTTCTCATAAACCTTGAAACGACACCAACAGAGTATGAAATATCTGGACGAGTATGAGACAAATAAATCAAACCTCCAACCAGACTTCTAAAACTTCTTGCATTGGCTTGCCCGGGTACCATCTTCCTGCTGTAATTTTTCATTCATATTCATGGGTGTTGCTGCAAATTTACAATTGACCAGGAAAAATCTCTTAAGAAGGTCTAATGCATATTTATTTTGAGAAACAAATACATCACCTTCCCCTTGTTTCACCTCAAGCCCAAGGAAGTAATGCAACAAACCCAAATTTGTCATCTCAAATCTACTCCTCATACTAGATTTAAATTCAGCCACAATAGAGTGAGATGAACCCATATAAATTATATCATCAACATAGAGGCATACAACAAGAAGATCATTGTTACCTCGCTTACTTAAGTTCAGAGTAGGCTCACTTTCACTCCTTTCAAACCCATTTTGAACAAAATAGGAATTGATTTTTCTATACCAAGCGTGTGGCGCTTGTTTCAACCCATAAAGTGCCTTCCTCAACTGGTACACCTTTTCCTCTTGTCCACTAATTTCGAAACCTTGAGGTGAGCAACATAAACCTCCTCTTCCAGTTCACCATTCAAGAATTCTGACTTAGCATCAAATTGATAAAGTGACCATTTCAGTTGAGTAGCTAAGGCAAAAATTGTTCTTACCGTTTCAATGGAGCAACAAGGGAAAAGGTCTCTTCAAAATCAATGTCCTGCTGCTGCGAGTATCCCTTTGCGACAAGTCTTGCCTTGTGTTTCTTACACTTTCATCTGTATGATACTTTGTTTTGAATATCCACTTTAAGCCAACAACATTCTTTTCTTTCGGCAAGTAAGTGAGATGCCAAGTTTCATTTCTTTCTATTGCCATCAATTCTTCCTTTATTGCATTCTTCCACTCCTCCTTTTCAATTGTTTCTTCATAAAATATAGATTTTGAAACAATAAAATAAAATTGACAAGATTGATTAGAATATCTAGGATTCTCTTTTCTAACTCTTGTTGATCTTCTTAGTGGAATTAACTCAGCTGAAGGTCCTTCAAGTGTTGCAGATTTCTCTGGTGCAATTGCATCTTCAAGTAAATCTGGGGAAACCTCTTGTCCTTCATCTGGAGAGACTTCAGAGGGTAGCGAAACCTCCTGTTGTACTTGTTTTTCACTCCAATTCCAACTTGACTTTCCATCAAAGACAACATTTCTGCTTATTATCACTTTGCCACTAAGTGGGTTATATAACCTGTATGCTTTGGATTGAAGACAATAACCGATGAAAATACATTTTTTTTATTTTTCATCTAGTTTTTGATAAGTTTGGGAGTTAACCAAAGTATAAGCAATACACCAAAAAATTCACAAATGGCTTACCGGAGGACTTGTACCTTTCTAAACTTCATATGGTGTTTGGTTCATCATAGCCTTTGTAGGAGATAGGTTCAGTGGTACACTGAGGTTACAACTGCTTCTGCCCAGTATTGGTTTGGAAGTCCCTTGCCTTTTAATAAGCTTCTCGCCATCTCCATAACGATACGATTCTTTCATTCAGCTACACCATTTTGCTCCGGTGTGTAGGGTGCAGTAAGTTCCTTGTGAATTCCAGATTCGTCACAAAAATGAACAAATTCGTTAGATAAAAAATCACCACCTCTATCTGTTCGGAGAGTTTTTATGTGCAACCTACTGCGATTCTCTACTAAAGCCTTGTATTTTCTAAAATTCTCAAAAGCTTCTAATTTGTATTTCAGAAAATACACCCAACTCATGCGACTGAAATCATCTGTGATGAGTAAAAAATATCGACTTCCACCAAAAAATTCAGTATTCATTGGACCACATAAATCTGAATGAATTAATTCTAGGCAGGTAGAAGCTCTCCAAGCCTTTCAACAGGAAATGACTTTCTACTTTGCTTTCCATAAATGCAACCTTCGCATAAATCAAAACAATTAATTTTTGGTAATCCAATGACCATACCTTTTTGTCTTAGCAGCTTTAGTCCCTTGAAATTAAGATGCCCATACCTCAAATGCCACAATTCAGATTCATTTTTGGCATCACTAACCAAAGAAAAATTTTCCACATTTGAAACTTTTAGCGGAAACATTCTATTTTTAGCCATGAGCACATTAACCATTGTTTGTCTTGATTTTTTGTCTTATTCAAAAGATATTGGTTTCTTTAGGAATATCATTTACACTAAAAAGTGTCTTTTTTTTTGGTGTGAAAGCTATTAGGCATGATTATTTTATATTATCAGTATTAGAATAATTTACTGTATAGTCACTGTCTATTTGTATTTGTAGAAGACTCCTCCTATTGTAGGAGTCTTTAGCTGTAGGTTGTTGTTATTTATTGTATTTAAAGTATGGATGCTAAAGGAATAAAATCATCTTTCGACTATCTCTCTTTATATGATTTTATATGGTATCAATGCCTCTAGCCTCTTATGAGCTAGATCCTCTTTCTCTCCTCATCTATGGCTACACCTCAAGAAACAATCTCTCCTGTTATTATTAACTCTGGTGATGCTACTTCTACCAACAACAGTGCTTCTGCTGCTTCACCTATTGTCCATGTGGTACAATTTGATCCCGCATTTCAATTACTTATCAAATTGCAAGGTAATCTCAACTTCTCGACTTGGAAAGCAAAACTTGTGATGCTATTCAATGGCCATCATCTCATGGGACATCTTGATTGATCAAAATCATCACCACCAATGACTGTTACTCAAGATAACCTTACGATGCCAAATCCCAGCCATCAAATCTGGTTCTCTTAGGACCAACTAATCCAGTAAGAAATGATGGCATTTGTCGATCCCACCATTACGCCTGTTGTTACCACGGCTCCATCTGCTAAGACAACCTTGGAAATTCTTCACACGGCTTACACAAATAAAAGCCGCACTCGCATTTTTAGCTTGCGTGACCAATTACAAAATATCAAGAAAGCCTCTAAATCTGTTACAGAATACTTATAAGAGGTTGGATCTCTTTCTGATGCTCTCAAAGTTGCTGGATCACTAGTAACAAATGATGAACTTATTGTCAAGATTCTAATTGGCCTGGGCCCGGAGTATCGTGAAATCTCTGCCGCTATAAGAGCAAGAGACTCTTCATTGAGTTTTGAAGAATTGTTTCACAGGCTCAAAGATCATGAGCTTTTCCTCAAGCATCAAGATCTTGAGAAGTCATCCCCCCCTATCACAGTTGTTGTAGCACAGAAAACAGAAAGGCCACACCAGTCTAATAGGAACAATCGTCGATTCAACAATCAATAGTGGAACCAATCTACTCCTCGACAATCCAGCTCCAACAATCAGTAGAATTGGAGATCAAATTCAAGACAATCTGTTTGATGCCAATCGTGCCAAAAATTTGGTCACACTGCAGATGTATGTCGCTCCTAATTGCACAATCATTTTGAAGATAAGGCCAACTTTGCCTCTAGTTTGTACTCAGCAGAAATCTCTTCGATTCTGGATTCTGGTGTGAGTCATCATGTCATAGTTGACCCTCACAATCTTGAAGAGTATACAGGTAATGAGAGAATATCCATGGGTGACGGTAAAACCATTTCTATTACTCATACTGGTTCAACTCAGATACAAGCATCTAATTTTGGTTTCATACTTTCTAACATTATATGTGCTCCATCAATTATAAAAATCTTATTTCTATAGCTAAATTTTCTCAAGACAATCTAACATCTATTGAATTTTTTCCTTTTACTTTTCTTGTGAAGGTCCTGTATACTCAGAAGCCGCTGGTACAAGGCCGGAATGAGAATGTACTCTATGAGTCCACAGCATCCACCCAGCCCACCAATATCCATCAGTCTTACATCCACAAAAGTTCCTTTCCAGCTATGGCATTGTTGTTTGGGTCATCCTCATTCGACGATTTTAAATTTTATTTTGAATAAGTTTTCTTTACCTGTTGCTACTAAAGAAAAAAATGAATTCTGCAATGCTTGTTCCTCTAATAAATCACATCGTTTTCCATTTCAACGACTCACTTTATCTAGTAATGATCCTCTTCAGGTTATCTTTAGCGATTTATGCGTACCATAGCCTTTTTTATCACTAGACAAAAAGTTATATTATTGTATTTTTGTTGATCACTACACCAAGTATACTTGGTTGTATACAATTAAAAATAAAAGTGAAGTCATCTCTTTGTTTCAAAATTTTCATCCTTAAGTAGAGAATTTTTTCAAAACAAAAATTAAATCTCTTTATTCGGATGGAGGAGGTGAATACAAAAGTCTTCAGTCCTATCTTCAACAGAATGGCATTGAACATTTAGTTTCACATCCCTACATGCCACAACGCGTTTCCATAGCTGAACGTCGCCATCGTCATATTGTTGAAAAAGCCAAAACCCTTCTCTATGAAGCATCCCTACCACCAGAACTATGGTCTTTTTCCTTCTATCATGTTGCTTATCTCATTAATTGACTACCTACACTAATCTTAAATAACGAATCACCCTACCAAAAATTATTTGGTAAACCACCCAACTATACCAATTTAAAAAAATTTGGTTGTCTTTGTTATCCATGGTTTAAACCCTATACCAAAAATAAGTTGAAGCCTAAGTCCACCCCTTGCATGTATTTAGGAGTTTCTCAGAGCCATCATTCACACCTCTACTTTGATCCAGAGTAGTCAAAAATATTCATCAGTCGTGATGTTTTTTTTATGAAAAAAAATCCTTTTAATGTTTCTACATATAAGGAAAAACTTTTCTCAACTAACATGGGAAGACGTTATCTCCAAAGAGGAAACACTGAAGTCAGATACCATTCCAACACCCTCTACTAATATACCCCCACCTATACCACTGTCCTTAGAATCACAAAATACTAGGTACTTCAATTCTTGCCAAGTACCAACAGCCACTGTAGCTATTCCAGGTAATTCTACACATTCTTTTACTTCTTACCAGCATGACAAAATCTCAAACACACAACCTGAACCTTTGATAACATACCAAAGACATAAATCTAACACTAACACTCCACAACAAATCTCAAATGCTCCATTTCCAACCACTAATTCACCATTGACAACTTTACTCCCTGGTAGCGGAAGTCCCATCCCCGAACAACCCCACATGCCAATTCCAGAGCCTATACTAAACTGAATGACCACTAGGTCCCAGAATAATATTACCAAGCCCAAAATACAATTCAGTTTTTTAACTCTCTTCACTACTACACCAACAACCTTCAAACAAATCTGAATCCGACACCTCTTTGTCTATTTTGAAGAATCTGGCTGCTTTTGTTTATGTGCTCGTTTATGTTGATGTCATTTTGATCATGGGAAGTCATCCCATCTTGATTAAACATGTTATTGATTCCTTAGGTTCTCGTTTTTCTCTAAAGGATCTTGGCAATTTAAACTACTTCTTGAGTGTGGAAGCAAAAAAAATGCCAGATAGTCTTATTCTCTCTCAGTCAAAATACATTCTTGACATTTTGTCTAAATTGGATATGCAAAATTTTAAAGGAGTTTTGACACCAATGTGATCTATTAAACCACCTCGGACAGCTAATAATTCTCCACCTTCGAATGCTACACTCTACAAGCGCACACTCGGTAAGCTGCAATACTTATCATTTACACGGCCTGATACTTCTTATGCTATCAAAAAACTATCACAGTTTATGCATGATCCTACTAATGAACACTAGAAGGTGATTAAAAGAATACTATGGTATCTCAAATCCATGGAAACTTCAGGTCTTCATATTCGTCGTGACTCGGACTGCAATCTTTACATGTATGATGATGTTGATTGGGCGGGAGACCTGAATGCCAGAGCATCCACATCAGGCTATGTTCTTTTCTTTGGGCGTAATCCTGTTAGTTGGTCGTCAAAAAATCAACAAGCAGTAGCTCACTCATCTACTGAAGAAGAGTACAAATCAGTTACAAATGCTCTTGCAGAACGCACATGGGTGCACAACTTGCTTAATGAATTGTATATCACCATTCCAAATACACTAACAATCTTCTGTGACAATGTCGGTGTCACTTATCTTTGTAATAATCCAGTGTTCCATAGTTGTATGAAACATATTGCTATCGACTTTTGTTATGTTAGGAACCAAGTTCAAGCGCATCGGGTTCTTGTCAAACACACTCATGTTTGTGATCAACTTGCTGATACAATTACCAAGCCATTGATAGAACCAGACTTTGCAAGGTGTCATTCCAAGTTATGTGTTGTTGCACCACACCTAACTTGAGGGTGTGTATTAAGCATAATTGTCACGACCCGAACCGGGGCCCTGGCCGTGATGAGCATCCCGAACTATGAAGGCCCAGATGCCCTTTTCTATCTGGTAATCATGCACAATATTCATAAATTATAATAGAAGATGCAGAATTGTAGATCATTACAGAAACATGGTCATACTCTGAGTTCAATTAAACTATGAAAAATGAAATCCAATATCAACTACATGACATCTGAACCAGTCTGCAAAATCTCTACTACATCTAAGAATGACAACTATCTGAAACTGGGACAAGGCCTCCAGTGGACCTAAACAGAAATAAATAATATAATCTGAAAGACATAGGCCTTCTGGAATAAAGAAGGCTCACCAACTGCACACATCACTGTTGTCTGAAAACTCTACGGCCCAGTAGGACCTCTAAATTGAGCTTTAGACCTTGGGAGGAAGGGGGGTCAATACAAATGTACTGGTACACAGAGCAATCCAAAATAAACTTTAATACAAATAAGGTAGTTGAGAGTTAGTCATTAAACATCGTATAGATATAAATTCCAAAACACATGGGCATTTTTTATAATCATAAAACCTTTCTGTCAATGCAATTTATTATCTTTGTATTACTTTTGAGTTAGGTGGCACTCCCCTACAAGTATGATATTCCACGGGCTACATGAAATCCTCCATTGACTCGGCGGGGAAGCCTCCAATCTAAGTGTGTTGCAAGGGTTGGAGTTTCTGAGTCTGATACACCACAGGGCACTAGGCCAACGTATAATAATATACCCGGATCGGCAAATCATGGTTTTGGACAATGAGTTTTCTGAACTCGTGCCTTCTTCGAGAAACGACCTAAGCTCTCTTTATGCCCAATTTTAGTTTGTTCTGAAACATGCACCATTCTAGTTTTAAAATTTGAAAATCTGATTTCAAACATGCATTCTATTTTGTTCTGAATTAACATGGCATTATCTAAGTTGGTGTCACACACCAAGACTTGCAAGTCCTTTTTCTGAGCCATAATGCATCATATATGATTCTTTCATCAAACTCAACTCAGACCACCCAAACATGCAAATAGTATAAGAGATTTCATGTTCCGAAACATAAGTCAAAAATATGCAAGAATTCTTCAAACATATAGTGGTCATGTGCTTTTGGCAAAACCATGCACTCTTTCATTATATGTATATTCAACATTTATCAACATGCACAACCCTCTCTTTTGATTCCACAATCATCTTCAAATCATAGTATAAATCAAGACCTTTCATATCATGCTTTTCAAAATAATCCATATCATACGAATAATGGGAAAAATCATATCAAGAGAGGGATTCATTATAATTTATACTCTCAATTGAATATTCATTCTTAAAAGCATGCATACATATATATAGAATTTCAAATCAATTTGGGGAAAGGCCTAAAGACCAAAACAATGTCATTGAGACTTCTAAAACATGATTATAAATCATAAATCTAAAACTCTTTTCTTAAAAATCATGATTTCTATGACCATGAGATTTTTAAGAATACCCCACGTAGCTCGATTTGGGAATTTAGTGGATGATCCTTGAAGCCTAAGATTTGGGGATTCCAAATCTTCGATCCATCTTGAAAACCCACAGTTAAATCTTGAGTTATTTGGGTTTTTAGTTTGAAACCCTAGAGAGTGTTCTTGTGAATTTTTGAAGAAAATATGAATAATGTGGTCACTTGGGAGAAAAATCTCGTGTTTAAGCTGATAAGGGGGTGGAAATTACCCAACATACCCTTAATGAGATGGAATAAAATATAACTGGGAGCCCTATTTTATGGGCCACCGCGACGCGCCGCTATAGCAGTGGCTCACTGGAAAATAACGAATGGGATTCTTGGAGTCATCGCGACGCGGAGCCATCGCATTGTCCCACTGGTTGGGACCTGGAACTTCAGCGCGACGTGCCACAATCGCGCTAGGCTACTGGAATTTGACAATTGTTAAATAAACAACCTTGGTGACACGCCAAGTACCAAAATGGCAGTGTTTTACGACTAGGACTAAAATTAGCCATAACATCATGCTCGGGTATCGGATTTGGGCAAATCTTATATCGACGGAAAGCTCATTCAATTTTCCACACTACATAATTGATTAACATGAAAATTTTTTATAGGATTTATGATTTTTGGATCATCTACGGAAACAAATAACAGTTTTTGTTCTAGCCCAAAATGCGGGGTGTTACAATAATTATTTTATATTATCGGTATTTGAATAATTTATTGGATAGTTACTGTCTATTTGTATTTGTAGAAGACTCCTATTGTAGAAGTCTTTAGCTGTAGGTTATTGTTATTTATTGTATTAAAAGTATGGATGCTGAAGGAATAAAATCATCTTTCGACTATCTCTCTTTATCTGATTTTATAAAAGCATCAAATGAGACGAAAAGAAAAACAGATAAAATCCTCCAAAAATTTGAGGGAAAAAAGTATAAGTTCCCCATTGAAAGTGTACTCGCCGTCTTCAAGGTATGTGAGAGATCAAAAATAACTTAAAATTTTATTAATATGAACACGTGTCATTTTTAAGTAGATATTGAGTGATAGAGTAGTAGAAAAAACTGAGGAAAAGTCAATTGATATGAAATCAGCAAAGAATCACTAAATGGAGAAATATTGAACACCCCCACCCCCCGAAATAGGAGCGTATTTAATATAGAAATTCGTGAACCCATGACCAAGAACTGTAGCTAAAAGTGGAGGGAAGGCAAACAATCAAGAAAATATTCAAACTAGGAGGGTTATACTAAAGAGAGCAGTAACTTAAAAGTCTAAATGACTATAAAGGCCCTAATTGGAAACAACAAGTCTGTTAATATGCAACAGATATTTCAAAGACTCATCAGATTACAAATACAGTAAAAATGATTTATTGTAGCCTTGATGGAACCCTTTTAGAATTATAGACATATAAAATATAGAAGAAAACTAGGGATGGAGTCAGGTATGGCTAATACTAATGGTAAAATCTGGATCTTTATTGATGCTATAATACAACATAAAATTTTGATGGACACAGAGATGCAAATCACTTGCCTTTGATGGTAGGACGAGATTCCAATGTTATATTATTAGACTTTTGGTAATGATAGATGATTGTGAAAATTTTACTTAGTTTATAAACTTTTATGGGTTTATGTGACATGGGATTCAGAGAAAGTCCATACACCTGGCCGAATGGTAGAGCAGCGGAGGATTGAAGAAGGTAGGATTCTTTTGATATACAGAAGGAAACAAAAACACCAGATACTTCCACAATTATGTAAATGGTAAAAGGAAAAAACAATAGTAACACAACATACAAGATGATAATGATAATTGGATAGAATATATGGAGCTCATTTCAGAGGAAACAATCAAATCTTGTAGGAATAAAGGAAAAAAAGCAAAGATTTTCTATATTTTTACATAATTAATTTATTTAATTATGATGTGAAAATTACAAGGTGAAAAGTGTTGATATGTCAAGTGACATGTCATATATAATTTGATGACGAAATTTGACATATCTTCTCAATAATAATATGTGAAATTAATTGTATTTGAACAATGAAAATTTCATTTTTTAATATGTTCAACAAGAAAATAGAGAAATATTTGCAGGCAAACAAATGGATTTGGATAATTTAAATCAAGACATATATTTAATAAATGAAATAACTAACTCCAACCCTGACACAATTTTAGACACTAGACATGTCTAATAAAAATAAAATAAAATAAAACAACAAACTCTCCCTTTTAGATACCCCACTATCAAACAATCATATAAAAAATAAAACTAAAAAAAAAGACTCCAAACTTAGCACATTTTTAGACACCCCCTTATAAAGAAGTTTCACATAATTTTAAATCTATTTAAAGCCTCAAGGTCAAGTCTAAATCATTTTGTTCTTCAACTATGTTAACTAAGTCATCAGCATTTGATGAAATAGGAACATCCAATTGGTTAATCAATGGTTTTGTAAAATTATTAGACTCATTTGAATCTGCAAGTGTTGAATTTGAACCACTAACTTCGATGCTTCTTGCCATTTGTTGCCTATCGGTTGGTGGTGTTGTGCCTCTTCTTCTCTGTAAAACTCTATTTCGTATTGTCATTTGTTGCCTATTGATTGGTGGTGCTCTTCCCCATCTTCTCAGCTGGTTAATTGCCATTTGTTGCCTATTGATTAGTGGTGCTCTGCCCCATCTTCTAGGTAGGTTACGATTTGGAGGCATTGTTGGTTGGACAACAATCCTATCGTTTCTTTGCGAACTCGCATTTTGCAAAAGTATACCAGATGCATCCACATAAGAATTTAGGATGACATCTTGTTCAGATAATGGGTGAATAGTTTGAACATGATTCATGAATATA
This sequence comes from Capsicum pubescens, assembly GCA_030864215.1. NCBI lineage: Eukaryota > Viridiplantae > Streptophyta > Magnoliopsida > Solanales > Solanaceae > Capsicum > Capsicum pubescens. The sequence continues at coordinate 35,212,367 of CM061546.1, forward strand.
GAATGAATACGAAATATTTCATGGCACAAAGGGCATCGAACTATGTGAAATAAAGGAGGAGAAAAATTTGCATTATGCATATTTGAAGTATGAATAACAAAAGATTTCTCAAAAGTAAGAACTGGGAGAAAAAAGTTCCAATTATGCACTATAATTCTGTAAAATGTGAAGAGCATTTATAGGCTACTCAGAGTATAACATTTCCCTTCATTTATGTGTGTTCCAGTTTTTGTAATGGTAAGTTGAAAGTAATTTTTAAATGAGTTAGTAAGTGAAAACTTTGCTACCAAAATTTATAATCTAATTAATTATTTTTCTTAATTTAGTGTCTATATTTAACTCAGAGTATAACCTTCCTCTTCATTTATGTGTGTTTCAAGTTTTGTAATGGTAAGTTGAAAGTAATTTTTAAATGAGTTAGCAAGTGACAACTTTGCTACCAAAATTTATAATTTAATTAATTCTTTTTCCTAATTTGGTGTCTATATTTAACTCACTCATTACAACAGACTTCAGAAAAGATCATATTGACTCTATATGTCGGCAAAGTACTTTAGTAAAATATTGTTTATTCTGTCAAAGTCAATCAAGCACCTTTATTAAATAACTACAAAGTTTGTCAGTGATCATCTATATTTAACGTTGCACACTTACAAATTTAAAATTCTTTGATTAGCATTATATTTTTGTAACGGTAAATTAAAAATAATTTTTGCACTGAGTAAGTGTGTGACAACTTTGCGACCAAAATTTATAATCCAGTGACTTCTTTTTTTCTAATTTGTTTCATATACTTATAACTTGCATGTTATATTAGATTTGAGAAAAAAAAATCATATTTTTCTCTCAATCGACATGCTTTAGTAAAAGATTATATTTTCTATCAAAGTCGATCAAGCACCTTCTGAAATAACTATAAAATTCATTGATGATCATCTATATTTAATGCGACAAATTTAAGAATTTTAAATTCTCTTATTATCACTATATTGTTATAATCCAATACACAAAATGCATTCTAATTTAAAATTACTTTTATGTCAAGAGAATCAGATTTCTTTAAGAAATTTTGGATGAGCTTTAATTTTCTTGCCTTTTATAATCAATTATAAACTGAAAATAACATTAATCATTTCCATAACTAATTGTAGATTTAAATAATTATACAATAGAAAGCATTATAAATAATAGTAAACAAAAAAATGGTCATTTGGATTATTCTCTATCCTAACAAAACCGTGTTTTAGATTGAGGCAATAATACAATTTACAATAATACCATAAAGAGTTGTTGTGGCAAAGAGGATATTCTATTCTCGTTTAAGTTATTTTTGGTTCCTCACAACATTTCTTCCAAGAGAGTGAGTATACTTTCTTTGCCACCTTAACACTTAAGAGTATATGTACTCAATTTTAAAGTAGTTAACGGGTAATAGGACTTCCCAAAACATTAAACGTACAGTTAGAAATATGGTGATAATTCATAAGTAAAATCTTTAATCAATAGGAAATGGTGTAAATTGCAAAACTGGTGCACCTCAAAGTTAATTTTTGTTTAACTATCCAAGGCTGAAGGGCGTATAGATACTCAAATGAATAAAAGTTGCAAGCTATCTGGCTTAAAACAACTCCTGTTTATGGTGCATTTGGTATAGTTGAATTTGTAGATGAGTCAAGAGCACATGTTACGATTTAACATTGTTTCAGATCGATTTACTATTAGTTTGATCATGAAGTGATAAAGGAAATCAACTAAGTACATGGGCGACTCAAATACGTTAGTGGCCTATGGCCAAAATCAAACTGATGCCTTAAATTTTTAAGAAAAAAGTTATCTTTTTACCAAAAACTAGTTTAAAAATTATATGTTCGCTTTCTTCTAATAAGTCTCTTTGAGTTAGTAATATAACCAATGCATTTAATTATTATTTTTTTGAGATATAATACTCCAAATATATCAAAATTCTACTAATAATACTTTTACTATATATAAACTAAAAAAAAATTACACATAATATATTGTAACGACCCATTTCGTCGTTACTAAATTATTCGTAATAAATTCATGAAAATTCTTAATTTTCATTCCTCAGTATTAACTTGGTTCCAAAATAGCCAATATATTATTTGTTACCTCATCTCAAACTTTTAGCGACATTTTAGCCTTCGAATGTGTCTAGATAGACTCAAACTCAATTAATTTAATTATTCATGAGTTCTAATATTAATACTTTAGTTCGAAAGATCTTTAGGTATGAATTAATGTCGTATAATATCCCTAACACAAAGTTACGTATAAAACTTTCTTTCCGTTACAGTTTTGATATGGGTTTTAATTAAAGCCAAATTCAAACAATCATATCTCATAGAATATAAGGAGTTTGGTATTCTATTTCCTATCAAATCAAACATCTCTGAGCCCTCTTTCCAACGCAACAAACCGTTCCTCAATCTGAATTCGGAGTAAAAGGTTATGATTGTTTTACTGAGCACTGTCCAGGCTGAACCGGGATTTCATTGTAGCGAAAATTCTGATGATATTTAAATCAGTTTCAGCTGTATTTTAGGTCTAAAAACCCCAAAATTTCATTCCCCAACCCTATAGAGGTGATTTTACAAAGCTTAAGGTGAAATTCCTTCGATTAGGTAAGTTTTTCCATTATTCTCTTCGTCTTTTAATTATTTAACATCTTGGAATCCTAAAAAAGACCTTTAATGGTGGAATTCTTTTGGGAATACTCATGAGTGTTTTTAATATGACCTAGAGCTGATTCTTAGCTATAAATTAAAGATTCCTAACATGAATTTCATAAACTAGTTTATGAATTTTGATGATTAGGAATCTTGAATTCCGTAAAGATGAGACTTTTAGCATAAATACTCCATTAATGGAGATGAGTTAAGCTGGAAAGAACTCATTAATGATTAATTGAATTGGGGAATGATATAGACCTTAAATTAAGGGTAAAATTAGTGGGTTTGAATTCCAAGATATTTGTTTGAAGAGTAATTATTTAATTACTCTTATAATTGCTTGATTTTTAGAAGACTGAATGTTCCAAGGCATGAAAGAAAGGAAATAGCATTCTTGCTACAGCTTGCTTCTTCCAAAAGCTTGGCGTCCAGGTAGGCTAGGTTTAATGAGTAGAAGATTGTGTTATTTTATATTTTCATAATTTAGAATTGATGGGAGAAAGCATGTCTAGGCCTGCGGGCATGAAGTTGAGATGGATAAAGACACAAGTACTTAACTTTAATCCCAAAAACTATATTATAGATTGATTATGTGATATTCATGATATTATGTGTTATGTGCCCGAAAGGAGATTGTTGTAAATGTAATATATGAACATGACGTTTTTTTAGTTTTTCTAGTGATGAACCTAGTTGAGTTGTAATGGTATTAAGTTGTATGTATTGTGCAACAATGTGATGATGAGAATTATGCTAAGATCAAATATTGATGAGCATTGTGATATCTAAGGGATAGATGACTTGAATTAGTGTGATGATTGTATTATGTGGAAAGAGGTAGAGGATAATAATATGCGTAAATGTGCTAGTTATAGATGGTGATGTTAGAACCCAAGTTGCGGTTTTTAAGAAGATAACGATATTTTTAATAATTAATGAGTAATTAAGGCTTCAATATTGACTTGTATGCGTAAGAATTAAATTGTGATTTATTTTATGATATTCATATTTTGATATTGATAAAAATACTATATCTATTGGATGGCCATGAGAGGATAAATTGGTGATAATGATGGTTTATTGAATTATGTCTATCAGTGGCTTGTTTGATAATGATAACTCCTAAATTGGATACTTGTTGATTGGTATTCGGACATGCTTGAAATTGATGATGTTTGGATTATTGAGACGTGTATAAATGATTATTGAAAATTTACTTGACAGAATTTTCTTATGACTTTAAGTGTACTTGTAAACTTGGTGCATAGTATTGTATGCTGTGAGGTGATGTAAATTTGATATTGATATTACTTGTATATGTTGGATCGGATATCAAGCTGGTAAGTATATATATATGTTGGATCGGGTACCACGCTGGTACGGATATGTATATGCTGGATCGGGTACCACGCTGGTACGAATATGTATATATTGGATCGGGTATCACGCCGGTATGGATATGTATAAGTTGGATCGGGTACCACGCCGGTACGGGTATGTATATATTGGATCGAGTACCACGATGTTATGGGTATGTTTATGTTGGATCGGGTACCACACTGGTACGGATATGTATATGTTGGATCAGGTACCACTCCGGTATGGATATATATATATTGGATCGGGTACCACGCCGGTACGAATATGTATATGTTGGATCGGGTATTATGCCGGTACGGATTTGTATATGTTGGATCGGGTACCATGCCGATACGGATATGTATATGATGGATCGGGTACCAAGCCAGTATAGTACATGAACATAGACTGTTCCCTGCTGGTCATGACTATTTAGGCAAAAATAAGTCCCATAGCATGTGTGTACATATTTGTGTTGATTTTCTGGATGTTTACAGTATGGTTGATATTATTGATGGTTATGTGACTTGTTTGTGAGCACTGTTTGACCTGTTATTACTGTATTGTTGATTCATTGAGTTTTTATTACTTACAGAAAGATTGTTAGTAGCAATGTATGAGACTTGAGTTCTCTAGGGTGTCTTATTGAGATGTGAGATGACTTGTATTCCCTACTTGATTGTATCCATAAGATTGATTGTGTGATATGTATTTGAAAAAGTAAAACTTTGTACTTACTTATATGTTGGTTGACTTGCTTCATTTATACGTGTTTTAATCGTAGTTTACCAGAATGGCTAGTTAGCATTCTTTATATTATAAGAGAGAAGATGATTATTAGCCCGGGAGTTAGTGTGGGTTGTCTATGATTACTGTGAATATAAGTAATGAAAAAGATATGGTGAATAAAGAGGAATATTGATATATTAGCGTTGGATTGTGGTTGATTGTGTGAATTAATGAGGCTAGAGTATGTTAGTAGTGAATATAATATTGATGGAGTTGGAAGAGTAGTTGGATGTTGTAACTTATATAGGTAAAGTAATAATATTATTACAACCTTGATTGAATTATATTCAATTCAAGATGTCATATTTTATTTTCGTTAATTCTATTTTATGATTATATGAACTAACACGGTCGACCGATGATGCCTACCAGTATGTGTGGTTGTACTGACCCTACTCTTCTACATTCCTTCTTGGAGTGTAGACTAGATGCAGGTTAGTTGCAGTTTCTAGATGGATGACGATATTCAGCACTAACTTCTACACTTTCTTCCTGACAGATGTTAGAGTCCCTGCATTATTTATTTTATTGTCAGTATGTGTTGTAATAGGTAGCTCTTGTACATGTCTGGCCAAGTCTTGGGATAGTGAAAGACATTTGTAAGAAGTTTTTGAAAAAGTTTATTTATTAGTATTTAATTTACTTTATATTTTCTTAAAAACAAAAGTCTTCCGCATATTTTTAGTTGGGTAATAAGGATTTTTCTAACTACTTAGAATAGCGTAGGTCCCCACATGGTATGTTAGTCTGGGTTGTGGCAGTTGGTATTAGAGTGTTAGGTTCACCGGTCCCATAAGTACAAAAGCAATGTCAAGTAGGGTTCCGTAGATTGGTGTGTTGGGTCCCACACCCAATCTTCGGAAGGCTATGACGCATGTCAAAGTCATTTTCCTTTCTTTCTCTCCATCGTATTGTCCTAATCTTGGACTATTAGATTAAATCCAATTGGTATCTAGACAATTCTAATTGGTATCTTAACAGAGCTCAATTGGAATGTAGTTGATTCCAATTGGTATCTTAGTAATTTTGAATAAAAATCTAGGAGATTTCAATTGGAATCTGTTAATAAGGTCTAAAAGTTATTGTTAATAGGTAGAGACTTGTCAAAGTTGTGAACTTATTAATTGTTTGTGCTTGATATTTGACTAAACTTGTATTGCTAGATTTTTGTCGTTGTTGTGATTGTTTTTGCTTAAATTTAAGTGATGAAAATTGACTAAGTTGTTTTTGTTGATAATTGTGATGGGATTATTTGATTTTTTATTATTGTGAAACTAGCAATTCTATGGTGCTTACTTTTTTTTGGTACTATTATACTGATGAAATTGATGGTATGAGAATTGAGAGAATGACATAAGAACATGATGTCAAGAAAAGATGATGAAAAGGTGACATAAATAAAAGACTGAGGTGATATGTGTTTTCTGTAATGAGAGGTTCTTGTTAATGACGTTGTGGATGGATCCTTGTGTAGTTTGATTATTTGATATTATTTGGGGATCCTTGTGTGGTCCGATCACTGAGACTATATTTAGAATTTTTGTGCAGTTCTATTATTGAAATTATAACGGGTTCCTTGTGAGGACTAGCTAAGTGACATTATCTTTGAGTTCCTTATGTGAACGAATTTTTAATGCTTGGCAAAATAATGAATTTTAAATAAAAGTGACAAAAACTAGTAAAGGTTGTTGATACCTACGGAATTTGACCGATGACTTTCCTGGCATGTGACATTGGTGATGAGACTATTAATAACCTGTAATTGATTTATTTTATTTGGCCTTTCTTATGTGCTAGTGGTGTGGGGACCACTCTTGAGGTGGTTAAGAGTTAAGTGAAGCCCATGATGAAAATATTGTTATGTAGAAATAAGAATGACTCTGTATATCTTAAATTGGTACTAGTGATATAAGAGTGGTTTGGCTTGACGATGAAGTATTTTTCGTTGAAAAATATTAAGTTAGTGATTGTCAGGACATAAATTGCAGTTGTGGATTTATGCATTAGGAAAAATCTTGAGAAGATAAATTATTATTGACTTGACCTTGTGGTTGAATTATACATTTGCGTATCCCACAGAGCTGGCTAATATATGACACTTTTAGAAGATAGTAATTTTCATGATAGTGGCAATGCAAAATCATATGGCTTAGTTACATTCATAAAAAAAATAAGAATGATCCTGAATGGGAGAATAAGTGAATTATTAATGCCATGATTGATCTTTCCTTGGGTGATACTTGGTGTATATTGATTTTTGAGTGATTAAGGTATGATGATTAATTGAATATTAACGATGTTATGGAGGAGAATGTGTTGTAGGTTATAATTTTGTGGGATCTTTATGGATAATAGTTTAAGTTTGTGTAATGAGTGAGAGGTTGTGTTGTCACCTATATATAGTAGTAAGAACTAAGCTTGAAACGGTGAGTGATCTTGAGGTAAAAGGGATAGTGGTTGTTTGATTTTGAATCTAGCTTTATAAAAAAAATTTAGCAATCTTGATTTAGTGCATGCGAGTATCTAAGTTATGTGACTTGTAAATGGTGTAGTGACTTGCATATGACCAAGATGTAGATTCTCAATAGGATAGTCTTGGCTAGAAAGTGAGTCAAGTGTCTCAGAGAGAACTTTTGTGTTGGGTGGATTAGGTGTGACTTGTTTAGTGTTGAAATTTGAATAGTAGATTCATGTAGAATCTTGTAGCACTTTCCAGAATTGAATTCGGGACTCCGAAGTTTTGGTAGTAAAAAAGAGGTACTTTTGGATATTTGTCTTCATCAAGGTGAATCTTTTAACCATCTTTATCTTTCTTTTGTAAAACTCAAGTTTCAAACTTATGTCGTTGAAAGGAGAATAAGTGATTCAAATGTAAATATTTGGCTGTGCATCTTCGTATTTTGAAAAGCTTTGATAGAATGAATGAGTATAGAATGTGGGTTGGTCGATAAGAATATCGAGTAAGTGAATAAGCAACTCTGTTAGTAATGTCTTTCTAATTCCAACCTCGTGCTTTTGTCTATGGAATGCCCGTTCGGGGACGAACGGATAGTGAATTGGTATCTGATTGTAACGACCCATTTCATCGTTACTAAATTATTTGTAATAAATTCATGAAAATTCTTAATTTTCATTCTCCAGTATTAACTTGGGTCCAAAATAGCCAATATTTTATTTGTTACGTCACCTCAAACTTTTCAGCGAAAACTTTAGCCTTCAGATGTGTCTAGATAGAGTCAAGCTCGATTAATTTAATTATTCATGAGTTCTAATATCAATACTTTAGTTTGAAAGTTATTTAGGTATGAAATAAGTTCGTATAATATCTCTAACACAAAGTTAAATATAAAACTTTCTTTCCGTTACGGTTTCGGTATGGGTTTTTATTAGAACCAACTTCAAACAATCATATATCCTAGAATATATGGAGTTAGGGGTTTCATTACCTATCAAATCAAATATCTCTGAGTTCTCTTTTCAACGCAACAAAAAAGTTCCTTAATCCGAATTCGAAGTAAAAAGTTATGACTGTTTTATTGAGCATTGTCCAGGCTAAAACAGGATTTCATTGTAGCAAAAATTCTGATGATATTTAAATCAGCTTCAGCCGTATTTTAGGTCTAAAAACCCCAAATTTTCTTCCCCAACCCTAGAGAGGTGATTTTACAAAGCTTAAGGTGAAATTCCTTTGGTTAGGTAAGTTTTTCCATTATTTTCTTCGTCTTTTAATTTTTTAACATCTTGGAATCCTTAAAAAGACCTTTAATGGTGGAATTCTTTTGGGTAATACTCATGAGTGTTTTTAATATGACCTAGAGCTGATTCTAAACTATAAATTAAAGATTCCTAACATTAATTTCATAAACTAGTTTATGAATTTTGATGATTAGGAATCTTGAATTCCGTAAAGATGAGACCTTTACCATAAAAACTTTATTAATGGAGATGGGTTAATCTTGAAAGAGATAATTAATTATTAATTAAATTGGGGAATGATAGATCTTAAATTAAGGGTAGAATTAGTGGGTTTGAATCCCAAGATATTTGTTTGAAGAGTAATTATTTAATTACTCTTATAATTGCTTGACTTTTAGAAGACTGATTGTTCCAAGGCATGAAAGAAAGGAAATAGCATCCTTGCTGAAGCTTGCTTCTTCCAAAAGCTTGGCATCCAGGTAGGCTAGGTTTAATGAGTAGAAGATTGTGTTATTTTATATTTTCATAATTTAAAATTGATGGGAGAAAGCATGTCTCGGCTTGCGGGCATGAAGTTGAGGTGGATAAAGACACAAGTACTTAACTAATCCCAAAAACTATATTATAGATTGATTATCTGATATTTATTATATAATGTGTTATGTGCCCGAAAGGAGATTGTTGTAAATGTAATATATGAACATGATATTTTTTAGTTGTTCTAGTAATGAACCTAGTTGAGTTGTAATGGTATTAAGCTGTATATATTGTGCAATAATGTGATGAGGAGAATTATGCTAAGATCGAATATTGATGAGCATTGTGATATCTAAGGGATGGATGACTTGAATTAGTGTGATGATTGTATTATGTGGAAAGAGGTAGAGGATAATGATATGCATGAATGTGCTAGTTATAGATGGTGATGTTAGAACCCAAGTTGAGGTATTTAAGAAGATAATGATATTTTTAAAAATTAATGAGTAATTAATTCTCCAATAGTGACTTGTATGCATAAGAATTAAATTGTGATTTATTTTATTATATTCTTATTTTGATATTGATAAAAATACTATATCTATTGGATGCCCATGAGAGGTTAAATTGGTGATAATGAGTGTTTATTGAATTATGTCTATAAGTGGCTTGTTTGATAATGATAACTCCTAAATTGGATACTTGTTGATTGGTATTCGGACATGCTTGAAATTGATGATGTTTGGATTGTTGAGGCGTGTATAAATGATTATCGAAAATTTACTTGATGGAATTGTCTTATGACTTTAAGTGTACTTGTAAACTTGGTACATCATATTGTATGTTGTAAGGTGGTGTAAATATGATATTGATATTACTTGTATATATTTGATCGGGTACCACGCCAGTATGGATATGTATGTGTTAGATCGGGTACCATGCAGGTACGGATATGTATATGTTGGATCGGATACCATGCCGGTATGAATATGTATATGTTGGATCGAGTACCACGCCGGAATGAGTATGTATATGTTGGATCGGGTCCACGCCGGTACGGGTATGTATATGTTGGATCGGGTACCAGGTCGGTACGGGTATGTATATGTTGGTTCGGGTACCACGCCCGTATGGATATGTATATGTTGGATTGGATACCACACCGGTATGAATAAGTCTATGTTGGATCGGGTACCACGCCGGTACGGATATGTATATGTTGAATCGGGTACCACGTCGGTATGGTACATGAACATAGACTGCTCCCTGCAGGTCTTGACTATTTGGGAAAAAATAAGTCTTATAGCATGTGTGTACAAATTTGTGTTGATTCTGTTGATGTTTACAGTATGGTTGATATTCTTGATGGTTATGTGGCTTGTTTGTGAGCACTGTTTAACCTGATATTGTTGTATTGTTGATTCATTGAGTAATTGTTACTTACGGAAAGATTGTTAGTGGCAATGTATGAGACTTGAGTTCTCTGGTGTGTCTTATTGAGATGTGAGATGACTTGTATTCCCTACTTAATTGTATCCATGAGATTGATTGTGTGATATGTATTTGAAAAAGTTAAACTTTGTACTTAATTATATGTTGGTTGACTTGCTTCATTTATACGTGTTTTAACCGTAATTTACCAGAATGGCTAGTTATCATTTTTTAATATTATAAGAGAGTAGTTGATTGTTAGCCTGAGAGTTATTGTGGATTGTCTATAATTACGGGTTTATTCCTATGAATATAAGTAATAAAAAAGATAAGGTGAATAAAGAGGAATAGTGATGTATTAGCATTGGATTGTGGTTGATTGTGTAAATTAATAAGGCGAGAGTATGTAGTAGTGAATCTAATATTGATGGAGTTGGAAGAGTAGTTTGATGTTATAACTTATATAGGTAAAGTAATAATATTATTACAACCTTAGTTGAATTATATTCCATTCAAGATGTCATGATTTATTTTTGTTAATTCTATTTTATGATTATATGAACTAACACGATCGGCCGATGATGCCTACCAGTATGTGTGGTTGTAGTGACCCTACTCTTCTATTGTAACGCCCCAAATCTGGTACCCGAAACGCTACACGGTGTTCATGACCCCGAAGGACCACAAGCTAACCCATGACTGATATTTGTACCTGTATACTGCATAATATACTGAATAATGCGGAAACATGAACTGAAAGGCCATAAGGTTCATAAAACTGAAGTAAAACATAACATCTAAATGGGGTATGAAAAATCCAAAACAACTGGAATAACTGCCTGAACATAATAGTCTGGAAAGTCTCTAACTGACTGAACTTTCTAAGTAAGGAGTTGATGGGACATGTCCCCAACTAACTCCAACTAATAAACTAATTAATGAGATAATAGAGAAATAACCATTTCCTTGAAGGATGAGGACTCACTGCTAACTCTGACTGCTGATATCTGGAATCTACTGATGCTCTGGAGCTCGTGTCTCTTAACAGACACCATAGCGCAAATGCATCAGTAATTTGATTGTACTGGTATGAATGCGAGGTAGGCTAAATGCATGGGGTTCATATGCATGAACAATACTGGCTAACTAACTAATATGAACGTGAGAATACATGTTTGCATACATAGTAACTATATCTAAAATCGTGATAACATGAGTATGCTGATGACTAACATGACTAATGACTGAATTCTGATAACTGATAACATGAGTGACTGTATCTAACAATCCTGAATCTAATGGAACTAGTTGAGTTTCGTACTATATCTGAGTTGGCTGTATCTGACAGTCCTGAATTCTGAAGAACTATCTGAGTTCTTTTACTGAGACTGTGGAAGATAGTCATCTAACCGACATACCCCAAATGATGCATTATAGCTAAATTGGGGTCCAATCTACACCCTGATTGGAAGGGTGTCAATACCACTCCACTGGTAAGGAAAACATGTGAGTAACCCTAATATAATAGGTAACTTTAGTGAGAACGGTGGGAACCCTCATATAGCAGGTTAAGCCACTTCATCTACCCTCATATAGTAGGATATGATGTCTCAACCTATGCTGGCTACATAGTTCTGGAACGCAAGGATTTGCTTCTAAGAATCACACCCTCATATAATGGGTGAGTTCCCATCCTTGGGTTCACTCGGTGCCAATTTCTACTCCCATCTGAATAGACACTGAACATTAGTTACTGAACTGAACATGAACTGAGTTACTGACTTTCATTGACTGATGAAATACTACTGATATCTGACAACTGATTGAGTTCATGAAATCATGGAGATTTCCTGAGTCATAAGACTGTCTGAAGTATAACGATCATATCTTGACTGAGAGTATCATGGAAACATGACCTGGCTCTAGGCACACAGCTAATATTTTGGGTACAAGTACCCCCAGGACTCGATGGAAAGAAACTGACAAAGCATGACTTTCTTGAATACATAACTCACATTATAATCCATAATGCATTTATAGAAGCATTTCATCAAACATGTGATCTTCATAAACTTGTACATACATGGGGATTTCATGATATCATGCTAGTTGAGCATTTTCCTTTATCTAGGCATTCAATCAAACACATGGTAGGCATAGTATGTGTAAACAACATTATACAACAATTAAAACATTATGATTCAATTCTAATTTTATCATTCAAGGGTTTAGGCATAGGTTAGCATGAATCTATATATGTACTAATCAAACCCACATATAATTTATCACCCAATCATGGAATAGAATTCAATTACTCATTATCAACATGAACAAGAGCAGCCCAATCATGAAATTCATAAAGCAAATACATAAACTTAAACTTTGAAAAGAGATTCTTGGGCTTCATGGACGAAAGGAATCCATGAATGAACACTATGCATACCTGGGTTGAGTTTCTTGAAGTTCTTGAACTCTAAGAATTTGAATCTCTTAGTTCTTGAAGAAGATTTGGATTTTGTTCTTGGAGATTAATGTTAGAGAGAAAACCCTAGTTTTGTTGTTGTGAAAGAATGATGAACAAAGTAAGCTAAGGTCAAATATAATTGGGTATATAAACGGGTGGTAAAAGACCAAAAATGTTCCTTTAAAAAAAATGACTTAAAATAATTGAATGGGACCTGCGACGGTCCGTCGCTGGCTCGACGGTCCGTCGTTCTGACCGTCGCATGTGGACCTGAATAGGGTCTCACTGCCTTGGCTGTGAAGACTTGGGCGAAGGTCCATCGCAAGTTTGACATTCCGTCAACCTGCCCGTCACACCCTATCCAAAAAGTGGAATTACTGTTTCCCTTGCGACGGTCATGGGCGATGGTCCATCGGCCTCTTTGTCGCACCAGGGTAGTTTTTTACTGCCTTTTGTATTTTCTCCCTAACTTTCTCCTCCGATATCGGATTTTGATGAAATTGGTATTGTTGGAAAGCTAATTCAATTTCCCACATGACAAAAAGTGAAAATCTTAAAAATAATACATGTAAAAAAGTGGATTCATCTTTCAAAGAAAGCTTCTAACATTCTTGAGATGATTTCAAGCTAGGAAAAGTACGGAGTATTACAATATCTCCCCCTTGAGAAAATTCATCCTCGAATGAGATTGAGAGTAAGGGGAGAATATAACCTATATACATAATGAACATGAACAACTGGAACATGATCTCATGACTGACATGACTGATAACTGAACATATCATACTGAATATGTATATCTGATGCATGTGTAACTGATTCATGAATTCATGACTGGGTGTTCTGATAAACTAAGTTTATCTTAATGAAAATGCATGTATGATGAATAACTATATAACTGAACTCATACATGAATGCATGACTGAATATGAAATGGTCTTTAATACCAAGTTTGTGACGAACACTGAACATGAAACTGAGTAAGCTTAAGGAGAACTGTTACCTTGAGCTTGATCTGAGTTGGCGGAGAAGAGGTGAGGATACTTGGTACGCATGTCTACTTCTGCTTCCCAAGTATCTCCCTCGACGGACTGATTTTGCCAAAGAACCTTAACTAGAGGGACTTCTTTATTCCTCAATCTACGAGTTTGATAGTCTAGAATTTTAACTGGAATCTCTTCATAAGAGAGGTTGTTATGAACATCGATTCTCTAAATAGGGACTACAACTGCTGGGTCACCTATACATTTCTTGAGCAAAGAGATATGGAAGACTGGATGAACTGAGGCCAGATCTGAAGGCAATTCGAGCTCATAAGCTACCCTACCAAAGCGAACTGAGAATCTTGAAAGGACCAACATATCAGGGACTGAGCTTTCCCTTTTTGTCGAACCTCTTCACTCCCTTCATAGGAGAGATCTTTAAATAGACATAGTCACCAATCTCGAACTCGAGATCTTTTCTACAAATATTTGCATAAGATTTTTGTTAGCTCTGAGCAACCCTAATTATTTCTTTAATCAACTGTACTTTCTCTAAGGCGTCGAATACCAAGTTAGGCCCTATAACTGAGGCCTCACTAACTTCGAACCAACCAATCGGAGATCTACATTTCCTACTATAGAGATCTTTGAATGGAGCCATGTGAATACTAGAATGATAGTTGTTGTTGTATGCAAGATCAATCAAAGGTAAGTGGTCATCCTAACTACCCTTGAAATCAATTGCACACGCCCTTAGCATATATTCTAGAGTCTGAATGGTCCTTTCTGCTTGACCATCTATCTGAGGATGGATGATCTTAGGTGTATTTATATGCCTAAGCACCATAACTTATCCATATTTTAGCTAAGTTTAGAGAACAAGGTGCCTAGTTTCTTGTGTTTTTACTCTACTTCTATGTAATTGAGCTAACTGATATGATTAGCATGATTTCAGGTATTAATGAGGTAGATGAAGACATTATGGGATTATGGAATGCGAATGGCATATGACACAAGAGAGAATAGCAATATGGACAAAATGTGGCGCCTAGCAACTATGTCTAAGACTACTTGGTCATTTATAATTAGTTCAGGGACTTAGAAGAAAATTATTAGAGAAAACATTTTTAAAAGGCTTAATTCTGAATTTTTATTGATTATTCATTATTCTGTATTAGTTTTTGAAGAGGGAGAGTGGCGGCTTAGCTTGGAGAGAGAGAAAAATGTTTTTCTCTTGTTCTCACAATTCGCACACCAAGATCATCTTCTAGTTTTTGGTATGATGAATATTTCTATTGTGATTTTCGTTTTATTCACTAGTAGCTAAGTTTGTTAGTTAGGGTTATGGAAGCCTTGTATCATACAATCTATCACTTTGGGTTTTGAATTCATTATGCATTGATTTGTTTACATCATACTTTCTTCGCTTATCTGGAATTCTCGTGGTTGCAAACATTGAGGATATGCCTTAAAATGCAACTTGTTCGAAATAAAGGTTGATGTTCGGAAAAGAGAGTAGTGACAAGAAAATAGGATTTCCAACCCCTATTTTATAAGTTAATGCCTTAGCAGGATTAACTACTTGGAGATTTCGTATTATTTTTGGTGAACAGTTTTGATTCGAGAGAACTAAAGTGAATTAGTCCTTGATGGTTGAGAAACACTAGGATTATGTTATTAAATAATAAGTTTCTCTGTAAGCATGATGCATGTATGAATTCATAAATCCCATAGTTAGTAAGTACTGAAAACTACAAGGTGGACATAACCCTAGCTTGCTATTTCTCTGAATTTGAATACTACTACACATAGTTCATCTTGTTAAACTGAAACCATTAATTTGTGAACTGAATCAAATCCCCCTATTTATTTTACGGAAATGAACGATTAAAAGTCAACTAATCTGCATACAACATAATTAACACCATATTCCCTGTGGGATTCGACCCCAACCTAGTTGGGTTATATATTTGACAACGACCGCTTACTCTCTCATAAGAGAGATGTAATTTAAACCTTTTCGACCAAGAGTGCACCCACATACCATCTCACATGCTCATTGGACCAACTATGCGATGCACAATGCGCCACACACCTTGATGTGTGCGATAACTTATGTGTCGCACACTTTAACATGTGCGATAAGATATGTGTCGGACACCTAGCCGTACATGCCCACTTCTTTAAGTCTGCGATACCTTATGCGATGCACACCTTGATGTCTACGATAGGTAGTGCGTCGCCCACTTCTACACATAGGCTCACTGTCCCAACTATGCGACAACGTATGCGACGCACACTTTGAGATGTGAGATAAGATGTGCGTCGCACACTTAGTCCAAATAAGCCTAAAACCCGACTTCCAGCTTTAACTTGGGTTAACCCGACCCAAATTTTCATTCTTAAAATAGACTTCACACCCTAAATGCCCAAATTCATCCTTATTTTAACCTTAAGCCGTCTAATATTGAGCTCTCACCATTCTCTTTGTCCTTCACTAATCTTCCATCTTCGAGGTAAGTTTTATTTTTAATTTTTAATCCTTAGTTATTGTGACTCTAGGTTATAGTTAATTGATTTCTTAAGGATTACGAATTAAATTCTTGCCATGGCGATGTTGTGAAAGTGATAGTATTTTGTATATTTTGGTATGGTTGAAAGTGTAGAGCATGATTCTATTTAAAAAGTGCTTCATTGAAATAGAATTGGGGGAATTGAAGTGACTGAATTGTATTGCGAATAATGTAGGTGCACCTTACCAAAGTGTATGTAGGCGATGTCTGAGTACCCGATAACAACACTTAATTGGTTTATACTAACAAATTAAGTGTGGGGTGGTGACTTCACCACCTTCATCTTAATTGTAGTTAGTTTCATTATGTGTGGCTGACGTGGATGATATGATGAACACAGGAAAAATGGCTTTGATGATGATCTCAATGCAGGTGGCATGACTCCTAATGTGGATGAGGAGTACTACTAGCTAGGTTCTTTATCTTGTTATTTGCAATGGGGACAGTGTTGAGCTTGAGTGTGAGGTGGTTGGTTAGTTTGCTACTTGTTTTGTAAGAAAATAGTACCTTCTCCTTAGCATTTTTTTGTGATAGGATTAGTTATTTTGTTTATTTGGGTTCTTGTTAGATGTTTTTCTATTTAGTCATAATTAGGTACTTTTCTCGATGATGGATGGATGACGACCGTCTTAACAAAAAATTCATCATTTAATTGTATGTAACTATTCTTGTGGATCACATGACATTATAACATAAGTATGTAATGGATCATTACGTTTGAAAAACCTAGGCTCTAGTTGTGACTCTTGTGTGATTGTTGGTTTTATTTGATTCATGTAATTATCGGGTCGAGAATCTATAATGCTCCTAATTGAGTTGACCATGTGCCATGAGTGTGTAAGACTGTTGTATATTCCTTATTGCAACTGATGCTAGAACTTACCTGGTGTGTATACAAAGCGAAAAAAGATTGTGAGTTTAGGAGATGATTTAGGCATTTCTTTGATAGCCATTGTTCATACCTTATTTTGACCTACCTTTGTGCATTATCTTAGCTAGCCCCATCGAGCCTTTAGCTTGTTCTTTTGTTAGCCTCATATGTATCCTAATCCGTTCTTTAATAGACTGTAATTTGATCCGAAAGCTCCTAAGCGCTTTAATGTAAAATCAATTTGAGTTAGGATTTTGACAATTAGAGAAAAAAGGTGAAAATGATGCCCAAAGTCTAGTTATTGGCGTGTGAAATTGATGTGGTTGGGAGTAGCGAAAATTGTTGAAAAAGTTCTAAATTTTATCCTGGATGTGTTACAATGAACCTGTTTTGACCCCGGTCCTTCTTGGACATTGTGCACCTCAACTAAGGTAAATTGCTTAAGTTGAGGGTGTCTATTATAGGAGTTGTCACACCCCTTTTTCGACTCCAAAAAAAAATGTATTTTAAGGTTTGAAAGGGTTTTTTATTAAAGTGACAAAATGAAGATTGGTTCTGAAAAAAGATTGTTTTTACATTCAAAATCAGAATCGCCACTTGGCATAATCTAGTGTGCCAAGTCACCATTGGAAAATCCTTTTCGAAACCATTTGACTCTTTAAACCGGTTTACGAACAAAGATTCCGGCTAAGGAATTCTGTTGACCGAGGGGAAGGTGTTAGGCACCCCTCGATCCCGTGGTTAGACCACGGTCGCTTGGTGGAGCGTATTGGCTAATTTGACATTACAAATGTACAAACCACATAAACACACAAAACAAGCAAACGAATAAATCACACAAAATTCAAAACAAACAAAAATAATGTTCAGTCCAAATTATACAATCCAAAATAAAAGAGGTGCTGAAATATAAAACCTATTCTATTCTAAACTAATCCTAAACTAAACTCCACCCGACGTTCCGGGCCTTGATCACGAGCCTCCTTTGCGTACATGCTACTTCAGGGCATTCCCCGGATAAATCAATACAAATCCTTCGGGGCATTCTCCGGCCAAATGAGTACAATTTAAACTTTTCGTGCAATAAAGTAGAAAGTACCATTCACGCACATATTCAAACACTCCAATAAATCGTTATTCCTAAATTTTCCTAACCGGCCTACGTTTGCCTACCAAGTTCAACATATCACAATTCTATCAAGTTTAACATTATCAATACATCAAAATTAATCAATATTCATTTTCCTCCATTTTTAATCCCCACCTTAATTCATTTTTAACCACGTGATTAACCCATTTCAAAACACAATCCACCAATCGAGAATAACAAAAATTCACCAATTATGCTTAGCACATCACACACTCAAATGTCACCAACAGTTCACATCAACAAACAAACCACGGTATCGAATCACACGCAATCACAATCACATAAGAATTAAATAAAAGAGAAGAAAGAATTGGACCTTAAATTTGAAGCTTTCAAACTCAATGTTATTCGAATAAAGAGAGTCCGCACCCGGAAATCTTGAGCCGAACCTTAACACCAACAATCCAACTCGACAAATAATGACCCGTTCACCATCACTTTTCACGCCATCACTGTTCACCGGTCACTGTTCACCGGTACTGTTCACCGATCACTGTTCACCGGTTACTTTTTTTTTTTTCGTTGTTGTTCTTGTTCTTGTGAGGAATATTATTTGGTGATTCTTGTTATTATGGAGAAGATGATGATCAAAGAATGAACCCTCTTTGTCTTCTTAGAATTTTTCTTTTATAATAAGCATGGATTTGTTATGATGTGGGAATTTTGGTGGGTCCCCCATATATTTTTTCTTTGTGGACAAGAAAAAGGAGGGGGGGATCATATGGGTAGTTAGGGTAGGTGGAAGCTTGGGTAGGTTGTTAGGATAAGATAAATTAGTTAGAGCTATTTTTTTGTTTATTTTTGTATTTTTGTGGGATATAATTACATGGGGTTGGACACATGGTAAGGTGAACTAAAAATGAATAAAATTAGACTTCGGGAGGGACAAAATTAGGTGTCTACATCATGCCTTCTTTGAATGTAAACAGTATTTTCAGACAAAGAAGTAGACAGCGAGACCAAATTTTGACCCGACCATTATTCAAAGAAAGAAACAGAAGGAAGAAGGACAACCAGGTCTTGACTTAAGACATCCTTCCTACCCAAATTATGAGAGAATCAAGTCACGGTTATTTCAAAGGATTGGAAGAGAAGTGGACTATACCGAGTTGGAGAGTCGAGTGAGGTTCCATCGAGGTTTCGGTCCGCGGCTCTGTCATTACATTAAAAAATGAAAATTACAAGTTAAAACATAAATGAAATTACAAAAATCCTATCAATACAACTTCTGTTGGCTCTTGACCCGACTTTTATCACCCTATTCTTCAGGCGGGCTCCTAACTTGATATTTCTTTAACTTGTTGCTTGCCTTTCAATTTCTTCACCCTGTTCTCCAGGCGGATTCCTGACTTGCTATTTCATCAACTTGTTGCCATGCTTTTAACTTCTGCACCCTGTTCTGCAGGCGGGCTCCTGACTTGCTATTTTTATCAACTTGTTTCTATGCTTTTTATTTCTTCACCCTGTTCTGCATGTGGGCTCCTGACTTGCTATTTCATCAACTTGTTGCTATGCTTTCAATTTCTTCACCCTGTTCTGCAGACGGGTTCCTGACTTGCTATTTCATCAACTTGTTGCCATGTTTTCAACTTTTGTACCCTATTCTGCAGGCGGGATCCTGACTTGCTATTTTTATCAACTTGTTGCTATGCTTTTAATTTCTTCACCCTGTTCTACATGCGGGCTCCTGACTTGCTATTTCATCAACTTGTTGCTATGCTATCAATTTCTTCACCCTGTTCTCCAGGCGGGTTCCTGACTTGCTATTTCATCAACTTGTTGCCATGCTTTCAACTTCTGCACCCTGTTCTGCAGGCGGGCTCTTGACTTGCTATTTTTATCAACTTGTTGCTATGCTTTTAATTTCTTCACCCTGTTCTGCATACGGGCTCCTGACTTGCTATTTCATCAACTTGTTGCTATGCTTTCAATTTCTTCACCCTGTTCTTCAGGCGGGCTCTTGACTTGCTATTTTTCAATTTGTTTAACTTTCAATTTCTTCACCTAGTTGCTTGGTTTTCCATTTATTCGCCCTGTGCTTCGGGCATACTCCTGAAATCACATCAAAACTGAAAAGAAAATTATCCTAAATAAATAAATAAAATTTCGATGAGTTAATTGGAATGACTCGACTAAAAGGTACGTCTTTTAGGAATCAAGGGGGATGACTCGACTAAAAGGTACATCTTATAGGAATCCCGGGGGATAACTCGACTAAAAGGTACGTCTTATAGGAATCAAAGGGGATGACTCGACTAAAAGGTACGTCTTATAGGAATCAAAGGGGATGACTCGACTAAAAGGTACATCTTATAGGAATCAGAGGGGATGACTCGACTAAAAGGTACGTCTTATAGGAATCCAGGGGGATGACTCGACTAAAAGGTACGTCTTATAGGAATCAAAGGGGATGACTCAACTAAAAGGTACGTCTTATAGGAATCAGAGGGGATGACTCAACTAAAAGGTACGTCTTATAGGAATCAGAGGGGATGACTCGACTAAAAGGTACGTCTTATAGGAATCAAAGGGGATGACTCGACTAAAATGTACGTCTTATAGGAATCCAGGGGGATGACTCGACTAAAAGGTACGTCATATAGGAATCAAAGGGGATGACTCGACTAAAAGGTACGTCTTATAGGAATCAAAGGGGATGACTCAACTAAAAGGTACGTCTTATAGGAATCAAAGGAAATGACTCGACTAAAAGGTACGTCTTCTAGGGGTCAAAGGGGATGACTCGACTAAAAGGTACGTCTTATAGGAATCAAAGGGGATGACTCAACTAAAAGGTATGTCTTATAGGAATCAAAGAGGATGACTCGACTAAAAGGTACGTCTTATAGGAATCCAAGGGGATGACTCGACTAAAAGGTACGTCTTATAGGAATCAATAGGAATGACTCAACTAAAAGGTACGTCTTATAGGAATCAAAGGGGATGACTCGACTAAAAGGTACGTCTTATAGGAATCAAAGGGGATGACTCGACTAAAAGGTACGTCCTATATGAATCAAAGGGGATGACTCGACTAAAAGGTACGTCTTATAGGAATCAAGGGAAATGACTCGACTAAAAGGTACGTCTTCTAGGAATCAAAGGAAATGACTCAACTAAAAGGTACGTCTTATAGGAATCAAAGGGGATGACTCGACTAAAAGGTATGTCTTATAGGAATCAAAGGGGATGAATCGACTAAAAGGTACGTCTTATAGGAATCAAAGGAAATGACGCGACTAAAAGGTACGTCTTCTAGGGGTCAAAGGGGATGACTCGACTAAAAGGTACGTCTTATAGGAATCAAAGGGGATGACTCGACTAAAAAGTACGTCTTATTGGAATCCAAGGGGATGACTCGACTAAAAGGTACGTCTTCTAGGGGTCAAAGGGGATGACTCGACTAAAAGGTACGTCTTATAGGAATCAAAGGGAATAACTTGACTAAAAGGTACGTCTTCTAGGGGTCAAAGGGGATGACTCGACTAAAAGGTACGTCTTATAGGAATCAAGACTTAAGTTAGGAAGTGCGTTACCTAAGAAGCAAAATTTGAATTACCCAATCAAGGAAGTGTGTTTCCTTATCAATGTTGTTTGAATTATCAAAACAATGAAGTGCGTCTCCTTACCAAAGCTGCTTGAATTACCAAAACAGGGAAATGCGCCTACTAGAGATCTTGAATTATGAATTTTACCATGGTTTTGATTACCAAACCTATGCAGCAACCTTGCCTCTTGCATTTGTTGAGGTGAGAAATTACGGCCTTTGATGTTTAGGCTCTAAAATCCTTGATCTGAATGCAACATGTATTCCTATTACATACACAGAAAACTTGTGAGTTTAAAAACATGGTGGCTAGTTTGTGGCTTTGGCTTTTGAGGCAATTGCTCCTGCCCCCGTCATATTTAGCTTTGCTTCCAACCATTATCATATGTCATTGACTTGATGTATCATTGACTCAAACTCAGCTTATTAAGAGTGACTCTGAAACAAACACAGTATTTCTGCTTTATCGTGTTTCTCAAATAAACCCTTTGAACTTTGGTATTTCCATGAGTTCCCCGACTTCTCTGTTGACAAAACTTCTTGCATGCCTTTTTTTTGGGCTCACAATCATGTCTCTTTCATGTGCTAACTTTTTCTTGCTTTGTGCAATTAAAGAAGATGGTAGCCAGTTTTGAAATCTTTTCTCACTTGTTTTGACACGGACTTGACTCAAAGACAAGAAACAACCAAAAAAAAAATGACAATTTTTGTTTTGATAACTGACTTAATAAAGATTAAATTAAAATAAAGAGAAGAAAGAAAAGACAATGAATATCCCCTTTTAAAACAACGAAACGAAAAATTCATATAAAAATGACAGTCAACACTAATGATTATGCCATGCATTTTGGATTAAGCAGCTTGATCTTTTCATCCAAACTTTCTACCCATTATTGTTGAGTTAATGACCTTGAAACTGAGTTTCTTTCTTAGGTCAATTGCATTTAAGACCCCATTCGGCTAGTGGCGCCTTGAAGGATTTTCTCCAACAAGCTTCTTTCATTTTCTCTCGGCTCACTATCGCCTTATGGTGCCCGTGAGGATTTTCACCAATAAGACTCTCTCATTTTTATTTCTCTCAACTTACCATCGCCTTATGGTGCCCGTAAGGGTTATCACCAATAAGACTCTCTCATTCTATTTCTCTCTTGATTTCTTATGCTGAGGAAGACAAGTAGTTCCCAAATGCATCATCATATCCCTTGCATACTTTGCCTTAACATCCTCAAAGATTGATCTGAAGGTCTTTCTTTGGTTGTAACTTGGATTTTGGATAGGGTTGGAGAGAAAGGATGGCATGAGGACCAAATGACACTTAAAGAGGGTTAGGACTTACAACTTTTGGAATCGACTCAAACAATGAGGATTAACTCATGCCCCAGTTTCTTTTGACTAGGTGACTCTAAATTGTTTATTTGGTTGGACCAAGCCCTAAGTAGGGCAGCCTACGTATCTCACCCTTGAGAGAGGAGAATCAGGTCATGCATAGTTCTGGCAGCTTATTAAGCTTGATTCTGATTTTTTTTTCTTTTTTTTTTTTAGGGATTTTTACGACTCTATTTTTCTTCACTCTTTTTTTCTCTCTTTTTTTTTGACACATTTTTTTTCTCTTCTCTTCTTTTTTTTTTTTGAACTTTTCTGACTATTGTTTTGCTCGACATTTTTCCTTCAAGCTTTGCTGACTATATTGATTCCAAAAGAGGTGTATGAAAGAAAATAAAACTAAACCTCAAATGGGGTAAACAAACGATGACAATATGTTTGGATGGCAGAATGAAATGCCTTCGTCATATCAATCTTTGAAAATGCAAGTACATATCATGCAATATGAAAGTGCACGATCAAGATCACTTATGAAATGTTTTACAATACTAACTTTCCCCGATCATGTGTGCCACCTCTTTTCTACACTTGCCCAGCATACAACTCCACTTTGTTGTACATTCATTATGCTGAAGGACTCATGACTTCGTGGAGCTAATTTTCTTCTTGTTCCTCTTGATAGGATCGCGTAGACACTGTTTGACCTAATTAAGACATGTCTTTCAATTGATGACCAAGTTATTCTCACGATTTTCAAAATAATAGCCTTAATTTTCAAAGAAGGTTTCAACTTGATCACCGAATGCCCCAGCACTCTATCTATTTCCTCAGATGCTCTCTTTTTCTAACTTTAACCCTCTGATTCAATGTTCATTCTTAAACTGGATGTTAAGATCTAGCTGTAAATTTCACTAGCATATCATATCACTAGAGTCAACATAAAATGTACTATGAAAAAAAAGCACATATTTAAAACACAATGAAAAAGGGGACACTCCATTTAATAAAAATGAAAGATAGAAGGGTTTGAACATAAACGACAAAGGGAAAAAACAAGATAAATCCCGAACTACAACCCTAAAATAATTCGGAGAACAGAAAATAAAACAAAACAAACTACCAAACCCTTTCCTGGTAAAGAGAGGGGTGGCCTCTCCATTGCTCAGCCTGACATCTTAGCCACTGGCTTGCATATCAACAAGAATGGAGTTTCCACCACTGTCAGACACATTTCCTTCAACAAATAAGCTCTGGATCACCATGCTTAACTCATTGCCTCCCACAGATTGTGCAGTACCGCGTGCTGGTGAAGAACTCTGTGGGATGGTCGAAGGGCCAATGTTTTGCACCATAATCAATTTATCTTGAATTATCTTTTTTATTTCTCTTTTCAAAGTGCAAAAATATTCAGTACTATGACCCTGAACATCAGAATGATATGTACATCGCACATTAGGATCAAAGCTTCTTGAATGCGGGTCAGGAGTATACCCAAGGAGGGGAGTGATCATGCTCTACTGTACCAATCTCTGGAATAAACTGGCATAGGATTCCCCAATAGGAGTGAAATTATCTTTTTTCTTTCTCCTCTTTGCGAACTCTGGCCTCGGATGAAATTTGGATTTAGAGGTCCCTTGGTAAATTTGTGGGGGTTGAGGACGATGTTGAGGGACAGGGGCATGCCATTGTGGATAAGAAGATGGATGAGCATACAATTGTGCATTGTTCACAGGATATCGAGGAAGTGGAATGGGATTTCTCGGATTTCAGAGAAAGAAACCTTGTTGCAAGTGGTTATGTGGATCTGATATGTAAGCTCGGTATTGAGGCTGACAGTATTGGTGGGTTGAACCTATCAAACTCTGCTTTGGCCCTGTCATGACAATAGGTGCGTTTTCTTTCTTCTTTTCTTCAATTTCCCTTGGTTGATTGCAATGTCATCCCGAATATTTCACAGAATCCTTCTGTCCATCAGGCTCCCCAAATTTTGATGTCTCAAAGCTGGGAGGAAGGTTAACACTTGAAGACATGCCCCAGTTTTTATATGAAACATCTTCATAGCCCATAAGTCCAGGGGAATTTTTCATATCATTTTCTACACTCTTCACTTTCCCAACCATTTTGTCTGGCTCTTTTGGCATGCTAGGCTTCTTAGTAAGAAATTTTGGCGGTTCACTTAACTTAATTGTAGGCTCAAGAGTATACCAATGATCATCAACAGTATTGAACGTGGAGTCACTAGTGGACTGGGAAAGCACAATCGTTGGATTGATAGACAAAGTGGAAGCCTTAGTAGAAGGTTGAGCAACAAAAGCACAGACGGTATGTGGTGCTGTGAATGTGGTAGACTTATACTGAGGAGATAAAGAAAGAGTGGTGGAAGTATTGAGGTGCATTTGACGTGGAATGGATTCTGAGGCATGCTGTGGTGCATCAACAACAGTAGGAAACTGACTTTGCGATTTTGTTGGAAGACTCAAGGTATTTGCAGGGTCAAAAGTGGGGAACGGAGGTGGAGGCACCCCACTGGCCCAAGCTCGGTACATTCCCATCATTTTTTGTCTCAGTCTCAAATTCTCTTCCTTTAAACTCTCAATTTTCCGACTCTTTGTTTCATTCATGATGTCACTCTCTATATCCTTGTTGTACAAAACTAACCCTTCCTTGGATTTGGTGTGATATGGAGGACCAGCCAGGAGACCACAAACCAACCACCTTAAACTAACTGAACAAGAGGTAACAAATATGTTAGAGTTCAACATTTTTCTTTCAAAACCTCTTCTTCTTTTTTTCTTGAAGAAAAATCACCGAACCCTAGAAGGGCGCCTACATATCTCACCCCCGAAAGGGGAGAATCAGGTGTGCGTAGTTCGTGAAGTTTTGCCAAAATGGCCAATTAAAATCTCTTTTTTTTCTTTTTCTTGAAACTTTAAAAAGAAAAGAAAATAATAAATTATCAAAAGAATTGACGAAAATCTTTTTGCATTTTTTAGGTTTAAACTCCCTATACAAAAATTGAATCTATGATTACCAAAGAAGAATCTTTTTGGGTTTTCGATTTAGAATTTCATAGGAAAATGAAACTTGAAACTATTAAAGAAAAATCTTTTTGTAGTTTTCTTTTAGAAATGTATATGAAACACCTACTCTAAGTGAAGAGTGAAGAAAATCTTTTTGAATTTTTCAGATTCCTATACAACATGAAATCTATGGTTACCGAAGAAAATATTTTTGGATTTTCAATTTTAAATTTCATACGAAAATGAAACTTGAACCTATTAAAGGAAAATATATTTTTTTTTCTTTCTTTTAAAGATGTACATGAGACACCTACTCTAAATGAAGAGTGAAGAAAATCTTTTTTGAATTTTTGAAATAAGATCCCCAAACCTAAAATAGGTTGCCTACGTATCTCACTCCCGAGAGAGGAGAATCAGGGGTGCATAGTTCGTCCAGATTGGACAATTAACGATTAACTAACAGATTGACCCTAACTTAAGGGCACAACCAAAGAAAAACGAATAAAATCTTTTTGAGGTTTTTTTTTTCTTTTAATTAGACACTTCAACTAAACTGACACCAACAATTATGAAGGAATAAAAAAATCTTTTTGGTATTTTCATTACATGAAATGTACAAATTTCTACCTTTTTTTGCATTTTCTTTTATAAAAACTGCTAAAAAAACATCTTTTTTTTTTTAAATTTCAAATTATGAATGCATGCTAAAGGAGACAAATGAAAAATCTTTTTTATATTTTCGTTTTTGAGAAATGAGTGCAAAAGGTAAAAAAAAAAATTAAATTTTTGGATTGTGAAGAACAAAAGCCATAAAGAACACTAAAAGCTACGACACTCCTTTTTGATTCATTCTTTTCGACTCACTTTTTTTCTTCTTTTTTTTCACACTTTTCTTCTAACACATGTTTTCCCCAATTCGGTCCGTCAAATGACCACGTTACTATCAAAGATGCAACATTTAGCAAGTAGGGATGCTTTAAAGGTGAGTCTCCTGCAAAGGACCAAGTGGACCCCGCTAGGTCTCAATATGATGCACATAAGAATGACCTAAAGGCTGACCTACGTTGTGGTTTACTAACAAGGCCGTTCGGGGGAGCATATGGTCGATAGTGGCTGCTTTGCTTTCCACCTACTCCATACATCCAACGGCTCCCCTCCCTAAAATAAAGGTGACTCAACTAGAGTTCGTGCGCACGACGTGCGCTCCGAGACTTATTGTGGAAAGAATTAACTCGGGTTATGCAAATGATGCCAGATATAAAGTGATAACACATAGGATAAATACTGTAAACAAAGAGCACAAAAACGTACAAAAGTGAAAACACAAACAAAAATCACAAACAATGTTTATACACTCGTAATGCCAAACAAAGCCGATACGACTCCAAAAAAGCTCAGATTCTGAAATAGTTCCCCAGCAGAGTCGCCAGAGCTGTCACACCCCTTTTTCGACTCCAAAAAAAAATGTATTTTAAGGTTTGAAAGGGTTTTTTATTAAAGTGACAAAATGAAGATTGGTTCTGAAAAAAGATTGTTTTTACATTCAAAATCAGAGTCGTCACTTGGCATAATCTGGTGTGCCAAGTCATTATTGGAAAATCCTTTTCGAAACCATTTGACTCTTTAAACCGGTTTACGAACAGAGATTCCGGCTAAGGAATTCTGTTGACCGAGGGGAAGGTGTTAGGCACCCCTCGATCCCGTGGTTCGACCGCGGTCGCTTGGTGGAGCGTATCGGCTAATTTGACATTAAAAATGTACAAACCACATAAACACACAAAACAAGCAAACAAATAAATCACACAAAATTCAAAACAAACAAAAATAATGTTCAGTCCAAATTATACAATCCAAAATAAAAGAGGTGCTGAAATATAAAACCTATTCTATTCTAAATTAATCCTAAACTAAACTCCACCCGAAGTTCCGGGCCTTGATCACGAGCCTCCTTTGCGTACATGCTACTTTAGGGCATTCCCCAAATAAATCAATACAAATCCTTCGGGGCATTCCCCGGCCAAATGAGTACAATTTAAACTTTCCGTACAATAAAGTAGAAAGTACCATTCACGCACATATTCAAACACTCCAATAAATCGTTATTCCTAAATTTGCCTAACCAGCCTACGTTTGCCTACCAAGTTCAACATATCACAATTCTATCATGTTTAACATTATCAATACATCAAAATTAATCAATATTCATTTTCCTCCATTTTTAATCCCCACCTTAATTCATTTTTAACCACGTGATTAACCCATTTCAATACACAATCCACCAATCGAGAATTATGAAAATTAACCAATCATGCTTAGCACATCACACGCCCAAATGTCACCAACAGTTCACATCAACAAACAAACCACGGTATCGAATCACACGCAATCACAATCACATAAGAATTAAATAAAAGAGAAGAAATAATTGGACCTTAAATTTGAAGCTTTCAAACTCAATGTTATTTGAATAAAGAGAGTCCTCACCCGGAAATCTCGAGCCGAACCTTAACACCAACAATCCAACTCGACAAATAATGACCCGTTCACCGTCATTTTTCACGCCGTCACTGTTCATCGGTCACTGTTCACCGGTCACTATTCACCGGTTACTTTTTTTTTTTTTTCGTTGTTGTTCTTGTTCTTGTGAGGAAGATTATTTGGTGATTCTTGTTATTGTGGAGAAGATGATGATCAAAGAATGAACCCCCTTTTTCTTTTTAGAATTTTTCTTTTATAATGAGCATGAATTTGTTATGATGTGGGAATTTTGGTGGGTCCCCCATATATTCTTTCTTTGTGGACAAGAAAAAGGAGGGGGGGATCATATAGGTAGTTAGGGTAGGTGGAAGTTTTTGATTGGGTAGGTTGTTAGGATAAGATAAATTAGTTAGAGGTATTTTTTTGTTTATTTTTGTATTTTTGTGGGATATAATTACATAGGGTTGGACACATGGTAAGGTGAACTAAAAATGAATAAAATTAGACTTCGGGAGGGACAAAATTAGGTGTCTACAGGAGTGCGTAACATGAAAAGGGTGCAAAAAAAAATATTTGAAAGAGTTTCATACTCCCACCATAGTGTTATTAATTAAGCTTAACGAGTTGGGGTGAAAAACAAATTTGTGAAGATAGCAGAAGTGGAAATTGGTTGTTAGAGATTAGTCTTAATTGCATAATGTAGTGTATTAAAGTTCTTAGGGAAGATAGTCACTATTTCTAGCCAAAATAGTCCTATCCATCCTTTAGCCTGCATTACAACCCGTAAAAGACCTATTTGATCCTAATCTTAGCATTCTGATATTAGTGGAGTATTACACTAAGGGAAAGCATATGGTTATCAGTTGTAATTTGAGAATTCTTTGTGAGAGTGAGCGCAACTTGATTCTTGTTCCCATTTTGTTAGAAATTGCATGATTGTGAGTGATTATGGGTAACTTTCTTGTTGTTAGGGCACATGGTTGATGAAGTTTGGGAAATTTATATGATTTCTATGCTTAAACTATATGCATGAAATTGCCAACTTAATGAGTCTATTCTTTAGGGTAGGTTGTCTCTAGTAATGATTTCTGAATGTACATCTTGTTCATAATTGTTGTGTGAGCCTATTTAAGCATCTTGTCTTCCTTTGTGGGTGCTAAGAATTGTGTAGTATGCATAAATAGATATGTTTTTCGAGGAAGAACAAAGATTTAGGTGTGGGGTGGTGATCTTGGGTGTATTTATACGCCTAAGCACCATAACTTATCCATATTTTAGCTAAGTTTAGAGAACAAAGTGCCTAGTGTCTTGTGTTTTTACTCTACTTCTATGTAATTGAGCTAACCGATGTGATTCGCATGATTTCAGGTGCTAATGAGGTAGCTGAAGACATTATGGGATTATGGAATGCGAATGGCATATGACACAAGAGAGAGTAGCAATCTGTACCAAATGTGGTGCCTAGCAACTATGTCTAAGACTACTTTGTAATTTATAATTAGTTCAGGGACTTAGAAGGAAATTATTAGAGAAAATATTATTAAAAGGCTTAATGCTGAATTTTTATTGATTATTCATTATTCTGTATTAGTTTTTGAAGAGGGAGAGTGGTGGCTTAGCTTGGAGAGAGAGAAAAACATTTTTCTCTTGTTCTCACAATTCGCACACCAAGGTCATCTTCTAGTTTTTGGTATGATGAATATTTCTATTGTGATTTTCGTTTTATTCACGAGTAGCTAAGTTGATTAGTTAGGGTTATGGAAGCCTTGTAGCATACAATCTATCACTTTATGTTTTGAATTCATTATGCATTGATTTGTTTACATCATACTCTCTTCGCTTATCTTGAATTCTCGTGGTTGCAAACATAGAGGATATGCCTTAAAACGCAACTTGTTCGAAAGAAAGGTTGATGTTTGGAAAAGACAGTAGTGACAAGAAAATAGGATTACCAACCCTTAATTTATAAGTTAATGCCTTAGAAGGATTAACTACTTGGAGATTTCGTATTGTTTTTGGTGAACGCTTTTGATTTGAGAGAACTAAAGTGAATTAGTCCTTGATGGTTGAGAAACACTAGGATTATTTTATTAAATACAATAAGTTTCTCTGTAAGCACAATACATGTATGAATTCATAAAGCCCATAGTTAGTAAGTATTGAAAACTACAAGGTAGATATAACCCTAACTTGCTATTTCTCTGAATTTGAATACTACTACACATATTTCATCTTGTTAAACTAAAACCATTAATTTGGGAACTGAATCAAATCCACCCTATTTATTTTACGGAAACGAATGATTAAAAGTCAACTAATCTGCATACAACATAATTAACACCATATTCCCTGTGGGATTCGACCCTAACCTAGTTGGTTTATATATTTGACAACGACCGCTTACTCTCTCGTATGAGAGGTGTAATTTGGGCGTATCAATGGAAGGATGTACTGAGATGAACTTGGGTACCAAGACCATTTTTGAATACTTTCCAGAAATAAGAGGTGAACTGGGTACCTCTGTCTGAGATAATAGATAGTGGAACATCATGCAATCTGACAAACTCCTTGATGTAGAGTTCGGCATAATCCTGGGCTGAATAAGAGGTATGGACTGGAAGGAAATGGGATGTTTTGGTCATTCTATCTACAATGACCTAGACTGAATCATGCTGATGACGAGTTCGAGGTAAACCCATCACGAAGACAATGTTCACTTCTTCCCTCTTCCAAGTAGGAATACTGAACTCCTGCATGGACCCACTAAGCTTTTGATGCTCTATCTTAACCAGATGACATGTAGAGCACTTAGCCACAAAATCTGCAATGTCTCTCTTCATTCCATTCCACCAATAGATTTCCCGCAAATCGCAGTACATTTTTGTGGCCCCTGGATAAATAGAGTAGCGCACACCATGCATTTTTGCAAGAATTCGCTGCCTTAAGTTGTCTACAGCTGGAACATATAGACGACCCTGACAACGCATAACACCATCTTCCCCTTGGGAGAAAACCTCTACTTTTTTATTCTAAACTGACTCTTTCAACTTGACAAAGCTGGGATCTCTATCTTGCCTTTCTTTTACCTCAGAAACTAGAGATGATTTTGAACTACTCTGAACCCATATATCGCCCTCTAAAGAATCGACTAAGCAAACGCCTAGTCTCGCAAGCTGATGGACTTCCTGAGCTATCTTCTTCTTACTGTCCTCAACATAAGCAATACTACCCATGGACAGTCTACTGAGAGCGTTGGCCACTACGTTGGCCTTTCCCGGATGATAAAGGACACTCATGACATAATCTTTCAAGAGCTCTAACCACCTTCTCTGACGAAGATTGAGATCTTTCTGAGAAAAGACATACTGAAGACTCTTATGATCTATGAACACATCTGCATGAACACTTTATAGGTAATGCCTCCAAATCTTTAAGGAAAATACTAAGGCTGCTAACTCAAGATCATGAGTAGGATAATTCTTTTCATGGGGTTTAAGTTGTCTGGAGGCATGGGCTATGACCTTACCATGCTGCATGAGGACACAACCCAAACCTACTCTAGATGCATCACAATACACTACGAACCCATCTGAACAATCTGGAAGAGCTAGAACTAGAGCTGAGGTGAGTCGAGTCTTCAACTCCTGAAAACTCTTCTCGCAAGGATCTGACCACTGAAACTTGACTTTCTTTTGAGTCAATCTGGACATAGGGGATGCAATAGAAGAAAATCCCTCAACAAACCATCTATAATAGCCATCTAAACCCAGGAAACTCCTAATATCAGATGGAAAGATAGGGCGAGGCCAGTTTCTTACTACTTCGGTCTTTTGAGGATCTACTCTAACGCCATCACCGGAAATGATATGGCTACGGAATACTACTGACCTTAACCAAAAGTCACACTTACTGAATTTGGAAAATAGTTGATGATCTCTGAGAGTCTGAAGTACTGTTCTGAGATGGTCTGCATGATCTTTCTCATGAGGGAATAGACCAGAATATCATCTATGAAGACTATGATGAACATGTCTAAGTACTGCT
This sequence comes from Capsicum pubescens, assembly GCA_030864215.1. Classification (NCBI taxonomy): domain Eukaryota; kingdom Viridiplantae; phylum Streptophyta; class Magnoliopsida; order Solanales; family Solanaceae; genus Capsicum; species Capsicum pubescens. The sequence goes on from CM061546.1 coordinate 35,245,265, forward strand.
TGAACACACTGTTCATCAAGTCCATGAAAGTTGTTGGGGCATTGGTGAGACCAAAGGATATGACTAAAAATTCGAAGTGACCATACCGAGTATGGAAAGTTGTTTTTGAAATGTCACATTCTCTGACTCTGAGATGATTATAGCCGAATCTGAGGTTTATCTTGGAGAAATAGCTATCACCCTGAAGTTTTTCAAAAAAGTCATCGATTCTGGGAAAAGGATACTTGTTCTTGACCGTGACTTTATTGAGTTGATGGTAATCAATGCACATTCTGAGAGAACCATCTTTCTTGTGCACGAATAAGACTGGTGCACCCCACGGGGAAACACTGGGTCTGATAAATCCCTTATCTAAGAGATCCTTCAACTATTCTTTCAGTTCTTTGAGTTTTGTTGGTTCCACTCTGTATGGAAGAATAGAGATAGGCTGAGTATCCAGAAGAAGATCAATACCGAAGTCTATTTCCCTTTCGGGAGGAATTCCTGGAAGATCTTTCGGAAAAACATCTAAATATTAATTTACAAATGGAACAGATTCAAGACTGGGAGTCTCGGAACTAGTGTCCTTAACTTAAACAAGATGATAGATACATCCTTTAGATATCATTTATCGTGCCCAAAGGTAGGAAACAAGATGACCTCTGAAAGCGGATACACTACCCTTCCACTGTAGGATGGGTTCATTCGGAAACTAAAACTAAAATATTTTATTTCTGCAGTCGACTGTGACATAGCAGGAATGAAGCCAATCCATGCTGAAAATGACATCAAAATTAGTCATCTCTAATTCGACTAAGTCTGCTGAAGTGGCTTTCTAAGATATCATAATCGGGCAGTTCCTGTATACCCACCGAGCTATAAAGGTTTTACCCACTAGGGTAGAAACTGAAAAGGGATCTGCTAGAATTTCGAGACGGACTCTGAAATCGACTGCTATATAAGTGTCACACCCTTTTTTTTACCACCAAAAAGATTATATTTTAAGTTCGAAAGGGTTTTAATTATTAAAGTGACAAAAGATGAAAATTTATTTCAAAAAGGACTATTACATTTTTTTTCAGAGTCACCACTTAGCATAATCTGGTTTGCCAATTCACCTTTGGAAAATCCTTTTCAAAATCGTTTGACTTTTGGAAATTGGTGTGCAAACAGAGATTCCGGCTAAGGAATTCTTTTGATCGAGGGGAAGGTGTTAGGCACCCCTCGATCCCATGGTTCTTCCACGGTCTCTTGGTGGAGAGTATCGGCTAATTGACATTACAAATATATAAATCCACACAAAACACATAAAGTGATCAATCAAACACACAAAACAAAGCAAATCCAAAATACAATGTTCAATCCAATTATACAGTCCAAAATAAAAATTGAAAAATGTAAATACTATTCTAACCTACACTAATCCTAACTACGCTCTCGTGCTTCACCCGATGCCTCGGGACTTCATCACGAATGTCTTTCGCCAACACAATACATTGGGGCATTCCCCGATGAATAAATACAATGTGTCTCGAGGCATTCCCCATCTAAATGAATACATATGAATTAAATACGATAAAATAGAAAGAGACACTCACACACACATTCCAACATTCAACCAAAACACAAGTTCTAAATTTTCCTACCCGAACCTATATTTGCCTATCCCACTCGGCCTATCACGATACTACCAAGTTCGATATCAATGAATCAAAATAACAATAATCACTTTATCAACTTTTAACTTTTGCCCTCAAACAACCAATTTTAATTCTAAAATGAGATACCGTTTCATCACATAATCCATAATCAATTCACAATCAAAGGAATTAAATGATGAATCAAAACAACAAACAATTCACATCGTCACGGATCAACCAACACGGTATTCAATTCAATGCACCGGATATCATCAATAATGAAATAAAAGAGGTAAAAGAGTAGAATTGGACCTCATTTGTATCTTTTGAATTCAATGTTATTAGAATAAAGAAAGTCCGCACCAAAAACCTCTAACCGAACCTCGATCCAAGAACCCACAACTCAAATCTCTAACCCGACGAACCAAACTTGAACAACTAATTTTATAACCAATTAATCCCAACGAAGCTAGGAACTCGCAGAAGCTAACGAGATTAGAAAATCATTGATGACCATTATATAATCTACAGTGAAATTTGAGCGAGAAAAGACGATGGGAGGGAACTGATTTGGTTGTTGTTTCGTCGGAGTTTCGAAAAAGGCTCAGACAGCGTCGGGAAATGGATCGCAGCCCAATTTTAAAGCAACAACGACATTTTTCGATGAGAAACTCGTTGGAATTGTTAGCCTCAACTTCTTCCTTCTCTCTCTCCCTCTTCGCTACTCTCTCTCTCTCTTCTTTGTTCTGTTTCTTTACCCATGAAGAAGAAAATCAGGAAAATAGAGGTTTTTTTTCTATATCAGTGCTCGTTCATCTATGTGGAAGAAGATGGATTTTTTTGTGTGTGTATGTAATGATTTATATGGAAATGGAAATGGGAATCTTCCAGGTGATGATGAGTTGGCCTCTTTTTCATTCTTTATTATTTCCTTTAAAGGAAAGAAAACGTGTAGGAGGGTTGAGGGCATGGGTAGGTAATGGTGAGGTGGTATAATTTAATAGGGAAGGTTGTTAATTTGTTATCAATTGAGATAAGGTGGGAACTTTGGGATAAAATTTGTTTAGAGTTGGTCATTGTTTTGTCATTTTATGAAGGGGTTATCATGTAGATGAGGGTACACGGTAGGATAAATTATAAATGGGTAAAAGTGATGTCGGGGAGGGATGAAATTAGGAGTCTACATCATTCCCCCTTTGAATGTAAACACGCAATGTTTTCAGACAAAGAAGTAGACAACAAGACAGAATTTTGTCCCGACCATTATTCAAAGGAAGAAACAAAAGGAAGAAGGACAACCGAGTTGGAGAGTAGAGTGAGGTCCTGTCAAGGTTCTGATCCGCGGCTTTGTCATTACATCAAAAAATGAAAAATACAAGTTAAAAACATAAATGAAATTTAAAAGCTCTATCTATGCAGATTTCCTTGACTCTTGATTTGTTACTTCATCACCCTATTCTTCAGGCGGGCTCCTGACTTGCAATTTCTTCACTCTGTTCTTCAGGAGGGCTCCTGACTTGCAATTTCATCACTCTGTTTTTCAAACGAGCTCCCGACTTACAATTTCATCACTTGCTGCTTGGTTTTCAATTTCTTCACCCTATTTTTCAGGCGGGTTCCTGACTTGCTATTTTTTGATTTGTTGAATTTTAATTTCTTCACCTTGTTGCTTGACTTTCAAATTTTTCACCATGTTTCTTGACTTTTCATTTATTCTCCCTGTTCTTCAGGCGGGCTCCTGAAATCACATCAAAACTACAAAGAAAAAATATCCCAAACAAAGATTATTATAAAGAGATTTCATTTGCTAGGAAAGCGAAGTTCCAAACACAAGATTTAAATTTGCCCCAGTTTCTCATCAAAAGACTTTTGGGAAAGTCACATCACTATAGGAATCAAAGGGAATAACTCGACTAAAAGGTACGTCTTATAGGAATCAAAGGGAATGACTCGAGTAAAAGGTACGTCTTATAAGAATCAAAGGGAATGACTCGACTAAAAGGTACGTCTTATAGGAATCAAAGGGAATGACTCAACTAAAAGGTACGTATTATAGGAATCAAGGGAAATGACTCGACTAAAAGGTACATCTTATAGAAATCAGGGAAAATAACTCGACTAAAAGGTACGTCTTATAGGAATCAAAGGGACTGACTCGACTAAAAGGTACATCTTATAGGAATCAAGGGGGATGACTCTACTAAAAGGAAAATCTTATAGGAATCAAAGAAGATGACTCGACTAAAAGGTACGTCTTATAGGAATCAAAGGAGATGACTCGACTAAAAGGTACGTCTTATAGGAATCAAAGGGGGATGACTCGACTAAAAGGTAAGTCTTATAGGAATCAAGGGGAATGACTTTACTAAAAAGTACGTCTCCTAGGAGTGAAGGTTCAATTTAAGAAGTGTATCACCTAGCAAATGAAAACTGAAATCCCTGGACAAGTGTTTCTCCGAGGGATATAGGATGATGAATTTTTACCATGATTTTATTATAAACTATATGCAGCAATATTCCTTCCTACATTTGTAAATGTGAGGCATTGCAGCTATTGATGTTTATGCTCTGAAGTCCCTGCTTTGAAGGTAATATGTTTCCTATTTCATCAAAGAAAACTTGTGAGTTTAAAACATGGTGGCTGGTTTGTGGCTTTAGCTTTCAAGATGATCGCTCTTGCCCTCGTCACTTTTAACCTTGTATCCAACTATTACCATATATCATTGACTTGCTGCTTCATTGACTCAAACTCAGATGATTAAGAGTGACTCTGAAACAAACACAGTATCTCTGCTTTGCCATGCTCCTCAGATAACCCCTTTGAACCTTGGTATTTCCATGAGTTCCCAGAATTTTCTGCTGACAAAACTTTTTTCATGCCTTACTTCGGCTCATAATCATGTCTCTTTCATGTGTTGGCCTTTTGTCTTGCTTTGTGCAATTGAAGGAGCTGGTAGCCAATTTTGAAATATTTTCTCACTTGTTTTGACATGGACTTGACTCAAAGACAAGAGAAAAATGACAATGATTTTTATTTGGATAACTGACTCAAGAAAAATAAAACAAAAATAAAGAGAAGAAAGAAAAGACAATGAATGTCCCTTTTGAAACAAAGAAGCAAAATTTTATATAAAAGTGACAGCCAATTCTAATGATTATGCCATGCATTTTGGATTAATCCACCTGATCTTTTCATCCACACTGTCTACCAGTTGTTGTTGAGTTAATGACCTTGAAACACCTCATTCGGCTAGTGGCGCCTTGAAGGATTTTCGCCAACAACATCTTTCTTTCTCTCAGCTCACCATTACCTCATGGTGTTCGTAAGAGTTTTCACCAATGAGATTCTCTTCTCTTCATCTATCCCAACTCACATTCGTCTTACGGTGCCCGTATGAATTTTCATCGATAACACTCTCTCATTTTTTATTTCTCTCAACTTACCATCGTCTTATGGTGCTCGTGAGGGCTTTCACCAATAAGACTCTCTTCTTTTTATTTCTCTCTTGATTTCTTATGCTGAGGAAGACACGTAGTTCCCAAATGCATCATCCCATCCATTGCATGATTAGGATTAACATTCTTAAAGATTGATATGAAGGTCTTTTTTTGGTTGTAACTTGGCTTTTGGATAGGGTTAGAAACAAAGAATGACATGGGGCCCAAACAACACTTAAAGTAGGGTAGGACTTACAACTTTCGGAATTGACTCAAACAATGAGGATTAACTCATGCCCCAGTTTATTTTAACTGGACAATTCTAAATTATTTATTTGGTTGGACCGAGCCCAGAGTAGGGCAGCCTACGTATCTCATCCCCGAGAGAGGAGAATCAGGTCACGCGTAGTTCTGGCAGCTTATTATTTTTTTTCTTGATTCTAACTTGTTCTTCTTCTTTTTTACTCTTTTTTCTTTGTGATTTTTTTACTCTAATTTCTTGACACTCTTTTCTTCCTTAGTGGACACATTTTTCTCTTCTTTTTTTTTAAACTTTCTGACTCTATTCTCTTGCTCGATATTTTTCTTTTGAGCTTTCCTGGCTTCATCTTTATTCCAAAAGAGGGGTATGAAAGAAAATAACACTAAGACTCAAATGGGATAAACAAAGGATGACACAATGTTTGGATAGAAGAATAAAATGCCTTCATCATATCAATTCTTGAAAATACTAGTACATAGCATGCAATGTGAAAGTGCACGATCAACATCACTTATGACATGTTTTACAACACTAACTTGCCCTGAGCATATGTGTCACCTCTTTTTCTATACTTGTCGAACATACAACTCCACCTTTGTTGTACATCCCTCACATTGAATGACTCATGCTTTCGTGGAGTTGGTTTTTGTTTTGTTTCTAGGGAGCACACATCCTCCATTTGACCTAATTGAGCTAGGTTTTTCAATTGATGACCAAGTTATTCTTGTGATTCTCAAAATAATTGCCTTAATTTTTGAAAAAGGCTTCAACTTGTCACCAAATGTCTCAGCACTCCACCTATTTTCTTAGATGCTTTTCTTAACTTTAGCCCTTTGATTCAATGTTTCATGGTTAAGTTGGATTTTAAGATCTGGCTGAAAATTCCGCTAGCATGTCATATCACTAGAATCAACATAAAATGTACTGTATAAAGAAAACAAACAAACAACATATATTTAAACACAAAGGGAAAAGTACAATTCATGTAGTTGAAAGAAAAGATAGAAGGGTTTGAAAATAAACGACAAAGGGACAAAAGAAGATAGATCCCAAACTACAAACCTGAAATAATTCGGAAAATAGAAAAGAAGACAAATCAAACTACCAGACTCTTCTTAGTAAGAAGAGGGGTGACTTCTCAATTGCTCAGCCTAACGACTTAGCCACTGGTTTGTATATCATCATGACTAGAACTTCCCTCACTGTCAGTGTTCTGCACCATAATTAACCCATCTTAAATCATATTTTCTATTTCTCTTCTCAAATCTCGACAATCTTCAATGCTATGACCCTGAGCATCAGAATGATACGCACATCGTATATTAGGATCAAAATTTCTTGAACGTCTATTAAGAGTACACCCAAGGAGAGGAGTGATCATGCACCCAAGGAGAAGAGTGATCATGCCCCATTGTACCAAACTCTGAAATAAACTGGCATATGAATCTCCAATTGGTGTGAAGCTATCTCTCAACTTTTGCCTCATTTCATCGTTTGACTTGGATCGAAAATCAGGCTTAGAAGGGTTTTAGTATGTTTGTGGAGTTAGAGGATGACTCTGAGGAGTTGGTGTGTTCCATTGTGGGTAAGATGGGGGTTGAATATGAGGTTGTACATTGATATGGAGGTGGAGGAGCAGAGTATAATGGATTTTGGTAGTGATTATGTGGAGCTTGGGCATGAACTAGGGTTTTTGCCTGAGAGTGAAGACGATGGGGTCTTCTTGACCGTTCCCGCTATCCAACTACAATAGCAAATGTATCTTCCTCATTCTTTGTCTCCCCAACACTTCCTGAACCCTTTTGAATTGCTTGAGTAGTCTCTTTCAATGTTGCAAAACTCACAATGCAACCCATCTTAATTCCCTCTTCTATCATCTCCCCCATTTTAAGGACCTCAATAAATGACTTGCCCAATGCAGGTAACAAGTGTTGATAATATGTTTTATCCTGTGCTTGAATAAACACCTCCACTATTTTTCTTTTTTTCATTGGCGGTCTCACTCTATCAGCTTGTTCACACCATCTGATCGCATACTCCCTGAAGCTCTTAGTATTCTTCTTCTTCATACTAGTTAGGGATTTTTCATCAGGGATCAACTCCATATTATATTGAAATTGTTGCATAAATTCATTAGCTAGGTCATCCCAACTAATCCACTTGTCGATGTCTTGGTCAACAAACCATTCCGAAGCTAGGCCCGAAAGACTCTCCCCAAAATAAGCCATGAGTAGTTCTTCCTTCCCTCCAGCGCCTCTTAATTGGTTACAATAGCGCCTCAAATGTGTCACTGGGTCCCCATGTCCATCATATTTCTTAAACTTTGGCATTTTAAAGCCAGGAGGAAGGTTGACACCTAGAAACATGCATAAGTCCTTATATGAGACACTTTTGTAACCCCCAAGTCCTTGCAAGTTCTTTATAGCCAGTTCTAAACTTCTCAATTTTCTGGTCATTTTCTCTTGTTCTTTTGTCATAACAGGCTTCTCAGTGTTAGGAGGAAATTCAGGCGAGTGAGTGTCACCATAAAGACCAGTCAACTTGAATGTAGGCTCGAAAGTGTAACCCTGATCACCAGTAATATTCAATGTAGGCTCTCTTGTAGAGTAGGGAGGCACAACTTGTGGATGAACATCAAAAGTAGGAGCTTCAGGTGGAGGTGGCGCCGCAAAAGCATGAACATCAGCTAGAGCCGAGTATGTGGTAGTCTTGGATTGGAGAGTGAGAAAATAAACATTGGAAGTGGTTGGATATTGTTTCCCTGGAGTCGATCCTGATCCATGTTGTGGCATATCAACAAAAATGGGAAATTTTGCATGTGACACGGAAGGCAAGCTAGAACGATATACCAGATTATCAGTGGGAATTGGAGGAGGCGGCAACCCATTATCCCAACCTCGATGCATTTCTATCATTTGCTGCCTTAATTTCCGAATCTCTTCATTATCTCCTAAATTCTCTTTTCCCGAACTCCCTATCTGATTAGTGACAACAATATCGGTATCCTTGTTGGTCATAACCTTCTCTGTGACTTGGTGCAATATGGAGGAACAACCAAAATGCCACAAACCAACCACCTCAAACTAACTGAACAAGAGATAGCAAATGCGTTAGAGTTCAACACTTTCTCAAAATCTCTGTTTTTTCTTTTTGTTTTTTTAAAAGATCATCGAACCCAAGAAGGGCGCCTACGTACTTCACTCTCGAAAGAGGAGAATCAGGTGTGCGTATTTCATGAAGTCTTGTCAAAATGGCCAATTAAACTCTTTTTCCTTTTCTTGAAATTTTAAGAAGAAAAGAAAAATGACAAATTGTCAAAAGAATAGACGAAAATCTTTTTTTGAATTTTTCAGCTTTAATAACCCTATAAAAAATGAAACCTATGATTACCAAAGAAACTCTTGTTGGGTTTTCAATTTTGCACTTCATACGAAAATGAAACTTGAACCTATTAAAGGAAAATCTTGTGTACTTTTCTTTTATTGATGCATATGACACCTACTCTAAATGAAGAGTGAAAAAAATATTTTTGGATTTTTGAAATAAGATCAACCAAAAATGAAACCTATGACTATTGAGGAAAATCTTTTTTTTTTGTATTTTTCTTTTCAAGACATGTATGAAACACCTACTCTAAATGAAGAGTAAAGAAAATCTTTTTGAATTTTTTTAAATAAGATCTCCGAACCTATAATAGGCTACCTACGTATCTCACTCCCGAGAGAAGAGAATCAAGGGATACGTAGTTCGTCTAGATTGGACAATTAAGGATTAACTAGCAAACTGAATCCTGATTTAAGAGACACTACCAAAGACAAACGACAAAATCTGTTAATAAAATATTTTTTGGGGGGTTTTTAATTAGACACTTCACATAAAACTGACACCAATAACTATGAAAAAAAAATCTTTTTAAATTTTTTGAATTATGAATGCATGGTAAAGAAATAAAAGGAAAATCTTTTGGATGTTTTTTTTGAGAAAATGAGTGCGAAAGGTAAAAAATCTTTTGAATTTTTGGATTGTGAAAAAAAATCAAAAACCATAAAGAATTCTAAAAACTTACAAAACACTCCCTTTTTTTTTTACTCACCTTTTGTTTTTCTCCTTTTTTTCAACACTTTCTTGTCTACACACTTTACTTCTAACACATGTTTTCCCCAAATCGGTCCGTCAAATGACCACGCTACCCTCAGAGATGCAACATTTAGCACGCATGGATGCTTTAAAGGTGAGTCTCCTACAAAGGACCAAGTGGGTCCCACTAGGTCTCAATATGATGCAGATAAGCATAACCTAAAGGCTGACCTACGCTCGGGTTCACTAACAAGGCTATTCGGGGGGGTGTATGGTCGATAGTGGCTGTGAGAGTTTTCCACCCACTCCATAACACCGATGGCTCCCCCTCCTAAAATAAGGGTGACTCAACTAGAGGTCGTGTACAACATGTGTACTACAGACTTGTTGAAGAAAGAATGACTCAAGTTATGCACATGATGCCAGATATAAAGCGGTAACACATAAAGTAAAACTATAAACAAAGAGCATGTAGGCACTCAACACTAATAAAATGAATATGAACAATAACACAAACAATGTCTATAAACCCATAATGTCAAACAAAGCCGATACAACTCCAAAATTAGCTCAAATTCTTAAAAATACCCAGCGGAGTTGCCAGAGCTGTCACACCCTTTTTTTACCACCAAAACGATTATATTTTAAGTTCGAAAGGGTTTTAATTATTAAAGTGACAAAAGATGAAAATTTGTTTCAAAAAGGACTATTTACATTTTTGTTCAGAGTCGCCACTTGGCATAATCTGGTGTGGCATGTCACCTTTGGAAAATCCTTTTCAAAACCGTTTGAATCTTTGAAACTGGTGTGCTAACAGAGATTCCGTCTAAGGAATTTTGTTGATCGAGGGGAAGGTGTTAGGCACACCTCGATCCCATGGTTCATCCATGGTCGCTTGGTGGAGCGTATCGGCTAATTGACATTACAAATGTATAAATCCACACAAAACACATAAAGTGATCAATCAAACACACAAAACAAAGAAAATCCACAATACAATGTTCAGTCCAATTATACAGTCCAAAATAAAAATTGTGAAATGTAAATTCTATTCTAACCTACACTAATCCTAACTACGCTCTCGTGCTTCACCCGACGCCTTGAGCCTTCATCACGAATGTTTTTCGCCAACGCAATACGTCGGGGCATTCCCCGATGAATAAATACAATGTGTCTCGGGGCATTCCCCGGCTAAATGAATGCATATGAATTAAATACGATAAACTAGAAAGAGACACTCACACGCACATTCCAACATTCAACCAAAACACAAGTTCTAAATTTTCCTACCTGAACCTATATTTGCCTATCCCACTCGTTCTATCACGATACTACCCAGTTCGATATCAATGAATCAAAATAACAATAATCACTTTATCAACTTTTAACTTTTGCCCCCAAAAAAAACAATTTTAATTCTCAAACGAGATACCGTTTCATCACATAATCCATAATCAATTCACAATCAAGGGAATCAAATAATGAATCAAAACAACAAACAATTCACATCATCACGGATCAACCAACACGGTATTCAATTCAATGCATCGGATATCATCAATAATGTAATAAAAGAGGTGAAAGAGTAGAATTGGACCTCATTTGTAGCTTTCGAATTCAATGTTATTAGAATAAAGAAAGTATGCACCGAAAACCTCGATCCACGAACCCACAACTCAAATCTCTAACCCGACGAACCAAACTTGAACAACTAATTCTATAACCAATTAATCCCAACGAAGCTAGGAACTCACAGAAGCTAACGAGATTAGAAAATAATCGATGACCATTATATAATCTCCAGTGAAATTTGAGTGAGAAAAGACGATGGGAGGGAACTGATTTGGTTGTTGCTTCATCGGAGTTTTGAAAAATGGCTCAGACAGCACTGGGAAATGGATCACAGCCCAATTTTAAAGCAACAACAACGTTTTCCGACAAGAAACTCACCGGAATTGTTAGCCTTGACTTCTCCCTTCTCTTTCTCTCCCTCTTTGCTACTCTCTCTCTCTATTCTTTGTTCTATTTCTCTACCCCTGAATAAGAAAAACAGGGAAATGGAGTTTTTTTTTTCTATATCAGTGCCCGTTCATCTATGTGGAAGAATATGGATTATTTTTTTTGCATAAGTAAATGATTTATATGTATATGGAAATGGGAATCTTCCAGGTGATGATGAGTTGGCCTCTTTTTTTTTCTTTATTATTTCCTTTAAAGGAAATAAAACGTGTAGGGGGGTTGAGGGCATGGGTAGGTAGTGGTGAGGTGGCCTAATTTAATAAGGAGGGTTATTAATTTGTTATCAATTGAGATAAGGTGGGAACTTTGGGATAAAAATTTTTTAGAGTTGGTCATTGTTTTGTCATTTTATGGAGGGGTTATCATGTAGATGAGGTTACACGGTAGGATAAAGTAAAAATAGGTAAAAGTGATGTCGGGTAGGGACGAAATTAAGTGTCTACAATAAGGAGTGACAAAAGATAAAAAAGCTCCTGGATCTAGCAAAACGTAAACATGCACATGAAAGATCTGTAACGTATCGGTATCCATATCAGGAGAATTTTCCTGATCTTGTCGGGACTAAAGAGCATAGAGATGATTTGGGCATTGCCCACTAGTAACACTGGAGGTGGCACCCTGCTGATTTGGGCGACCGAAATGAGATGAGGAGCGATTTTGTTGACCCTGAGGACCTGGCTGAGGACAGTCTCTGACTCTGTGGCCTGGCTTGCCACATCCGAAACAAATACCATTGCCAGCTCTACAAATACCCTGATGGTGCTAGCCATAAGTTTGGCAAAAAGGATAGATGCGGGCACTGCTAACACTGCCCTGATGGTGCTAGTCATGTCACTATTCAGCATGGTGGATCTGCACTCATTAACCACGCTATCTTTCACCCCTGAAACAAACTTACTCATCCTTGCCCTTCTATCTGCAACCACATGAGGGGCATCTATGGTTAATTGAGTAAACTTAAGAGAATACTCTTTCACTATCATATTGCCCTGCCTGAGGTTGATGAATTCTAGCATCTTAGCTTCTCTAAGCTCTAGAGGAAAGAATCTATCAAGGAACGGGGAAGCAAACTCCTCCCACTCAACTGACCCTACATCGTCCGCCCTCTCTGACTTCCACTGCTTGAACCAAGTATGAGCCATATCCTACAATTGATATGCAGCTAGCTCAGCACTCTCACTAGACGTAACCCCTATTATGTCTGTAACCTTCTACACCTGATCCAGAAATCCTGAAGGTCCTCATCTATCTTAGACCCAAGAAAGAAGGGAGGATTTATTCAAGTGAAATCCCGAATCCTGGCTACAGCTGAATTAGCCACTGGGTTGGCCAGAACGACAGTTGGTCGTTCATTCTGAGCAGCAACTGACTGAGAAAGAGTGGTGAATGTGGCCCTAAACTCCACATGAGAAACATGTTCGTCCAAGGGATCTTCTTGGACAGGCTAGGTTCTTCTCTTAGGAGGCATGTTCTGAAATAAGGAGAAAAAATGGATTAGACTGAGAGATTAGATTGAGATTATGCTCACTGGCACGACATGAATACTGAAAGAAGGAAAAATGTTCCTGAAACATCTTATAGCCTCTTGCACATAAATGTGGCGCGCAACACACCCATGAACAAGACTCTTCTAGATGTGACTTTCAGACTTCCTAGGACTCTATTGAACCTTAGGCTCTGATATCAAGTTTGTAACACCCAAAATCTGGTACCCGAAATGCTACATGGTGGTCATGACCCCGAAGGATCACAAGCTAACCCATGACTAATATTTGTGCCTGTATACTGCATAATATACTAAATAATGCGGAAACATGAACTGAAAGGCCATAAGGTTCACATAACTGAAGTAAAACATAATATCTAAATGGGGTATGAAAAATCCAAAACAACTGGAATAACTGACTGAACATAATAGTCTGGAAAGACTCTAACTGACTGAACTGTCTGAGTAAGGAGTTGATGGGACATGTCCCCAACTAACTCCAACTAATAAACTAATTAATGAGATAATAGAGAAATAATCATGTCCTCAAAAAATAAGGACTCACTGCTAACTATGACTGCTGATATCTGGAATCTTCTGATGCTCTGGATCTCGTGTCTCTGAGCCTATGGTATAAGACACCGTAGCGCAAATGTGTCAGTACTTTGAATATACTGGTATGCATGGGGTTTATATGCATGAACAATACTAGCTAACTGACTAATATGAACGTGATAATACATGCTTGCATGCATAATAACTATATCTAAAATCGTGATAGCATGAGTATGCTGATGACTAACATGACTAATGAATGTATTCTGATAACTGATAACATGAGTGACTGTATCTGACAATCCTAAATCTAATGGAACTAGATGAGTTCCATACTGTATCTGAGTTAGTTGTATCTGACAGTCCTGAGATCTAAAGAACTATCTTAGTTCTTTTACTGATACTGATACTGATACTGTGGGAGGTAGTCATCTAACCGACATGACCCAAATAATGTATTATAGTTGAATTGGGGTCCAATTTGTGCCCTGATTGGAAGGGTGTCAATACCGCGCCACTGGTAAGGACAATATGTGAGTAGCCCTAATATAACAGGTAACTCTAGTGAGAATGGTGGGAACCCTCATATAGCAGGTTAAGCCACCTCATCTACCCTCATATAGCAGGCTATGATGTCTCAACCTATGCTGGCTACATAGTTCTGGAACGCAAGGATTTGCTTCTAAGAATCACACCCTCATATAACAAGTGATTTCCATTCCTTGGGTTCACTGGTGCTAATTTCTACTCTCATCTGAATAGAAACTGAACATGATTTATTGAACTGAATATGGACTGAGTTACTGACTTCCGTTGACTGACGGACTACTACTGATATCTGAAAACTGAATAAGTTCATGAGATCATGGAGATTTCCAGAGTCATAAGACTGTCTGAAGTCTAAGGATCATAGCTTGACTGAGAGTATTGTGGAAACATGACCTGGATCTAGGCACAAAACTAATTTTTTGAGTATAGGTACCCCCAGGACTCGATGGAAAAAACTGACAAAGCATGACTTTCTTGAATACATGACTCACATCATAATCCATAATGCATTTATAGAAGTATTTCATCAAACATGTGATCTGCATAAACTTGTACATACATGCGGATTTCATGATATCATGCTAGTTGAGCATTTTCCTTCATCTAGGCATTCAATCAAACACATGGTAGGCATATTATGTGTAAACAACATTATACAACAATTAAAACGTTATGATTCAATTCTAATTTCATCATTCAAGGGTTTAGGCATAGGTTAGCATGAATCTATATTTGTACTAATTAAACCCACATATAATTTATCACCCAATCATGGAATAGAATTCAATTACTCATTATTAATATGAACAAGAGTAGCCCAATCATGAAATTCAAAAAGGAAATCCATAAACTTAAACTTTGAAAAGAGATTCTTGGGCTTCATGGATGAAAGGAGTCCATGAATGAACACTATGCATACCTGGGTTGAGTTTCTTGAAATTCTTGAACTTGAAGAATTTGAATCTCTTAGTTCTTGAAGAAGATTTGAATTTTGTTCTTGGAGATTAATGTTAGAGAGAAAACCCTAGTTTTGTTATTGTGAAAGAATGATGAACAAAGTAAGCTAAGGTCGGATATAATTGGGTATATAAACGGGTAGTAAAAGACCAAAAATGCTCCTTTAAAAAAAATGACTTAAAATAACTGAACAGGACCTATGACGGCTCGTGCGACGGTCCGTCGCTGGCTCGACGGTCCGCCGTTCCGACCGTCGCACGTAGACCTGAATAGGGTCTCACTGCCTTGGCTGCGATGGCTTGGGCGAGGGTCCATCGCAAGTTCGACGGTCCATCAACCTGCCCGTCGCACCTTATACAGAAGGTGGCCTCACTTTTTCCTTTGCGACGGTCCGTCGCTAGTCCGACGGTCCATCAGCCTCACCGTCGCACCTGGGCGGTTTTTTACTGCCTTCTATATTTTGGCCATAACTTTCTCCTCCGATGTTGTATTTTGATGAAATTGGTATCGTTGGAAAGCTAATTCAATTTCCCACATGAAAAAAAGTTAAAATATTAAAAATACCACATGTAAAAAAGTGGATTCATCTTTCAAAGAAAGCTTCTAACATTCTTGAGACGATTTCAATCTAGGAAAAGTACGGGGTATTACATCTACATTCCTTCTTGGAGTGTAGAATGGATGTAGGTTAGTTGCAGTTTCTAGATGGATGATGATATTCAGCACTAACTTCTGCACTTTCTTCCTGGCAGATATTAGAGTCCTTGTATTATTTATTTTATTGTTAGTCTGTATTGTAATAGGTAGCTCTTGTACATGTCTGGCCAAGTCTTGGTATAGTAAAGGACATTTGTAAGAATTTTTTAAAATTTTCTTTATTAGTGTTTAATTTACTTTATATTTCCTTAAAAACTGAAGTCTTCCGCATATTTTTAGTTGGGTAATAAGGGTTCTCCTAGCTACTTAGAATAGAGTAGGTTCCCGCACGGTCCATTAGTCTGGTCGTGACATATATATTATTACTTAAAAATATGAGGCCCCTCAAATTTAGGGGCCTTAGGCGATCGCCTTTTTTTCAATAGGGCAGAGCCGCTCCTGGTATGAAGTATACGACACAAGTACGGCAAAAAAAACAAATCTAGGCAAGACCCTCGCAAGTATTGGTGCAATCGAGAACTAATCCGGCTATCTGAGTTGTTAGCAGAGCAAGATTAACACTAGATAGGTAATAAAGAACAAAAGAAAATGATCAAGGACCAAAGAAAAAAACTGTTCTATTAAGTGAGGAATGAGAGAGCAGATCCTTTAACAAGTGAAGAAGCACAATTATTTATAGGTTACAGTATTAGGCTAGGACCAATCATTATTCGAAAATAGAACCCTAAAGGATTAATACCTATGCTGACATGCCATGTATCCGATCTGTTAATGAGCCAGCTAATATTCCTTTGATGTTCAGCTCTTTACGGACAAGGCGGCACACCTGAGTCGTCTAACACATTTGTCTCCTATTTGTCACCTATGTCATGTCATCGTAGGAAGCGAGTGGCTGAATTCTTATCACATACGAGAGGTTGTTTTTGTTGTCATTAGCTTGAGCAAGGCATCTTGTGGTCTCCACACTCGTTGCTGTGATGAATTCTAGAGTTACCCCTCTTGATCATGCCACGTGTACTTAGGCGGGTTTTACACCATACAACTTCAAATATGTGGTGCATAAAGTTTTATATGATTAAATTCAATCATATTAATCTAAACTTTAGCCGTTTTAAAGTTATACAGTTGTGCCCAAATAAGATGAAATTTTACAGTATTTGGAGCATAGTGATCCGGCTAACTTCTTGTCACGCCGGGCAAGTCTACTAAGGCATAGAATGCTACCTACTAAGCCATTTTGTGTTTTTCTTTTACTATGTTAGATCAAGAAATCGAGAAGTATTTGCACGAAAATAAATGAATTTGGATGACTTAAATCAAGATAAATATTTTAAAAAATAAAACAACAGATTCCAATTATGACATAATAATAGACACTCACCATGTCTGACTCAAAATAAAATAAAACAAAAATAACAGACTCCAACCATGATACAATTATAGACACTCACTGTGTTTGACCCAAAATAAAATAAAACAACTGACTCACTGTTTTAGATACCCTAATACCAGAAAAACACACACACACACATATATATATATTAAGAGGATTCCAGACTTGGCTCAATTTTAGATCACCTCTTATAAAGAAGTTCCATATAATTTTAAATCTAATTAAAGCCTCAAGGTCAAGTCTAAATCATTTTGTTCTTCTGCTATATTAATTAAGTCATTTGCATTTGGTGAAATAGGAACATCCAATTGATCAATCAATGGTTTTGTGAAATCATCAGACTCATTTGAATCTGCAAATATTGAATTTGAACCTCCAGCTCCAATGCTTCTTGCCATTTGTTGCCTATCGGTTGGTGGTGGCGTGCCTCTTCTTCTCTGTACAACTCTATTTCGTCTTACCATTTGTTGCCTATTGATTGGTGACGCTCTGGCCCATCTTATCGGCTGGTTATGATTTGAAGGCATTGTTAGTTGGACAACAACCCTATCATTTCTCAGTGAACTAACAGTTTGCAAAAATATACCATCTTTATCTACATGAGAATTTAGGTTGGCATTTTGCTCGGATGATAGATGAATAGTTTCTACATGATTCATTAATTCTGTGAATTCATGAATATGGAATATTTCATTTCACAAAAGGCATAGAAGTATTTGAATTGAAGGAGGATAAAAATTTGCATTATGCATATTCAAAGTGCGAAATAACAAAAAATTTCTCTAAAGAAAGAAAGGGGAGAGAGAAGTACCAATTATGCAGTATAATTATGTAAAATGTGAAGAGAATTTATAGGTTGCTCATAGTATAACCTTCCCCTTCATTTATGGTGTGTTCCAATTTTTGTAATGGTAAGTTGAAAAATTTTTGATAAGGAGTAAGTGACAGTTTTGCGATCAGAATTTATAATTCTTTTTCCTAATTTGTTGTCTATATTTAATTCACCCGTTGCAACAGGATTCAAAAAAAGATCGTATTTTCTCTCTAAATCGACAAAGTACTTTAGAAAAAGATTGCATTTTCTGTCAAAGTCGATCAAGCGCGTTTTAAAATAACCACAAAACTTGTCTATGATAATCTATATTTAACGCGGTCAACTTACGAATTTAAAACTCTTTGATTATCACTATGTTTTTGTAATGGAAGTTGAAAATATTTTTGCACTGTGTGAGTGAGTGACAACTTTGTGACCAAAATTTGAAATCCAATGACTTCTTTTTCCTAATTTGTTGCCTATACTTTTAATTTGCCTGTTACGACTAATTTTAGAAAAAACAAACATATTTTTCTCCAAGTCCGCAGGCTTTAGTAAATAAAATATATTTTCTAACAAAGTCAATCAAACACCTTTTTTAAATAACTAAAAAATTTCGTCGATGATCATCTATATTTAACGCGACAAATTTACGTATTTAAAATTCTCTTATTAACATTATATTGTTGTAACCAGTACACAAAATGCATTCTACTTTAGAATTACTTTTATGTCAAGAGAATCAAATTCTTTATGAAATTTTGATAAGCTTCAATTTCTTACCTGTAAGTGCTACTATTATAATCAATTAACTAGTCGCCATAACTAATTGTAGATTTAAATAATTATACAATAGTAAACACTATTTATAGTAGTAAACAAAACTGGTTATTTTAATTACTCTCTCTCTCCATACAAAGCCATGCTTTAGATTGAAGCAATATTACAATTTACAATAATTCAAGGTGATGGTCAACAACTTCGTCAAAGTTGGAAATGTTACACTATTTTCCCCTTTTTATATTTATCATTTTGAATATTGGTTTCTTTAGGAATATCATTTACAATAAATAATGTGTCTCGTTTTTCTTTTTCTTTTTTTTTTTTCTGCAAGAATTGAAAAGGAAAGGAAAAAACAGGTAAAATCCTCTGACAATTAAAGGAAAAAGCACAAGTATCCCGTGAACTATCATCATATTCAACTGCATGATTTTTCTTTTTCTTTTTAGAAGGTCCTATTACTCCTCGAACTACATTAGAATTGAAGAAATGCACCCTTAAGCGTTGTGGTGGCAAAGAGAATATTCTCACTCTCTGTAAATTATTTTTGGTCTCGCACTCCATGTCTTCGTAGAAAGTGAGTAAATTCTCTTTGTTACCTCAACATTTAAGAGTATGTATAAAATTTTAAAGTAGTTAAGGGTTAATAGGACTTCCGAAAAAAAAAGGTGTGTAGTTAAAAATATGGTGGAAATTCATAATTAAAATCTTTCAATTATTACAAAGAAGTGTAAAATGCAAAACGGGTGCATCTGAATTTATTTTTTGTTTAACTATCCAAGGCTGAAGTGCGTATAAATACTCAACTTTGGAACCATACGATTAAATTCATACTCAAACTCATAAAAATTACAAGACTATCTGTCTTAAAACAACTCCTGTTTACCGTGGATTTGGTATATATAGCTGAATTTGTAGATGACAAGAGAACGCGTTATGATTTAACCTTGTTTTAGATCGATTTACGAGCAGTTTAAAATCAACTAAGTATAAATTATACGAAACAAGTAAAGCAAAGCAAACGAATCTAGGCGAGCCCTGAGCAAGTATTGGGGCAGTCAAGATCTGATCCGGCTACCTGAGCTGTTAGCAGAGCAAGATTAACACTAGCTAGGTAATCAAGAACAAAAGAAAATGACTGAGGACCAAAGAAAAAACTGTTGTATGAGTGAAAGAATGAGAGAGCAAATCCCTTTACAAGTGAGGAAGGACAATCATTATTAGGCTTTGACCAATCATGATACGAAAATAGAGCAAGGACAGTGATTATTAGGATATGACCAATCATGATTCAAAAATAGAGCCCTAAAGGACTACGGCCTATGATGACGTGCCATGAGTCTGATCCGTCAATGAGCACGGACTCGGCGGCGCACCTAAGTGGTCTGACACATTTGTTGCATGTTTGACCGATGTGTCATGTCACCGTGGGAGGCGTATGGCTGATTTCTTATCACATATAAGAGGTTGCTTCCGTTGTCGTTAGCTTGAGAAAGACATCACATCTCGTGGGCTCCACATTCGTTGCTTTGATGAATTTTTGAGGTGTCTCTCTTGATTGTCCCACGTGTAATTAGGCAGATTTTACCCCATACAACTTCAAATATATGGTGTATAAAGTTTTATACGATTAAATTCAATCACATTTGTCTAAACTTTAACCATTTTAAAGTTGTATAGTTATGTCCAAGTAAGATGAAATTTCATGGTATTTGAAGCATAGTGATCCGGCTGCTCCATAAAATGATTTCTTGTTAATCTCATAATACCAAATAGACCAAAATACAAAATTATAAACTCAAATTCATATCAACATTAATTACATACTTATGGGGAAGTTATTGGGAATAACAAATCAGATACTCTTTTGGAGGGAGAAAATTTATGGCAGATCAAATTAGGTTCATTAGGTGACGACAAATTCAACAGCATACTAATTTTAATCATTCAAGTGAAGTCTAAAGAAGGTGGTGCATAGGCAGCCTTACTCTTATCTTGCTATCTTATGAAAGAAGAGGTTTTGTTTCTCATATGTCTAAAAAAAACACTTGTATGGAAAGGAAAACATAATGAAGAGAATAGTAGCAGCAATACACAATACGCTAACAAAAGCCAAGGGAACAACATGTAATAAACCAACATGAGTTCATAGTAACAAATCATATAGGAAGAAAGATTGAATGCAGAAATTTAAGGTACATTACATAAGTATATGAAAATCTTGCTAGCCACAAGGACCACATAACTAAGAGAAAGTACAGAGGTAGCCCCTTAAGTAATCAGAACTACACTGCATTCAACTAAACATCCTCCCCATTCGCAAGCATAGCAGCCATGCATCAGGAAAAAAAGCAGGGAGCTATGACCAGATGTGAAATATTTTTGAGATAAGCATCCCGTACCCTTGAATTATGATCAAAGTTGCTACGGCACACCCTTTTTGTCACCCTTTTGTCTCTCTAAATCAGCAGAGTACTTTAGAAAAAGATTGTGTTTCTTGTCAAAGTAGATCAAGCGCTTTTCTTAAATAACTACAAAACTTGTTGATGATCATCTATATTTAACACCGCAGACTTACGAATTTAAAATTCTTTTATTATCAATATATTTTGTAATGGTGGGTTGAAAATAATTTTGCACTGAGTGAGTGACAACTTAGCGACCAAAATTTATAATTTAGTGACTTCTTTTTCCTAATTTGTTGCCTATATTTATAACTTGCATGTTACAACAAACTTCAGAAAAAGATTGTATTTTCTCTCTTAGTCGACAGACTTTAGTAAAAGATTGTATTTTCTATCAAAGTCGATCGAGCGCCTTTTTCAAATAACTACAGAATTCATTGATGATCATTATATTTAATGCGATAGACTTGCAAATTTAAAATTCTCTGATTATCAATTTATTTAATTCAATACAAAGAATGTAGTCTACTTTAAAATTACCTCTATGTCAAAATAATCACATTTCTCTATGAAATTTTGGATAAGCTTCAATTTTATTACTTGTAAGTGATATTATTAAAATTAATTATATACTGGAAATAACATTAATCAGCTACCATAACTAATTGTAGATTTAAATAATTATACAATAGAAAACATTATTTATAGTAATAAACATAAAAAGGTAAATTTTATTACTCTCTGTCCATACAAAGCCATGTTTTGGATTGAGGCAATGGTCAACAAAAATATCAAAGTTGGCAATATAATAATATTTTTCCCTTTTAATATTTATCATTGTGAATATTGATTTCTTTAGGAATATCATTTGCAATTTAAGAAAAAAGTGTGCCTTTTTTTTTTTGGGTGTGAAGGCATTGAATGAGGCGAAAAAAAAAAACAGATAAAAGTCCTCCAAAAATTATAGGGAAAAAGCATAAGTTTCCCATGGAGATTGTACTCGTTGTCTTCGAGGCATGTGAGAGATGAAAAATAACTCAAAATTTTATTAATATGAACACATGTCATTTTTAAATTGAACACTATATAATTAATTAATATATATAATTAAATAAAATTAACTTTTAAGTAGATATTGAGTGATAGAGTAGTAGAAGAAACTGAGGAAAAATCCATTGATAATGACATCAGTGAAGAATCACCAGATGGAGAAACGCTGACCCCCCTGGAATAATGGAGTATTCAGAATAGAATTGTGGTGCACGTGAACCCATGGTCTCTCCCCTAAAATAGATTTTTTATCACCAAAAGCTTTAGCTAAAAGTGGAGAGAAGGCAAAGAATCAAGAAAATATTCAAGCTAGGAGGGTTATACCAAAGAGAGAAGTAACCTAATTTGAAACATCAAGTCTGTTAATATGCAACAGATACTTCAAGGACTCATCACCTTACAAAAACAGTAAAAATGATTTATTGTAGCCTTGATGGAACCTTTTAAGAATTATAGACATAAAAAATATAGAAGAAGACTAGGGATGGAGTCAGCTACGGCTAATTCTAATGGCTGAATCTGAATCTTTATTGATGCTATAATACAACGGAAAATTTTGATGGAATCAGAGTAGCAAACCACTTTGAAGTTGTGTCATCAAGACATTGGCTGTAACACCCCGCATTTTCAAACTAGAAATCGAACTGTTGTTCTTACGTGTGTAAACTCTAATAGAAATTATTTCTAAGTAAGAATAAGTGTCATGATCTATAACCTCATGTTTGAAGTGTTTTCGAGGTGAAAAATCTTCATAGGGAACACTTAGAGAGAAGTTGAGCTAAGAACCTTTGATTCGGCTAAATCTTTATTTTCAATGTTACAAGAGTCTACTTTGAACATGTATAACTTTTGATACACGTAGAAATTTGCAGCTAAATACCTATCAAATTGTAGATAATTGAGTCAGCTTTTCAACGATACCAATTTTGCCTTAATCTGATACCCAAGCGAAACATTATGATTATTTTCGTCAGAACCAGTAGCTGTGTGCGATACGCATGCGACGCACGCTCCATTTCGGCACTCTAGAGCATGCGACGCACGCTCCATTTCACCCCTTATTTTCCAGCTTCTGAATCTGCGTAGTTGGGGACAATTAGGTCATTTATCTCACCCCAAAACCGTCCAAAACACAAGATTTAAACCCCCAAAGAGCATTTGTTACATCATTAGTCTCTCTTTCTCTTCAAGAAAACCATAAGCCTCCAAAGATCAAGAATCAAGCTCCTAAGTCAAGAATTCCAAGAAACGGTCAAGATTCGAGTTCTATTATTTGAACTAAGTAATCTAAGGTACGTGGGACTATCCTAAACCCCATTGGCATTGATTTTCGGTTTTCAAATTTGTTTTAAAGTATATATATATATATATATGTATATACGAAATTGTTTCAAGATCATTGATAAACTTGTGTTGAATTATTAGTCGTGATGAAATGTTGCGAAAATTATGGTATGAAGCCCTAAACTTGAATTGTTTTCGTGTGACCATGATGATGATTAGATTGTGAACTTAAATGAGAGCATGGGATGTGTAATTCCCTCTTTTTCTATGAAATTGTATTGATTTTACATGTTGAGAATGGGTTACGGAAATTGTTAAATGTTTGAGCCTGTTATGTATACATTGAACTATTTTCATGAGATAATGGAAGAGTGATTTACTTGTTTTATGATGATCATGATTCTTATTTAGATTGGCTTAAAAGTGATTGAAAAGGGTGGCCACCGTAGAATAAGTATTGAGAATGGTTTGGTTATTTAACTGTTTTGAAATATGTACTTTTGTTCAAATAGTAGAGATTTTGGGTGGTCAATAAGCATCTTTTGTAATAAGATGAGAGCAGTAGAGATGTTGTGACATGACTTGCAAGTCTGGGTATGACGATACCCTATTTTAATGTGCTCGAAGATTTTAAGAAAGAAATAACTTTAAGATGAAGAAGATGTGTTTTAAAGAATCTAAAATTGGGCTTAAGAGAGTTAGATGGTTACCCGAAGAAGGCACGAGTCAGATGACTCATTGCCTGAAACCATGATTTGCTGACACGGGTTTATATTACCCAAAAGGAAGATTTTTACGCTGGCGATGGCCTTGTGTTGTAGTAGATAAGAAGATACTCCAACCATTGCGACAAACTTGGGTTGGAGGCTTGGCCTCCGAGTCAAGGACAGATTCCATATAGCCCGTGGAATAGCAGAGTTGTAGGGTGTACCATTTAACTCAAAAGTAAGACAAAGAGTAGAGTTGTGATTTGCAGAATGTGTTTTGAAAGACTCAGATTGTGCACATGTGTTTTGAGCTATTTTAAGATAACATGTGATTTATGAAATGCTCTCACCTATGTTTTATAAGTATTCATATATTTTGTTTTTAGATTGTTCTGCATAGCAGTACATCTGTATTGACCCCTTATATTTCAGGAGCTGAGCCACAATCCCGGGGTCCCATTAAGCTATAAAGTTGTTTGGTTAGAAGTTGCAGCTGGTGAGCCTCCCTTATTTCGAATGGCCTAGTTATGAGTTGTTGTTATTTTATTTTGATTCATGGTCCTACTGGGGGCCTTGTCTCAGTTTTATTATGTATGTTGGTTCTTGTATTGTTAGAGATTTCGCAGATTGGTGTAATGTGTTTTAAATGTTAAGAACTCCTTTTGAAATTGTTCAATTGAACTAAGAGATTGACCATGTTTCCGTACATTAATATTCTGCATTTCTTTACATTGTATGAATGTTGTGTATGATTATCAGATAGAAAAGGGCGCTCAGACCTTCATGGTTTGGGATGTCCGTCGCGGCCAGGTCCTCGATTTGGGTTGTGACATTAGCAAAGCCGTTATCACAACATATATCTATTTTAAATGAGATAAAAGAGAAAGAGTGGAGTTATGGATCAATTTATATTACCTAGCTAGTAACATGGTGTTTCCTTTGATGGTAGGAGAAGATTTCAATGTCATATTATTAGACTTTTGGTAATGACAGATGAATGTGAAAATTTTGCTTAGTTTATAAACTCTTATGGATTTATGTCATGTGGGATTTAGAGCAAGTTCATACACTTGTTCGACTGGTAGAGCAGCGGAGGATTATGGAAGGTTGGATTCTTTTGATATAAGAAGGAAATAAAAATAACAAATGTTGGGTTCAACATTAAAGTGTGAATGGAAAATGGAGGGAACCAAGTGGAGGAAAAATTGAGATAACACTAAAAATGAAAAGTGTAATAAAAAATATGAAAAAGTCTACTAAATCTCTCACATTGGTGGGAGAAGTAAACTTTCAAGTGTTTATATTAAGGAACACTTAATCCACATGGTAAGTAAGGCAAGAACCAAGAGGTGCCTTGCGTCGTCGCCGTCGTCGCTCGCTCGGCTTTGGATTTGGAAAATGATCAATGAGATCTATCTTTTTTGACAAAATTTATTTAAATAGTCCAAAAAACCAAAGGAAAAAATGCAACCAATTTTTGTTTGTAGTTTTTTAACCTCGATTAACGTGCATGCATCTGCATGCAGAAATGATGGTTGTGGTTTCTTGAAGAGACACAACTATTTGAGTAAAAGACACACTATTTTGAAAAAAGGTATGACTGTTTGGATGGTTGTGGTTGTTCAAAAAAGACACACGCTTTCTGAAGAACAGACATAACTATTTAGAAAGGATATACGTATGACAGTTTGGATGGTTGTGGATGTTCTAAAAAGACACACACCTTCTGATGAACAGACATGACTGTTCAGAAAGAATATACCTTTTCGGTGAACCATTTCCACCTTTCAGAAGGGACACCTAATGGCTATATAAACTTGTATTTTTTCTCAGGTTTAGATACGAAACTTTTACTGCATTAAAATACTTCTTGCTTTCTAAAATACTCCTTGTGATCATCTAATCGTTGAGCGAGTTCAAAGAGAATCTGATCATTTGAGTTACCATTACAGTCGGATTGTTAGACCATTTTATCCTGGGAGGAAAATTCTGCAACCTTGGGTACTTGAGGGGAATTATTTCCTTAAGGACACTCTGTGAAGTCGGAGGACTTGGCCTTTTCTGTTTCATCTAATTTTCTAAAAAACACACTTCTTTGAAAGGTTATTTTGATCTTGTGGTGAAGGTGTTGCATAATTTCATAGGTTTTATTTTTTTATACATGAACTTGTGTTGAAGTTATTGTGCCGAAGTACAGATTCTGTGTACCCAAAAAACAACAATCTTAAGGAAATAATTAATTTTTCAGAATCTGTATTACTTGGTTTCTAGAGATTAAAGCTTTAAGATTTCTACTCCGTTTGAACTTAACTAGTTGTTTGAAGAAATAAAATCTTCATCATAAGTTAAAGATCACTCGGTTGACAATTGGAAGTCATAAAAACTTCATCGTTAAACTAGAAACAAGGAGTGTTTAAATTTGCTGCAACTTTATTAATAGTATTTTGATATACTAAATTTATTGTCTTGTTGTGATAGGAAAATGACTATTGACAGTTAAGTGAATGATGCTAAAACGATTGTGGAAGCAACTAATGTTGCCATAATGAGTCGTACGAGTGTTTCGCAGGTAATGGCACCAGCGGAGAAATCTGGAAAATTCACGAGTGTTGACTTTAAAAGGTGGCAACAGTAGATGTTCTTCTACCTTACAACGTTGTGTCTTCAGATATTTACATCTGAAGAAGCTCCAGAGGTGCCCGAAGGAACTTCGGACCAGGAAAAATTTATCTTTATAGAGGCATGGAAACACTCTACTTTCCTATGCCGGAATTATATTCTAAGTGGCCTCCAAGATGACCTAAACAATGTGTATAGTGGAATGAAGACGGCAAAAGAGTTAAGGAGTACGCTAGAGAGAAAATACAAGACTGAGGATGCTGAACCAAAAAGTTCTTCGTTGCAAGATTTCTAGAGTATAAAATGATTGACAGCAAGTCTGTTGTATCCCAAGTACAAAAACTACAAGTAATCATCCACGATCTCCTTACGGAAGGTATGATTTTGGTAAATACCTAAGTTGAACATGTTAAAAATGTTCTTAATGTTCACATAAACTTTATTGTAGGTTTGGTCGTGAACGAGGCAGTCACCACCTACGTGGAAGGACTTCAAAAACTACTTGAAACATAAGTGAAAGAAGATGACAGTTGAAGATCTTATAGTAAGACTGCGCATTGAAGAAGATAACAAAGTTGTGGGAAAAAGGGCAAGAGGAAATTCTGTAATGAATGGAGCAAACATTGTAGAAGACGACTACAACAACTCAAAAAGTGAAAAAAAGCTAGACAGGAAAGCAATCAACCTAAGAAAAAATTCAAGAAAAAATGCTTTAACTATGGCAAGATTGGCCACAAGTCAACAGATTTTCATGCCCCAAAGAAAGACAAAAAGAAGGACCAAGCAAATATGGCTGAATCCAAGAAAAAAATGGTTGATTTATGTGTCATGTTGTCTGAATGCAACTTGGTGGGAAATACTCAAGAATGGTGGATGGATTCTAGTGCCACCAGCTACGTTTGTACTAATAATGAGTTATTTGCTTCTTTTACTCCTGCTCAAGGCGAAGAGAAGATATATATGGACAACTCCACAACTGAAAAAGTTGAAGGAACAAGAAAAGTCTGCCTAAAATGACATCAGGCAAAGTGTTGACTTTGAACAATGTCCTGTATGTACCGGAGTTATGGAAGAACTTGATTTCTTTATCACTTCTTGAAAAAAATGGATTCAAATGTGTATCTATTTCTGAAAAAATTGTACTTAGTAAAGGAGAAGTGTACATAGGAAAAGGCTACCTCACTGACAGCCTATTCAAAATAAATGTAATGAATGTTGAAATCAATAAAAGTGTAGTTTCTTCTTACTTTTCTTGAGTCTAATGATTTATGGCATGAACGATTAGGACAAGTCAATTACAAAACATTGCGAAAACTGATTAACTTAGAAGTTTTGCCAAACTTTGAGTGCAATAAATCAAAATGTCAAATGTGTGTGGAATCAAAGTATGCTTAGCATCCGTATAAGTCCGTTGAAAGGAATTCCAATCCCTTAGATTTAATACACACTGACATTTGTGATATGAATTCAACACCATCTCGTGGTGAAAAAAATATTTTATAACTTTTATTGACAATTGCACTAGATATTGTAATGTTTATTTGCTAAACAGTAAGGATGAAGAAATAGATTTGTTTAGGCAATACAAAATAGAAGTTGAAAATCAGTTAGAGAAAAAAAATAAAATTATAAGAAGTGATAGGGGCGGAGAATATGAATCTCCCTTTGCAGAAATATGTGTAGAGAATGGAATTGTCCATTAAACTACAGCTCTGTATTCACCTCAATCTAATGGAATTGCGGAAAGGAAAAATCAAACCCTAAAGGAAATGACAAATACCTTACTTATAAGTTCAAGTTTACCGCAAAACTTGTGGGGGGAAGCTATCCTTACAGCTAACCGAATACTCAATAGAGTGCCCCATAGTAAAATACAATAAATTCCATATGAAAAAGTGAAATCAACGAAACTCAACTTGAAATATTTTAAAGTGTGGGGTTTCTAGAGAAGGTCCAAATTTCTATGCCTAAAAGGGTAAAGATAGGACCTAAGACGGTGGACTGCGTGTTCATAGGATATGCTAAAAGTAGTAAAGCATGTCGATTTTTGGTTCATAAGTTCGAACATCCATAAATCAATGAAAATACGGTTATTGAATCAGACAATGCTGAATTCTATGAACACATTTATCTATATAAAATTGACATGAACAGTCTAGAGGAGGGTCTAAACGACCTCAAGATGAACCAAGTGAGGATGTACATAGTGATGAGAATCCAAGATGTAGTACTCGTCAAAGAACGTCAACTTCGTTTGGATTGGATTTTGTAACATTTCTCTTAGAAAATGAGCCTCAAACATTTAAAGAAGTGATGACGTCTTCAGACTGATCCTTTTTTAAAGAGGCAGTCAATAGTCAAATTGATTCAATCTTAAGTAACCATACATGGGAATTGGTTGATCTTCCTCTAGAAAATAAACCTTTAGGTTCTAAATGAAACTTCAAAAGAAAAATAAAAGCGGATGGTACTATTGACAAATACAAGACAAGACTTGTTGTAATAAACTTCAAACAGAAAGAAGGTCTTGATTACTTTGATACATACTCGTCTATAATAACGATAGCATCAATTCGGATGTCAATTTCCTTGGCGGCGGTATATGATCTTGAAATTCATCAAATGGATGTGAAAACAGCATTCCTAAACGGAGAATTGGAGGAAAAAATTTACATGGAATAGCCTGAGGATTTTATGGTTCCAGAAAATAAAAATAAGGTGTGTAGACTTGTTAAGTCACTGTATGGACTAAAACAAGCACCTAAACAGTGACATGCGAAGTTTGACCCAACCATGTTGGCAAACAGGTTCAAGATAAATAAATGTGATAAATGTGTTTACATTAAAGAAACTCCAAATCACCAAGTCATTATTTATTTGTATATGAATGATATGTTGATCATCAATAGAGACATTTATGACATAAATGCAACAAAACAAATGCTCGAGAGCAAGTTTGATATGAAAGACCTTGGAGTTGTGTATATGATCTTAGCAATAAGAATCCATAAAACTCCAAAAAGGTTGGCATTGTCACAGTCTCATTACATTGAAAAGGTACTTGACAAATTCAAGTATTTGGGATTTAGTATTTCCAAGACTCTATTGGATGTGAGCTTTGCACTTCAAAAGAATGAAGGTAAAAGTGACTCACAATTGGAGTATGCAAGAGTGTTGGGATGTTTAATGTATATAATGAATTATACACGACCATACATAGTATGTGCTATTAGTAAGCTGAGTCGGTACACAAGGAATCCCAATAAAACTCATTGGATGGCAATGAAAAGTGTTTTGGGGTATCTTAAATACACTCAATACTATACTTTACATTAAAATAAATATCCTGCGGTACTTGAAGGATATAGTGATGCAAATTGGATCACCAGATCGAATGAAGTAAAATCCATGGGTGGATATTTATTTACTATAGGTGGAGGAGCAGTCTCATGAAAATCATCTAAACAGATATGTATTGCTTATTCCATAATGGAATCAGAATTTATCGCATTAGATAAAGCCGGTGAAGAAGCAGAATGGCTTTGAAATTTTTTGGAAGATATTCCTTATTGGACCAAACCATTGGCACCAGTATGTATACACTGTGATAGTCAAGCTGCAATAGATAGGGCAGGGAGCATGATGTACAATGGTAAATCTCATCACATAAGACGGAGACATAATACCGTTAGAGAATTTCTCTCTAGTGGAATTATAACTGTTGACTATGTGAAGTCAAAGGATAATATGTCAAATCCACTTACAAAAGGCCTATCTATAGAAGGAGTTGAGAGGACATCTAAGGGAATGGGTTTACGGCCTAGAATAAGCCAGCATGCCGGTAACTCTACCTAGCAGACTAGAAATCCCAAGAGTTAGGTTCAAGGAGATCAAACAAAGTTGTGCCTAACAGTTTCAACATTGTCAATATACCCAACCCATTCTCATGATGTAGACAATGTTTAGTAAACAAGGATAAGATTTATGGAGTGAAATTTTTCAATGATTATCTAAGTTTGGTAGATTTGACCAAATAGTTTAATCTATAGTATTAAACGTTTAGAAATCACCTATATGAGGGTGAAGTGGAAGCCTCTTCAAAGAGAATGTTAGTAAAGGCCTATTCTCTAAGCTCTCATGAGACCGGAATATGTTCATGGCTGAAACAAATAAAACCGTGAGAACCATAAATGGTAAAAGGCTGGTTGTGTGACATGTGTTGTCTAGGTGTACATTAAAGATCGACGGTTCAAAGATATCAAATCTACTAATTGACCAAGTCCATCCGATGCATGTTCACTACCGAAAGTTCAAAGGAACCCACTTATCCAGATGCAATCAGTCTTTGCTTGATGATCACATACTTGTCCGTAAAGATTTATGAAAAAGTAGCCATTCCCCATTCATGTGGGGGATTGTTGGGTTCAATATTAAAGTGTGAATGTAAAATGAAGGGAACCAAGTGGAGAAAAAAATTGAGGTAACACTAAAAATGGAAAGTGTACTCAAAAAATGGGAAAGTCTACTATTCTTCCACATTGGTGGGAGAAGGAAACTTTTAATTGTTTATATTAAGGAACACTTACTCCACATGGTAAGTGAGGCGAGAACCAAGAGGTTCCTTTCGTCGTCATCGTCGTCGCTCGCTTGGCTCGGCTTCATCTTTGGCTTCGGCTTCGAAAAGATCGATGAGATCTATCATTTTGGATAAAGACACACATTTTCTAAATGATATGACTATTCAGAAAGGATATACCTTTTCGGTGAACCATTGACACTTTTTGGAAGGGGCGCCTAATGGCTATATAAACCTTCTTTTTTCCACAATTTAAGATATGAATTTTTCTGCATTAAAACACTTCTTTCTTTATGAAATAATCCGTGTGATCATCTAATCGTTGAGTGAGTTCTAAGAGAATACGATCGTTTGAGGTACCACTACAGTCGAATTGTTAGGCCATTTTATCCTCGGGGGAAAATTTTGCAACTTCGGGTACTTGAGGAAAATTATTTCCTTAAGGACACTCCATAAAGTTGGAGAACTTGGCCTTTTTCTGTTTCATCTAATTTTCTGAAAAACAGACTTCTTTAAAAGGTCATTTTGATCTTGTGTTGAAGGTGTTGCATAACTTCATAGGTGTTTTTGTTTTATACTTGAAGTTGTTGTGCCAAAATACAAATTCTGTGTACCCAAAAAACAACACCAGATACTTCCACAATTATGTAAAGTGTAAAACGGAAAAAACAACAGTAACACAACATACAAGATGATAATTGGATAGAATCTATGGATTTCATTTCAGACGAAACAATCGAATCTTATAGGAATAAAGAAAAAGAGTAATGCAAAGATTTTCTATATTTTTACATAATTAATCTATTTAAATTATGATGTGAAAATTACAAGGTGAAAAGCGTTAATATGTCGAGTGACATGTCATAGATAATTTGATGACAGGAATTTGACATGTCTTCTCAATAATAATATGTGAAAATAATTGTATTTGAACAATGACAATTTTATATTTTAATATGTTCAACAAGGAAATACAGAAATATTTGCAGGAAACAAATGAATTTAGAAAATTTAAATCAAGACATATATTTGATAAATGAAACAACAGACTTCAACCCTAACACAAATTTAGAGACTAGACATGTCTGACTAAAAATAATATAAAATAAAACAACAAACTCTCCCTTTTAGATACCCCACTATCAAACAATCATACAAAAAATAAAACTAAAAAAAAAAAACTCCAAACTTGGCACATTTTTAGACACCCCCCTATAAAGAAGTTTCACATAATTTTAAATCTAATTAATGCCTCAAGGTCAAGTCTAAATCATTTTGTTCTTCAGCTATGTTAACTAAGTCATCAGCATTTGATGAAATAGGAACATTCAATTGGTTAATCAATGGTTTTGTGAAATTATTAGACTCATTTGAATCTACAAATGTTGAATTTGAACCTCCAACTTCGATGCTTCTTGCCATTTGTTGCCTATCGATTGGTGGTGTTGTGCCTCTTCTTCTCTGTACAACTCTATTTCATATTGCCATTTGTTGCCTATTGATTGGTGGTGCTATGCCTCATCTTCTCAGCTGGTTACTTGCCATTTGTTTCCTATTGATTAGTGGTTCTATGCCCCATCTTCTCGATTGGTTACGATTCAGAGGCGTTGTTGGTTGGACAGCAATCCTATCATTTCTTTACAAACTCGCATTTTGCAAAAGTATATCAGATGCATCCACATGAGAATTTAGGATGTTATCTTGTTCAGATAATGGGTGAATAGTTTGAACATGGTTCATGAATTCTGAATGAATACGAAATATTTCTTGGTACAAAGGACATCGATCTATTTGAAATAAAGGAAGAGAAAAATTTGCATTATGCATATTTGAAGTATGAATAACAAAAGATTTCTCGAAAGTAAGAACTGGGAGAGAAAAGTGCCTATTACGCACTATTATTCTGTAAAATGTGAAGAGCATTTATAGGCTACTCAGAGTGTAACCTTCCCTTTCATTTATGCGTGTTCCAATTTTTGTAATGGTAAGTTGAAAGTAATTTTTAAATGAGTTAGTAAGTGAAAATTTTGGTACCAAAATTTATAATCTAATTAATTCTTTTTCTAAATTTAGTGTCTATATTTAACTCAGAGTATAACCTTCCCCTTCATTTATGTGTGTTTCAAGTTTTGTAATGGTAAGTTGAAAGTAATTTTTAAATGAGTTAGTAAGTGACAACTTTTCTATCAAAATTTATAATCTAATTAATTCTTTTTCCTAATTTGGTGTCTATATTTAACTCACTCATTACAACAGACTTTAGAAAAGATCATATTGACTCTATAAGTCGGCAGAGTACTTTAGAAAAATATAGTATATACTGACGAAGTCAATCAAGCACCTTTTTTAAATAACTACAAAGTTTGTCGGTGATCATCTATACTTAACGTTGCAGAATTACAAATTAAAAATTCTTTGATTATCATTATATTTTTGTAATGGTAAGTTGAAAATAATTTTTGCACTGAGTGAGTGAGTGACAACTTTGCGACCAAAATTAATAATCTAGTGACTTCTTTTTCCTAATTTGTTGCCTATACTTATAACTTGTCTGTTATAATAGACTTCAGAACAAATTCATATTTTTCTCTAAATCGACATGCTTTAGTAAAAGATTATATTTTCTGTCAAAGTCGATCAAGCACCTTCTTAAATAACTATAAAAATCATTGATGATCATCTATATATAACGCGACAAATTTAAAAATTTTAAATTCTCTTATTATCACTATATAGTCATAATTCGATACACAAAATGCATTCTACTTTAAAATTACTTTTATGTCAAGAGAATCAGATTTCTGTAAGAAATTTTGGATGAGCTTTAATTTTCTTGCCTGTTATAATCAATTATAAACTGAAAATAACATTAATCAGTCTCCATCACTAATTATAGATTTAAATAATTATACAATGGAAAGCATTATTTATAGTAGTTAACAAAAATATGGTCATTTGTATTATTCTCTATCCATACAAAACCGTGTTTTAGATTGAGGCAATAATACAAGGTAATGGTCAACAACTTTGTCAAAATTGGCAATATAACACTATTTTTTCACTTTCATATTTATTATTTTGAATATTGATTTCTTTAGTAATATCATTGACAATAAATAATGTGTCCCCAAGAAAGGTAAGGGAAAAAACAGGTGAAATCCTCAAAAATTTAAAGGGAAAGGCATAAGTATCCTCATCACCCCATGCATGAACTATCACCTTATTTAACGGGACGTTTGTTTCTTTCGAAAGTCATATTACTCCCCTTTGAACTATTTTTAAAATAGAATAAATGTACCCTAAAGAGTTGTTGTGGCAAAGAGGATATTGTACTCTCTTTAAGTTATTTTTGGTCCCTCACAACATTTCTTCCAAGAGAGTGAGTATACTTTCTTTGCCACCTTAACACTTAAAGAGTGATGTACTCAACTTTAAAGAAGTTAACGGGTAACAAGACTTCCTAAAACATAAAACATAAAACATATAGTTAGAAATATGGTGATAATTAATTAAAATCTTTAATTAATATGAAATGGCGTAAATTGTAAATCTGGTGCACCTCGAATTTATTTTTTGTTTAACTATCCAAGGCTGAAGTGTGTGTAGATACTCAAACGCATAAAAGTTGCAAGCTATCTGACATAAAACAACCTTGTTTATGGAGTATTTGGTATAGTTGAATTTGAAGATTAGTCAAGAGTACATGTTATGATTTCACCTTGTTTCAGATCGATTTACTATTAGTTAGATCACGAAGTGATAAAGGAAATTGACTAAGTATGAAGTATACGAAACAAGTAAGTCAAAGCAAACAAATCTAGGTGAGCCCCCCGAGAGTATTATATTGGTGAAATGGAGATCTAATCCGGCTATCTGAGTTGTTAGAAGAGCAAGATTAAAAATAGCTACGTGATCAAGAACAAAAGAAAATGATCAAGGACTAAAGGAAAAATTGTTGTATTGAGTGAGAGAATGAGAGACCAAATCCCTTAACCAGTGAGGAAGCACAATTATTTATAGGTTATAATATTAGGCTATGACCAATCATGATTCGAAAATAGAGCCCTAAAGGATTACTACCTATGCTGACATTCCACGTGTCCGATCTGTTAATGAGCCAGCTAATATTCCTTTGATGCTCAGCTCTATACGAACTCTGCGGCACACCTTAGTGGTTTGACACATTTGTCTCCTATTTGTCACCTATGTCATGTCACCGCAGGAAGCGAGTGGTTGAATTATTATCACATATGAGAGGTTGATTTTGTTGTCGTTAGATTGAGAAAGGCATCTCGTGGTTTCCACACTCGTTGCTGTGAAGAATTCTTGAGTTGTCCCTCTTGATCGTGCCATGTGTACTTAGGCGGATTTTGTTATTTTATGTATTCAGGTACAAGAATCTATAAATAAGAAACACAAACTTCAACACTAGTTCAAGTCCAAGACAAGAACACTTTTGAAGTTCTGTAACACCTTCAACACTAGATTACGAATAATCTATCTAAGAAGTGTGTTAAGATTCAGAAAAGAGATGAAACAGAATTTAAGACCAAGTCCTCCGGATTCATGGAGTGTCCATAAGGAATAATTCCCCTCACTGTACCCGAGGTTTTGGAATCTTTCTCCCAGGATAAAATGAACTTCAATACGAACAATAGCGGTACCTCAAATTGTTGGATTCAGCGAACTCACTCAACGGTTTGATAGATCACACAGAAAGTTTTTCAAGACAAGAAGAGAGTTTGTATTTCAGAAAATTTGTACCTAAACCTGTGGATGAAAGCAAGTTTATATTGACAACATGTGCCTCTTCTGAAAAGTGGCAATGGTTCACTTAAAAGGTGTGACCTTTCTGAAAAAGCCATGTTTGTTCGTCCAAAGAATATGTCTTTTCCAAACAGGCATACCATTTCATGAATCATGCGTCATTTTGTTGAAGGGTTGCATCCCTTCATTTCAGCACTGCACAATTTCAAAACACTGTTTCGGAATTTGCATGCATGCATATAAATGGAGTATCAAAACATAGAAAAAAGTTACCTTTTTCCCTTTGGTATTTTTCGAACTAAATTTCTGAATTTATGTCAAATAAATTTTGTCCAAAAAGATACATCTCATCGATTGATCATTTGACAGATCCAAATCCAAATCCAAAGCCGAAGACGAAACCGAAACCGAAGCCAAAGCCAAAGTCGAGCCGACCGAGCGACGACGATGACGGCGCGAAGCATGTCTTATTTCTTACCTCATTTACCATGTGGAGTAAGTATTCCTTATTTTAAACACTCACAAGTTCTCTTCTTCCACCAATGTGGGAGAAAGAGTGAACTTTCCAACTTGGGAGTACACTTTCTAAATTAGTCTCCCTTCTCTCCACCATTTTTCCTTCATTTTTTATTCATACTTTTTTATATACTTTGAACCCAACAATCCCCCACATGAATGGGAAATGGCTATTTTTCATAGAAAATTTACGGACAAGTATGTGATCATCAAGCAAAGACTGATTTCATCTGGATAAGTGGGTTTTCCTTTGAACTTTCTGTAGTGAACATGCATCGGATGCACTCAGTCAATCAGTAGATTTGATATCTTTGAACTGTCGATCTTTAGTGTACACCTAGACAACACATGTCACACAATTAGCCTTTTACCATGTATAGTTCTCACGGTTTTGTTCTTTTCAGCCATGAACACGTCTCGGTTTCATGAGAGCTTAGAGAATAGGCCTTTACTAACATTCTCCTTGAAGAGACTTCCACTTCTCCCTCACATAGGTGATTTCTATACATTCAATCCTATAGATTTAAACTATTTGGTCAAATCTTCCAAATTTAGATAATTATTAAAAGACTTTTCACCTTAAGTCTTATCCTTGTTTACTACACATTGTCTACATCATGATAATGGGTTGGGTAATTGACAGTGTTGAACCTGTCAGACACAACTTTGTTTGATCTCCTTGAACCTAGCTCTTGGGATCTTCAGTCTGCTAGGTGGAGGTACCGCTATGCTGACTTGTCCTAGGCCTTAAGCTCATTTCCTTGGATTTCCTTTCCACTCCTTCTCTATATAGGCCTTTTGTAAGTGGATCCAACACATTATCCTTTGACTTTACATAGTCAATAGTGATAATTCCACTAGAGAGAAGTTCCCTAATGGTATTATGTCTCCGTCGTATGTGACGAGATTTACCGTTGTACATCATGCTCCCTGCCCTACCTATTACCACTTGGATATCACAGTGTATACATACTGGTGCCACTGGTTTGGGCCAATAAGGAATATCTTCCTAGAAATTCTGGAGTCATTCTGCTTCTTCATCGGCTTTATCCAATGCGATAAATTTAGATTCCATTATAGAGCGAGTAATACAAATCTGTTTGAATGATTTCCAAGATACTGCTTCTCCACCGATAGTAAATACATATCCACTTGTGGATTTTACTTCGTTTGATCCGTTGATCCAATTTGTATCACTATATCCTTTGAGTACTATAGGATATTTATTATAATGCAAGGCATAGTCTTGAGTGTATTTAAGATACCCCAAAACTCTTTTCATTGCCATCTAATGAGTTTTGTTGGGATTACTCGAGTACCGACTCAATTTACTAATAGCGCATGCTATGTCTGGTCGTGTACAGCTCATTATATACAGTAAACATCCCAATACTCTTGTGTACTCCAATTGTGCGTCACTTTCACCTTTATTCTTTTGAAGTGCAAAGCTCACATCCAATAGAGTCTTGGCAATACCGAATTTCATATACTTGAGTTTTTCAAGTAAATTTTTTATATAATAAGACTGTGACAATGCCAACCCTTGTGAAGTTCTATGGATTCTTATTACTAAGATCACATCCACAACTCCAAGATCTTTCATATCGAACTTACTCTCGAGCATTCATTTCATTGCATTTATGTCAGAAATGTCTCTACTGATGATCAACATATCATCCACATATAAACACACAATGACTTGGTGATTTGGAGTGTCTTTAATAGAAACACATTTATCACATTCATTTATTTTGAACCCGTTTGCCAACATGGTTTGGTCAAACTTTGCATGCATTGTTTAGGTGCTTTCTTTAGTCCATACAGTGACTTAATAAGTTTACACACCTTATTCTCCTTTCCTGGAACCATAAAAGCCTCAAGTTGTTCCATGTATATTTCTTCCTCCAATTCTCCATTTAGGAATGCGGTTTTCACATCCATTTGATAGATTTCAAGGCTATATACTGCCGCCAAGGCAATTAATATTCGAATTGATGTTATACTTATTACTGGCGAGTATGTATCAAAGTAATCAAGGCCTTCTTTTTATTTGAAGCCCTTTACTACAAGTCTTGCCTTGTATTTTTCAATAGTACCATCCGCTTTCATTTTCCTTTTGAAGATCCATTTAGAACCTAAAGGTTTATTTCCTGGAGGAAGATCAACCAATTCCCACGTATGGTTTCTTAAGATTTAATCAATCTCACTGTTGACTGCTTCTTTCCAAAAGGATGAGTCTGATGACGACATTGCTTCTTTAAATATTTGAGGCTCATTTTCTAAGAGAAATGTTACAAAATTTTATCCAAATGAAGTAGACGTTCTTTGACGTGTACTACATCTTGGATTCTATTCATTATGTACATTCTCACTTGGTTCATCTCGAGGTCGTTTAGATCCTCCACTAGACTGTTCATGTCTAATTTTATACGGGTAAATGTTTTTTAAAGAATTCAGCATTATCTAATTCAATTATCGTATTTTCATTTATATTCGAATGTTCGGATTTATGAACCAAAAAACGACATGCTTTACTGCTTTTAGCATATCCTATGAACACGCAATCCATAGTCTTAGGTCTTATCTTAACCCTTTTAGGCATAGGAACTTGGACCTTTGCTAGACACCCCAACGCTTTGAAATATTTCAAGTTGGGTTTCCTTCCTTTCCATTTTTCATAAGGAATTGATTGTGTCTTGCTATAGGGAACTCTATTGAGTAAACAACAATGTAGTACAATTTTTGAATTTCAAAATTAAGAAAGGACAAAGTTGGGGGGAGGGGGAATAGTACAATTTGAAATTATTTTTTGGTGGGAATTGGGTAGATGTTATGAGAGTTTTTGATTATTTTGATTTATTTAAAATATAACCCCAATTGAGATTTAAACTTTAGCCATATTTATTTAATTTTGACCAAATTAAAATTCAATTGACGGATTGCATTGTAATTATGGCCAATTTGATTTCAATTATGTCCCAATCTAATAGATTGGCTAAATTAAATTGAAATTCGATACGAACTAATACTTCTTTTAATTATGAGCTTCTTGATTTAATAAATCAACACATATTTATTCAAATAAATTATTTTTGAGAATAAATTATATTTAAATCAAGATTTTAATTATTTGAATTTATTTTCAAGATAAGCGTGGATTAAAATCCGATTTTTTTGTAATAAAAAATAAAATAATAAGTAAAAAAATTATATATTTTCATATAATTGAATTTGATAATGTATAATCGCTACTTAAAATGACAAATTTACCTAAATAAATACGTTGAAATTTTTTTTTATTCAGATAAAATAAATGTTGTAATTTTATTAAAAATCGAAGAAACTCGAAAATAAACTTAGTCATAAAGGGAAAAAATTAGGTGTCAACAATAACAAGTATCAATTTCGAAGACAATTAAAAACCTTCATCTCGTGGTTCTAAACGTGCCATTACCAATCCTCAACATGTGAAATAAGAGGATATCATAACAAGAGAGGGGAGTTAATTATTTATGCTCTCAATTCAATTTGCAAAACTGAAAATACATACATATATATGTGAACATTGTTTCAATTTCATAATAAGGTCTAAAGACCAAAACGTTATGTCATCCACATGGGTTCGCAAAGCATATACATTAAAGTGTTCACAAAATCCTTCGCAAATACATGATTTCATAGCCTTAAAACTTGCTAAAAACGATTTCACTATGACCAAGAAGTTTAGTATATCCCCACGTATCTTAATGACGAAGAAATCGTGAAAAGATTGACCCTTTAATCTTGAATGTGCAACCCTAAGTTATTTTTTCTCCTCTTGTGTTTTTAGAAGATGAATTAGGGATTTGATTGAGTTAAAACGTATTTGGGATCCTTAATTCTGTGTAATGATGTTTAGGGACGGTTATGTGATGTCAAAGGACCTTGTTGCCCTTGAAATAACTCAAAAAATGGAGCTCCTATATCGTAAAACATCAAGTGGGCGATGCCCAACCCATGGCCTAACCACAAGTGGGTGGCGCCTGGCCCATGGCCTAGCCATAACGTTGGCGGCGCCTTTCCCATCACCTAGCTTAAGGTGGCGGACGCCTAGGCCATCGCCTAACCTTTCCAGTGAAGGTAGGCGATGGCAATGCGATGCCTCGCCATCGCCTAAGCCCCTCTTTGCGACGCCTACCTAGTTTTGAGGTCCTAAAACACCCCAACACCTCCCACAACGTCAACACATGATCTACCATCACTATGCTGGTCCTAAAGGTCATTTTCGATGCATCAAAGTGTTACGACTATGGGAAGCTACATATTAACACTAGCTAGGTAATCAAGAACCAAAGAAAATGATTGAGGACCAAAGAAAAAACTGTTGTATGAGTGAGAGAATGATAGAGCAGATCCTTTTACAAGAACAATTTATAGGTCAACATTAGACTATGGTCAATCATAATTAGAAAATAGAGTCCAAAAGGACTACGACCTATGCTGACATGCCATACGTCTGATCCGTTAATGAGCGGACTCCGCGGCGCACCTAAGTGGTCTGATATATTTGTCTCATGTCAGGTCACCGTGAGAGGTGTGTGGCTGAATTCTTATCACATACGAGAGGTTGCTTCCATTGTCGTTAGCTAGAGAAATACATCTCGTGGGCTCCACACTAGTTGCTTTGATGAATTCTTGAGATGTATCTCCTGATCGTCCCACGTGTACTTTGGCGGATTTTACCCCATACGACTTCAAATATATGGTGTACAAAGTTTCATACGATTAAATTTAATCATATTTGTCTAAACTTTTGCCATTTTAATGTTGTATAGTTATGTCCAAATAAGATGAAATTTCACGGTATTTAAAGCATAGTGATCCGGCTGCTTCATAAAATGATCTCTTGTTAATCTCATACAACCAAATAGACCAAAATCCAAAATTATAAACTCAAATTCATCTCAACATTAATTACATACGGGAAAGTTATTGGGAATAACAAATCGGATACTCTTTTGGAGGGCGAAAATTTAAGGCAGATCAAATTAGGTTCATTAGGGGATGACAAGTTCAACAACATACCAAATGTAATTATACAAGTGAAGTCTAAAGAAGGTGGTGCATAGGAAACCTTAC
Source organism: Capsicum pubescens (assembly GCA_030864215.1). Classification (NCBI taxonomy): domain Eukaryota; kingdom Viridiplantae; phylum Streptophyta; class Magnoliopsida; order Solanales; family Solanaceae; genus Capsicum; species Capsicum pubescens. Next base: position 35,286,913 of record CM061546.1, read on the forward strand.
TCTTATCTTGCTATCTTATGAAAGAAGAGGTTTTGTTTCCGATATGTCATCGGCTCAGATAAAATATTAAAAAAAAACACTTGTATGGAAAGGAAAACATAATGAAGAGAATAGTAGCAGCAACACATAAAACGGTAACAAAAGCAGCGGGAACAACATGTAATAAACCAACATGAGTTCATAGTAACAGATCATATAGGAAGAAAGATTGAGGGCAGAAATAATTTAAAGTACATTCGCAAGCATAGCAGCCATGCATCAGGAAAAAAGCGTGGAACTATGACCAGATGTGAAATATTTTTGAGATAAGCATCCCGTACCCTTGAATTATGGTCAAAGTTGCTACGACACGCTCCAACTTTGAGTTATGGTCAAAGTTGCTATGACACACCCTTTTTGTCACCATTTTGTCTCTCAAAATCGGCATAGTACTTTAGAAAAAGATTGTGTTTCTTGTAGAAGTAGATCAAGAGCTTTCCTTAAATAACTACAAAACTTGTTGATGATCATCAATATTTAACGCCGCAGACTTACGAATTTAAAATTCTTTGATTATCAATATATTTTGTAATGGTGGGTTGAAAATAATTTTGCACTGAGTGTGTGACAACTTAGCGAACAAAATTTATAATTTAGTGACTTCTTTTTCCTAATTTGTTGCCTATATTTATAACTTGCATGTTACAATAGACTTGAAAAAAGATTGTATTTTCTCTCTAAATCAACAGGATTTGGAAAAAGAATGTATTTTCTATCAAAGTCGATCGACCGCCTTTTTCAAATAATTAAATAATTCATTGATGATCATTATATTTAATGCGGCAGACTTACAAATTTAAAACTCTCCAATTATCATTTTATTTAATTCAATACAAATTAAGAATGTATTCTACTTTAAAATTACTTATATGTCAAAATAATCACATTTCTCTATGGAATTTTGGATAAGCTTCAATTTTCTTACTTGTAAGTGATATTATTATAATCAATTATATACTGAAAATAACATTAATCAGTCACCATAAATAATTATTGAATAGAAAACATTATTTATAGTAATAAACATAAGATGGTAATTTTTATTATTCTCTGTCCATACAAAGCCATGTTTTGGGTTGAAGCAATATTAAAATTTACGAGAATACAAGGTAATGCTCGACAAAAATATTAAAGTTGGCAATATAACAATATTTTTCCCTTTTTATATTTATCATTGTGAATATTAGCTTCATTTAGGAATATCATTTACAACAAAAAATGTGTCTTTTTTTTGGGTGAAAGCTTTGAATGAGATGGGAAAAAGCAAGTGCATACGCGATCTTCAAGGCTTGTGAGAGATCAAAAATAACTTAAATTTTATTAATATGGGCACATGTCATTTTTAAATTGAACACTATATAGAAATTGTGGTGCACGTGAACCTATGGTCTCTTCCTTGAAATAGATCTTTTATCATCAAAAGCTTTAGCTAAAATTGGAGAGAAGGCAAAGAATCAAGAAACTATTCAAGCTAGGAGGGTTATACCAATGAGAGTTGTAACTTTAAATGAAGATTAAGGCCCTAATTGGAAACAACAAGTTGTTAATAAACAATAGATATTTCAAAGTCGCATCAGCTTACAAAAACAGTAAAAATGATTTATTGTAGCCTTGATAGAACCTTTTTAGAATTATAGACATAAAAGATATAGAAGAAAAGTAGGGATGGAGTCAGCTACGGCTAATACTAATGGTAAAATCTGGATCCTTATTGATGCTATAATACAACTGAAAATTTTGATGGACACAGGATTTGTCCTAAATTTGTTACTTTACTTGAATTCTATCATAATTGTGTTTTACTCTTACTTTACTTGGATTCTATCATAATTGTGTTTTACTTCGGAAAGGATTTCTTAATGCAAAAGGTTTCCTATTAGAAAAAGATCTCTTTCTTATTACATTTCTATTAGGTTTATTCTTTCTTAGAAGAAGAGTTTTGTAACTCTATAAATAGAAGATCTCTCTTCTCAAGTCAAAATACAATATCATCCACAATGTAGTCATTTAAAAGTTTTGTTAAGGGAGATTTTCTCTCAATTAGTTTTTATGTTTTTTTATTTAGGTTATTATATGTCGGCCAATTGGCCGAATCATATCCATAATATTATGTTTTAGTGTGTGTGTTTTAGTCATCTTATTTATCGTCTCAATAGTTTGAAAACTTCTACATGACGCCACCTCAATTTCGAACCCAACAAGTGGTATCAGAGTTTATGGTTCAGGGGATTTCAGTTATAACTGCAAGCAATTTGATGGTAATAAAGATCTTTGTCTACCTACATATGGAGAAGGAGTGTAAAGAATATTTTCAACATTCCTGCTGTTTCATCATTAAAAATAAATAAAAGATATTTTTTAAATCATTTTTAACCCATAATATTTTAAACTTTATTTTTAACCATAGCAACAGTTATGAAGATTACGTGAAAAAAATATGATGATCCATTTAATTTGCCAAAAAATTAAGGACAAGGAAAGATTTATTAGGATTTGTCCTGAATTTCTTATTTTACTTGGATTCTATCAAAATTGTGTTTTACTACGGAAACGATTTCTTAGTGAAAAAGGTCTCCTAGTAGGAAAAAATCTCTTTCTTATTACACTTCTATTAGGTTTATTCTTTCTTAACTCTATTAATAGGATATCTCTCTTCTCAAATGAAAACACAATATCATCCACAATGTAGTCGTTTAAGAGTTTTATTTAGGGGAAATTTTCTCTCAATTTTCTTTTTTAATTTAGGTTATTATAATGTAGGCCAATTGGCCGAATCATATCAATAATATTATATTTTAGTGTATTTTTTAAGTCATCTTATTTATCGTCTCAATAGTTTGCAAAATATTAGCTTCCGCATGACGTCATCTCAATTTCGAACCCAACACATAGAGCAGCAAATCACTTTGATCATCAAGACATTGCCAAAGCCGCTATCACAACATATATCTATGTTAAATGAGATAAAAGAGAAAGAGTGGAGTTATGGGAGGATTTATATTACCTAGCTAGTAACATGGAGTTGCCTTTGATGGTAGGAGAAGATTTCAATGTTATATTATTAGACTTTTGGTAATGACAGATGAATGTGAAATTTTGCTTAGTTTATAAACTCTTATGGGTTTATGTGGCATGGGATTAAGAGAAAGTCCATACACTTGGACAAATGATAGAGCAGGGGAGGATTGTAGAAGGTAGGATTCTTTTGATATACAGAAGGAAACAAAAACATCAGATACTTCCACAATTATGCAAATGGTAAAAGGAAAAAAAAACAGTAACACAACATACAAGATGATAATGATAATTGGATAGAACAAATGGAGTTCATTGAAGAGGAAGCAATCAAATCTTGTAGGAATAAAGGAAAAAAATGAATGCAAAGATTTTATAAAGTTTTACATAAATAATTTATTTAAATTATGATGTGAAAAATATAAGGTGAAAAGCATTGATATGTCGAGTAACATGTCATATATAATTTAATGGCCGAAATTTGACATGTATTCTCAATAATAATATGTGAAATTAATTGTATTTGAACAATGACAATTTTATTTTTTAATATGTTTAACAAGGAAATAGAGAAATATTTGCAGAAAAATAAATGGATTTGAATAATTTAAATCAAGACACATATTTAATAAATGAAATAAAAGACTCCAACCCTGACACAATTTTAGATACTAGACATATCTGACAAAAAATAAAATAAAATAAAACAACAGACTCTTCCTTTTAGATACCCCACTATTAAACAATCATATGAAAATATAACTAAAAAAAAGACTACAAACGTGGAACATTTTTAGACACCCCCTAGCTAAGTTTCACATAATTCTAAATCTAATTAAAGCCTCAAGGTCAAGTCTAAATTATTTTGTTCTTCAGCTATGTTAACTAAGTCATTAACATTTGATGAAATCGGAACATCCAATTGATTAATCAATGATTTTGTAAAATCATCAGACTCATTTGAATCTGCAAATGTTGAATTGGAACCTTCAACACTAATGTTGCTTGCCATTGGTTGCCTATCGGTTGGAGGTGTTGTGCCTCTTCTTATTTGTACAACTCTATTTCCTATTGCCATTTGTTGCCTATTGATTGGTGGTGTTCTAGCCCATCTTCTCGGCTAGTTACAATTCGGAGGCTATGTTGGTTGGACAACAATCCTATCATTTCTCTGCGAACTCGAAGTTTGCAAAAGTATACCAGATTCATCCACATGTGTAAAATCTCGCATTTTGGGCTAGAATGTAAACCGTGATTTCTACGTGTAGATGTTTCAAAAGCCATAAATCCAATGTAAATATAGTGTGTTAATCTATTATGTAGTGTGGGAATCTATTTTACCATGAATTGAGATCATAGAGGTCCCTTAACTCAAGGACGAGTTGAAAGCTTTCCTATCGTTCAAGTTTTAGCGAGTGTCAAAACTTGGGTCAACTTCAATTGCCCATAACATTTTGTATATAACGAATTAGAGGTCCTACTATATATCAAATGAAAGTTCTTTGAGTACTCTTTCCAACGCATACAATTTTTCCAAAATCTGATATAGGGGTAAAAAGTTATGGCCATTTTACAGTAAGCTATCCGAACTGCCAAAGTGCGACAGGAAGGCCGACGGACCATCGCGCCAGCGAAGAACCGTCTCCCAAACCATCACAACTGAGGCATTAAGCCCTTTTTCTATCCATAAAGTGACGGTTTGGGGGACGGTCCGTCCCTGGGGTGACGGTTCGTCGCCCAAACCATCCCACACCTCCATTTAGCCATCTAAAGTCGTTTTTAAAGGAATTTTTGGGTCTTTTCTACCCTTTTCAACACTTTGTTACATCAATTCAAAGCACATAACTCTTCATTCACCCATAACATCAAAACTAGAAATTTGTTTCCCAAGAACAAGGAATCAAGAATCAACCTTTAAGTTCAAGTTTTTCGAGGAACAAATCAAGATCTGAGTCCTACTCTTTAAACCAAGTAATCTAAGGTACGTGGGGTTGTCCTAAATCTCATGGGCATGATTTTGATACGAATTTAAACAAGATTTTTAATAATTATGTAAGTATGTATTCCATTATAAGTGGGATTTTGTTTTAACACAAAAAGCATCCATTGGATATGGTTTTAAGAAGAATATTGAAAGATCATGGGGTTGTTTGCTTATATATCTCAATTATTGAATTTGTGGACATGTGATTTGAATTTTTAAAAGGTGTTATGAACATGAGGTGTGAATTCTTTATTCCCCATGATGATGTTTATGTACCCTACATAATGCTATTGTTAAAGTATTGAGAGCATGAGTTTTAAAACCTCTTATTATCATGAAAAGTGTGCTTGGCTAATGTTGTACTACTAGGTAAATGTTGAAGTTTCTTGAATATTTCGTGTTAGGGAATCGATATGCATATGTTTGGTGTATGGGAGTCTTGTTGGTGTTCATATAATGACTTGCATAAAACGTGCGGAGGAATTGCCTCGAATGAAAAAAGGAAAAGAATGTTGTGAGTATGATGCATGTTTTGTCTTATATCAAACTTAAAGCTTAAATTGATGTGAGTTAGATGGTTACCCGAAGAAAGCACGAGTCAAATGACTCTATGCTGGAAACTGTGATTTGCCGAGATGGGAACTTGGTACCCTGCTATGTGATCTTGTGTACCTAGTACTATGTCATCCCAAATTGGGACCAATGGTTAGGAGCCCTGCTTTGTGATCTTGAGCCCAACCATGACATATTGAGTTGATTGGGGTTGTGGCACCCTGCTGTGTGATCTTGTGTGTCCTTTCCTCACTAATACTACAATCTTGGTGGAACCCGAGATTTGGCAGTTGGTGAAAATGTTAAATTGTAGGGTGTACCATCTAGCTCAATAGTGCTGCATTATTATTAAAAAATTATTATACTATGCCCATGTGTTTTTCAAACAATTTTGCGTTAACGTGTTTTATAATAGCTCTCACCTATGTTATATAAAAGTTGTATTTTGTTTTTGGATTACTCTGCGGACCAGTACAATTGTATTGACCCGCTATATTCCAGGGTCTGAGGCTCAGCCTAGAGGTCCTGTAAAACCGTAGATTTTTCAGCCAGAGGTGAAGTGTGTGTGCATTTGGTGAGCCTTCTTTATTCTGGAAGGCCTATTTCTTTCTGTCATATGTTATTTATTTTGGTTTAGGTCCACTGGGGGCCTTGTCCCAGTTTTAGTTGTGATGACTGGTTTTGATGTACTAGAGATTTCACAGACAAATGGTAGATGATGTTGAAGGTGTTATTGAGTTCTTGGACTTTTTAGTTGTATGATGTTATTGACCATGTTTCCGTATGAATCCATTTCCGCATTCTCTTTAAGATTGTATGAACGTATGTATGATTGCCTGTTAACAAAAGGGTGCTCGGCCTTTCACGGCTCAGGATGCTCGTCACGGCCAGGGCCTTGTTCGGGTCGTGACAAACTTGGTATCAAAGCATGGTTCATGGTCTCAGGGTGTTTGCAAAATCACATCGGGTAGAGACTTGTTTATGGGTATGTAGTGTGTCACACTTATAAGCAGGAGGCTACAAGGAATTTAGAAATATTTCTTTTTCTTCATGTTCTAGTTAATTCTATGGAGTCAGAATGTTCCTCTTTCATACTCTAGTTCGAGCTATGGTGTCTTCCATATGAAAGTAAAGTTATCTCAATTCTTTCCTAACTCTGATGTTCTTAGATATGTCTCATTATTAAGGTGATTCAACTGCAGAAGCTTAGAATATAAATGATGTAGTTTTTTTCTGATTGAGTCATAAAGGATTATAAAATTGTGCAAGAACTTGAGAGGAGTACGTTAGTGCTTCAAGGTATATTGATTGTAGTGTAAACTATGATCCTGGTGAAATCGTGCTCTTCAGCCTGAGTTATTAAGTGTATCCAATCCCTTTCAAGATTCTTGTTGCAGATGTCATGCATAAGGGGAATGATGTGTAGCAGAATGTTGGAACTGTATTTCCACCCTAGTAGTAGTATAATTTAAGTGTCATGACCTATTGGTAGTGATATTGGGCCAAGGAGTTGGGGATATGAAATCACAAGGTTAGAAGTATGAGTGAGGGGACTTTTGTGTAAGTAAATAGTTGTAGTTGTATAACCATTGATTGAGGAATGATTTGTCATATTATATTGATAGACTGATATGGTAGTGATATTTGTAGATTGTAAGGTATTCAATGGAGAAAGTGTTTGGCTGAGATTATTATCTATTTAGAAATACGGGAGGAGTCTAGAGTGGATAGTTAGGGTAGTTACAGAAATCCCTTATAGGCTATGAATGAAAACTGTTAGATTAGCCAATAAGTTATAATTATAGACTCATTGTTGTTGTGGAATTTGAAAGTAGTCTAAAGGTATGCTGGGTAAGTAAGTATGATGTGAGAATGTAGAATATGTGGATAAGATCGTATTGGGCTATACTATAAGATTAATGTTGACCATATCTATTATGTGACCTTACCCCCTTGACCTTCTTTTCTTTAGTGGTTGTAAACTAGTACTACTTGTGAGAAGGTATGCAGTAGATTTTAAGGTGTAGTAGTAATGTCATGAAGGTGATTTTGTTGTGGGTAGTATCTAAGTGAAATGAGGTATTTGGGCTGAATTTCCCAATTTGACAGACTATTATATTATGTTGCATGCTTCATTGGTAGTAAATGATTGATGCTAGACTATAGGCTTGAATTTTAGATGTAGAATGTGGTGGTAAGAATAGTAGCTTAAGATTAATGATGTATCTTTTGTGGGAATGAATTAGTACGCTTGATGTGATTTGTGAAAAATCCTAGGTTGATGATCTATGAAAAGTTTAAGTGGTAAGTATGAGGTATATATGTATTTGAGGACTAGTATTAAAATGATGAATTGTGAGTGAGTCATTAAGTGGATAATGGCGTAAGTATATAAGAATAAGTTGCACCTGGTAGTATTACGTTAGGTAAGATTTTATGATATAAGTTATGTGATTAATGGTCTAATGTTAGAAGGTTAAGTAGTGGAGAGTGAATTTGTATGTGATAAGGAGTGAGAATGTGTATGTTCATGAGACTGTGAGTTGTAGGTTAATAACGATAGTGGATAGAGAAAATTAAGAGTAGCGTTCTTGGAAAGCAATACCTTTAGAGTATACTTAAAGGGGGGAAAGTTTAGAATTTATACGTATAAGTTTTTTGCGTACCTAGTTGTGTTCTTGAAATTGTAGTATGGAGAAGTCTGGTGAGTTATTGTACGGTGTTCCTTAGAGTTGAGTTGAGAAAATATAGGTAGGCAGTATGAGCCTTGAGTATGGTCTTACAATATTTGTTAAGTTGTAAGTTGTGTGATTAGAAGTGTAATGTGAGTATTCTAAGGAGTTGAAAATAGAGTATTAAGTGGTTAGAAGTGTGGATGTCCATGCCCATAATAATGTTAGTCATAATTTGATGACTTTGGGGTTAGAAGAAGTTATGATTTGTATTCTCGAAGAGGGATGCCCTAGAAAGAATTTAGTATCGATATGTTAAATTAATGAGGGAAGTATGTGTTCATGTGTGTACCGGTACCCCTCTATTGTATTGAGAATTATGGTTATAGATTGATGAGAGGTTATGTTCTCAAGTCTAGAATTGCGACTTTGATCTAAGGGGGAGATGGTGAGTTAAGGTAGTTTCTGAATTTTCTCATTGTGGCAAGTTAGGAAAGAGTCATGGTAAACCTATTCCTATTCAAGCATATTCCTCCTACTTCATTTTAAGAGTTCATCCTACCAATTTCTTATGTATTCAAGTCCTGCCTATGTCTAAGGATTGAGTTCTCTATGTAAGTCATGTCATGTTCTGACCCCCAAACTCGAAGCGACGATATCTCAATAAATCTAGTTTTTCATGTATTCAAGCACTATGATGCAATGTTCATGATCCATAAATTTGTGTCCTAAATCATTCTTGGTTCTAAGAAACTATATTTTCAAATGTTACTGATTCATTTTATGTTGGGATTAGCCAATTGATAAATTTGTGTGAACTCATGACTAATCCAGCTCTAAAAATAAGAAGCGATAGCTCCAAATAGAAGTTCTTATCTCAATCACTGACCTTATGAATTCTGAATTTTTGTTACATGACTCGTGAGGTAAGCACTCATGTTTTTCACCGTGGTTAACCCTAAGAACTCATTCCATGTTGAGTTTATGCCATAACGACTCTTTACTCATCATCCAAATACTTGACATATGAAGCACTTCGTGATTGTATCGTATCTTTATTTCATGTCCCTCCTTTGCAAAAAGGTATAACCTATGGTCTGACAAGTGTTACTTCCATTCTTAATGATTGTTCTCTAGTCCCTCAATGACCCTCCGTATATTAGTGTGATGGTGGTTGTGGAAGCGTAGTAATGTGTTAGGCAAGGGAGTAGATGTTCTTGAAAGTGAAAATCTTGAGGTGATTTCTTGAGCTAAGGTTAAAAGAGAAGAGAAAAGAAGAGACAAATTCTCATTATGTAAAATAATTAGAAAGAAAGTATATGGAGAGAATCTTTGTGAGAATGATTGAATTTGCTGGTCTTAGTGGAGAGGTCCATGAAGTGGGGTGTCGTAATGAAAGGCTTGAATTTTGTGTTTGGTGAATAAATAAACCAATGTGACATGTTGTTAGTATTTCTTGAATTAGGACTTGAGGTTGTTGAATTATAGTGATGAGGTGAGGTGATTTCTTAATGTGAAATAGAGTACAGGGTCCCGTAGTTTAAGTTAGCATCTCTTTACTCCGAGTTAGGCTTCAACATGGAAGTATTATATGGCGGAACACAAATTATTGTGGTTAGATGTTCTACGGGAGATTTTATAAGTTGGAAATGATGAATTGTGTTGATTAATGTTAGGGTATATACAAGTAGTGTCTCTGAGTTTAAGTCTATTCGATGTATCTTTGAGTTTGAGAATGTTTCTAATCTAATCTATTCTTATATCTCGCGAAAATCTCATCTCGTGTCTTGTACCAATCTTAATCGGGCCGACGGGTCTTAGAGAAAAAATTCATGCCTTACAATGTTTGGATCATGTGCCATAGAACACATGCCAAGATCATGTCGATGTTAAGTTTCGTTATCTCATGATGGTACCAATGTAAATCAGGCCTATTATCACCAAATTAACTCATGCCTTATGTTGTGGTGATAATGATTCGTAGAACTCATGTGCAAGGTCACCCCAATGTAAAGTTTCATTACCTCATGCTTCATGCTTACGCGTTTCACTAGGGGTGTCATAAAGTACTTATGATACCTTTGCATATTTTGTCGAGAAAAAATGTTCAATACGAGGTTACACTCTTTATTCCATACCTTTAGAGCTTCAACAAGTCCCTACCCATCATTCGGGGATGAATGATCTCAAAAGGGAGATAATGTATCACCCCACATTTCGGGCTAAAATGTAAACCGTCATTTCTACGTGTAGATGTTCCAAAAGTCATAAATCCAATGTAAATATAGTGTGTTAATCCATTATGTAGTGTGGGAAAATAGCTAATCATGAATTGAGATAATAGATCTCCCTTAACTCAAGGACGAGTTGAAAGCTTTCCCATCGTTCAAGTTTTAGTGAGCGTCAAAACTTGGGTTAACTTCAATTGGCCATAACATTTTGTATATAACGACTTAGAGGTCCTACTATATATCAAATGAAAGGTCTTTGAGTCCTCTTTCCAAATCTAGCAAACTTGCCTAAATCTGATATAAGGGTAAAAATTTATCAGTATTTTACAGTGAACTATCCAAACTGCGAAAGTGCGATGGGAAGGCCGACGGACCATTGCGCCAGCGACGAACCATCACAACTGAGGCAGTAAGCCCATTTTTTGGCCAAAAAGTGACGGTTTGGGGGACGGTCCATCCCTGGGGTGATAGTTTGTCGCCCAAACCGTCCCACACCTCCGTTTAGCCATCTAAAGCCATTTTTAAAGGAATTTTAGGGTTTTTTCAACACTTTATTACATCAAATCAAAGCACATAACTCCTCATTCATCCATAACATCAAAACTAGGGTTTTTTTCCAAGAACATGGAATCAAGAATCAACCTTTAAGTTTAAGTTTTTCAAGGAAAAAATCAAGATCTGAGTCCTACTCTTTAAACCAGGCAATCTAAGGTATGTGGGGTTGTCCTAAATCTCATCGGCATGATTTTGATACAAATTTAAACAAGATTTTTAATAATTATGTAAGTATGTATGCCATTATAAGTGGGATTTTGTTTTAACACAAAAAGCATGCATTGTGACATGATTTTGAGAAGAATATTGAAAGATCATAGGGTTGTTGCTTATATATCTCAATTATTGAATTTATAGACATGTGATTTGAATTTTTAAAAGGTGTTATGAACATGAGTTGTGAATTCTTTATTCCCCATGATGATGTTTATGTACCCCACATAATGCTATTGTTAAAGTATTGAGAGCATGAGTTTTACAACCCTTTTTTTATCATGAAAAAGTGTGTTTGGCTAATGTTGTACTACTTGGTAAATGTTGAAGTTTCTTGACTATTTTGTGTTGGGGAATCGATATGCATATGTTTGGTGTATAGGAGTCTTGTTGGTGTTCATTTAATGACCTGCATAAAACGTACGGAGGAATTGCCTCGAATGAAAAGAGGAAAAGAATGTTGTGAGTATGATGCATGTTTTGTCTTATATCAAACTTAAAGCTTAAATTGATGTGAGTTAGATGGTTACCCGAAGAAAGAACGAGTCAGATGAATCTATACTGGAAACCATGATTTGCTGATAGGGGAACTTGGTACTCTGCTATGTGATCTTGTGTACCTAGTACTATGTTATCCCAAATTGGGACCAATGGTTAGGAGCCTTGCTTTGTGATCTTGATCCCAACCACGACATACTGACTTGATTAGGGTTGTGGCACCCTACTGTGTAATCTTGTGTGTACTTCCCTCACTAATACTCCAATCTTGGTGGCAATCGAGATTTGGAAGTTGGTTAAAATGTGAAATTGTAGGGTGTACCATCTAGCTCAATAGTGCTGCATTATTATTGAAAAATCATTATACTATGCCCATGTGATTTTCAAACGATTTTGCGTTAACGTGTTTTATAATAGCTCTTACCTATGTTATATAAAAGTTGTATTTTATTTTTGGATTACTCTGCGTACCAATACAATTGTATTGACCCCCTATATTTCAGGGTCTGAGTCTCAGCCTAGAGGTCCTACAAAGCCGTAGAGTTTTCATCCAGAAGTGAAGTGTGTGTGCAGTTGGTGAGCCTTCTTTATTTCGGAAGGCCTATTTTTTTCTGTCATATGTTATTTATTTTGGTTTAGGTCCACTGGGGGCCTTTACCCAGTTTTAGTTGTAATGACTAGTTTTGATGTACTAGAGATTTCGCAGACAGATGTTATATGATGTTGAAAGTTTTATTGAATTCTTGGACTTTTCAGTTGTATGATGTTATTGACCATTTTTCCGTATGAATCCATTTCCGCATTATCTTTACGATTGTATGAACGTATGTATGATTGCATGTTAACAAAGGGGTGCTCAGTCCTTCAAGGCTCGGGATGCTCGTTACGGCCAGGGCCTTGTTCGGGTCGTGACAACATAAGAATTTAAGATGGCATCTAATATGGATAATGGGTGAATAGTTTGTACATGATTCATGAATTCTGAAAGAATATGAAATATTTCATGGCACAAAGGGCATTGAACTATTTGAAATGAAGGAGGATAAAAAATTGTATTATGCATATTTGAAGTATGAATAACAAAAGATTTCTCGTAAGTAAGAAATGGGAGAGGAAAGTACCATTTATGTACTATAATTCAGTAAAATGTGAAGAGAATTTAAAGGCTACTCAAAGTATAACCTTCCCCTTCATTTATGTGTGTTCCAATTTTTTTAATGATAAGTTGAAAATAATTTTTCAATGAGTTAGTAAGTGACAACTTTACTACCAAAATTTATGATCTAATTAATTTATTTTCCTAATTTGGTGTCTATATTTAACTCACTCATTAAAACAGACTTCAGAAAAAGATCATGTCATGACCCACTATAAAGAAATGCGGAAAGATAACAAAATGGATGCATGGTTATTCTCTTACTTCAAATGAACAATACGAAATTTAGTCCATAACATTCTAAACATGTGACACCAGTCTGCAAAATCTCTAACAATTATGAAACCAACATCTATCTAAACTGGGCAAGGCCCACAGTCGGACCATAAATCAAAATAAATAACAATGTTCCATAACCAGGCCTTTCGAATTAAGGAAAGCTCACCAACTGCAACTTCTGACAAGATCAATCTACTGCTTAGCGGCCCCCCGAGACTGAGCCTTAGATCCTGAAATATAGGGGTCAATACAGATATACAAGTATGTAAAATAGTCCAAAAACAAATACATTTTCCATACAACATAGGTGAAAGCATTTCATAAAAAAAATGTCATCTTAAAATGGTTGAAAACACATGGGCATGATCGGATGACTTTCAAAACATCTTTCTGGAATCATGACTCTACTCTTTATTTTACTTCTAAGTTAGATGGTACACCGTACTATCTGTAATTCCACGAGATATATTGAATCCTCCCTTGACTCGGAGACCAAGCCCCTAATCCATGTTTGCCGCAAGGATTGGAGTATCAATAAAGGGGGACACACAAGATCACAAAGCAGGGTGGAAAAATCCCCGAATCAAATCAACATGTCTTGGTTGGGCACAACATCACAAAGAATGGCTCCTAACCATTGTCCCAAAATGGGGAGACAAAATTCAAGGTACACAAGATCACATAGCAGGGTACCAAGGTCCCATGTCGGCAAATCACGGTTTTCAGCATAGAGTCTTTTAACTCGTACTTTCTTTGGGTAACCATCTAACTCTCTATAAGACTAGTTTTAGCCTCTTATATGAAAACATGCATCATGCTCACAAAACATTCTTTTTTATTCTCTCAAGGGCGATTCATAATGGGGTATCGCCATACTCCAGTTTGCAAGTCTTTTACATTACATCATTCCACAACCCTTCTCATTCGAATCATTTAAATGACCATCAAACAAATTCAATTCATTCATCACATGCATATTGGTTATCAAAAAAAATTTTATAAACTTGCCCCAATATTTATTAGACATAATTCTTATGATTAAAAGAGAGCTCTTAAACCATGCTCTCAAACATTTTACAATTCATCTCATATCAAGTACACAACATCATTATAGGATAAAAGGGTTCACAAATTATATTCAAAACCATAATTCAAGATCAAGGTTCACATGTACAAAATCATCAATCAAAATTGTAGGAAAGGAAAACCCATGATCCTTCGATGTTGTTTGCAAATTGTTTCAACAATGTATGCTCTTTTAAATGAAATCCCAACTCATTCCATATACATACTTAAGTAACTTTAAATTTTATTAAAATTCATAAAACACATTCCTATGAGATTAGGACAGCCCCACGTACCTCAGATTACTTAGTTTAAAGAATGGAACCCGAATCTTGACTCTTTTCTTGGAAATCTTGAACTTAAAGGTTGGACTATTTATCTTGGAGGAAGAGTTAGGGTTATGTTCTTGATAATAATGGAGTAATTTTTGGCATATAATTCCCTAATGACGTTTTAATCAACTATTATCACGATTTAGGGTTACGGGGAAAGGTCGAAATAGCCCTTTGAAATTAAAATTCACAGCAAAATCCTATTTTTAGGGGTCAACGCGTCACGCCAGGTGCCTCAACGCTATAAGTGACACGAAGCGCCGTAATTGCATTGACATTCTATTTCCAAAATCCAAACACATCCCAAACCTCGTCTGAAAAATTTAAAACTCCCCCGAGACAATCCCTTTACACACCTGAGCATGAACCAATTCAAAAATCTACATCTCGGGGTTGGGAAGGTCGATTTAAAAATCATTGAAGTTTAGGATCTTAAAATGTGGCTAAGTCTTTTAACACTTAGAAAAAAAATTCAGGTTGTTAGTTCTCTGTGCATGCTACTAAGAGTGGTATCAAGTCGAGAATACTACGGGGTGTTACATTAACCCCCCTTGGGATCATTCATCCCCGAATGATGTCTTGGGACACAGACAGACACGATTTCAAGTACACTAAGGGGAAAAGATAAAGAGAGTAGTATATGATTTGTACCTTCAATATTGTTATCCATGGTTGTCACGACCCGAGCCGAGGTCATGACCGTAATGAGCATCCCAAACCATGAAGGCCCTAGCGCCCCTTCCTATTTGGCAATCATGAACACCATTCATATACAATAAGGAGGAAAATGGGGAAAATAAAAAAACGGAATCATGTTCATATTTTGAGTTCAATTTAACAATATGGAAAGAAATCCATAACCATCTAGACAACATCTACTTCAGTCTACGAAATCTCTAATACATAGGAAATTAAAAATTTGTATAAAACTGAAACAAGCCCTCAAGTCGGACCCAAAACCAAAATGAAATAACAATGTTCTAAGATCAGGACTTCCAAAATAAAGAAGGCTCACCAACTGCACACTTCTGTTTGATAGATCTACGGCTTAGCGGGACCTCTGGACTAAGCCTCAAACCCTGAAATATAGGGGGTCAATACAAATGCACTGGTACGCAGAGCAATACAAAATAATGTACTTTAATAAATAACATAAGTGAGAGAATTTTCCATAAAACCTTATGCATGAAATAATTTTTAAAACACATAGGCAGTTCATTTGGTTTTAAAGAAATTCTGTAGGTGCAATCCCTTTTCTTTGGTTTACTTCTGAGCTAGGTGGTACACCCTACATATCTAAAAGTATCCAATGGGATATATGGGATCCGCCCTTAACTCAGCGGTCAAGCCCCCAACTCAAGTTTGCCGCAAGGGTTGGAGTATCTGAATCTGATACGCCACAGGGCATTAGGCCAGCGTATAATCCCTCTTTGGGGATGTAATAAACCCATATCGGCAACACACGATTCCAGGAAATAAATTGTATGACCCATGCTAACTTTGGGTTACCACCTAACTCTTGTAGTGCCCATTTTTAACCTGTTCTAAACATGCATCTTTCTAAATTCAATGAAATGAAATTTGTATTTTGTTCTGATTTTATCATGGCCTTATCTGATTTGGTATCGTCATACCAAGACTTACAAGTCCTATCTAAGCCAGTCAACATTGTATTACAGTCTTTTATTTCAAAACATTGTGTTCAGACCACCAAACTATTCAAACATTGTAAGAGGATGCATATAGTGAATTTCATGAAAACTTAGGCAAAGATCCTCAATTTCAACTCACAAACACGTGGTTGTCAAGTATTCTTGTAACAAATCATGCAATATTTTTAAATCATCACTTTCATTTATGTAATTAAGAAAATTTCCTCTCTTCAAGTCATCATCAAAACCAAGTCAACAAATAATAGTAAAGACATTTATGTCATGCTTCTCAATATGCAATCAAATAATTCATAACAAGAGAGGGAGTATAAATCTTCATTCTCTCAAACAAATTTTCAAAACTCAAACCACATGTATACATAAATAAATGATTGAAATTGAATTCAAGGGGGAAGGCCTCAAGACCAAAACATTATCAACAAAAAAAAAGATTCACAATGCATAATTATAATGGTAAATTCAAAACCATTTTGTAAATTCATGATTTCTCAACATTTAATCATTATTTAAATAATTTCACCATGCCCATGTAGTTTAGAAAAACTTCACGTACCTTAGATTAATTGGTTCAAAGAGTGGAACCCTAGCCTTGGTTCTTTTCTTGAAAATCTTGACTTAGAAGGTGAATTCTTGATCTATAGAGAAGTTAGGGTTCTGTGTTGAAGGAATTTGAGTAGTTTTGGGCATAATATGTCGTAAAGACGTTTTAATTTTGTGTTATGGCTGAGATATGATGAGGGAAAGGACTAAAATGCCCTCTCCAAAGCTGAAATTTAAAAATTGCGAACTGAGCACCCAACGCAATTAGCGATGCGACGCGTCGAGATCGCATAGAGCCACTAGTTTGGCCAATGCGGCGCATCGATATCGCATTGATCCACTGTCTTGCTCACCCAAAAGCATCTCAAACGTTGTCTGAAAAATCCAAAATTTTCCCGAGACAACCTCTTTACACTCCTGAACATGAATCAATTTAAAAACCCTAGTCTCGAGGTCAAAAATATCAATTTAGAAATCATTAAAGTTTAAGAGCTAAAAAATAGGCTAAGTCATTCCAACACTTAGAAAATTTTTAGATATTTAGCTCTTTAAGCATGCTACCAAGAGAGATATTAAGTCAATAATGCTGCGGGGCGTTACATTATCCCACCCTTGGTATCATTTGTCCCCGGATGATGGCTTGAAACATTGACAAGCATGACTTTAAGTACACTAAGGAAAAGATAGAGAGCGTAGTATATGACTTATACCTCCCGTGTCGTCATCCATAATCTCAAAGAGGTTAGGGTATCTAGTCCGCATATCATCTTCTGATTCCCAAGTAGTTTCCTCCGATTTTTTATTCTTCCATAATACTTTAACCAAAACTATTTCCTTACTTCTTAGCTTCTGAACTTGGCGGTCTAAGATGGAAAACTGTCACCTTGATCTCCTCTATAGGCAACACTAGGAAATAATCTCCAATGCACTTCTTTAACATTGACACATGGAATACTGGATGAACAGAACCCAGACTTGCGGGAAATTCGAGCTCGTAAGCAACCCCACCAATCCTCCTCACAGCCTGGTAAGGTCCTATATTGTGAGGACTAAGCATCTCTTTCTTTCCAAATCGCATGACTCCCTTCATCGGGGAGACTTTTAGAAACACCTAATCACAAACCTCAAAGTCTAACTCCCTCCTCCTAACATTGGCATAGGAATTCTGGCTACTCTGAGCTGTCTTAAGTCATTCTCTAATGATCTTCACCTTCTCTGTTGCCTGATGAACAAGGTCAGGCTCAAACAACTGAGCTTCCCCTACTTCATACCACCCAATTGGTGATCTACATCTCCTCTCATAAAGTTCTTCAAAAGGATCCATCTAAATACTGGCATGGTAACTATTATTGTAAGAGAATTCTATCAACGGCAAATAATCTACCCAACTACCTTTGAAGTCAATTATGCAGCCCCTCAACATGTCTTCAAGAGTCTGAATGGTGCACTCAGCCTCCCCATCAGTCTGAGGGTGGAAAGTAGTACTCAAGTTTACTTGGGGACCTAAACCCCTCTGAAATGACTGCCAAAACTGCGAAGAGAATTGAGTACCCCATTCGGATATAATATATACAGGAGCACCATGCAAACGGACAATCTCACGAATATATAGCTTAGCATAATCATCTACCGGATAGTTTGTCCTTACTAAAAAAAGTGAGTTGACTTGGTTATTCGGTCCACAATCACCCATATGGAGTCATATTGGTTCCGGGACTTTGGAAGCCTATGATGAAATCCATATTGATCATCTCCCATTTCCACATTGGCAAGGCTATTTCTTGGGAAGTACCATCTGGCCTCAAATGTTCCGCCTTGACTTGTTGACAATTTAAACACTTAGAAACAAAGTTAGCAACATCACGCTTCATATTGTTCCACCAATAAATCATCTTAAGATTATGGTACATTTTTGTAGAGCCTGGGTGAACGACATACCTCGAGGTGTGAGCTACATCAAGAATTCTCTCATGTAAACCATCCATGTTCGGTAAACATAGCCTACCCTGATACGTCAAAATCCCATCACCTCCAATCTTAAATGCTATCACCTTTTGTTGACCCACATCATTCTTAATCTGTAACAAGATAGGGTCTTCGGCCTATTTTTCCTTAACTTCAGCACATAGGGAAGATTTAGCTATCTCATGAACAAGTACTCCTCCATCTTCAAAATCTAGAAGTCGAACCCCCATATTGGCAAGCCAGTAAATATCTTTCACCATCTCTCTTTTTCATTTCTCAACATGGGAAAGAATGCCCATTGACAACCTACTAAATGTGTCGACCATCACATTGGCTTTGCCCGGATAATAATATAGGCTCATGTCATAATCTTTTAACAACTCCAACCACCGCCTCTGCCTGAGATTCAATTCTTTTTGCGAGAAAACATACTACATACTCTTGTGTTCAGTGAATATAGCAACATGTACCCCATAAAGATAATGCTGCCAGATTTTAAGTGCAAACACCACCGTCGATAACTCAAAATCATGGGTGGAGTAACTTTGCTTGTTCACCTTTAATTTCCTTGATGAATAAGCCACAAATTCACCATACTAGACAAGTACACACCCAAGTCTTACCGAGAATGCATCACAGTACACAATAAAACCTTCAATACCTTCAGGAAGGGTCAAAACAGGCACAGTAGTAAACTTGTCCTTCAATTTCTCAAAGCTATTCTCAGATGAGTCAGACCACACGAATTTCAATTTTTTCTGTGTCAACCTAGTAAGTGGAGCAGCTATGGAAGAAATACTTTCTACGAATCTTCTGTAATACCCTACCAAACCCAAGAAGCTCTGAATATCGGTTGGAGTCATAGGTCTGGGCTATTTTCTCACTGCCTCAATCTTTTGGGGATCAACCTTAATTCCCTTACTAGACACAATATGACCCAAGAAAGCAATAGCATTAAGCGAGAATTCATATTTTGAAAACTTTGCATACAACTCATGGTCCTTGAGGGTCTGAAGAATGATTCAAAGGTGACTAGCATGATCCTCCATATTCTTTGAGTAAACCAGGATATCGTCAATGAAAACTATAACGAACAGGTATAGATATTGATGGAACACCCTATTTGTCAAATCCATGAAGGCTGCGGGAGTATTAGTCAATCCGAAGGACATTACTAAGAATTCATAATGGCCATATCGGGTTTGAAAAGTTGTCTTGGGAATGTCAGCCTCCCTAACCTTCAACTGATGATACCCCGAACGAAGATCTATCTTAGAGAAATATTTATCACCTTAGAGTTAATCAAAAAAAATCATTGATTCTAGGAAGAGAGTATTTATTCTTAACTGTAACCTTATTTCGCTGACGGTAATCTATACACATACGGAGGGAACCATCCTTTTTACGTACAAAAAGTACAGTGCACCCCAGGGGAAAACACTAGGATGGATAAAACCTTTATCTAGAAGATCATTCAGGTGTTCTTTTAACTCTTTCAATTTTGTAGGAGCCATTCTAAATGGCAGAATAGAAATAGGGCGGGTGTCTAACAACAAGTCAATGCCAAAGTCTATCTTCCGATCAGGTGGTATCCCTGGGAGATCATCGATAAAGACTTCTGGGAATTCATTAACTACAGGAATAGACTGAAGAGAAGGACTTTCAGCACTGGAATCTTTGACCCAAATAAGATGATACAAACAACCCTTGGAAATAAGCTTACGAACTCTAATATAAGATATGAATTTCCCCTTAGGTGCTAAAGAATACCCCTCACATTGTATCACTGGTTTAATCGAGAAAGAGTAAGTAACTTTTTGGGATCTATAGTCTAGGGTGGCATAGCATAAGTAGAATCAATCCATTCCCAAAATGGCATAAAAGTCAATCATATCAAGCTCTATGAGGTCTGCCACAGTATCATGATTACAAACAAACACCAAAAAATTCTTGTACACCCTTCTAGCCATAATAGAGTCACCAACAGGAGTGGAAATAGAGAAAGGTTCAGGAATATTTTCAGGTTCGAAACCAAAACCGACGGCCACAAAAGGGGTCACATAAGACAAGGTAGACTCAGGTTCAAGTAACACATACACATCATGGGAGAAAATTTATAACATAACCGTGACCACATTTGGTAACGCCTCTGCATCCTGGCGAATGGATAGAGCATACAGTAAGTTGTGGCCGCCCCCAGTGGATGAAGTATCTCCCTTAGATAATGGTGGTGGTGGGGCTAAGGAATTTACTTGAGACTTAGCACCTCCAAAACTTCCTCTAGCAGACGGACAGTCTCTCTGAATATGGCTTGGATGGCCGCAAGCATAACACACTAACCTGCCAAACTGGCACTTCCCTAGATAATACTTCCCACACGAGTCACATCGAGAGTATGACCTAGCAGGTTGGGGTACACTCTCTTGTAAATGTGTACCCTACACTCTCAGCCCGCTATTATTCAGAAAATAAAGAGACCGCTCATCTATTAGGAGCTAGTGCGCTGGGGCTCTAGTTGATGACTGGGTATTGCTCCCAAACTTCTTTTTAGCCTACCTGTTTCCCCAATTACCACTCTATTATTGACTGTTATCCTGGTCTGTAGGTCTAACCCTCTTAGCCTGTCTGTCTTTCTCCCTTGGTTCTGCCATCCTTTTCTTCTGCTCCTCAACCTTGTGCATGTGAATGGATAATCTGGAGAAATCCATATCTCTATTCAGCATTTCCCCCTTTCATTCCAACACCAAATCATCCAAGAGACCGGATGCAAAGTTCCTTATGCAGGCTCTCATGTTACCTACCAGTTCTGAGGCATAACGAAATAACTGGCTGAACTTCAATATGTACTCCTTAACACATATTTTCCCTTATTTCAAGTTCATAAATTCTTTTGCCTTCAATTTCCTCAATTCCTGAGGAAAGAAATGATCCAAAAAAGATTCTGCAATATCATCCCACACAGAAGGCTCAGCATCACTACTCTTTGAGTCCTCCGACTCATTGTACCGCTGATTTGACATATCTGTCAGTTGATATGCTACCAACTCCACACCTTCAACCCCATTCACATGCATAACTCTAAAAATCTTCTCCAACTCATCAATGAACCCTTGGGGGTCCTCCTCAACTTTCGCGCCAGTGACCATAGGTGGATTCAATCTCATGAATTGACCAAACCAAGTAATCTCAGACGAACCCATCACAGAACCTATATCTTCATAGAAATGGGTCTAAGAGGCTACAAGATATGCAATCATATGGATGAATTCTCTGAACTCAGTATTTGAAACCACCCTCTAAGGAGGTTGGGGATGGTTAACACCTGTCCATAAATCCCGAGGTAGATTGGTAGAAACTGGAGGGACTTCCGAAGTAAGAACTCTGGGGTACGAGCTTTGTTATGAGTACGCATTCCATAGGTAGGGAAGACCTCCACGGCTTGGAGATTCTATTTGTTGGGTTAACGAAAAGGCATGTTAACTTTCTAAAAGATAAGAAATCACTGATTAGAGGACATACAGACTCTGTAGCATGAACTAATTCATGAAAGAAGAGAGACATTCCAAAATGCCTTATAGACTCTCATTTATAAGTGTGGCACGCTACACACCAATAAATAGTCCAACGCAATTTTACAGAAACCCTAGGACCATGAACCTAGATCTAATACCAAGTTTGTCATGACCCGAGCCGAGGCCCTGGTCGTAATGACCATCCCAAACCATGAAGGCTTGTAACACCCCAAATCTGGTAACCAAAATGCTACACAGTGCTCATAACCCCAAAGGATGACAAGCTAACCCATGACAGATATCTGTACCTTAACACTGCATAATATACTGTATAAATGCAAAAATAAAGGTAGTAAGACTGTAAGGTTCAAAACTATAACATAACTGAGAAAACATAACATCTGGAGGTATGGTATATCAATACCAAAACAACTTAAATAACTGTCTGAACAGGCTAGTCTGAAAAGCCTATAACTGACTGAACTGTCTGACTAAGGAGTTGATGGGACATGTCCCCAACTAACTCCAACTACTGAAATAAATTAATTAATGAGATAAAAAAGTAATGGTCATGTTCTCGAAGGATGAAGACTTACTGCTAACTCTGACTGCTGAGACTGGAATGCTACTGATGCTCTGGAGCTCGTGCTTTTGAACCAATGGTATAAAACACCACAGCGCAAATGCATCAGTACGTTTGAATGTACTGGTATACATGTGAGGTAGGCTAAATGCAAAGGGTTCATATGCATGAACTATACTAACTGACTGAATAACATAAGCATAAGAATACATGCATAAATACATAATAATTGTAACTGAGTTCGTGATAACATGATTACTGAATTTGAGTACTAATAATATGAGATACTGATAACTGTGTAACTGAAATAACTAAAATTGAGAAATTGTATCTGACAGTCTAGTTTCTGATGGAACTAGCTGAGTTTTGTACTGTTCTGAGTTGACCCTGAATCCTATAGAACTATCTGAGTTCTATTACTAAGACTGAATAACTATATCTGACATTCCTGATTGTGTACTGAAACTGTGGGAATTAGTATCTAACCGACATGCCCCAAAATATGCCATAATAGTTGAGTTGAGGTCCAATCTGTGCCCTGATTGGAAGGGTGTCAATATCGCACCACTGGTAAGGACAAGCTGTGGGTGAACCTCATCTGACAGTCTCCCCAAAAGAGAATGGTGGGACCCTCATCTGACAGTTTTTATCCATATCATCAACCCTTATCTGACAGTGTTGATGTCTCAACCTATGCTAGCTACATAGTTCTGGAATGTAAGGATGACTTCTAAGAATCACACCATCATCTGACAATGTGTGTTCCTACCCTTGGGTTCACTCATTGCTAAAACCTACTCCCATCTGAATAGACACTGAACATGATTAATTGAACTTGACTACACTAAAGTCATGGAGTTCCGTTAAATGATGGAATACTATTGAGATTACTGAATTACTGAGCTTTCCTGAGTCACATGACTGACTGAGTTCTATGGATCATGGCTTGACTGAGGATATCGTGAAAACATGTCATTGACTCTAGGCACACAGCTATATTTTTTAGGTACAAGTACCCCCAGGACTCAATGGAAAGAAACTGACAAAGCGTGACTTTCTAGAACACGTGACCAACATCGACAATCCATAATACAATAAGTTGGGGATCTCATGAAGTACATGTTCTAAATCACCACAATGGCCACACATATATCCATAATTCATTGACTAAGACATTTCATCAAACACTGGACATGCATAAGCTTGTACATAAATAGGGATTTCATATTATCATACTAGTATGGTACTTTTCCTTCACATAGGCATTTAATCGAACACATAGGGAGCATACTTTGGATATACAATCATCAACACATCTAATAATCATGGATACATCAATCGACGTGTAAATTTAAGGGTTTATCATGATTGTTATGAAAATGACCATATTCTAGGGTCAATCATTGGAATATGTAATTTCAAACATGGATCAAAACCCCACAACATCATGAATATGAATTTCAATTCAATTTAAATCATGAACAATCATAAATACACAAATATTGGATTTTGAAAAGAGATTCTTGAGGTTCATGGGTGAAAAGGACCCACGAATCAACACATGATATACCTGGGTTGTGAGTTTCTTGAAGTTCTTGGACTTGAAGAACTTGAATTTCTTAGTTTGTTGAAGAAGGATTTGGATCTTGTTCTTGGGTATTATCTTTGAGAGAAAACCCTAATTTGATGTTGTAGATGGATAATGAACTTATGAGCCTTGATCTGATAATATTAGGGGTTAAAACAGGAGGAAAAATGCCCAAATACCCTTTTAAAAACTACTTTAAAATAACTGAACAAACTATGCGACGGTCCATCGCTGGGTCGATGGTCTGTCGCTGGGTCGACGGTCCGTCGGTGGGTCGATGGTCCGTTGGTCCTGACTGTCTTACCTGGCCAGAATAGGGGTTCACTGTCTCTGCTGCGACGGATTGGAGGACGGTCCATCGCTAGCTCGATATTTCATCGGCCTGAGCCATCACCCTTAGGTAAGAGGTGGTCTCACTGCCTCCGCTTTGATGGTTTGGGCTACGGTCCATCGCTAGATCAACGGTCCGTCGGCCCTCATCGTCGCACCTGGGCAGTTTTGACTGCTTTCTGTTAAATGGCCATATCTTTCTACCCCAATACAAGATTTGGACAAAATTGGTATCGTTGGAAAGATAATTCAATTCCCCACATGACAAAAAGTGAAAATCTTAAAAATTCCACGTATATAAAAGTGGATTCATCTTTCAAATTAATTTTCTAACATACTCAAGATGATTTCAAGCTAGGTAGAGTATGTGGTATTACAATATCTCCCCCTTAAGAACATTCATCCTCGAATGAGACTGAGCGAGAGGGGAGAAGATAAAATAACGTACATACTGAACATGAATGACTGAAATATGATTTCATGACTGATAACTGAATATATCATACTGAACACGTATATCTGATGCATGTCTAACTGATTCATGAATGCATGACTGAGTGTTCTTAGGAACTAAGTTTCTCACAATGAGAATGTATATCTGATGCATGATTATATGACTGAACTGGTGTGTGAATGCATGACTGAATATGCAATGGTATTTAATACCAAGTTTATAATGGAATTCTGAAGATGAAATAGATACCAAACTTGTAACTAAAATCTGAACATGAAACTGAAAAGCGTAAGGAGAACTGTTACCTTAAGCTAGACCTAAGTTGGCGGAGAAGAGGTGAGGATACTTTATTCGTATATCTAATTCTTCTTCCCTAGTAGCTCCCCCAACTATCCTTTAAATCGATTGCACACGCCCTTAGCATGTCCTCTAAAGTCTAAATGGTCCTTTTTTCTTGACCATCTATCTGAGGATGAAAGGTTGTACTGATATGAACTTGGGTACCAAGACCCTTTTGGGATGCTTTTTAGAAATGAGAGGTGAATTGGGTATCTCTGTCTGAGATAATAGATAATGGAACACAGTGCAATCTGACCAACTCTCCGATGTAGAGTTTGGCATATTCCTCGCTGAATGAGAGGTATGGACTGGAAAAAAATAAGTTAATTTGGTCATTCTGTCTATAATGACCCAAACTGAATTATGTTGATAACGAGTACGAGGCAAACCCATCACAAAGTCCATGTTCACTTCTTCCCACTTCCAAGTAGGAATATTTAACTCCTGCATAGACCCACTAGGCTTCTGATGCTCTATCTTAACTTGCTGACATGTAGAGCACTTAACCACAAACTCTGCAATATCTCTCTTCATCCCACTTCACCAATAGATCTCCCGCAGGTCGCGGTATATCTTTATGGCCCCTGGATGAATAGAGTAACGCGCACCATGCACTTCTGCAAGAATTTTCTACCTTAAGTCATCTACACCTGGAACACATAGACCACCCTGACAACGTAGAACACCATCTTCCCCTTGGGAGAAAACCTCTACTTTCTGATCCTTGATTGACTCTTTCAACTTAACTAGGATGGGATCCCTATTTTGCTTTTCTTTCACCTCAAAAACTATAGATGATTCTGAACTACTCTGAACCCATGTGTCACCCTCCTCTGAATTGACTAAGCGAATGCCTAGTCTGGCAAGATGATGGATTTTTCAGCTAGCTTCTTCTTACTATCCTCAACTTGAGAAATACTACCCATAGACAGTCTATTGAGAGCGTCGTCTACCATATTGGCCTTTCCTAGATGGTAAATGACACTCATGTCATAATCTTTCAAGATCTCTAACCACCTTCTCTGACAAATATTGAGATTTTTTTGAGAAAATACATACTGAAGGCTCTTATGATCTGTGAACACATCTACATGAACTCCATATAGATAATTCCTCCAGATCATCAAGGCAAAAACTAAGACTGCTAACTTGAGATCATGAGTAGGATAATTATTCTCATGGTTTAAGTTGTCTAGAGGCGTAGCCTATGACCTTACCATGATTCATGAGGACACAACCCAAACCTACTCTAGATGCATCACAATACACTACGAACCCATTTGAACCCTCTCAAAGTGCCAAAACTAGAGCTGAGGTGAGTCGAGTCTTCAATCTTGAAAACTCTTCTCGCAAGGATCTGACCACTAAAAATTGACTTTCTTCTTAGTCAATCTGGACATAGGGTATACAATAGAATAAAATCCCTCAATAAATCATCTGTAATAGCCATCCAAACCCAAGAAACTCCTGATATCTGATGGAGATACAGGGCGAGGCCAGTTTCTTACTCCTTCGGTCTTTTGAGGATCAACTCTAATGCCATCACCGGAAACGATATGACCAAGGAATGCTACTGACCTTAGCAAAAATTTGCACTTACTGAATTTGAAAAATAGTTGATAATCTCTGAGGGTCTGAAGTACAATTTTAAGATGGTCTGCATGATCACGCTCACTGCGGGAATAGACCAGAATATCATCTATGAAGACTATAATAAACATGTCCAAGTACTTCTTGAACACACGGTTCATCAAGTCCATGAATGCAGCTGGGGCATTGGTAAGACCAAAGGACATAAGTAAGAATTTGAAGTGACCATACCGAGTACGAAAGGCTATTTTCAAAATGTAACATTCTCTGACTCTGAGCTGATGATAGCCTGATATGAGGTCTATCATAGAGAAATAACTGTCACTCTAAAGTTGGTCAAACAAGTCATCGATTCTCGGAAGAGGATACTTGTTCTTGACCATGACTTTATTGAGCTGACGGTAATCAATGAACATTCTGAGAAAACCATCTTTCTTGCACACGAATAAGACTGGTGCGCCCCACGGGGACACACTGGGTCTGATGAATCCCTTATCTAAGAGATCCTTCAACTGCTCTTTCAATTCTCTGAGTTTTGTTGGTGCCATTCTGTATGGCGGAATAGATATAGGTTGAGTATCTGGAAGAAGATCAATGTCGAAGTCTATTTCCCTTTCGGGAGGAATTCCTGGAAGATCTTTGAGAAAGACATCTAAATATTCATTTATTACTGGGACTAATTCGAGACTGGGAGTTTCAGAACTAGTGTCCTTAACTCGAACAAGATAATAGACACATCCTTTAGATATTATTTTCCGTGCCCGAAGGTAGGAAACAAGCTAACCTCTAAATGCTGAAGTACTACCCCTCCACTCTAGGACAGGTTCATTTGGAAATTGG
The DNA here is from genome assembly GCA_030864215.1 of Capsicum pubescens. Classification (NCBI taxonomy): domain Eukaryota; kingdom Viridiplantae; phylum Streptophyta; class Magnoliopsida; order Solanales; family Solanaceae; genus Capsicum; species Capsicum pubescens. Next base: position 35,314,918 of record CM061546.1, read on the forward strand.
AACGGGACTATTTTGTTTCTGCAGTCGACTGTGGCATAGCAGGAATGAAGCCAATTCATACCGAGAATGACATCAAAATCAGTTATCTCTAATTTGACTAAGTCTGCTGAAGTGACTTTCTGAGATATCATAATCAGACATTTCCTATATACCTGTCAGGCTATGATAGTTTTACCTACTGGTGTAGATACTAAAAAGGGCTTTGCTAGAATTTCGGGACTAACTCCGAAATCAACTGCTATATAGGGAGTAACATAAAACAAAGAAACTCCTGGATCTAGCAAAGCATAAACATGCACATAAAATATTTGTAACATACCAGTAACCATATCAGGAGAATTTTCCTAATCTTTCCGAGATTGGAGAGCATAAAGTCGATTTGGACGTTGCCCACTAGTAGCACTGGAGGTGGCACCCTACTGATTTGGGAAATCGTACTGTGCTAAGGAATGGTTCTACTGACCCTGATAACCTGACTGGGGACAATCTCTGACTCTGTGACTTGTCTTGCCACATCCAAAACAGACATCATTACCGGCTCTGCAAGCACCCTTGTGGTTCTTACCATAAGTCTGACAAAGGGGATTAGTTCGGGCATTGCTGACACTGTCCTGAGACTTAGAGCCTGGCGCCCTATCTCTATTACCATCCCTGAACTTAGGGGCTAGAGAACTAGCTGAAGAAGGAGCTGGAACTGATTACTTAGGACAGAATTGAGAACGATACCCTCCTTCTGATTTGGGCTGAGCAAAGTTGAAACTACCTGTCCTTGCTCTCTTATTCTACTTCTCCCTTATCTTAATATTTTGTTCTTCTATCTGTTGAGCATGATTCATAAGCCTGGCTATGTTCATGTCACTATTCAACATCGCACCTACACTCATTGGCCACACTATCATTCACTCCAGAGACAAACTTACTTATTTTGGCCCTGCTATCTGCAACCACATGAGGAGCATATCTGGCTAATTGAGTAAACTTAAAAGAATACTCTTTCACCATCATGTTGCCCTGCCTGAGGTTGATAAATTCTAACACCTTAGATTTTCTCAGCTCTAGGGGAAAGAACCTCTCTAAGAAGGAGGTGACAAACTCCTCCCACTCTATAGATCCTGCATTTACTGACCTCTCTGACTTCCACTATTTGAAACAAGTGTAAGCAATATCCTGCAACTGATATGCAGCTATCTCAGCACTCTCACAAGAGTAACCTCCATAATGTCCGTAACCTTCTGAACCTGATCGATGAATTCCTTAGGGTCCTCATCTGACTAAGACCCGAAAAAGGATGGAGGATTCATTCAGGTGAACTCCCAAATCCTGTCTACAGCTGAATTGGCCACTAGTTTAGCCAAAACTGAGCAGCAACTGACTGAGCAAGAGTAGAGAAAATAGCTTTGAACCCTACATGAGAGACATGTTCACCCAAAAGATCTTTAGGTTGGGGGGCTGGCTGATTCTCGTTTCTTCTTTTAAGAGGCATGTTTTGTAAAAGAAAGGGAGAAAAAGATTATACTGAGAGATTGACTTAAGATTATGCTTACTGATACGACATGAATACTGAAAGAAAGGAAACTGTTCCTAAAACATCTTATAGCCTCCTGCACATAAATGTGGCGCACAACACACCCATGTGTAAGACTCTTCTAGATATGGCTTTCAGACTTCCTAGGACTCTATTGAACCTTAGGCTTTGATACCAAGTTTGTAATGCCCCAAATCTGGTACCCAAAATGCTACACAGTGCTCATGACCCCAAAGGACCACAAGCTAACCCATGACTAATATATGTACCTGAACACAACATAATATAATGTATAAACGCGAAAATAAAGGTTGTAAGGTCGAAAGGTTCAAAACTATAACATAACTGATAAAACATAACATCTAGAGGTATGGTATATCAATACCAAAACAACTGAAATAAATGTCTGAACATGCAAGTCTAAAAAGACTTTAACTGACAGAACTATCTAAATAAGGAGTTGAAAGGACATGTCCCCAACTAACTCCAACTACCAAAATAAATTAATTAATGAGATAATAAAGTAATGGTCATGTCCTTGAAGGATGAGGACTCACTGCTAACTCTAACTGCTGAGACTGGAATGCTACTGATGCTCTGGAGCTAGTGCTTCTGAACCTATGGTATAAAACACCATAGTGCAAATGTATCAGTACGTTTGAATGTACTGGTATGTATGTGAGGTAGGTTGAATGCAAAGGGTTCACATGCATAAACTATACTAATTGACTGAATAACTTAAACCTGAGAATATATGCATGAATACATACCAACTGTAACTGAGTTCATGATAACATGATTACTCAATCTAAGTACGGATAACATGAGACACTGATAATTGTGTAACTGAAATAACTAATATTGAGCGAATGTATCTGACAGTCTAGTTTCTGATAGAATAAGCTGAGTTTTGTACTGTTCTGAGTCAATTGGATCTGACAGTCCTAAATCTTGTAGAACTATTCGAGTTCTATCATTGAGACTGAATGACTGTATCTGACAGTCCTGATTCTATACTGAAATTATGGGAAGTAGTATCTAACCGACATGCCCCAAAATACACAATAATAGCTGAGCTGGGGTCCAATTTGTGCCTTGATTAGAAGGGTGTCAATACCGCACCACTGGTAAGGACAAGTTGTGGGTGACCCTCATCTGACAGTGTCCCCAAAAGAGAACGGTGGGACCCTTATCTGACAGTGTTTATCCACCTCATCAACCCTCATCTGACAGTGTTGATGTCTCAACCTATGCTCGCTACATAGTTCTGGAATGCAAGGATGACTTCTAAGAATCACACCCTCATCTGACAGTGTGTGTTCCCACCATTGGGTTCACTCGGTGCTAATTCCTACTCTCATCTGAATAGATACTGAACATGATTAACTGAATTGGACTACACTGAATTCATGGAGTTCTGTTAACTGACGGAATACTATTGAGATTACTGAATTACTGAGCTTTCCTGAGTCACATGACTGACTGAGTTCTATTGATCATGGCTTGACTAAGGATATCGTGAAAACATGTCCCTGACTCTAGGCACACAGCTATATTTTTGGGGTATAAGTACCCCCAGGACTCAATGGAAAGAAACTGACAAACCGTGACTTTCTGGAATACGTGACCAACATCGATAATCTATAATACAATAAGTTGGGGATATCGTGAAGTACAAGTTCTAAAGCACCACAATGGCCACACATATATCCATAATCCATTGACTAAGACATTTCATCAAAAACTGGACATGCATAAACTTGTACATAAATGGGGATTTCATATTATCATACTAGTATGGTACTTTTCCATCACATAGGCATTTAATCGAACACATGGGGGGCATACTTTGGTTATACAATCATCAACATATCTATTAATCATGGATACATCGATCAACATGTAAATTTAAGGGTTTATCATGATTATTATGCAAATCACCACATCCTAGGGTCAATCATTGGAATATGTAATTTCAAACATGAATCAAAACCCCACAATATCATGAACATGAATTTCAATTCAATTTAAATCATGAACAATCATAAACACACAAATCATGGATTTTGAAAAAAGATTCTTGAGGTTCATGGGTGAAAGGGACCCACGAATCAAAACATGACATACCTGGGTTGTGAGTTTCTTGAAGTTCTTAGACTTGAAAACTTGAATTTCTTAGTTTCTTGAAGAAGGATTTGTATCTTGTTCTTGGGGATTATCTTTGAGAGAAAACCCTAATTTGATATCGTAGATGGATAATGAACTTATGAGCCTTGATATGATATTATTAGGGGTTAAAACGGGTGGGAAAACACCCAAATACCCTTTTAAAAATAACTTAAAAATAACTTAACAAACTATGCGACGGTGGGTGCGACGTTCCATCGCTGGGTCGACGGTCCGTCAGTCCTGACCGTCGCACCAGGGCAGAATAGGGGTTCACTGTCTCTGCTACGACGGCTTGGGCGACGGTCCATCTCTAGCTCGACGTTCCGTCAGCCTAAGCCGTCACCCTTAGCCAGAATGTGGTCTCACTGCCTCCGCTGTGATGGTTTGGGTGACAGTCCATCGCTAGCTCATCGGTCCGTCGGCCCTCATCGTCGCACCTTGGCAGTTTTGACTGTTTTCTGTAAAACGGCCATAACTTTCTACCCCAATACCGTATTTTTTCAAAATTGGTACCGTTGGAAAGCTAATTCAATTTCCCACATGAAAAAAAGTGAAAATATTAAAAAATCCATGCATATAAAAGTGGATTCATCTTTCAAAGTAAGCTTCTAACATACTCGGGATGATTTCAAGCTAGGTAGAAGTACGGGGTGTTAAAAGGCTTGGGAGCCCCTTCCTATATGGCAATCGTGAACACCATTCATATATGATGATAGGCGAATTTACACGCCTATAGCACTATATTTTACACATATTTTAGCCTAGTTTTGAGAACAAATTATATATTTCATGCACTTTTAGTCCATTTTCCTATAAGTGAGCTAACGAACATGATTAGCAAAGTTTCAGGTATACATGATGCAGAATTCAGCATTTCATGGATAACTTGACGCCAAAGAAAGCTTCACGAAAGGAGAAAAGCCAATCTTGGATGCCAAGGACTAAAGATGGCGCATGGAAATTCTATCCCGGGCTAAAATAACATTTCTGAAGACTTTGGGGACTAGCAGTAACTTATTAGGATTAGGATAATGATACATTAACCTAGTACAATTGGGTTAAGTATTACATTAGCTTGTTAGGATTAGGATAATGATACATTAACCTAGTACAATTGGGTTAAGTATTTCATTAGCTTAGTAGGATTTGGTTAAGCATTTCATTAGCTTAGTAGGAATAGGATATGGGTATTATAAATACCCTATCTTGCTAGAGATTTTAAAACATTTTCTTACATTCAATTCTATTCTATTCTACTTCTAAAACATTCTAGTTCTAAACAATCATTCTTCCATTAATTCTATTTTTCTTCTTCTATTCATCTATTCTGAAATTCCACAACAAGAGAAACGTTACTTTGCTAAGGGATTCACGCCTAACGCCTACCACACCATTACAAACGTGAAATCTTTATTGTGGTATAACAACAATGTCAATTGTGATTTCCTTCGCACTCATGGGTAACTAAACTTCTCTGTTGGGGTTGTGGAAGCCGAATGAGATACTATCTATTGCTGTGAGTTTGTGAGTTCGTGACACGTATGTTGCTTATATCATTATTCTCTTCATCTTAATCTAAATTCTTTGTGGTTGCAAACGCAAGAATACGCCAGTATAACATTTAACTTGTTCGAAAGAAAGGTTATCTGTCTGGAAAAGAGATAATGTCAAGGTAGTAGGGTCCCATCCCCTATTAAAAAGTTAGTGTCGTAACTGGATTAACCTCTTGGAGAATTCGTACCGTTAGACACGCTTTAAGCTCGAAAGAGTTAAAGTGAAATAATCCTCGAATAGGTCGAAAGACGCCTGGATTTACCATCGAATACAATTCTCTATAAGCACATGCATGTCTGAATTCAACACACTCATAGTCAATAGAGACGTATAACTCAGAAGGTGGACATAACCCCAACTCCTCAATTCTCATTGTTTCACAACCTACTAAACATTCTTTCTTTTTACTTTGCTATTTTCAGTTTTTGCTTTAATAATTTGTTTACACATTACAAACCCTCTTCTTACGAGACTTGCACTAAAAGTCTAGTAATCGTTGCTTACTTGTTGACCAAGCTATTCCCTGTGGGATCGATACCCAACCCAGGTTGGGTTCTATATTTGCTAACGACCGCTTTACACTTCTACGAGAGCTGTAGATTGAGCGTTATCAAAAATTGGCGCCGCTGCCGGGGAATACAAGTGTCAATTAAGTTCATAATAATTACTAGACCCTTTGGTCAAAGATTCTCGTACTTTTACTTTTAGTTTTTGTTTTTGTTTACTGCAGGTTTTTATTCAGTGCATGCCCCATACCCGAAGTTCTGGTCAACCGTTAGTACCTATCAATCCTGAACCACAACGTATTCGCAGAATGGAGGCACAACACGCAATTTAAAGGATGGCTGCTCAACAGGAACAGGTGAGACTAGCTGCGCTAGCCGCCGCTCAAGTGCATCAACAGAATATTGATAACTCTGGGCGAGCAACAAATCCTGACGATGAAGATCTAGGTGATGACGAGCTACTAAACCCTAGGCATGCCGCTGAGATCGCAACACCTGCCAACAGAAGAGATCGTTAAGCTAGGTTTAGGCCTGAACGCCAAGCTATGCAGCCAGCTTTCGATGATGATGATGATGATCTTGATGGAGCCGGAGCCACAGGAGCCATTATTCCTCCACCATTAGCGCCCGGAGCCAAGTTCAACATCACAAGCACCATGATTCAGTTATTGCAACTCAAGGGATTATTTGGTGGACTAGCAGGCGATGATCCGAATATGCATCTCATCAACTTTATTTCTACATGCAAGTCGTTTGACAATCCTGGTATTGGTCAGAATGCAATTCGATTACGTCTATTTCCATTGTCTCTGTGTGGGGAGGCAACTCTATGGTTGAATGGGCTAGCTCCTGATTCTATTACAAATTAGAGGCAATTGAGAGACGCTTTCCTAGAAAGATTCTTTCCGCCATCCAAAAGAGCATAATTGAGAGATGAAATCAGCAACTTTCGTCAGCTTCCAACTGAAGCCCTTCACGAAACATGGGAGAGGTTCAAGACAAAGCTAGCGAGATGCCCAAACCATCATATGACTAATGTTCACCTAATGGAGACACTATACAGAGCCTTGAATTCAATAACTAAACCAGTGGTGGATAATGCGGCTGGAGGATCCTTTATGGATCTCACCTTTGGTCAAGCAAGCAATATGCTAGATCGTATGACGAAACAAAGTAGAGCTTGGAATACCAGGGATTCTGAGGTAACAAGCCCCACTTTATCTATTGGCATGACTACAGACCAAAGAAGAAGACAAGAAGAACGTGATCAAGATATGGCGCACATGAAAACACAAGTGGATCTTCTTACAAAGCATTTATTATCAGGGAAGACCGAAAAAGTGAAAGCTATTGCATCAAAAGGAAGAGACGAATCTGATTCGGAAGAGGAAGCCAACTACTTGAACAATTAGGGGGGTTTCCGAGGCAATGCCCAAGGAAACCAAGGTCGGAACTATTATGATAAGTCTGGAAACAAGGACCAAGGTAGTTGGAGGAAAAACAATGAAAAGAGTGGTTTATACGTACCCCCTGGAAGACGTGACACCACCACATCTAGTTCTGGAAGTATGGAAGACATGATGGCTAAACTACTGAAAGGAGTAGAAGCAACGAGCGCAGGAGTAACGGAGGTAATAAATGATTTGTCCTCTATGAAGCAATTAGTTGATTCTCATTCCACTTCAATCAAGCAAATAGAGCAGCAATTGAGCCAACTTTCAGCAGCACTCAATTAAAGAAAGGCTGGTACTTTACCTAGCGATATTGTGCAAAACCCAAGGAATGATGGGTCATGCATGGCCATCACTACCCGAAGTGGTAAGGTGCTGGAAATTTCAGAAAAAGGCAAGCAAGTGGTTGACGAAGAAGCAGAAATTGATGATAAGGCGAAAGGGGAAGATGCCGCAGCAGCCGATCCTAACGTCCTTAACGTCACTCCTCACGACGTGTAGCCTGGAAAATCTGAAAAACGGAAGCAAGAGGAGAAGAAAGCCGTGGAGAGAACAATTCCATACCCACCACCACCTTTTCCCTAAAGATTGAAGAAGGTGGCGGATGATACGAAGTTCAGCAAATTCATGACTATGTTAAAGCAGCTGACCATTAATGTTCCATTGGTGGAAGCACTTGAACAAATGCCTGGGTATGCGAAATTTATGAAGGACCTTTTAACAAAGAAGCGGGCAGTAAGCTATGAGCCGGCAGATAATATTCATCATTGCAGTGCAATTGACACAAGGTCCTTAGTACAGAAGAAGGCAAACCCTGGTGCTTTCACTATTCCTTGCACGGTTGGATCTATGAATTTTTCTAAGGCATTGTGCGATTTGGGAGCTAGCATCAATTTGATGCCACTATCCGTCTACAAAAAGTTGGGGTTGGGCGACCCTACTAAAACCAATATGCGGCTCGTGATGGCAGATAGGTTGGTAAAACAACCTGTGGGTATCTTGAATGATGTGTTGGTGAAGGTGTCTACCTTCATTTTTCCTACAGACTTTGTGATTTTGGATTGCGAGGTGGATTCTGAAGTTCCCATAATCTTGGGACGTCCTTTCCTTGCAACAGGAAGTGTGCTTATTGACATGAGAGCTAATGAGCTTTTATTTCGGTTGAATGACGAAGTGGTCCACTTTGATATATGCAAAGCAATGAAGCATCCCAGCGATATAAATGTGTTCTCTGTAGCTGATGTTCATTATGAGGATAAGAAAGCTTTGTCTGTAGAGAAACAGCTTACTGTTGAGCCACTATCTGATGTGTTATTGAATGTTTAGCATAAGAATGATGAAGATTATGAAGAAACTATATGTGCTCTAACAGAAATAGGGTCCTATTCTCATACTCCTAAGCAGTCGGACCTTGATCTTAAGAATCAACTGTCACCAACAGCGAAGACTTCCATTGAAGAACCCCCAGTGCTAGAATCGAAAGAGCTCCCCAATTATCTAAGGTATGCGTTCTTGGAAAGTATAAATATACTTCCGGTGAGTGCGGATGATTTAAGTAAACAACACGTAGAGGCTCTCATCTCTGCTCTGAAGAGATACATGAGAGCTATGGGTTGGACTATTGATGATATAATTGGTATCCCTCCTGGGATAGGCATGCACAAGGGTCATCTCGAAGAAGATTGCATGCCTACAAGTAAGCCTCATTATCGTCTGAATCCATTCAGAAAACGATCCACCATCTATCTCGACGAAGTCTAAGTACTCGAGGTAACTATGTCGTGCCGCGACAATAAATCAAGCGCTAGATGGGAGGCAACCCATCGTTTATCATTTTTCATTTTTCTTTCGTTCTATTACGTGTTTGCTTTTGATAAATAAAAATCCAAAAATAAGAGTCGTGCCACGACCAAAACTAAGGCGCTTGATGGGAGGAAACCCATCGTACTAATTGTTTTCATTGGTTTGAGAAAATGTAGGTGCAAGAGGTATAAAACGAGGAGATTGATTTCAAATGACGATTTGGACATATTGCATGGTAAAGGTGGTGAGTTAGGAATAAAGATGCATAAGGCTATGGATTGAGCAATGCTCATGACAAAATAGGCATCGAGCAAGGTTAGGCCTAGGTAAAACTAGGCCACGAACAAGGCATGGCCTATACTATAGCTCAAGGTCTCGGAATCTAGTGTGCTATAGCATAGGCGCCGCCCATGCTCAAGTATGCCATAGCATAGGCGTCGCCTATGCTAAAGCATTTGGTCTCTGAATCTCATATGCCATGCTAAAGGCGCCGCCTATGGTCACTAAAGGCAGTGAACTAAGCACCGCCTATGCTAGCAAATGCTTTGCATTAGGCGCCGCCTATGACAAGCTTAGGCAAAGCTAAAGGCGCCGCCTATGGTCACTTTTTGTCTCCAAAACTGATTTTAAATGGGTCAAAACCCGACCCATTCTTTTCCTATATAAAGGAGACTTAGTCTTGAAACACAAAGACATTGAAAACTTGACCTAGGCGCCGCACATACTCTCCAAATCATCTCAAAACTTTTCTTTTTGCTCTCCCACTTCACAAAAACATCTCCAAAGGCTTCAATCACGTAAGTACTCTTTTGTTCTTCATTTATTTTTTGTAAGTGCTACGTTGCTATGTCTATTATGAATTGCTACATCTTGAAGAAATATTGGTGATGTTAATGTGTTTGAATTGTTGATACAAAACCAAGTGAGTGAACATGTACGTTAGGATACTCTTAACTTGTTTCCGACTTGAATATTGATTTTGATGCAGTGTTATACTACTTGCGGAATTGCTATAGTCATGAACATTGCATAATCTTGTCACTAGAATGCTTACATGTTAGAATGTCCCGTTCATCGGAATAAGACTTATAGTTGCCTACCGACATAGGAGGTTGTGATTATTGATAGAAACAATACCATGATGTAATCCCTATGTAGCAGTCTTGATATATCTAACATGAAAATATTGTAAAGGTTGCAAGAAGTGATACATATCTGATTTTCTTGTTGGAATATAGCTCCTACAACGTATGTCGATGAAGTCTAAGTAATCGACCACTTTCACTTCACTAATTCGTATCAACAAACTAAGTGTGGGGTGGTACCCCTACTGCTTATGTATAGATTGTATCCATTGAGATTGTGCTAACGTGAACTCTATTTCAAGTCTCAGGTACAATGGCACCCAAAGCGAGACAAGCCAAGGAGAAGGCTACCACTTCCCAAAAGGGCAAGAAAAGAGGCCGCAAGGAGCAAGGAGAATCATCCTTAATGCAATTACCACGCCGTATGTTTGGAATAAAATGGGTTCTTGAGGAGGAAGCCAAGGAATGGTATAGGAACAACAACGAAAGAAAATATGTTCATGTAGACTTGATAAACAACGAAAGCCTAGCGAAGAAGGAGCCGCGCATGTTGGCGAAGATCATGGCATTAAATCTGGATTTCATCTTCCGCGACATGGGAGAATGTAATCTTGATTTGACAAGAGAATTTTATGCCAACTAGTCGCCAAAAACCATAGGCAGTGAAGTCAAGATTCGGGGTCAAGTTTTACCACTCAATACGGATTTGATCAACTCCTTTCTTGGCTTGCCTTCAGTCGATCCAACACCATTCAAAGAGCTGTACAGCAGACCTCCTTATAGAGCAATTCGGCACACACTTTGTGGAAGTAGATCCATGGCACGCTGGAGTAGACACAAGGACACTGATGCTGGAATGTCCTCACACAGGAGCTGGAACTGATGCTTTCTGCCTAAGTCTGATGACCTTCGTGGTAGGGTGTCACAAATATGGTAAGCTACCATGAATTTCGTCACTTAAGAGCTGGTTTCTGCCTAAGGCTTACGACCTTCATGGTAGGGCGTCACAAATGTGGTAAGCTACCACGAATGTCATCACTTAGGAGCTGGTTTCTACCTAAGGCTGACGACCTTCGTGGTACGGATCACAAATATGGTAAACTACCACGAATGTCGTCACACATGAGTTGGATTCTTCCTAAGGCTGATGACCTTCGTGGTAGGGCGTCACAAATGTGGTAAGCTACCACGAATGTCGTCATACAGTTTCCAGCCTGACATGCTGGAGTAAAATAGGAATAACTCTTTGCTACGATATTGGATTTAGGAGAAATTGGTATCGTTTGAAATCTAATTAAATTATCTATCTGTTTATAGGTCATGAACTCAAAAATTCCAAGTATAATGCAAGATATTCTCGTTTGAATCTGATTATGGAAATATTTTTCTCAAGAATTCAATCGGTGAGGAATGTTTTGATTCGTCTGATAGCTGGGAGTTATTTGAAGACTTAATATACATATAACCTACTCATAATACTATAAAAGAACCATGATGTACTATGCATGAGCTTGGTACATGGCTCTAATATTGGTTTGGATTTTTTGGGGTATTACACTATACATCCTGGTGGTTAGATAAAGCATATAATTGGTTTCGACCATCACCTGCAGCTGAAGCAGCGCCCTTAGTAGGGTGGGCTGTGGAGGCGGCTTGAAAATTAGCTCCCCCTGTATTCCCTCCAACTAAAAGACAATTTCTCTGAATGTGGCCCACTTGGTCATAGGAGTATCAAGTCTGTTTCTTGAAATAACATTTCCCTAGATGGCTCCCCCCACAATCACTACAGCGAGTAAACGATCTATCAGGATGAGTCACGCTCTCCTGGGACTGGGTTCCCTGAGCTCTTTTCCTATGTCCTGACTAGAACTATTGTTCACCTGATGGTCTGGGTGCAGATACACTTTCTTAAGACTGAGCATTACTCCAAAACTTCTTTTTAGACCACCTATTTCCCCAATTACCACCTATTTCTCCTTCACCTCTGCCAACCTTTTCTTCTACTCTTCAACCTTCTACATGTGAACGGACAACCTGAAGAAATCCATATCTCTATTCATCATTGCCCTTTTGCATTCTAACACCAGATCATCTGAGAGACCGAATGCAAACTTCCACATGTGAGCTCTCATGTTACCCGCCAATTCTGGAGCATAACGGGATAATTGAGTGAACTTCAATGTATACTCTTTGACACTCATTTTTCCTTGTTTCAAGGTCATAAATTCTTCAGCTTTTGATTCCCTCAATTCCTAGGGATAGAAATGATCCAGGAAAGCTTTCACAAACTCACCCCACACAGAAGGCTCAGTATCTCTACCCTTTAAATCCTCTCATTCGTTATACCACTGATTGGCCACATCCTTCTTCTGATAGGCTGCCAATTCAACCCCTTCAATCTCATTCGCAGGCATAACCCTAAAATTTTTCTCCAGTTCATCAATGAACCCTTGGGGGTCCTCCTCAACTTTTGTACCAGTAAATATAGGTGGGTTTAGTCTCATGAATTGACCAAACTTTGTAATCTCAGATGAAACAGACACAGACCCTACATCTTTAGACCGATGGGCCTGAGAATCCATGAGTTGGGCAATCATATGCATAGACCATCAAAATTCAGCATTAGAAACCTCCCTCTGGGAAGGCTGAGTATGGTTATCTCCATATCAAGGAGCTTGAGGCAGACTAGTCTGGACAGGAGGAACTCCCGGAGTATCAACAAACTCAAGAGTTCGAACTTTATTACGAGTCTGCATCCCATGAGTAGGGTGGACATTATCAGCTTGAGCATTCTATTTTTTGGATCTATGGGGAGGTATGATAGCTTTCTAAAATATAGGAAATCATTGATTAGAGGATATTCAGACTCTATAGCACAAACTAAATCATAAAAAAAAAAAAAGATTCCTAAATGCCTTGTAGCCTCCTGCTTATAAGTGTGGCATGCTACACATCCATAAATAGGACTCTACCTGACGCGATTTTTCAGACACCCTAGGACCATGAACCATGCTCTAATACCATGTTTTTCATGGCCCGGACTATGGCCCTGCCGAGATGAGCATCCTAAACCATGAAGGCCCGAGTGCCCCTTTTCAATCTGGCAATCATGTAGACCATTCATACGCTATAAAAAAATACAAAAAGATAAAAAAAATAGAAATGTGATCATTCTCTTACTTCAACTGAACAATACAAAATTTAGTCCATAACATTCTAAACATATGACACCGATCTGCAAAATCTCTAACAATTATGAAACCAACATCTGTCTAAACTGGGACAAGGCCCCCAGTTGTACCACAAACCAAAATAAATAATAATGTTCCATAACCAAGCCTTTCGAAATAAGGGAGGCTCTCCAGCTGCAACTTCTGACATGATCAATCTACTGCTTAATGGGACCCCATTACTAAGCCTCAGATCTTGAAATATAGGGGTCAATAAGGATATACTAATACATAGAACAATCTAAAAACAAAATACATTTTTCATACAACATAGGTGAGAGCATTTCATAAAAATAGTGTCATCTTAAAACGATTGAAAACACATGGGCATGATCTGATAACTTTCAAAACATCTTTCTGGAATCATGACTCTACTCTTTATTTTACTTCTGAGCTAGATGGTATACCCTACAATCTATCTGTAATTCCATGGGTTATATAAAATCCTGCCTTGACTCAACGGCCAATCCCTCAATCCAAGTTTGCCGAAAGGGTTGCAATATCAATAAAGGGGGACACACAAGATCACAAAGCAGGGTGCAAAATCCTTGAATAAGATCAACATGTCGTGGTTGAGCACAATATCACAAAGTAGGGCTCCTAAACATGGTACCAAAATGGGACGACATAATTCAAGGTACACAAGATCACATAGCAAGGTACCAAGGCCCTGTGTCGGCAAATCACGATTTTCAGCATAGAGTCTTTCAACTCGGTCTTTCTTCGAGTAACCATCTAACTCTCTCTAAGCCTATTTTTAGCCTCTTATATAAGAACTTATGTCATGCTCACAAAACATTATTTTCTTATTCTCTCAAGGGAGATTCACAATGGGTATCTTCATAACCCGACTTGCAAGTCTTTTACATCACACCATTCCACAACCCTTCTCATTTGAATCCTTTAAATGACTATCAAAAAAATTCAATTCATTCAACACATGCATATTGGTTATCAAAACTTTATTTATAAACTAGACCCAATATTTATTAAACATAATTGATATGATCAAAAGAGGGATCTTAAATCATGCTCTCAAAAATTTTCAATTCATCTCATATCAAGTACACAACATCATTATAGGATAAAAGGGTTCGCAATTTATATTCAAAACCATCATCCAAGTTCAAGTCTCATATGTACAAAATCATCAATCAAAATTGTAGAAAAGGAAAACCCACAATCCTTCGATGTTGTTTGCAATTGTTTCAACAATGTATGCTCTTTTAAAATGAAATCCCAGCTCATTCTATATACATACTTAGGTAACTTTAAAGTTTATTAAAATTCATAAAAACACATGCCCATGAGATTAGGACAGCCCCACGTACCTTAGATTACTTAGTTCAAAGAATGAAACCCAAATCTTGACTCTTTTCTTGAAAATCTTGAACTTAAAGGTTGGACTATTGATCTTGGAGGAAGAGTTAGGGCTATATTCTTGAGAGAAATGGAGTAATTTTTGTCATATAATGCCCTAATGACATTTTAATCAATTGTTATCATGATTTGGGGTTACGAGAAAAGGTCAAAACTGCCCTACAGAATTAAAATTCGCAGCTAAATCTCATTTTTAGGGGTTAACGCGTCGCGCAAGGTGCCTTAATGCTATAAGCGACAGGACACGACGTAATCGCATTGACATTCTGTTTTTGAAATCCAAACACGTCCCAAACCTAGTCCGGAAAATCTGAAACTCTTCCGAGACAACCCCTTTACACCCCTGAGCATGAACCAACTCAAAAATCTACTTCTCGGGGTTGGAAAGGTCGATTTAAAAATTATTAAAGTTTAGGAGCTTGAAATGTGGCTAAGTCTTTTAACACTTAGAAAAAACATTCAGGTTGTTAGTTCTCTATGCATGCTACTTAGAGTGGTATCAAGTCGAGAATGCTACGGGGTGTTACAATCATATTGTCTCTATAAGTCGGCAGAATACTTTAGAAAAATATTGTTTATTCTATCAAAGTCAATCAAGCACTTTTTTTAAATAACTACAGAGTTTGTCATTGATCATCTATAATTAACGCGCGAGACTTACAAATTAAAAATTCTTTGATTATCATTATATTTTTGTAAGGGTAAGTTGAAAATAAATTTTGCACTGACTAAGTGAGTGACAACTTTGTGACCAAAATTTATAATCCAATGACTTCTTTTTCCTAATTAGTTTCCTATACTTATAACTTGCCTGTTATAATAGACTTCAGAAAAAAAATCATATTTTTCTCTAAATCGACAGGCATTAATAAAAGATTGTATTTTCTGTCAAAGTCCATCAAGCACCTTCTTAAATAACTATAAAATTCATCGATGATCATCTACATTTACCGCGATAAACTTAACAATTTTAAATTCTCTTATTATTACTATATTGTTATAATCCAATACACAAAATGCATTCCACTTTAAAATTACTTTAATATCAAGAGAATCTGATTTTTTTTAAGAAATTGTTTATGATCTTTAATTTTGTTGCCTGTTATAATCAATTATAAATTGAAAATAACATTAATCAGTATCCATAACTAATTGTAGATTTAAATAAGTATACAATAGAAAATATTATTTATAGTAGTAAACAAAAAATGGCCATTTTAAGTTTTCTTTGTCCATACAAAGCCATGCTTTAGATTGAGGCAACATTATAATTTGCTAGAATACAAGGTAATGGTCAACAACTATATCAAAGTTGGCAATATAACATTATTTCCCCCTTTTTATATTTATATTGTGAATATTGGTTTTTTTAGGATATTATCATTTACAACTAAAAAAAATGTATTTTATTTTATTTTTTTGTGAAAGCATAGAAAGGGAAGGGGGAAAACCAGATAAAATCTCCCAAAAATTGAAGGGAAAAAGCATAAGTATCTCATGAAGAGTGTACTCACTATGCATTAATTAGTACACATAATTAAATACTATTAAAATTTAAGTAGATATTTTTAAAATTATTTTTCATTTTCGTTCTTTGTGAAATAAAGTCAAATATTATTTTTTTTCCTTAACATTACCGTTGACTTTTCTTTTCTTCAAAATATTGTTTTGGTTCTAATGCCAATTTAGCTATAGAATCAATTTTAAGAAGATATTATTTAAAAAAATCGTTTTTAAAAAATGCTAGAGTTCAATTATTTTTAGTGTTTAAAATATTTTATTTTAGTTTGCTAAAAAGATAGATCTAGAAGGGGAGACTTGGAGTAACTGGTAAAGCTGTTGCTATGTAACCAGGAGGTCACGGGTTCAAGCCTTGGAATCAGCCTCTGGCAGAAATGTAAGGTAAGGCTGCGTACGATACACCCTTGTGGTGAGGCCCTTTCTCGGATACCGCACATAGTGATAGCTTAAGTGCACCAGGCTGCCCTTTTTTAAAAAAAAAGATAGATCTACTTTTTCAATTTATACATATTTGGTTTTTTGAAATCCTCAACTATTAACACTATGTTATTAGCTTCTTGGAGGGTCAAAAAGGTCATAGCAGCTAGAGAAACATTGATGTTTAAAATTCTTTGATTATTGCTATATTCTTGTACTGGTAAGTTGAAAATGATTTTGCACTGACTGACAGAGTGACAATTTTGCGATCAAAATTTATAATCTAATGACTTCTTTTTTCTAATTAACAGCCTATACTTATAACTTTCATGCTACAACAAACTTCAGAAAAATATCATATTTTCTCTCTAAGCCAATAGACTTTAGTAAAAGACTGTATTTTCTGTTGAAGTTCATCAGCGTCTTTCTTAAATAACTATAGAATTCCTCGATAATTATTTATATTAACGTGGCAGACATATGAATTTAAAATTCTCTGCTTGTCATTGTACTATTGTAATTCAATCCAAAGAGTGCATTCTACTTTAAAATTATTTTTATGTCAAGAGAATCATATTCTTTATGAAATTTTGGATAAACTTCAATTTTCTTGCTTGTAAGTGATATTATTATAATCAATTATAAACTAAAAATAACATTAACCAGTCTCCATAATTAATTGCAGATTTAATTATATAATAGAAAATATTATTTATAGTAATAAACATAAGATGGTAATTTTTATTACTCTCTGTTCATACGAGCCGTGTTTTGGATTGAGGCAATATTAGAATTTACAAGAATGTAAGGTATGGTCAACAAAAATATCAAAGTTGGCAATAGATCAACATTTTCCCCTTTTTATATTTATTATTGTACCTATTGGTTTCTTTAGGAATATCATTTACACTAAAAGTGTGTCTTTTTTCTTTTTGGTGTGAAAGCATCAAATGAGACGAACAGAAAAACAGATAAAATCCTCCAAAAATTAAAGGGAAAAAGCATAAGTTCCCCATGGAAAGTGTATTCGCTTTCTTCAAGGCATGTGAGAGATAAGAAATAACTTAAAATTTTATTAATATGGACACGTGTCAGTAGATATGGAGTGATAGAGTAGTAGAAGAAATTGAGGAAAAGTCCATTGATATGAAATCAGCTAAGAATTAGTAGATGGAGAAACATTGAACACTCCCCCCCCCCCCCCCCCCAAATAGGAGTATATTTAAGTGAACCCATGACCAAGAGCTTTAGCTAAAAGTGGAGAGAAAGCAAAGAATCAAAAAAATATTCAAACTAGGAGGGTTATACCAAAGAGAGCAGTAGAACAACATTTTCCCCTTTTTATATTTATTATTGTAGATATTGGTTTCTTTAGGAATATCATTTACACTAAAAGTGTCTTTTTCTTTTTGGTGTGAAAGCATCAAATGAGACGAAAAGAAAAACAGATAAAATCCTCCAAAAATTAAAGGAAAAAAGCATAAGTTCCCCATGGAAAGTGTATTCGCTTTCTTCAAGGAACGTGAGAGATAAGAAATAACTTAAAAATTTATTAATATGGACACATGTCAGTAGATATTGAGTGATAGAGTAGTAGAAGAAATTGAGGAAAAGTCCATTGATATGAAATCAGCGAAGAATTAGTAGATGGAGAAACATTGAACACTCCCCCCCCCCCCCTCCCAAAATAGGAGTATATTTAAGTGAACCCATGACCAAGAGCTTTAGCTAAAAGTGGAGAGAAAGCAAAGAATCAAGAAAATATTCAAACTAGGAGGGTTATACCAAAGAGAACAGTAACTTAAAAGTCTAAATGACTATTAAGGCCCTAATTGGAAACAACAAGTCTGTTAATATGCAACAGCTATTTCAAAGACTCATCAGCTTACAAATACAGTAAAAATGATTTATTGTAGCCTTGATGGAACCTTTTTAGAATTATAGACATAAAATATATATATATAAGAAGACCAGGTAGGGAGTCATCTACGGTTAATACTAATTAATGGTAAAATCTGGATCTTTATTGATGCTATAATACAACGTAAAATTTTGATGGACATAGAGCACCAAATAACTTTGAAGTTGTGTCATCAAGACATTGGCAAAGCCGTTATTGTTGTTTCGGGTACACAAAATATGTATTTTAGTTCACTAAACTTCAACACAAGTTTAAGACTTTTCAAGAACACTTATAAAGTTTTCCAACACCTTGTGTTATTCTGTATTTTTTAATAAAAATAGATGAAGCAAAATAAGCTAAGTCCTTCGAATTCACGGAGTGTCCTTAAGAAAATAATTTTCCTCAAGTACCCAAGGTTGCAGAATTTTCCTCCCAGGATAAAATGACTTAACAACCCAATAGTAGCAGTACCTCAAACGATCAGATTCTCTTCGAACTCACTCAACAGGAGATGATCACACGAAGTATTTTAGAAGACAATAAGTGTTTTTCAAGTGCAGAAAAATTCCTTCCAAACCTGTGAAAAATGCAGGTTTATATAGCCATGAAGTGCCCCTTCCGAAAGGTGGCAATAGTTCATCGTAAAGGTGTATCTTTTCTAAATAGTCATATTTTTCCATTCGAAACATCGTGTCTTTTTCGAACAACCACAACCATCCAAACAGTCACACCCTTTTCTCGAAATAGTGTGTCTTTCACTTGAAGAGTTGTGTCTCTTTCGAGCAGCTTTCAGCATCATTTCTACATACAGAATCATGCACATTAATAGAGGATCAAAACTTTTGGACTGGATTTCTTCCCCAGTTTGAAATAAATTTTGTCCAAAAAGATTAATCTCATCTATCGAGCTGAAGTCGAGCCGAGCGAGCAACGACGACAGCGGCGCGAGGCACCTCTTAGTTCTTGCCTCACTAACCAAGTGGAGATGTGTTTCTTAATATAAACACATGAAAGTTTTTTTCTCCTACCAATGTGGGAGAATTTAGTAGACTTTCCTAATTTTGAGCACACTTTTGATTTTAGTGTGGACTCACTTTCCCTCCACTATTTTTTCTCTATTTTCCATTCACACATTCAACTTAACCCAACAATCCCCAACATGAATTGGGAATGGCTATCTTTGTAAAACTTTACGACAAGTATGTGATCATCAATGCGCAGTCTCACTATGAGATCTTCGACTGTCATCTCCTTTTGTTTATGTTTCAAGTAGTTCTTGAAGTCCTTCTACATAGGTGGCAACTTCTCTATTATTGTCATGACTTAAAACTCCTCGTTCACAACCAAACCTACAATAAATTTTATGTGAACATTAAGAATATTTTTAACATGTTCAACTAAGGTATTTACTAAACTCATACCTTCCGCAAGGAGATAACTTGCAGTTCCTGTACTTGAGATACAACAAACTTGCTGTCAATCATTTTAAACTCAAGTAATCTTGCAACAAAGAACTTCTTGGTTCCAGCGTCCATAGTCTTGTATTTTCTTTTCAGCGCACACCACAACTCTTTTGACGTCTTCATTCCACTATACATGTTGTATAGGTCATCTTGAAGGCCACTTAGAATGTAATTCCTATGTAGAAAATCAGAATGTTTCCACGCCTCCATAACGATAAATCACTCCTATTTAGAAATTCCTTCGGGAACCTCTGGATCTTCTTCAGATGTAAATCTTTAAAGACACAACGTTGTAAGCAGAAAAACATCTTCTGTTACCACCTTTTAAAATCAACACCCGTGAATTTTTCGAGTTTCTTCGCTAGTGCCATTGCCTCCGGAGCACTCGTACGACTCATTGTAGCAACATGAGTTGTTGCCACACTCGTCCCAGCATCATCCACATGAATGTCAGTATCCATTTTCCTGTCACAAAAAGACAGTCGACTTTAGTATATTGAAATACTATTAGTAAAGTCGTAGAAACTTTAAACGCCCTTTATTTCTAATTTAACGATGAAGTTTTTATGACTTTCAATCGTTAACCAAGTGACCTTTAACTTGTGATGAAGTTTTTATGACTTCAAAACACTTGTTAAGTTCAAACGGAGTAGAAAGCGTAAAGCTTTAATCTCCATATATCAAATAATATAAATTTTGGATTATTTTCTTAAGATTGTTGTTTCGGGTATACAAAATCTGTATTTTTGTTCACTAAGCTTCAACACAAGTTCAAGACTTTTCAAGAACACTTATGAAATGTTTTAACACCTTCAACACCAGGTAAAAATGACCTTTCAAGGAAGTGTGTTCAAAGAGTGTCCTTAAGGAAATAATTTCCCTCAAGTACCCGAGGTTGCGGAATTATCCTCCCAGGATAAAATGGCTTAACAACCCGACAATAGCGGTACCTCAAACGATCGGATTCTCTTCGAACTCACTCAACGGGATATGATCACACGGAGTATTTTAGAAGACAAGAAGTGTTTTTCAAGTGCAAAAAAAATCATTCCAAACCTGTGGAAAAATGCAGGTTTATATAGCCATGAAGTGCCCCGTCCGAAAGGAGGAGGATCAAAACTGTCGGATTGGATTTCTTCCAAGTTTCAAATAAATTTTATCCAAAAATATTAATCTCATCAATCGATCATTTGACAAAACCGAAGATGAGCGAACGAGCGACGACGACGACGTGAGGCACAACCTGTGAAAAAATGTAGGTTTATATAGCCATGAAGTGCCCCGTCCGAAAGGAGGAGGAGCAAAACTGTCGGACTGAATTTCTTCCCAAGTTTCAAATAAATTTTATCCTAAAAGATTAATCTCATCGATCATTTGCCCAAGCCGAAGCCGAGCGAGCGAGCGAGCAACGATGTCGACAGCGTGAGGCACCTCTTAGTTCTTGCCTCACTTACCAAGTGGAGATGTGTTTCTCAATATAAACACATGAAACTTTCTTTCTCCCACCTATGTGGGAGAATTTAGTAAACTTTCCTCATTTTGAGAACACTTTCCATTTTAGTGTGGACTCACGTTCCCTCCACAATTTTTTCTCCATTTTCCATTCACACATTCAACTTGAACGCAACAGTTATTACAACTTATATCGATGCTAAATGCGATATAAGAGAAAGAGTAGAATTATGGGACAATTTATATTACCTAGCTAGTAACATGGAGTTGCCTTTGATGGTACGAGAAGATTTCAATGTTATATTATTAGACTTTTGGTAATGACCGATGAATGTGAAAAATTTTGTTAGTTTATAAACTCTTATTGGTTTATGTGACATGGGATTCAGAGAAAAACATACACTTGGTCGAATAGTAAAGCAGCGGAGAATTGGAGAAGGCAGGGTTCTTTTGATATATAGAAGGGAACAAAAACACCAACTACTTTCACAGTTAAGTAATTGGTAAAAGGAAAAGACAACAGTAACTTAACATACAAGACGATAAAGTAATTGAATAGAATTTATTGAGCTCATTTCAGAGGAAGCAATCAAATTTTGTAGGAATAAAGAAAAAAGAGGAATGCAAAGATTTTCTATATTTTTACATAGTAAATTTATTTAAATTATGATGTGAAAATTACAAGGTGAAAAGCGTTGATATGTCGAGTGACATGTCATATATAATTGATGATCGAAATTTGATGTCTTCTCAATAATAATATATGAAAATAATTGTGTTTAAACAATGACAATTTTATTTTTTAATATGTTCAACAAGGAAATAGAGAAATATTTGCAGGCAAGCAAATGGAATTTGGATAATTTAAATCAAGACATATATTTAATAAATGATGTAGACACCAAATTTTGTCCCTTCCAACGTTGATTTTATCCGTTTTTAACTCACCTTATCACGTGTCCTCATTTATGTGATCATACCCCATAAAAATACAAAAATAACAAACTCCCTAACAAATTAACAACCTTATCCTAACCAACCTACCCCTACCCCCACCTCAGCCCCCCTCCCCTTCACATTTTTTTTCCTTTGTTTTCCCATAACAAAACAAAAAAAGGGACCCATGTGGATATAGAACTTAGCAACATTTTCATCTTGGATTCAATCTAATAATTGAATACACAGCAACAATTCCAGTCCCACATACCATCCACACCATAAACATCATCTTCACATAAAAGGGGGGTTCACAGGAAACACAGGGGAAGAATCAACATTTTTTTTTCCATTGAAAGATAGCTTTCCACCCACTTAGAGCTCCCATTGAGAAATACACAGTAATAGATTCAATTATTTTTCATTTTTTACTCTCAATCCACACACAGATATCACGCCATAGATAGCTTCACCTCACCATTTTTCACAATGCAACATCCAACTCACACACAGTAGAAGTTTGAGAGAGATGGAGAACGGATAGAGGGTAGAGAAACGAGTGAGAGAGATTGGGTTTGAGCGAGAGATCGACGGGGTTGAGGAGAATCAGAGAGATTGAGAGAGAACAGTGAGAGGAGGAGATCGAGATGAGCATAGAAAGCTGGAAAAAAAGAGAAAATAGGATAGGAACAGATTTTTCGGCGAATTCTCGCCGGAATAGTAACTCCATCACTGTCCGACAGCAAACCCACTGTCGTTTCCGACCAAATCGACTCCACCAGCTAGTACCAGCGAACCTGTTTCCTCACCCCGCATCTAGTTTTCTATTAAACTCGTGTTGAGTCAGTTCCGGCGAGTAGAGAAATGAGTGAGAGAGATTGGGTTTGAGAGAGAGATCGATGGGGTTGAGGAGAATCAGAGAGAGTGAGAGAGAACAGTGAGAGGAAGAGATCGAGATGAGCATAGAAAGCTGAAAAAAAAAGAGAAAATAGGATAGGAACAGATTTTCCGGCGAATTCTTGCCGGAATCGTAACTCCATCACTGTCCGACAGCAAACCCACTGTCGTTTCCGACCAAATCGACTCCACCAGCTAGTACCAGCGAACCTGTTTTCTCACCCCGCATCTAGTTTTCTATTAAACTCGTGTTGAGTCAGTTCCGGTGAAACTCGCCGGAAAATCCATAAAATCCAGCGACCAGATCGTGGAGCAGGTGCGGGTTTTGCTTCTCTCGCTCAAATATTGATTCGTGTTGGTGAAAAACAGAGAAAAAGGGTATATCGAGCTCGGGTTTGTTAGTTGAGGTTCGAATTGAGGTTTTTCGAGCGCGGTGTTACCTCATATATATTGAAATCGACACTTGAGGTCCAATTCTATCTCTTCTTATTTATTTTATCATCCGTGTTTGATTTGTGTGAGAAGTGATTGAATATTGGGTGATATTGATTTGTTTTGCTTAATTTCATTGAGGAAATGGTTGTGGATTATTGAAATAGTAATCTTGAATTGTGGAATTGGGGAAATTTTATGTTAAAAGAGAATGTGGGGGATTGGAATCGGAGACTAATGAAGTAATTTGAATCGATTGTTTGACTTGAAATGAACGTTAATTGAACTTGGTAGTATCATGATACGTCGATTGGTTTAGGCAAACATAGGTTGGTTAGGCAAATGTTTAGAATAGGTGGCTTTGGTTGAATGTTGGAAATTCAGTGGAATGTTTAAAATTTTATTGAATAGTGTGATTTTTTTGCACTAAAAAATGTATTTATTTGGCCGGGGAATGCCTCGAGGGATTTGTATTGATTTATCTGGGAAATGCCCCGAAATATCTTGTACTTGGAAGATGTTCGTGGTGAAGGCCCAAGGTGTCGGTTGAAGTAGCGGAGCGTAGTATAGGATTAGTCTAGGTTAGAATACGATTTACGTTTTCGCATTTCTATTTTGGATTGTATAATTGGACTGAACACTAAATTTTGAATTATTTTGTTTTGTTTGCTTGCTTGATTGTTTTTGCGAGTTTTGTGTGGTTTATGCACTTGTAATGTCAAAGTTAGCCGATACGCTCTACCAAGCGACCGTGGTCGAACCACGGGATCGAGGGGTGCCTAACACCTTCCCCTCTGTCAACAGAATTTCTTAGCCGGAATCTCTGTTCGCGGATCAGTTTTAAAGAGTTAAATCTATTTTTGAAAAAGGATATCCAAGGGTGACTTGGCACACCCGATTTATGCCTAGTGGCGACTCTGAGTTTTGAATATAAAAAGTATTTTTCGAAACAAATCTTCATTTTGTCACTTCAATAATAAAAACCCTTTCGAACGTCAAAATATAAATCTTCGGGTTAAAAAGGGGTGTGACAGCTCTGGCGACTCTGCTGGGGATTTTTCAGAATTCTAGCTTATTTTGGAGTTGTATCGGCTTAGTTTGGCACTATAGGTGTATAGACATTTTGTTTGTGTTGTTTTGTGTTTTTGTTTTATCATTGTTGAGTGTCTACGTGCTCTTTGTTTACAGTTTTTACTTTATGTGTTATCGCTTTATATCTGGCATCATGTGCATAACCCGAGTCATTCTTTCTGCAACAAGTCTGTAGTACACGTGTGTACATGACCTATAGTTGAGTCACCCTTATTTTAGGAGGGGGAGCCGTTGGGTTGTATGGAGTAGGTGGAAAGCTGTCGTAGCCACTATCGACCATACGCTCCCCCGAATAGCCTTGTTAGTGAACCTCAACGTAGGTCAACCTTTAGGTCATGTTTATGTACATCATATTGAGACCTAATGGGCTCCACTTGGTCCTTTGTAGGAGACTCACCTCTAAAGCATCTCTACGTGCTAAATGTTGCATCTTTGACGGTAATCGGGTCGTTTGACAGACTGTTTTGGGAAAAAGTATGTTCTAGAATTAAAGGAAGTGTGTAGATAAGGAATGGTTTGAGAAAAAGGAGAAAAAGAGAAAAGGCGAAAAAAAAGAGTTTCGTAATTTTTTTAGAGTTTTTTATGGCTTTTGTTCTCCATAATCCAAAAATTCAAAAAGATTTACCTTTTGCACTCATTTCTCAAAAACAAAAACATCAAAAAGATTTTTCCTTTGTCTCGTTTAGCATGCATTCACATTTCGAAAACTTCAAGAAGATTTTTCATTCATAGGAGTTTTTATAAAAGAAAAATGAAAAAAAAATTGTAGGAGTTTTGTACATTTCACGAAAATACCAAAAAGATTTTCTTTCATAGTTGTTGGTGTCGTTTTTATGTGAAGTGTCAAATTGAAAACTCAAAAAATTTTATGGACGTTTTGCATCTTTTGTTTGTGCTCATGTCTCTCAAGTTAGGGTGTTGGTTATTTAATCCTTATTTGTCCAATCTGGACGAACTACGCACCCCTGATTATCATCTCTCGAGAGTGAGATACGTAGGCAGCCTATTGTGGGTTCGGGGATTTTATTTCAAAAAATCTAAAAAGATTTTTTTCACTCTTTATTTAGAGTAGGTGTCATATACTTCTTTAATTGAAAACTGCAAAAAGATCTTTCTTTAATAGTTTCAATTTTCATTTTCATATGAAATTCAAAATTGAAAACCCAAAAAGATTTTCTTTGGTAATCATTGGTTTCATTTCGTATAGGAATCTGAAAAAATTCAAAAAAAAAATCTTCACTCTTCATTTAGAGTAGGTGTTTCATATACATCTTTAAGAGAAAACTACAAAAAAAAAAAAACTTTAATAGGTTCGAGTTTCATTTTCATATGAAATGCAAAATTGAAAATCCAAAAAGATTTTCTTTGGTAATCACAGATTTCATTTTATATAGGGGTATTAAAGCTAAAAAAATTAAAAAAAAAAAATTGTCAAATTTTTATTTTCTTTTTCTTCTTAAAGTTTCGAGACAAAGAAAAAAAATAAAGAAAACAAAGAGTTCAATTGACCATTTTGGCAAGACTTCACGAACTACGCACACCTGATTCTCCTCTCTTGGGAGTGAGATACGTAGGCGCCCTTCTTGGGTTCAGTGATCTTTTTTAAAAAAAAAAGAGAAGGAAAAAGAGGTTTTGAAAAAGTGTTAAACCACACATTTGTTGTTTTATGTTGAGTAAGTTTAAGGTGGTTGGTTTATGGCATTCTGGCTGGTCCTCCATATCACACCAAATATAAAGGGTTAGTTGAGTCCAACTAGGATATAGAGAGTGACATCATTGATCAAACAAAGAGTCAGAAAAATAAGAGTTTGAAGCAAGAGATTAGGAGGCTAAGACAACAAATGACAGAAATACATCAAGCTTGGGCCAGTGGGTTGCCTCCTCCTCCATTTCCCTTTATTGATCCTATAAATACCTCGAGTTTTCCACCAAAATCTCAAAGTTAGTTTTCTACTGTTGTTGATGCACCGCAACATGACTCAATTCATTCCAAGCCAAAAGCATCTCAATACTTCCACCACTTTTCCTCTAGCTCCTCAGCATAAGCCTTCTACATTCACAACACCACATTTCGTCTATGATCTTGTTGCTCAATCCTCTACTGGGACTTCCACACTGGCTCGCCCAACGGTTGTGCATCCCCATGCTGCTAGTGAACCTATATTCAATACTTTTGGTGATCATTGTCATAATCCTGAGCCTGCTTTTAAGTTAACTGGACCACCAAAATTTCTTAACAAGAAGTCCAGTGTGACAGAAGAGTCGAAGAAAATGGTTGGAAAAATAAAGAGTGCAGAAAATGCTATGAAAAATTCTCTAGGACCTCTGGGTAAAGAAGATGTTTCATACAAAGACTGGGGCATGACTTCAAGTGCTAACCTTCCTCCAATCATTGAGATGTCGAAATTTTAGGAGCAAGATGGGAATAAGGAATCCATGAAACATTTGGGACAATATTGCAATCAATTAAGGGAACCTGGAGGGGAGAAGAAGGAGAAAGATGACACTGCTATTGTAGTTGGAGAATATGCATATCCAAGAAGACGACGTCGTCGTTGCCGTCAGTCTCAAGCCCAAGTTCATACCCAAGCTCTCCATAATCACTCCCAAAATTCATTATACTCTATTTCCCCACCTCCATATTTAGTATATTGTGCACAATCATATGTTCAACTCCCTCCTTACCCACAATGGCGCGCACCAACTCCTCAAAGTCATCCTCCAATTCTATAAACATACCAAAGCCCTTCTAGACCCGATGTTCGATCCAAGTTAAACAATGAAATAAGGCAGAAATTGAGGGATAGTTTCACACCAATTGGAGAGTCGTATGCCAGTTTATTTCAGAGATTGGCATAGCGAGGCATGATCACTTCTCTCCTTGGGTATACTCCTAACCCGCATTCAAGAAGTTTTGATCCTAATGTACGATGTGCATATCATTCTGATGTTTAGGGTCACAGTATTGAAGATTGTTGTGCTTTGAAAAGAGAAATTGAAAAGATGATTCAAGACATATTGATTATGGTGCAGAACATTGACAGTGAGGAAAATTCTAGTCATGCTGATATGCATACCAGTGACTAAAATGTCAGGCTGATCAATTGAGAAGTCACCCCTCTCCCTACTAGGAAGAGGTCTGGTAGTTTGTTTTGTTTTATTTTCTGTTATCCGAATTATTTCAGGGTTGTAGTTCAGATCTATCTTGTTTTGTCCATTTGTCATTATGTTCAAACCCTTCTATCTTTTATTTTAATTAAATAAAGTGTCTTTTTTTCCTTTATGTTTTAAATATGTGTTGTTTGTTTGTTTTCTTTACACAGTACATTTTAGATTAATTCTAATGATATGACATGCTAGCGGAATTTTCAGCCAGATCTTAAAATTCAATTTAAGCATGAACATTGAATTAAAGGTCTAAGGTTAAAAAAAGAAAACATCTGAGAAAATAGGGAGAGTGTTGAGACATTTGGTGACAAGTTGAAGCCTTTTCTGAAAATTAAGGCACTTATTTTGAGAATCACAAGAATAACGTGGTCATCAATTGAACGACATGTCTCAATTAGGTCAAATAGTGGTTGTGTGAACAGGAAGAAAATCAGCTCCACAAAATCATGAGTCATTCAATGTGAGGACTGTACAATAAAGGTGGAGTTTGCAGAAGAAATAGTGACGCACAGACTTAGTCAAAGTTAATGATGTAAAAGATGTCACAAGTGATCTTCATCTTTCACTTTCATATTGCATGATATGTACTTGCATATTTTAGGATTGATATGACGAAGGCATTTCATTATGTTATCCAAACATCGTGTCATCCTTTGTTTACCCCCATTTGAGCCTTTGTTTTATTTTCTTTCATACACCTCTTTTAGAATAAATATAGAGTCAGCAAAACTCAAAAGAAAAGGGGTCAAGCAAAACAATAGAGTCAGAAAAGTTTCAAAAGAAAGAAGGGAGAAAAAAATGTATCTAAAAGAAAGAAAAGAGAAGAGAGTCAACAAAAGAAAAAAGAAATTAGAATCAAGTAAAAAAAAAAGCTTCCAAAACTACGTGCAACCTGATTCTCCTCTCTCGAGGGTGAGATACGTAGGTTGCCCTACCCGAGGCTCAGTCTAACCAAATAAACAATTTAGAGTCACCCAGTCAAAAGAAATTGGGGCATGAGGTAATCCTAATTATTTGAGTCGAATCTAAAAGTTGTAAGTCCCATCCAATAAATAATTTAGAGTCATCCACTTCAAGTGTCGTTTGGGCCCCGTGCCATCCTTTCTTTCTAACCCTATCCAAAAGACAAGTTACAACTAAAGAAAGACCTTCAGATCAATCTTTGAGAATGTTAAGCCTAAGCATGCAATGGATGTGATGGCGCATTTTGATAACTATTTGTCTTCCTCGGCATAAGGAGTCAGGAGAGAAATAAAAATGAGAGAGTCTTACCGGTGAAAACCCTCACAGGAACCATAAGACGATGGTAAGCTGAGAGAGATAACAATGAGAGAGTCTTATCAGTGAAAAACCTCACGGGCACTGTAAGACAATGGTGTGTTGAGACAAATGAAAATAAGAGTCTCATTGGTGAAAAACCCTTACGGACACCATAGGGCAATGGTGAGCTGGGAAAAAGAAAATGAGAGAGGCTTGTTGGCAAAAACCTTTCAAGGCGCCACTAGCAGAATGAGTTCTTAAATGCAACTGACCTAAGGAAGCAACTCAATTTCGAGGTCATTAACTCAACAACAATTGGTAGAAAGTTTTGGATGGAAAGAGCAGGCAGTTTAATCCGATATGCATGGCATAATCATTAGAGTTGACTGTTATTTCTAGATAAATTTTTTATTTCTTTGTTTCAAACGGGGACATTCATTGTATTTTCTTTATTCTCTTTATTTTTATTTTGTTTTCTTGAGTCAGTGGTCGAAATAAAAGTCATTGTCATTTTTCTCTTGTCTTTGAGTCAAGTCCATATCAAAACAAGTGAGAAAAGATTTCAAAACTGGCTACCAGCTTCTTCAATTGCATAAAGCAAAACAAAGTTAGCATATAAAAGACATGATTGTGAGCTGAATAAAGTATGCAGAAAGTTTTATCAACAGACAAGCTGGGGAACTCATGAAAATACCAAGGTTTAAAGGGTTTATTTGACAAGCATGACAAAGCAGAGATATGTGTTTATTTTTTAGTCACTCTTAATAATCTGAGTTTGGGTCAATGACACAACAGAGTAGGGGCGAGTGCCAGCAATCTGAAATAAAATGAAGGGAATGAACACTGGAGCAGGTGTCGGGACAGCCAAGTGCTGCAAGCCACCACTAAGTTTTTAACTGGCAAATTTTCTTTGTTGAAACAGGGGCAAATTCGCTTCACTTAATTTAGCTATCATTGAAAATGAACATCCATGAGATTTTACTTTCTATTCAGGACCCTCCTGAAAAATAAGATTTTACTTTCTGTTCAGGACCCTTCTGAAAAATGGGATTTTACTTTCTGTTCAGGACCCTCCTGAAAAAAGGGACTTTACTTTCTGTTCAGGACCCTCCTGGAAAATGGAACTTTACTTTCTGTTCAGGACCCTCTTAAAAAATGTGATTTTAATTTCTGTTCAGGACCCTCCTGGAAAATGGGACTTTACTTTTTGTTCAGGACCCTCCTGGAAAATGGAAATTTACTTTTCATTCAGGACCCTCCTAAAAAATGGGACTTTACTTTCTGTTCAGTACCCTCCTGAAAAATGAAATTTTACTTTATGTTCAGGACCCTCCTGGAAAATGGGATTTTACTTTCTGTTCAGGACCCTCCTGGAAAATGGAATTTTACTTTCAGTTCAGGACCCTCCTAAAAAATGGGGTCATGAAAAATGGGACTTTACTTTCTGTTCAGGACCCTCCTGGAAAATTGAACTTTACTTTCTATTCAGGACCCTCCTGGAAAATGGGATTTTACTTTCTGTTCAGGGCACTCCTGGAAAATGAGAATTTACTTTATGTTCAGGACCCTCTTGAAAAATGGGATTTTACTCTCTGCTCAGGACCGTCCTGGAAAATGAGAATTTACTTTCTGTTCAGGACCCTCCTAGAAAATGGGATTTTACTTTCTGTTCAGGACCCTCCTGGAAAATGGGATTTTACTTTCTGTTCGGGACCCTCCTAAAAAATGGAATTTTACTTTCTGTTCAGGACCCTCCTGAAAAATGGGAATTTACTTTTGTTCAGGACCTTCCTAAAAAATAGAAATTTACTTTTTGTTCAGGACCCTCCTGAAAAATGGGATTTTACTTTTAGAAAAATAAAATCTTTCTTTATCATAATTTTTGTTCTAGTTTTGATTTTGGTTTCAGGAGCATGCCTGAAGAACAGGGTGAGAAAATGGCAAGTCAGGAGTCTGCCTGAAGAACAGGGTGATGAAATTGTAAGTTAGGAGCCCACCTGAAGAATAGGGTGATGAAATTTAAAGTCAAGTAACAAGGTTAAGAGATTGAAAGTCAAGCAACAAGGTCAAGAAGTTGAAAGTCAAACAACAGTGTGAATAAATTGAAAACCAAGCAAAAAGTGATTGAAATTGCAGGTCGGGAGCTCGCCCAAAAAACAGAGTCATGAAATTGCAAGTCAGGATCCCGCATGAAGAATAGGGTGATAAAACTCAAGTCAAGAGTCCAAAAGAAGCTGCATGATAGGATTTTGTAATTTCATTTATGTTTTAACTTGTAATATTCATTTTGATATAATAATAGAGCCATGGACCGGAACCTCGACAGGGCCTCACTCGACTCTCTAACTCGGTATAGTCCCTCTTCTTTCAGTCCTTGGGGATACCTGTGACTTGATTCCCTCATAACTAGGGATGAGTATGACGTCCAAAGTCAAGACTTGGTTTTCCTCCTTCCTTCTGTTTCATTCTTGTTGAATAATGGTCGGGATAAAATTTTATCTCGTTGTCTACTTCTTTGTCTGAAAACACTTCATGTTTACATTCAAAGGGGGCATGCTGTTGACACCTAATTTTGTCACTCCCAACGTTGATTTTATCCGTTTTTAGCTTACCTTACCACGTGTCCTCATCCATGCGATCATACCCCATAAAAATACAAAAATAACAAACTCCCTAACAAATTAACAACCTTATCCTAACAAACCTACCCCACCTACCCCTACCCCCACCTCAGCCCTCCTCTCCTTCACATTTTTTTTCCTTTGTTTTCCCAAAACAGAACAAAAAAAGGGACCCGTGTGGATATAGAACTTAGCAACATTTTCATCTTGGATTCCATCTAACAATTGAATACACAGCAACAATTCCAGGGGCCCACATACCATCACACAAAAAGACACCTCACGCCATATTTTCTTTTCCAATGGGGGGTCCACACCATAAACATCATCTTCGCATAAAAGGGGGGTTCACAGGAAACACAGGGGAGGAATCAATATTTTTTTTCCATTGAAAGATAGATTTCCACCCACTTAGAGCTCCCATTGAGAAATACACAGTAACAGATTCAATTATTTTTCATTTTCTACTCTCAATCCACACACAGATATCACGCCATAGATAGCATCACCTCACCACTTTTCACAATGCAACATCCAACTCACACACAGTAGAAGTTAGAGAGAGATAGAGAACAGGTAGAGAGTAGAGAAATGAGTGAGAGAGATTGGGTTTGAGAGAGAGATCGACGGGGTTGAGGAGAATCAGAGAGATCGAGAGAGAATAGTGAGAGGAATAGATCGAGACGAGCATGAAGATCTTAAAAAGAAGAAAAAATAGGATAGGAACAGATTTTTTGGCGAATTCTCATCGGAATCGTAACTTCATCACTGTCCAGCAGCAAACCCACTATCGCTTCCGACCAAATTGACTCCACCAGTTAGTACCAGTGAACCTGTTTCCTCACCCCGCATCTAGTTTTCTATTAAACTCATCCCTGTTGAGTCAGTTCCGACGAAACCTAAAGGAAAATCCATAAAATCCGGCAACCAGATCGCAGAGCAGGCGCGGGTTTCACTTCTCTCGCTCAAATATTGATTTGTGTTGGTGAAAAACAGAGAAAAAGGGTATATCGAGCTCGGGTTTGTTGGTTGAGGTTCGAATTGAGGTTTTTCGAGCGCGGTGTTACCTTCTATATATTGAAATCTACACTTGAGGTTCAATTCTATCTCTTCTTATTTATTTTATCATCCGTGTTTGATTTGTGTGAGACGTGATTGAATATTGGGTGATATTGATTTGTTTTGCTTAATTTCATTGAGGAAATGGTTGTGGATTGTTGAAATAGTAATCTTGAATTGGGGAATTGGGGAAATTTTATGTTAAAAGAGAATGTGGGGGATTGGAATTGGAGACTAATGAAGTAATTTGAATCGATTGTTTGACTTGAAATGAACGTTAATTGAACTTGGTAGTATCATGATACGTCGATTGGTTTAGGCAAACATAGGTTGGTTAGGCAAATGTTTAGAATAGATGGCTTTGGTTGAATGTTGGAAATTCCGTGGAATGTTTAAAATTTTGTTTAATAGTGTGATTTTTTTGCACTAAAAAATGTATTCATTTGGCCGGGGAATGCCTCGAGGGATTTGTATTGATTTATCCGGGAAATGCCCCGAAGTATCTTGTACTTGGAAGATGTTCGTGGTGAAGGCCCGAGGCGTCGGTTGAAGCAGTGGAGCGTAGTATAGGATTAGTCTAGGTTAGAATAGGATTTACGTTTTCGCATTTCTATTTTGGATTGTATAATTGGACTGAACACTAAATTTTGAATTATTTTGTTTTGTTTGTTTTCTTGATTGTTGTTGCGTGCTTTGTGTGGTTTATGCACTTGTAATGTCAAAGTTAGCCGATACGCTCTACCAAGCGACCATGGTCGAACCACGGGATCGAGGGGTGCCTAACACCTATCCCTCGGTCAACAGAATTCCTTAGCCAGAATCTCTGTTCGCGGATCAGTTTTAAAGAGTCAAATCTATTTTTGAAAAAGGATATCCAAGGGTGACTTGGCACACCCGATTTATGCCAAGTGGAGACTCTGAGTTTTGAATATAAAAAGTCTTTTTCGAAATAAATCTTCATTTTTTCACTTTAATAATAAAAGCCCTTTCGAACGTCAAAATATAAATCTTCGGGTTAAAAAGGGGTGTGACAAATGAAATAACAGACTTCAACCCTAACACAATTTTAGACACTAGACACGTCTAATTAAAAATAAAATAAAATAAAACAACAAACCCTCCCTTTTAGATACCCACTATCAAACAATCATATAAAAATAAAAAAAGACTCCAAACTTGGCACATTTTTAGACACCCGCTTATAAAGACGTCTCACATAATTTTAAATCTAATTAAAGCCTCAAGATCAAGTCTAAATCATTTTGTTCCTCAACTATGTTAACTAAGTCATCAGCATTTGATGAAATAGGAACATCCAATTGGTTTATCAATGGTTTTGTAAAATCATCACACTCATTTGAATCTGCAAATGTTGAATTTGAACCTCCAACTCCGTTGCTTCTTGCCATTTGTTGCCTATAGGGTGGTGGTGTTGTAACTGTTCGTCTTTGTAAAACTCTATTTCGTATTGTCATTTGTTGGCTATTGATTGGTGGTGCTCTGCCCCATCTTCTCGGCTGGTAACTTGCCATTTGTTGCCTATTGATTGGTGGTGCTCTTCCCCATCTTCTCAGCTGGTAACTTGCCATTTGTTGCCTATTGATTGGTGGTGCTCTGCCCCATCTTCTCGGTTGGTTATGATTCGTAGGCGTTGGTCGGACAGCAATCCTATCATTTGTTTGTGAACTCGCATTTGGCAAAATTATACCAGATGCATCCACATGAGAATTTAGGATGGCATCTTGTTCAGATAATGGGTGAATAGTTTGAACACGATTCATGAATTCTGAATGAATACGAAATATTTCATGGCACAAAGGGCATCGAACTATTCGAAATAAAGGAGGAGAAAAATTTGCACTATGCATATTTAAAGTATTAAGAACAAAAGATTTCTCGAAAGTAAGAACTGGGAGAAAAAAGTACCAATTATGCACTATAATTCTGTAAAATGGGAAGAACATTTATAGGCTACTCAGAGTATAATGTTCCCCTTCATTTTTGTGTGTTCCAATTTTTTTAATGGTAAGTTGAAAGTAATTACTAAATGAGTTAGTAAGTGAAAACTTTGCTACCAAAATTTATAATTTAATTAATTCTTTTTCTTAATTTAGTGACTATATTTAACTCAGAGTGTAACCTTCCCCTTCATTTATGTGTGTTTCAATTTTTGTGATGGTAAGTTGAAAGTAATTTCTAAATGAGTTAGTAAGTGACAACTTTGCTACCAAAATTTATAATCTAATTAATTTTTTTTCCTAATTTGGTGTCTATATTTAACTCACTCATTACAACAAACTTTAGAAAAGATCATATTGACTCAATAAGTCGGCAAAGTACTTTAGAAAAATATTGTATTTCTGGCGAAGTCAATCAAGCACCTTTTCTAAATAACTACAAAGTTTGTCAGTGATCATCTATATTTAACGCGGCAGACTTCCAAATTAAAAATTCTTTGATTATCATTATATTTTTGCAATGGTAAGTTGAAAATAATTTTGCACTGAGTAAGTGTGTGACAACTTTGCGACCAAAATTTATAATCTAGTGACTTCTTTTTTCTAATTTGTTGTCTATACTTATAACTTGCCTGTTATAATAGACTTCAGAAAAAAATCATATTTTTCTCTAAATCGACTTGCTTTAGTAAAAGATTATATATTTCTGTCAAAGTCGATCAAGCACCTTCTTAAATAACTATAAAATTCATTGATGATCATCTATATTTAACGCGACAAACTTTAAAAAATTCAAATTCTCTTATTATCACTATATTGTAATAATCCAATACACAAAATACATTCTACTTTTAAATTACTTTTATGTCAAGAAAATCAGATTTTTTTAAGAAATTTTGGGTGAGCTTTAATTTTCTTTCCCGTTATATCAATTATAAATTGAAAATAACATTAATTAGTCTCCATAACTAATTGTAGCTTTAAATAATTATACAATAGAAAGCATTATTTATAGATTGAAAGTAAACAAAAAAT
This sequence comes from Capsicum pubescens, assembly GCA_030864215.1. NCBI lineage: Eukaryota > Viridiplantae > Streptophyta > Magnoliopsida > Solanales > Solanaceae > Capsicum > Capsicum pubescens. The sequence goes on from CM061546.1 coordinate 35,350,835, forward strand.
GGTCATTTGGATTATTCTCTATCCATACAAAACCGTGTTTTAGATTGAGGCAATAATACAATTTACAATAATACAAGGTAATGGTCAACAACATAGTCAAAGTTGGAAATAATAACACTATTTTCCCTTTTTATATTTATCATTTTGATTTTGAATATTGGTTTCTTTAGTAATATCATTGACAATAAATAATGTGTCCCCATGAAAGGGAAGGGAAAAAACAGGTGAAATCCTCGAACAATTAAAGGGAAAGGCATAAGTATCCCCATGGACTATCACCTTATTTAACGAGACATTATTTTCTTTCAAAAGTCATATTACTCCCCTTGAGCTATTTTTAAAATAGAATAAATGTACCCTAAAGAGTTGTTGTGACAAAGAGGATATCGTACTCACTTTTAAGTTATTTTTGGTTCCTCACAACATTTCTTCCAAGAGAGTGAGTATACTTTCTTTGCCACCTTAACACTTAAGAGTGTATGTACTCAATTTTAAAGTAGTTAACGGGTAATAGGACTTCCTAAAACATAAAATGTATAGTTCGAAATATGGTGATAATTCATAATTAAAATCTTTAATTAATATGAAATGGTGTAAATTGCAAAACTGGTGCACCTCGAATTTATTTTTTGTTTAACTATCCAAAGATGAAATGCGTATAGATACTCAAACGCATAAAAGTTGCAAGTTATCTGACTTAAAACAACCTTGTTTATGGTGTATTTGGTATAGTTGAATTTGGGGATGAGTCAAGAGTACATGTTACGATTTAACCTTGTTTCAGATCGATTTACTATTAGTTTGATCACGAAGTGAAAAAGGAAATCGACTAAGTATGAAATATAAGAAACAAGTACGGCAAAGCAAACAAATCTAGGCGATCCCCCCGCAAGTATTATATTGGTGCAATCGAGATCTGATCCGGCTATTTGAGTTGTTAGCAAAGCAAGATTAAAACTAGCTAGGTAATCAATAACAAAAGAAAATGATCAAGAACCAAAGGAAAATTGTTGTATTGAGTGAGAGAATGAGAGAGCAGATCCCTTAACAAGTGAGGAAGCACAATAATTTATAAGTTACAATATTAGGCTATGACCAATCATGATTCGAAAATAGAGCCCTAAAGGATTACTACTGTTGGGTTTAATGTGTGTGTATGGATGGAAAATGGAGGGAAAAATTAGTGGAGGAAAATAGAGTAACACCAAAATGGAAAGTGTACTCTTATATTGAAAAGCTCACTAATTCTCCCACATTGGTGGGAGAAGGGAACTTGTAAGTGTTTATAATGAGGAACACTAACTCTATATGGATAGTGAGGCAAGAACAAGGTGGTGCCTCACGCCGTTATCATCGTCGCTCGCTCGGCTTCAGCCTTCAGATTTGGATTTATCGAATGATCTATGGATGAGATCTATCTTTTTAGACGAATTTTATTTAAAACTTGTTTTACAAGTGAAATTTTAATCCAAAAATCTGATAGAATAATTTTTTTCCAAGTGCAGGAGCATTTCGAACGCCATGCAAATATATACGCAACACATCTCGAAGGGATGCGACCCTCGAGGTAAAAGGCACACTGTTTTGCACTGTTGGGCTATCTTCGTGCGCACTACGATGACCTACGGGCGCAGGTGTAATGCAGATGCTCACTGGAATTTAGACAGTGTCCCCTGCGGCCATAGTTCGAGCACAGGTCCAGCCCAGACTGGACGCAGGTGACGTGATTGTACTGATTAGGTGCCTTTCTGCTAAACTAATGCATCCTTTATAAAAGGACACATTAAAGACTATAACTATCCGATATATTCCTCAGGTATAGACATGATTTTTTACAACAAAACACTCTTCTTCTATTCAAAAACTCTGTGTGATCATTAAGCTGTTGAGTGAGTTCGAAGAATCCAATGATTTGAGGTACCGTTATTGTTCGTATTGAAAGCCATTTTATCCTAGGAGGAAGATTCCATAACCTCAGGTACATTGAGGGAAATTATTCCTTAAGGACACTCCGTGAAATCGTGGGACTTGGCTTTACATTTCTACTTCATCTCATTTATGAAAAATAACACACTTCTTGGATAGATTATTTTTAATCCTGTGTTGAAGGTGTTAAGAAACTTCATAAGTGTTCTCGTCTTAGATTTGAACTTGTGTTGAAGTTGTTGTTTCCTATATACAGATTCTTGTACCCAAAAATATTGAAAATAACAATCTTAAGGAATAACATTTCGAATCAGATTAAAGCTTTAAGCTTTCTACTCTATTTGAATTTAACTAGTGATTTGAAGACATAAAATCTTCATCACAAGCTAAAGATCACTCGGTTGATGATTGAAAGTCATAAAAACTTCATCGTTAAACTAGAAACAAGAGGTGTTTAAAGTTGTTGTAACTTTATTGATAGTATTTTGATATGCTAAAGTTATTGCCTTGTTCTGACAGGAGAATGACTAACGATAGTCAAGTGCATGATGCTGGAATGACTATGGCGGCAACTAGTATTGCCACGATTAGTCGTACTAATGCTCTGCAAGCTATGGCACCAGCGGAGAAACCCAGAAAATTCACGGGTATTGTCTTCAAGTGGTGGTAGTAGAAAATATTTTTCTGCCTCACAACTCTTTGTCTTCAAAGATTCACGTTTGGGAAAGCTCCAGAGGTGCCCAAGGGAACCATCGAACAAGAGCGATTCGTGATTGTGGAGGCTTGGAAACACTCAGATTTCCTTTACAGGAACTACATTTTGAGTGGTCTCCAAGATGACCTTTACAATATGTATAGTGGGACAAAAACAGCAAAAGAGTTATGGGGAGCGCTAGAACGGAAGTACAAGATGGAGGATGCAGGAACTAAAAAGTTCTTCATTGCAAGATTCCTGGAATATAAGATGATAGACAGCAAGTCTGTTGTCTCTCAAGTGAAGGAACTGCAAGTGATCATCCATGATCTCCTTGCGGAAGGTATGATTTTGACAAATACCTTTGTTGAACAATTGAAAAATATTATTAGTATTCACATAAACTATATTGTAGGTTTGATCGTGAATGAAGCATTTCAAGTAAAAGTAATAATAGAGAAGTTACCACATATGTTGAAGGACTTCAAGAACTATTTGAAACACAAACGTAAGGAGATATCTGTCGAAAATCTGATCATTAGATTATGCATTGAAGAAGACAATAAGGTTGCAAAAAGAAGATCAAGAGAAAATTCTACAATGAATGGAGCAAATATTGTAGAAGATGAACACAACTCCAAAAAGCAAAAGAAAGCTGGAAATGAAAACAATCAACCTAAGAAGAAATTCAAAGGAAAGTTCTTAAATTGTGGCAAGATTGGCCACAAATCAACAGATTGTCGGGCCCCTAAGAAAGGAAAGAAAAAGGACCAAGCAAATGTGATTGAGTCCAAGAAAGAAACGGATGATCTGTGTGTCATGCTTTCCAAATGCAACTTGGTGGAAAATCCTCGCGAGTGGTGGATGGATTTTGGAACCACTCTCCATGTTTGTGCTAATAAGGAGTTGTTTTCAACGTTCACTTTGGCTCAAGGAGAAGAAAAGATCTTCATGGCTAACTCCGCTACTACAAAAGTAGAAGGAACATGAAAAGTATGCTTGAAAATTACTTTAGGAAAAGTGTTGACACTCAATAATGTCCTGTACGTACCGGAGTTAAGAAAGAACTTTATTTCTGTATCACTTCTAGATAAAAATGATTTCAAATGTGTAACTTTTTCGGAAAAGTTGGAATTAGCAAAGTAGAAGTGTATGTAGGAAAAGCCTATCTCACCAAGGGCATATATAAGATGAATGTAATGACTATTGAAATCAATAGAAGTTCTTCTTCTTCTTACTCGCTTAAGTCTAATGAATTGTGGCATGAACATTTAGGACATGTCAATTATAAAACTTTGCGAAAACAGATTAACTTGAAAGTTTGCCAAACTTTGAGTGCAATAAATCAAAGTGTCAAACGTGTGTGGAATCAAAGTATGCTAAGCATCCGTATAAGTCCGTTGAAAAGAATTCCAATCCCTTAGACTTAATACACACTGACATTTGTGATATGAAGTCAACACTATCACGTAGTGGGAAAAAGTTTCATAACTTTTATTGACGATTGCACTAGATATTTTTATGTCTACTTGTTAAATAGTAAGCATGAAGCAATAGATGCATTTAGGAAATACAAAATTGAAGTTGAAAATCAGTTGGAGAAAAAGATCAAAACTATAAGAAGTAATAGGGGCGGAGAATATGAATATCCCATCACAAAAATATGTGTAGAGAATGGAATTGTCCATTAAACTACGACCCCATATTCACTTCAATCTAATGGAATTAGGGAAAGAAAAAACCAAACTTTGAAGGAAATGATGAATGTCTTACTTATAAGTTCAGGTTTACCGCAAAACTTGTGGGGTAGGCTATCCTTACAGCCAACCGAATACTCAATAGAGTTTCCCAGAGTAATACACAATCAATTCCTTATGAAAAATAGAAAGGAAGGAAACCCAACTTGAAATATTTTAAAGTGTGGGGGTGTCTAGCGAAGGTCCAAGTTCCTATGCCTAAAAAGGTTAAGATAGGACCTAATACGGTGGACTACGTGTTCATAGGATATGAAAAAAGAAGTAAAGCATGTTGGTTTTTGGTTCATAAATCTGAACATTCAGATATTAATGAAAATACGATAATTGAATCAGATAATGCTGAATTCTTTGAAAATATTTATCTGTATAAAACTAGACATGAACAGTCTGTGGGGGGTCTAAATGACCTCGAGATGAACCAAGTGAGAATGTACATAATGATGAGAATACAAGACGTAGTACACGTCAAAAGAACGCCGATTTCTTTTGGATCAGATTTTGTAATATTTCTCTTAGAAAATGAGCCTCAAACATTTAAAGAAGCGATGACATCTTCAGATTCATCCTTTTGGAAAGAGGCAGTCAATAGTGAGATTGATTCAATCTTAAGCAATCATACATGGGATTTGGTTGATCTTACTCCAAGAAATAAACATTTAGGTTCTAAATAAATCTACAAAAGAAAAATGAAAGTGGATGGTACTATTAACAAATACAAGGCAAGACTTGTAGTAAAAGGCTTCAAATAGAAAGAAGTCCTTGATCACTTTGATACATACTCGCCAGTAACAAGGATAGCATAGATTCGAATGTTAATTGCCTTGGCGGCGGTATATGGTCTTGAAATCCATCAAATGGATGTGAAAACAGCATTCCTAAATGGAGAATTGGAGGAAAAAATTTACATAGAACAGCCTTAGGGTTTTGTGGTTCCAGGAAAAGAAAATAAGGTGTGTAAACTTATTAAGTCACTGTATGGACAAAAACAAGAACCTAAACAATGGCATGCAAAGTTTGACCAAACCATGTTGGCAAACGGGTTCAAGATAAATGAATGTGATAAGTGTGTCTACATTAAAGACACTCCAAATCACGAAGTCATTGTTTTTTTATATGTAGATGATATGTTGATCATCAATAGAGACCTTTCTAACATAAATGCAATAAAATGAATGCTAGAGATCAAGTTTGATATGAAAGACCTTGGAGTTTCGGATGTGATCTTAGGAATAAGAATTCATAGAACTCCACAAGGGTCGGCATTATCACAGTCTCATTATATCAAAAATGTACTTGACAAATTCAAGTATATGGAATTTAGCATTGCCAAAACTCCATTGGTAGTGAGCTTTGCACTTCAAAAAAATAAAGGTGAAAGTAACTGACAAATGGAGTATGCAAGAGTATTGGATGTTTAATGTATATAATGAATTGTACACGACCAGACACAGCATGCGCTATTAGTAAGTTGAGTCGGTATTCGAGTAATCCCAATAAAACTCATTGGATGGCAATGAAAAGAGTTTTGGGGTATCTTAAATACACTCAAGACTATGCTTTGCATTATAATAAATATCCCGCGGTACTTGAAAGATATAGTGATGCAAATTGGATCACCGGATCGAACGAAGTAAAATTCACAAGTGGATATATATTTACGATCGGTGGAGGAGTGGTCTCTTGGAAATCATCTAAATAGACATGCATTGCTCGTTATACAATGGAATCTGAATTTATCACATTAGATAAAGTGGTGAAGAAGCAGAATGGCTCCAGAATTTCTTGGAAGATATTCGTTATTGGCCCAAACCAGTGGCACTAGTATGTATACACTTTGATAGCCAAGCAGCAATAAGTAGGGCGGGGAGAATAATGTATACCAATAAATATTGTTATATAAGATGGATACATAATATCATTAGAGAACTTCTCTCTAGTAGAATTATCACTGTTGACTATGTGAAGTCAAAGAATAATGTGTCGGATCCACTTACAAAAGGTCTATCTAGAAAAGGAGTGGAAAGGATATCTAAGAGAATGGGTTTAAGGCCTAGGACAAGTCAACATGACAGTAACTCTACCTAGCAGACTGGAGACCCCAAGATCTAGGTTCAAAGAGATCAAACAAAGTTTTGGTCTGGTAGGTTCAACATTGTTAATTATCCAACCCATTCTCATGATGTAAACAATGTTTAGTAAACAAGGATAAGACTTAAGGTGAAAAGTCTATTAATGATTATCTAAATTTGGCATATTTGACCAAATATTTTAATCTATATGATTGAACATTTAGAAACACTTATGTGAGGGTGAAATGGAAGCCGCTTCAAGGAGAATGTTAGTAAAGGCCTATTCTCTAAGCTCTCATGAAACCGAGACGTGTTCATGGCTAAAAAGAACAAAATTATGAGAACCATAAACAGTAAAAGTCTAGTTGTGTGACATGTGTTTTCTAGGTGTATATTAAAGTTTGACGTTTCAAAGATATCAAATCTACCGATTGACCAATGCATCGGATGTATGTTCACCATGAAAAGTTCAAAGGGAAATTTACTTATCCAGATGCAATAAGTCTTTGCTAAATGATCACATGCTTGTTCGTATCTTATTTAAAAAGTAGTCATTCCCCATTCATATGGGGTATTATTGGGTTCAATGTGTGTGTATGAATGGAAAATGGAGGAAAAAATTAGTGGAGGAAAATAAAGTAACACCAAAATGGAAAGTGTACTCTTATATTGGAAAGTTCACTAATTCTCCCACATTGGTGGGAGAAGGGAACTTGTAAGTGTTTATAATGAGGAACACTAACTCCATATGGATAGTGAGATAAGAACAAGGTGTTGCCTCGCACCGTCGTCGCTCGGTTCGGTTTCGGATTTGGATTCAGAAAATGATCGATCGATGAGATCTATCTTTTTAGACAAATTTTATTTGAATCTTACTTTACAAGTGAAATTTTAATCCAAAAATCATATAGAATTATTTTTCTCCAAGTACGGGTGCATTTTAGATGCCATGCAAATGCATACGCAATGCATCTCGAAGGGATGCGACCCTCGAGATAAAAGACACACTATTTCGTACTGTTGGGCAATCTGTGTGTGCACTTCGATGACCTGCGGGCACAGGTGCAGTGCAGAAGCTCACTGGAATTTGGACAGTGTCACCTGCGGCCGGAGTTTGGGTGCAGGTCCAGCACAGACTTGGCGCAGGTGACGTGACTATACTGAATAGGTGTCTTTCTGTTGAACCAATGCATCCTTTCTGAAAGGACACATTAAAGGCTATAAATACCTGATATATTCCTCAGGTATAGACATGATTTTTGACAGCAAAAACACTCTTCTTCTATACAAAAACTCTGTGTAATCATTAAGTTGTTGAGTGAGTTCGATGAATCCAATAATTTAAGGTACCGCTATTGTTCGGATTGAAAGTCATTTTATCCTGGGAGGAAGATTCCATAACCTCGGGTACAATGAGGGAATTTATTCCTTAAGGACATTCCATGAAGTTGGGGACTTGGCTTTACATTTTTGTTATATCTCATTTCTTAAAAATAACACACATCTAGGATAGAATATTTTTAATATTGTGTTGAAGGTGTTAAAGAACTTCATAAGTGTTCTTGTCTTAAACTTGAACTTGGGTTGAAGTTGTTGTTTCCTATATACAGATTCTTGTACCTGAAAACATTGAAAATAACAACTACCTATGTTGACATTCCACGTGTTTGATCTGTTAATGAGTCAGCTAATATTCCTTTGATGCTCAACTCTGAACGAACATGATGGCGCACCTTAGTGGTTTTACACATTTGGCTCCTATTTTGTCACCTATGCCATGTCACAGCGGGAAACGGGTGGCTGAATTCTTATCACATATGAGAGGGTGCTTTTATTATCGTTAGATTGAGAAAGGCATCTAGTGGTCTCCACACTCGTTGTTGTGATGAATTCTTGTGTTGTCCCTCTTGATCATGCCACGTGTTGTTGTTGATTTTTCTTGGTGATTGTAGTAGAGTTGGCCATCTGGTTGTGCTGTGGATCTTGGTAGTTGTTGTTAATTTTTCTTGGTGATTGTTTAAGTGTTCTTGATGTTCTTCCCAACCTTTATACCTTGTTAAAATAAAGTGAAAGTTAGATCAAAAAAGGTGAAGGAAAAGGTGTGAGAACTTTGTTAGTCTTGAAAGACTTACCATCACTCACCAACTAGTCAATCACGTCTCAACCACTTTCCATAAAACAAGGGTCCATGTTTTAAGGAGAAGTACAAAGAAAGTCAATTCTTCCTTTTTGAAATTTGAAAAAGGATTCCAAGACTTATATTTCCCTACTTAACCAATTCCCACTAATTCCAAATTGTAAAATTGATCAAGACTTCCAAATTTGGAAAATAAAATTGTTGAGAACCGAGGCCAATCACGGACTGTCACATCACTAATTATTGTTCACCGATAAATTTTAAGCTCAAATTTTGATCTTCTAGTTTCAATTTGTTGTTCTTTAGTCTCGTTTGTTGATTCCTTTACTAACTTACGAGCTAGAACTAGATTGTAAGTTAGTTTTGAAATCGTTATTCGTGTTAACTTTCCTTAGTGTGTCTTAATTCTTTGAGTCATTATAATACGTCCTTGTGTGTTTTCTTACTCTTTGGAGTCTTTGTAAACGTGGATTCACGTCTCAACACCTCTAGGAGTACAAGCAAGCTTACAACACTTGTGAGATTGAGTGTGAGGGATCCGAGAGGCAAGAAATAAAAAGAGAGAGTGAGGATGTTTTTGTACAACGTATTTTTTGTTTTGTAGGTACTTCCTTTGCCATAATGGACACCATTTTGGCCCACCTTGATGATATTGCTCGAGAAATAGCTAAGGCGAATGCAGGTCTTGACAAATTGGGTTCGGATATGTCTACTATACTTGAGAGGTTGGATCAAGTAGAGAGTCGAAGGAATTCTCGTGATTCTACTTCCGAAGCTTTACCTCAAACAATCAATCCTCCAAGACCACCACCAAATGACATAGACTTAAGGCAAGCCACCAAATATCCTCCAACCCGAGACCTACATAGGTCAATCCCTCCTCCATTCGATCAAGTCTAACAAAAAGGACTTGGAAGCCAAATCCCTCCCGTCCAAGCTCCACCACCGAAGCTCCACTTTACCAAATCAATACCCTCAACCAAAACTCCATTTCACCCAAACCAACATGTCCACGTAGAGGAGAATGGTATAAAGGAACATGATGGATATTGAGTCTACGACGATGCTCATATGATGGTAGGAGACTTGTTTCAGATGAGATTGAAGACAAGGCTCAAGATGGAGAGGAAGCTGAGGTTCAAAATGAATATGTTGGCCGAGACTTGTGTTAATGTTCTCTCGAGTTCCTCATGATTTTGGGGACTGTTTTTGTGCCATCTCATATTTTGCAGGCTATTTTGAGTGGTTTCTTTTAAAGTGGCCGATTGAACGAGGTAAAGCCGTAAATTTGTAGTCAAATTCCTCTCAAGATGGAGAGGATGATACGGGAATAATAACGGCTATGGACTTATGAGAGTGCATGTTGGGTATGAGAATTGGTGTGTACAATTGCAGTGCAAAAGGGGACCTAAATGCACCATACTACACTTGATGGGCACCTAAGTCTCTAAGGGGCCTTTTGATCTTTTTGTATTTTATTTGTAACCTAGTATAAATAGAACATTGTAGGGATTTTATACTTAGCTTTTGGATATTATTTTAAGACTTGAAACACCATAGTTAGGGCTTGGAAAAGCCACCAACCGAAACTAGGGCAAGATCTAGTGTGGAATCACTAGTGATTGTATTTTACTTGGAAACGTAGATGCTAGAGAGGTGGAATCCGATCTTGTATCATATAAGAGATAGGTGAATTGAAGTGTGTAGTTTTAAGGGTTCAAGAGAGGAATAGGCTCTTGAGTTCTTAAGATTACATCTTCATGTAGTCTATCTATCTATCCTTTTATCTTATTGTAATCTTGTTAGTGTTGTAACTTGAATCCGTTTGTTCTTGTGTTTTGGTGAAGCCGTGACTTGTTGTTCATCTTATCGTTGTGTCATATTGTTATTATCTTATTTTTGTTATTGTTGTTTTGGTGTTATATACACCATTGTGCCTTGTATTCTTCTTGTCGGTAATGAATCCGAAAGTGGTCTTCAAAAAGGTCCTCGGATCCTTAAGATTAGTGGACTGATTTGGAGTGTGCTTTGATACTTCCTTGGTTTTCTTGTATCACTCTTCTTTTCAGTACAACTCTATTTCATATTGCCATTTGTTGCCTATTGATTGGTTGTGCTCTTCCCATCTTCTCGGCTGGGTACAATTCAGAGGCGTTGTTGGTTGGACAACAACCCTATCATTTCTCTGTGAACTCTTATTTTGCAAAAATATACTATCTGCATCTACATGAGAATTTAGGTTGGCATTTTGCTCGGATGATAGATGTATAGTTTGTACATGATTCATTAATTCTGTGAATTAATGAATATTTAATATTTCATGGCACAAAAGGCATCGAAACATTTGAAATGAAGGAGGAGAAAAATTTGCATTATTCATATTCGACGTGCGATATAACAAAAAATTTCTCTAAAGAAAGAAAGGGGAGAGAAAAGTACTAATTATGCAGTATAATTCTGTAAAATGTGAAGAGAATTTATAGGCTGCTCGTAGTATAACCTTCCCCTTCATTTATGGTGTGTTCCAATTTTTGTAATGGTAAGTTGAAAATAATTTTATAATGAGTAAGTGACAATTTTGTGATCAAAATTTATAATTCTTTTTCCTAATTTATTGTCTATATATAATTAATTCACCTATTGCAACAGGCTTCAAAAAAAAAGATCGTATTTTTCCTCTAAATCGACAAAGTACTTTAGAAAAAGATAGCATTTTTTGTCGAAGTCGATCAAGCGCCTTTTTAAATAACTACAAAACTCGCCGATGATAATCTATATTTAACGCGGTAGACTTAAGAATTTAAAATTCTTTGATTATCACTATATTTTTGTAATGGAAGTTGAAAATAATTTTGCACTGAGTGAGTGACAACTTTGTGACCAAAATTTAAAATCCAATGACTTCTTTTTTCTAATTTGTTGCCTACACTAATAATTTGCCTGTTACGACTGATTTTAGAAAAAAAAACATATTTTTCTCCAAGACGGCAGGCTTTAGTAAAAAATTATATTTTCTAACAAAGTCAATCAAACACCTTTTTTAAATAACTAAAAAATTCATCTATGATCATCTATATTTAACGAGACAGACTTACATATTTAAAATTCTCTTATTAACATTATATTGTTGTAAACCAATACACAAAATGCATTCTACTTTAGAATTACTTTTATGTCAAGAGTATCAAATTTCTTTGGGAAATTTTGAATAAACTTCAATTTCTTGCCTGTAAGTGCAACTATTATAATCAATTATAAATTGGAAATAACATAAACTAGTCTCCATAACTAATTGTAGATTTAAATAATTATACAATAGTAAACACTATTTATAGTAGTAAACAAAACTGGTTATTTTAATTACTCTCTCTCCATACAAAGCTATGTTTTAGATTGAAGCAATATTACAATTTACAATAATTCAAGGTAATGGTTAACAACTTTGTCAGAGTTGGCAATGTAACACTCTTTTTCCCTTTTATATTTATCATTGTGAATATCGGTTTCTTTAGGAATATCAGTTACAATAAATAATGCGTCTCTTTTTTTTATTTTCTTTCTTCTTCTTCTTTTTTGTGAAAGAATTGAAAGGGAAGGAAAAAAAATCTGGTAAAATCCTCCAACAATTAAGGGAAAGGCACAAATATCCCATGAACTATCTTCATATTCAACTGCATGTTTTTTTAGAAGGTCCTGTTACTCCTCTTGAACTACTTTAGAATAGAATCAATGCACCCTTAAGTGTTGTGGTCGCAAAGAGAATACTCTCACTCTCTTTAAATTATTTTTGGTCCCTCATAGCATGTCTTCGTAGAGAGTGTGTAGACTCTCTTTGCCACCTCAATATTTAAGAGTATATGTATTAAATTTTAAAGTAGTTAAGGGTTAATAGGACTTCCCAAAAGAAAAAGCGTGTAGTTAAAAATATGGTGAAAATTCATAATTAAAATCTTTCAATTAATACGAAGAAGTGTAAAATGTAAAACGGGTGCATCTCAAATTTATTTTTTGTTTAACTATCCAAGGCTGAAGTGCATATAGATACTCAACTTTGGAACCACACGATTAAATTCATACTCAAACACATAAAAATTACAAGACTGTCTGTCTTAAAACGACTCTTGTTTATCGTGGATTTGGTATATATAGCTGAATTTGTAGATGAGTCAAGAGAACACGCTGCGATTTAACCTTGTTTTAGATCGATTTACGAGCAGTTTTATCATGAAGTGATAAAAGAAATCAACTAAGTATGAATTACATGAAACAAGTAAAGCAAAGCAAACGAATCTAGGCGAACCCTGAGCAAGTATTGGTGCACTCAAGATCTGATCTGGCTACCTAAATTGTTAGCAGAGCAAGATTATGTCACAACCCGAACTGAGGCCCAAGCCGCGATGGGCATCCTGAACCATGAAGGCCCGAGAGCCCCTCTAACTGGCAATCATATGCATAATTCATGACAATAAAAGGTGAAAAAACTAAACGGAAATATGGTCATCTGATTATATCAACTAAACAACACGGGCATAAGTTCAACAAGACCCAAAACAATCTAATAAAAGTCTACGAAATCTCTAGTAAAAACTGAAAGCAATATCTGTTTGAAACCGGGACAAGGCCCCCGGACAGACCATGAACTAAAACCAAATGAAAAACATCACAAAGAACAAGGCCTTCCAAAATAAGGGAGGCTCACCAACTGCAAACGTCCGACAATGATCTATTGCTTAGCGGGACCGCGGGACTGAGCCTCAAATCCTGAAATATAAGGGGTCAATACAAAATGTACTAGTACGTAAAACAATCCAAAGACAAAATATTGATATATAACATAAATGAAAGCATTCCATAAAAAAAGACATGACATCATAAAACATTTGAAAACACATGGGCATATTCAATAAGTTTCAAAACCAATTCTGTAAATCTCAACTCAACTCTTTGTCTTACTTCTGAGCTAGGTGGTACACCCTACAATTCTACAATCCCACAGGCTATATGGAATCTGCCCTTGACTCGGTGGCCAAACTCCCAACCCAAGTTTGCCTCAAGGGTTGGAGTTTCGGATTCTGATTCTGATTCTGATACGCCAAAGGGCACAGGGCCAGCGTATAATTCCTCTTTGGGACATAATAAACCCGCATCAACAAAACACTATTTTGGTCAATGAGTTATCTAAAATTGTGCCTTCTTTAGGTAACCACCTAACTCTCTTTAAGCCTATTTTTAGTCTTTTCTAAGCATGCATCTTTTGGAACTCTAATTCTAAAAATCTGAATGAAAATCTGTATTCTATTCTCTTCTGTCATGGCATTATCTGTTCTGGTAGCATCATACCAAAACTTGCAAGTCATATGTCTAAGCCATATAATGTTATGCTTTAGAATTTTCAATCAACTCAATCATTTGACCACCAAAAACATGTAAACAATGCAAGGGAGCCCTTATATCAAAACATGTGTAAACTTATGTGAAGATTCTCCCTTTTCAATAATTCAACACATGATGGTCAATTTCTCAAAACAATTCATGCAATTCTTTCGATTAATTCATCGAATATTTATAAACAAGAACACACCCTCTCTTCAATTCATAACGAGTATCAATTTCGAAAACAATCTAAAAACCTTCATCTCATGGTTCTAAACGTGCCATTACAAATCCGCAACATGTGAAGTAAGAGGATATCATAACAAGAGAGGGGGGTTAATTATTCATGCTCTAAATTCAATTTGCAAAACTGAAAATACATACATATATATGTGAACATTGTTTCAATTTCATAATAAGGTCTAAAGACCAAAACGTTATGTTATCTAAATGGGTTCACAAAGCATATACGTTAAAGTGTTCTCAAAATCCTTCGCAAATACATGATTTCATAGCTTTAAAACTTGCTAAAAATGATTTCACTATTCTCAAGAAGTTTAGGATAGCCCCATGTACCTTAATGACGAATAAATCGTGAAAAGATTGGCCCTTTAAGCTTGAATGTGCAACCCTAAGTTGGTTTTTCTCCTCCTGTGTTTTTAGAAGATGAATTAGGGATTTGATTGAGTTAAAACGTATTTGGGAGCCATAATTATGTGTAATGATGTTTAGGGACGGTTATGTGATGTCAAAAGACCTTGTTGCCCTAGAAATAACTCAAAAACGCCCAACCCATGGCCTAACCACAAGTGGGCGGCGCCTTGCCCATGGCCTAGCCATAACGTGGGTGGCGCCTTGACCATTGCCTATCTTAAGATGGGTGATGCCTAGACCATCGCCTAACCTTTCCAGTGAAGGTAGGCGATGCCTAGCCATCGTCTAAGCCCCTCTTTGCGATGCCTACCTAGTTTTGAGGTCCTAAAACACCCCCAACAACTCCCACAACGTCAACACATGATCTACCATCACTACGGTGGTCCTAAAAGTCAATTTTGATGCATCAAACGAATGTTACGACTACGGGTCATTACAGATTAACACTACCTAGGTAATCAAGAACAAAAAAAAATGATTGAGGACCAAAGAAAAACTGTTGTATGAGTTAGAGAATGAGAGAGCAGATCCCTTTACAAGAACAATTTATAGGTCATCATTAGACTATGGTCAATCATAATTAGAAAATAGAGCCCAAAAGGACTACGACCTATGCTGACATGCCATGTGTCTGATCCATTAATGAGCGTACTCGGCGGCGCACCTTAGTGGTTTGATACATTTTTCTCATGTTTGACCCCTGTGTCAGGTCACCGTGAGAGGCATGTGGCTGAATTCTTATCTCATACGAGAGGTTGCTTCCGTTGTCGTTAGCTAGAGAAATACATCTCGTGGGCTCCACACTAGTTGCTTTGATGAATTCTTGAGATGTCCCTCTTGATCGTCCCACGAGTACTTAGGCGGATTTTACCCTATACGACTTCAAATATATGGTGTATAAAGTTTTATATGATTAAATTTAATCATATTTATCTAAATTTTTGCCATTTTTGATGTTGTATAGTTATGTCCAATAAGATGAAATTTCACGGTATTTGAAGCGTAGTGATCCTGCTGCTCCATAAAATGATCTCTTGTTAATCTCATACAACCAAATAAACCAAAATGCAAAATTATAAACTCAAATTCATCTCAACATTAATTACATACGGGAAAGTTATTGGGGATAACAAATCGGATACTCTTTTGGAGGGCAAAAATTTAAGGCAGATCAAATTAGGTTCGTTAGGTGACGCCGTGACGACAAGTTCAACAACATACCAATTTTAATCATACAAGTGAAGTCTAAAGAAGGTGGTGCATAGGACCTTACTCTTATCTTGCTATCTTATGAAAGAAGAGGTTTTGTTTCTGATATGTCATCGGCTCAAATAAAACATTAAAAAAAATACTTGTGTGGAAAGGAAAACATAATGAAGAGAATAGTAGCAGCAACACGTAATACTGTAACAAAAGCAGAGGGAACATGTAATAAACCAACTTGAGTTCATATATAGTAACAAATCATATAGGAAGAAAGATTGAGGGAAGAAATAATTTAAAGTACATTACATAAGTATATGAAATCTTGCTAGGCACAAGAACCACATAAAGTATCAAATTACTTGAGTTTGGGCCCGGACTTAGCACGGAACTTATTAAACTAGACTATATATAAGGGAGAACATCTCATTTTGGTAGTACTCACATGATTGTATTTTGTCTATTTTATCCTTAATTAAGTTTTATTGACCTTTCAAGATCTCTTCCGTTTTAATAAATTTGAACAATTACGTGGGCATTTAAAATGTTATACAAAAATAATGAGTGATAAAGAAGTGATAGTGACACTATAAAATATCTATTTATCCAGCTAAATTTAAAATTAATTCAAAATTGTATTATCGTCTTTTAAGTGGGATAATAGTAATTTAATTAAAAAAATACTTTTTTTTAATCCTCAAAAGAAATTTGTGAAATTTTAATAAACTTGTAACGACTTATTGAAGAAACATCTACAAAAAGTATTTTATTGAGTCTAACTTTTAATTATTTAATTTATTATAAATCATACAATAACTTGTAGCATCAAATATTTTTATATTAATCAAATATTGTATTATTTTTTAAAAAAAAAATGAATTAGCCAATGTAAATTTTAATTGATAAAAAATAATGAAATTAATCATGCATAAGGCAAAATCAGTTCAGATCGTTAAAGGCGTTCATTCAAAAACTTTTAGTAAAATAAAAAGGAGAAAAATTTTTGTGTGTGCATTTGTTTGAAAATTAAAAGAAAGACTAAAATATATCATAGGAAAAATTATTATTTTTAACTTATAAAAGCTTTACTTCCTCCGTTTTAATTTATTTGTTTGGCTTTGACTTAACACAAAGTTAAAGAAAAAGTAAGAATATTTTAAAATTTTATGGTCATAAACTAAAAATATGTAGAAAGAACCAATATATTTGTTGATTTTATTGTTTTAAACATGGCATGTGAAAAGTTGAAATTAACCCAAGAAAGAAAAGAGACATTGTTTTAAAACCTACACTGCATTCAACTAAACATCCTCCCCATTCGCAAGCATAGCAGCCATGCATCAGGAAAAATGCGGGGAGCTATGACCAAATGTGAAATATTTTTGAGAAAAGCATCCCGTACCCTTGAATTATGGTCAAAGTTGCTACGACACATTCCAACTTTGAATTATATTGCACACCCTTTTTGTCACCCTTTTGTCTCTCTAAATCGGCAGAGTACTTTATAAAAAGATTGTGTTTCTTGTCGAAGTAGATCAAGCGCTTTACTTAAATAACTATAAAACTTGTTGATGATCATCTATATTTAACGCGGCAGACTTACAAATTTAAAATTCTTTGATTATCAATATATTTTGTAATGGTGGGTTGAAAATAATTTGGCACTAAGTGAGTGACAACTTAGCGACCAAAATTTATAATTTAGTGACTTCGTTTTCCTAATTTGTTGCTTATATTTATAAATTGCATGTTACAACAGGCTTTAAAAAAAGATTGTATTTTCTCTCTAAGTCGACAGGCTTTAGTAAAAGATTGTGTTTTCTATCAAAGTCGATCGAGCGCCTTTTTCAAATAACTACAGAATTCCTTGATGATCATTATATTTAATGCGGCAGACTTACGAATTTAAAATTCTCTGATTATCATTTTATTTACTTCAATACAAAGAATGTATTCTACTTTAAAATTACTTCATTGTCAAAATAATCACATTTCTCTGGAATTTTGGATAAGCTTCAATTTTCTTACTTGTAAGTGATATTATTAAAATTAATTATATACTGAAAATAACATTAATCAGTCACCATAACTAATTGTAGATTTAAATAATTATACAATAGAAAACATTATTTATAGTAATAAACATAAAAAGGTAACTTTTATTACTCTCTGTCCATACAAAGCCGTGTTTTGGATTGAGGCAATGGTCAACAAAAATATCAAAGTTGGCAATATAACAAAATCTTTCCCTTTTAATATTTATCATTGTGAATATTGACTTCTTTTAGGAATATCATTTACAACAAAAAATGTGTCTTTTTTGTGTGTGAAAGCATTGAATGAGATGGGATAAAGCATAAGTTCCCCAGGGAGAGTGCATACGCGATCTTCAAGGCATGTGAGAGATCAAAAATAACTTAAATTTTAGTAATATGGGCATATGTCATTTTTAAATTGAACACTATATAGAAATTGTGGTGCACGTGAACCTATGATCTCTTCCTTGAAATAGATATTTTATCACCAAAAGCTTTAGCTAAAAGTGGAGAGAAGGCAAAGAATCAAGAAAATATTCAAAATAGGAGGGTTATACCAAAGAGAGCAGAAACTTAAAAGTCTAAATGACTATAAAGGCCCTAATTAGAAACAATAAGTCTGTTAATATGCAATAGATATTTTAAAGACTTATCAGCTTAAAAATACAGTAAAAATAATTTATTGTAGCCTTGATGGAACCCTTTTAGAATTATAGACATAAAAAATATATGAAGACCAGGGATGGAGTCGAGTACGGCTAATACTAGTGGTAAAATCTGGATCTTTATTGATATTATAATACAACATAAAAATTTTATGGACACAGAGCAGCAAATCACTTTGAAGATGTGTCATCAGGACATTGGCAAAGCCGTTATCACAACATATATCTATGGTAAATGTAATAAAAGAGAAAGAGTGGAGTTATGAGACAATTTATATTACCTAGCTAGTAACATGGAGTTGCCTTTGATGGTAGGAAAAGATTTCAATGTTATATTGTTAGACTTTTGGTAGTGGCAGATGAATGTGAAAATTTTGCTTAGTTTATAAACTCTTATGGGTTTATGTGTCATGGGGTACAGAGAAAGTCCATACACTTGGTCGAATGGTAGAGCAGCGGAGGATTGGAGAAGGGTAGGGTTCTTTTGATATATAGAAGGGAACAAAAACAGCAAATACTTTCACAGTTACGTAATTGGTAAAAGGAAAAAACAACAGTAACACAATATACAAGATGATAAAAATAATTGGATAGAATCTATTGAGCTCATTTCAGAGGAAGCAATCAAATCTTGTAGGAATAGAGAATAAAGAGGAATGCAAAGATTTTCTATATTTTTACATAGTTAATTTATTTATTTATGATGTGAAAATTACAAAATGAAAAGCGTTGATATGTCGAGTGACATGTCATATATAATTTAATGACTGAAATCTGATGTCTTCTCAATAATAATATGTGAAAATAATTGTATTTGAACAATGACAATTTTATTTTTTTAATATGTTCAAAAAGGAAATAGAGAAATATTTGCAGGCAAGCAAATGGATTTGGGTACTTTAAATCAAGACAAATATTTAATAAATGAAATAACAGACTTCAACCCTAACACAATTTTAGACACTAGACATGTCTGACTAAAAATAAAATAAAATATAATAAAACAACAAACTCTCCCTTTTAGATACCCCACTATCAAACAATCATATAAAAAATAAACTTAAAAAAAAAAAAAAAAACTCCAAACTTGGCACATTTGTGTTCCAATTTTTGTAATGGTAAGTTGAAAGTAATTTTTAAATGAGTTAGTAAGTGACAACTTTGCTACCAAAATTTATAACCTAATTAATTCTTTTTTCTAATTTAGTGTCTATATTTAACTCAGAGTATAACCTTTTCCTTCATTTATGTGTGTTTCAATTTTTGTAATGGTAAGTTGAATTAAAATGAGTTAGTAAGTGACAACTTTTCTACCAAAATTTATAATCTAATTAATTTTTTTTCCTAATTTGGTGTCTATATTCAACTCACTTATTACAATAGACTTCAGAAAAAAGATCATATTGACTCTATAAGTCGGCAGAGTACTTTAGAAAAATATTGTATATTTTGTTGAAGTCAATCAAGCACCTTTTTAAAATAACTATAAAATTTGTCAGTGATCATCTATATTTAACTCGGAAGATTTACAAATTAAAAATCCTTTGATTATCATTTATATTTTTGTAATGGTAAGTTAAAAATAATTTTTGCACTAAGTAAGTGAGTGACAACTTTGGAATCAAAATTTATAATCACATGACTTCCTTTTCCTAATTTATTGACTATACTTATAACTTGCCTGTTATAATAGACTTCAAAAAAATTCATATTTTTCTCTAAATCGACATGCTTTAGTAAAAGATTATATTTTTTGTCAAAGTCGATCAAGCACCTTCTTAAATAATTATAAAATTTATTGATGATCATGTATATTTAACGCGACAGACTTGAGAATTTAAAATTCTCTTATTATCACTATATGCTTATAATCTAATACACAAAATGCATTCTACTTCAAAATTACTTTTTATGTCAAGAGAATCAGATTTCTTTATGAAAAATAGGATGAAGTTTAATTTTCTTGCCTGTTATAATCAATTATAAACTGAAAATAACATTAATCCGTCTCCATAACTAATTGTAGATTTAAATAATTATACAATAGAAAACATTATTTATAATTGTAAACAAAAAAATGGTCATTTGGATAATTCTCTATCCATACAAAACCGTGTTTTAGATTGAGGCGATAATACACTTTACAATAATACAAGGTAATGGTCAACAACTTTGTCAAAGTTGGCAATATAACACTATTTTTCTCTTTTTATATTTATCATTTTGAGTATTGGTTTCTTTAGTAATATCATTGACAATAAATAATGTGTCCCCATGAAAGGGAAGGGAAAAAACAGGTGAAATCCTCGAAAAATATAAGGGAAAGGCATAAGTATCCACATGAACTATCACCTTATTTAACGGGGCGTTATTTTTTTTCAAAAGTCATATTACTCCCCTTGAACTATTTTTAAAATAGAATAAATATACCATAAAGAGTTGTTGTGGCAAAGAGGATATTCTACTCTCTTTTTAAGTTATTTTTGGTACCTCACGACATTTCTTTCAAGAGAGTGAGTGTACTTTCTTTGCCAACTTAACACTTAAGAGTGTATGTACTCAATTTTAAAGTAGTTAGCGGGTAATAGGACTTCCTAAAACATAAAACGTACAGTTAGAAATATGGTGATAATTCATAATTAAAATCTTTAATTAATATGAAATGGTGTAAATTGCAAAACTGGTGCACCTTGAATTTAATTTTTGTTTAACTATCCAAGGCTGAAGTGCTTATAGATAGTCAAACGCATAAAAGTTGCAAGTTATCTGGCTTAAAACAACTCCTGTTTATGGTGCATTTGGTATAGTTGAATTTGTAGATGAGTCAAGAGCACTGTTACGATTTAACCTTGTTTCAGATCGATTTACTATTAGTTTGATCACGAAGTGATAAAGGAAATCAACTAAGTATGAAGCAGGGGTGGCTCAAGTACGTTAGTGGCTTAAGGTCAAAATCAAATGGAGGCCTTAAATTTTTAAGAAAAAGATTATTTTTTTAACAAAATCTATTTTAAAAATTATATATTCGCTTTCTTCTAATAAATCTCTTTTAGTTAGCAATATAATCAATGCATTTAATTATTTTTTTTGAGATATAATACTCCAAATATATCAAAATTTTATTAATAATACTTTTATTATATATAAAAAAAAATATTTTTTACACATAATATATATTATTACTTAAAAAAATGAGGCACCTCAAATTTAGAGGCCTTAGGCGATCACCTTTTTTTCAACAAGGTAAAGCCACTCCTGGTATGAAGTATACAAAACAAGTACGGCAAATCAAACAAATTTAGGCAAGCCCCCCGCAAGTATTGGTGCAATCGAGAACTAATCCGGCTATCTGAGTTGTTAGCAGAGCAAGATTAACACTAGCTAGGTAATCAAGAACAGAAGAAAATGATCAAGGACCAAAGAAAAAATTATTATATTGAGTGAGAGAATGAGAGAGCAAATCCCTTATCAAGTGAGAAAGCACAATTATTTATAGGTTACAATATTAGGCTATGACCAATCATGAGTCAAAAATAGAACCCTAAAGGACTAATACCTATGCTAACATGCCACGTATTTGATCTGCTAATGAGCCAGCTAATATTCCTTTGATGTTCAGCTCTGTACGGACTAGGAGGCGCACCTGAGTGGTCTGACACATTTGTCTCCTATTTGTCACCTATGTCATGTCATTGTGGGAAGAGAGTGGATGAATTCTTATCACATACGAGAGGTTGGTTTTGTTGTCGTTAGCTTGAGAAAGGCATCTCATGGTCACTACACTCGTTGTTGTGATGAATTCTTGAGTTATCCCTCTTTCTCATGCCACGTGTACTTAGGCGGATTTTACACCATACAACTTCAAATATGTGGTGCATAAAGTTTTATATGATTAAATTCAATCATATTTATCTAAACTTTAGTTGTTTTAAAGTTATACAGTTGTGCCCAAATAAGGTGAAATTTTACAGTATTTGAAGCATAGTGATCTGGCTAACTTCTTGTCACGCCGGGCAAGTCTAATAAGGCATAGAATGCTACCTACTGAGCCATTTTGTGTTTTTCTTTTACGATGTTAGATCAGGAAATAGAGAAATATTTGCACGTTAATAAATGAATTTGGATGACTTAAATCAAGATAAATATTTTAAAAAATAAAACAACAGATTTCAATTATGACATAATAATAGACACTCACCATGTCTGACTCAAAATAAAATAAAACAAAAATAACAGACTCCAACCATGACACAATAATAGACACTCACTATGTTTGACCCAAAATAAAATAAAACAACTGACTCACTTTTGTAGATACCCCACTACCAGACAAACATATATATATATAAGGACTTCAGACTTGGCTCAATTTTAGATCACCTCTTATAAAGAAGTTTTATATAATTTTAAATCTAATTGAAGCCTCAAGGTCAAGTCCAAATCATTTTGTTCTTCTGCTATATTAATTAAGTCATCTGCATTTGGTGAAATAGGAACATCCAATTGATCAATTAATGGTTTTGTGAAATCATCAGACTCATTTGAATCTGCAAATATTGAATTTGAACCTCCAGCTCTGATGTTTCTTGCCATTTGTTGCCTATCGGTTGGTGGTGGTGTGCCTCTTCTTCTCCGTACAACTCTATTTCGTCTTACCATTTGTTGCCTATTGATTGGTGATGCTCTGGACCATCCTATCGGTTGGTTATGATTTGAAGGTGTTGTTAGTTGGACAACAACCCTACCATTTCTCTGTTAACTCTCATTTTGCAAAAATATACCATCTACATGAGAATTAAGGTTGGCATTTTTCTCGGATGATAGCTGAATAGTTTCTACATGATTCATTAATTTTGTGAATTCATTAATATGGAATATTTCATTGCACAAAGGCATCGAAGTATTTGAAATGGAGGAGAAAAATTTGCATTATGCATATTCGAAGAGCGTGAAATAACAAAAAATTTCTATAAAGAAAGGGGAGATAGAAGTACCAATTATGCAGTATAATTCTGTAAAATGTGAAGAGAATTGATAGGCTGCTCATAGTATAATCTTCCCTTTCATTTATCGTGTGTTCCAATTTTTGTAATGGTAACTTGAAAATAATTTGATAATAAGTAAGTGACAGTTTTGCTGTCAAAATTTATAATTCTTTTTCCTAATTTGTTGTCTATATTTAATTCACCTATTGCAACAGGCTTCAAAAAAAATCGTATTTTCTCTCTAAATCGACAAAGTACTTTAGAAAAAGATTGCATTTTATGTCGAAGTCGATCAAGCGTCTTTTAAAATAACTACAAAACTTGTCGATGATAATCTATATTTAACGCGGTCAACTTACGAATTTAAAATTCTTTGATTATCACTATATTTTGTAATGGAAGTTGAAAATAATTTTGCACTGGGTGAGTGAGTGACAACTTTGTGAGCAAAATTTAAAATCCAATGACTTCTTTTTCCTAATTTGTTGCCTATACTTATAATTTGCCTATTACAACTGATTTTAGAAAAAAAAACATATTTTTTTCAAGTCGGCAGGCTTTAGTAAAAAATTATATTTTCTAACAAAGTCGATCAAACATCTTTTTTAAATAGCTAAAAAATTCGTCGATGATCATCTATATTTAACACGACAAACTTACGTATTTAAAATTCTCTTATTATCAGTATATTGTTGTAAACCAGTACATGCACAAAATACATTCTACTTTTGAATTACTTTTATGTCAAGAGAATCAAATTTCTTTATTCAATTTTGATAAGCTTCAATTTCTTACCTGTAAGTGCTACTATATAATCAATTATAAATTGGAAATAACATTAACTAGTCTCCATAACTAATTGTAGATTTAAATAATTATACAATAGTAAACACTATTTATAGTAGTAAACAAAAATAGTTATTTTAATTACTCTCTCTCCCTACAAAGCCATATTTTAGATTGAAGCAATATTACAATTTACAATAATTCAAGGAGATGGTCAACAACTTTGTTAAAGTTGGCAATGTAACACTATTTTTCCCTTATTATATTTATCATTTTGAATATTGTTTTCTTTAGGAATATCATTTACAATAAATAATGTGTCTCTTTTTTCTTTTCTTTTATTTTTTATTTTTTTTATTTTTTTGAAAGAATTGAAAGGGAAAGGAAAAAACAGGTAAAATCCTCCGACAGTTAAAGGAAAAAGCACAAGTATCCCGTGAACTATCTTCATATTCAACTGCATGTTTTTTTTCTTTTTAGAAGGCCTATTACTCCTCTTGAACTACTTTAGAATTGAATAAATGCACCCTTAAGCGTTGTGGTGGCAAAGAGAATATTCTCACTCTCTGTAAATTATTTTTGGTCTCACACTCCATGTCTTCGTAGAGTGTGAGTAGACTCTCTTTGTTACCTCAACATTGAAGAGTAAGTATTAAATTATAAAGTAGTTAAGGGTTAATAGGACTTTCGAAAAGAACAGGCGTGTAGTTAAAAATATGGTGAAAATTCATAATTAAAATCTTTCAATTAATACGAAGAAGTGTAAAATGCAAAACGGGTGCATCTCGAATTTATTTTTGGTTTAACTATCCAAGGCTGAAATGTGTATAGATACTCAACTTTGGAACCATACAATTAAATTCATACTCAAATGCATAAAAATTATAAGACTATCTGTCTAAAAACAACTCCTGTTTACCGTGGATTTGGTATATATAGCTCAATTTGTAGATGAGTCAAGAGAACGCGATTTAATCTTGTTTTAGATCGATTTACGAGAAGTTTTATCATGAAGTGATAAGAGAAATCAACCAAGTAAGAATTATACGAAACAAGTAAAGCAAAGCAAACGAATCTAGGAAAGCCTTAAGCAAGTATTGGTGCAGTCAAGATCTGATCCGGCTACCTGAGTTGTTAGCAGGCAAGATTAACACTAGCTAGGTAATCAAGAACAAAAGAAAATGATTGAGGACCAAAGAAAAAACTGTTGTATGAGTGAGAGAATGAGAGAGCAGATCCCTTTACATGAACAACATTAGACTATGGTCAATCATAATTAGAAAATAGAGCCTAAAAGGACTACGACCTATGCTGAAATGCCATGTGTCTAATCTGTTAATGGGCAGACTCGACGGCCCACCTAAGTGGTGTGATACATTTGTCTCATGTTTGACCCCTGTGTCATGTCACCATGAGAGGCGTGTGGCTGAATTCTTATCACATACGAGAGGTTGCTTCCGTTGTCGTTAGCTAGAGAAAGACATCTCATGGGCTCCACACTAATTGCTTTGATGAATTCTTGAGATGTCTCTCATGATCGTCCCACGTGTACTTCAGTGGATTTTACCCCATACGACTTCAAATATATGGTGTATAAAGTTTTATATGATTAAATTTAATGATATTTGTCTAAACTTAAGCCATTTTAATGTTGTATAGTTATGTCCAAATAAGATGAAATTTCATGGTATTTGAGGCATAGTGTCACGACCCGTGCTGAGGCCCTAGCCACGATGAGCATCCCGAACAATGAAGGCACGGGTGCATCTTTCTATCTGGCAATCATGCACAGCATTCATAAAATATAAAAAAATGCGGAAAATTATCGTACGAAAACATGGTCATTCTCATAATTCAACTGAACAATTCAAAAAGAAATTCTTAACATTCAAAATACATGACACCCGTCTGCGAAATCTCTAACAATGCAAGAACCAACATATGTCTAAAATTGGGACAAGGTCCCCAGTCAGATCGTGAAACAAAAATAAAATAGCAATGTCCAATAACCAAGGCCTTCTGATCGTCAGCCAAGCCCCCACATCTAAGTTTACCGGTCCTACGTACTATTCTAGTATACCAGTGTATCAGGGACAAGTATACATTGGCCTTAGCAAATCATATCACCCATATCGACAAAACTCGATTTCTAGCGATGAGCTCTTACACTCAAACGCCTTCTTAGGGTAACCATCTAAATCTCCTTAAGCCCATTTTTAACATTTTAAATCATGCATCTTTCTGAAAAGTGGTGTAATATCTGAAAACTTTCTGTAGTAAAGTCTAGTTTGAGTCTATTATGGCATTTGTCTGATTTGATATCGTCATACCAAGACTTGCAAGTCATATAAGACATACAATATCATGTTACAGTCTTTTCATTCAAAACAT
This sequence comes from Capsicum pubescens, assembly GCA_030864215.1. Classification (NCBI taxonomy): domain Eukaryota; kingdom Viridiplantae; phylum Streptophyta; class Magnoliopsida; order Solanales; family Solanaceae; genus Capsicum; species Capsicum pubescens. Next base: position 35,377,511 of record CM061546.1, read on the forward strand.
AATGTTTGAACCACGAAATCATTCAAACTGTACAAGAAAATTAGTATTTCAAAAGTCATGGAAACTTATACAAGAATTCTCTCTTTCAATTCTTAAACATGTGGTGGTCACTTACTTCATAGTAAACCATGAAAATCTTTCAATAAACATCTTTAACATTAACCAACAAGTAAAACAGCCTCCCTTCAATTCACAATCAATCTCAAATCATTTAACCATAGCCAAGAAACCTTTATGACATGCCTCAGAAGGTGAAATTTATCAATTCGTAACATGCAAAAATCAAAAGAGGTCATAACTAGAGAGGGAGTACAAAATTCATGCTCTAAGTTCAGATTTCAAAGTCCAAACTCATACATACATATATGTGAATAATAATTAAATTTAAGGGAAGGTCTCAAGACCAAAACATTATTATCAAAAAGTGTTTACAATGCATACTTTTTAAATGTAATTCAAGAACCCTTCATAAATACATGATTTTCCAACATTCAAAACCTTATTAAAATAATTTCACCACGCCCAAATAGTTTAGGAAAACCCCACGTACCTTATGTTCCTTAGATGAGGAATAGAACCGTAATCTTGACACTTTTCTTGGGAAATTTCGGATTAAAAGGCTTGAATTCCATGGATTCTTGGAGAAAAGGATTTTAGATTTCTTTCTTGGGGAAAGGCAGAGTTTTTGGTGAGTGGATATTGAAGAAAATGGTCAAATATTCCCCTTGAGTGATATAAATTGCTCTATGGACCTTTGGGGTTGAGGGGAAAGGACCAAAGTTCCCCTTGACCCTTAAGGAGTTGAAAATAGCATGGGAATGGACCAGGAGGCGCGCCCTTAGTCCGGGGGAGTAGATCCCGCGACGCCCGCTCTTGTCTGGTGCTCTAAGCCCCGTGGCGCGGGCTTATCGTGCGCCATCACTGCCTCTCATAAAAAATGGCTATAACTTTTTGCTCGGGTATCGGATTAAGGTGAAATTGGTATCGTTGGAAAGATGACTCGATCATATATAACTTGGTGGGTCTTGAGATGAAAAATTCCACGTATATAAAAAGTTATACATGTTCAAAGTAGATCCTTGTAGAATCAAATACCAAACTTTGGACGAATCAAAGATTCTTAGCTCAACTTTGCTCTAGGTGGTTTCTATGAACATTTTTCACTTCGAAAACACTTCCAACACTAGGATAAAGATCATCACACATGAATTAAAATATGAATCATGGTTTTAGATTTTGAACACATAGGAACAATGGTTCGATTTCTAGCTCGAAAATGTGGGGTGTTATATTATCCCCCTTGGGATCATTCGTCCCCGAATGATGGCTCGGAACATAGACAAGCACGATTTCAAGCATACTAAGAAAAAGATAGAGAGAGTAGTATATGATTTGTACCTTTTATGTCATCATCCACGATCTCAAAGAGGTTTGGGTATCTAGGTCGCATGACATCTTCTGACTCCCAAGTAGTTTCCTCCTCTTTTTGATTCCTCCACAACACCTTGAAAACTAACTCTTTATTTCTCAGCTTCCAAACTTGGCAATCTAAAATGGCAATAGGTTCTTCCTTATATGAAAAGGAGTCTTTCACACTAATTTTCTCTACAGGTAACACTAGCGAATGATCCCCAATGCACTTTCTCAACATGGACACATAGAATACTGGATACACGAAAGCCAGACTTGTGGGCAAATCTAACTCATATGAACCCCACCTGTCCTTCTCACAATCTGATATGGTCCAATATAATGAGGACTAATCTTTCCTTTAATTCCATATCGCATGACCCCCTTCATGGGGGAGACCTTTAGAAAAATCCAATCATCAACCTCAAATTCTAAGTCTCTCTTCTAACATCGGCATAAGATTTCTGGTGACTCTGAGAAGTCTTAAGTCACTCCCTAATGACCTTTACCTTTTTCATCGCCTGATGAACAAGGTTAGGCCAAAACAATCAAGTTTCACCTACTTTATACCATCCAATTAGTGACCTACATCTTCTCCCATAAAGCGCCTCAAAAGGGTCCATCTAAATGTTAGAATGGTAGCTATTGTTGTAGGTAAATTTTATCAACTGAAAATGATCTACCAAACTACCTTTGAAGTCAATTACACAAGCCCTCAACATATCCTCAAGGGTCTATATGGTGCATTCAGCTTGCCCATCAGTCTGAAGGTGGAAATTAGTACTCAAGTTCACTTGGGTTCCTAAACCCCTTTGAAAAGACCTCTAAACCTGTGAAGAAAATTGCGTACCTCGATCAGATATAATGGACACAGGATAACCATGAAAATGGACTATCTCTCAAATGTATATCTTGGCATAGTCATCCCCCGAATAGTTGGTCCATACTGGAAGAAAATGGCGGACTTGGTCAACCTATCTGCAATCACCCAAATGGAGTCATATTGGCTTCGGCACTTCGAAAGCTCCATAATGAAGTCCATATTAATCATCTCCCACTTCTACATAGGCAAGGATATCTCTTCGGAAGTGCCACGTGGTCTCAAATGTTCCACCTTGACTTGATGACAATTCATACACTTAGAAACAAAATCAGCAATATTTCTTTTCATATTATTCCACCAATAAATAGTCTTAATATCATGATACATTTTCGTAGAGCCTGGGTAAACCACATACCTCAAAGTGTTAGCTTCATCAAGAATCCTCTCTCGCAAACCATCCATGTTCAGTACACCCAGCCTACCCTGATATCTCAGAATCTCGTCTCCTTCAATTTTAAATTCCATCACCTTCTGTTGACCAACATATTTCTTAATCTACATCAAGATGGGATCCTCAGCCTGTTTCTCCTTAACTTCAGCACATAAGAAGGATTTAGCTATCTTATGAACAACTACTCCTTCATTTTTGAAATTCAAAAGTCGAACTCCCAGATTTACAAGCCGATGAATATCCTTTACCATTTCCCTATTCCCTTTCTCAACATAAGAAAGGCTGCCTATTTACAACCTGCTAAGAGCATCGTCCACCATATTGGCCTTGCTCGAATGATAGTTCAGGCTCATGCGATAATCCTTCAACAATTCTAACCAACACCCCTACCTGAGATTCAGTTCTTTTTGTGTGAAAACATACTACAAACTTTTGTGATCAGTGAATATATCTACATGCACCCCATAAAGATAATGCCACCAAATCTTAAGTGCAAACACCACAGCCGCTAACTCTAAGTCGTGGAAGGGATAATTCTTTTCGTGTACCTTTAACTGCCTAGATGCATAAGCCACCACTTTACCGTGTTGCATAAGCACATACCCAAGTCCCACCCGGTATGCATCACAGTACATAATAAAATCTTTTGTACCCTCAAGAAGAGTTAAAACTAGAGCGGTAGTCAACTTATCTTTCAGTTTCTCAAAACTATTTTCACATGAGTCAGACCATAAGAATTTTGCCTTTTTCTGAGTCAATTTGGTAAGTGGAGCAGCTATGGAGGAAGAACTCTCTACAAATCTTTTGTAATACCCGGCCAAACCCAAGAAGCTTCGGTTATCAGTTGGATTCAAGAGTCTGGGCCATTTTCTCACTGCCTCAGCCTTTTGGGGGTCAACTTTAATCCCCTCACTAGAAACAATATGCCCCAAGAAAGAAATAGCACTAAGCCAGAACTCACACTTTTAAAATTTTGCATACAACTCATTATCTTTAAGAGTCTAAAGAACGATTCAGAGGTGACTAGCATGATCCTCCTCATTCTTTGAGTAGACTAGAATATCATCGATGAAAACTATAACGAATAGATCTAGAAACTGACAAAACACCCTATTCATTAGGTCCATAAAAGCTACAGAGGCATTAGTCAGTCCAAAGGACATAACTAAGAATTCATAATGTCCATATCGAGTTTGAAAAGCTATTTTAGGAATGTCATCCTCCTTAAACTTCAACTAATGATACCCTGAACGGAGGTCAATTTTAGAGAAATATTTGGCACCCTGAAGTTGGTCAAAAAGATCATCAAATAAAGGAAGAGGATATTTATTTTTAACAGTAATCTTATTTAGCTGACGGAAGTATATACACATACGGAGGGAGCCACCTTTCTTATGCACGAGAAGTACAGATACACCCCAGGGAGAAACACTAGGGAGGATAAAGCCTTTGTTAAGAAGATCATTCAACTTTTTTTTCAACTCTTTCAGTTCTACAGGATCCATTCTGTATGGAGGAATAGAAATAAGACGAGTGTCTGGCAATAAGTCAATACCAAAATCTATCTCCATGTCAGGTGGTATCCCCGGGAGATCATCAAGGAAAACTTATAGGAATTCATAAACTACAAGGATAGACTGCGGGAAAGGACTTTCAGTACTAGAATCTTTGACCCAAATAAGATAATACAAACAACCCTTGGATATAAGTTTATGGGCTCGGAAATAAGATATGAATTTCCCCCTAGGTGCTAAAGAATACCCCTCCCATTCTATCACTGGCTCATTTGGAAAGGAAAAAGTAACTTTTTGGGTTCTACAATCTAGCGTAGCATAACACAAATGGAGCCAATCCATTCCCAAAAGGGCATCAAAATCAATCATATCAAGCTCTATAATATCTTCCATAGTATTGCTATTATAGACAGGCATAACATAATTTCTAGACACCCTTCTTGCCACAATAGAGTCACCAACAAGATTGGAAACAGAGAAAGGTTTTGAAATATTTTCAGGCTTAAAACTAAAACTAACTGCCACATAAGGGATAACACAAAACAAGGTATACCCGGGATTAAGTAACACATACACATCACAAGAGAAAATTTGTAACGTACCCGTGACCACATCTGGTGAAGCTACTACATCCTAGCAGTTAGATAAAGCATATAATCGATTGCGACAACCTCTGACAGTTGAGGTATCACCCTTGGGTGGTGATGGAACTGAGGAAATAGCTTGGGACCTGGAGCCCTTAACATTTCCTCTAACAGTGGGGCAGTCTCTCTTGAAGTGACCTGTCTGCCCACAAGTATAACACACAAGATTTCCATACAGACATATTCTCGGGTGGTTCTTTTCGCATGAATTACACAGAGGGTATTTCCTGAATGGCCGGGCCACACTTCCTTGGAACTGAGTACCCTGTACACCTGATCTACTATTAGGCTAAAAATTTTAGAACCGCCGATCAACTGGAGGTCTAGGTGTCAGGTCACTAGCCGACAACAGAGCATTACTCTAAAACTTTTTCATCGACCACTTATTACCCCAATCATTGCCACCTTAGTGCTGACTGTTATTCTGGTCTACAAATATGGCCCTCTTAGCTTGCCTTTCTTTTTTCCTTACCTCAGCTAGCCTTTTCTTCTGTTCCTCAACCTGTTGCATCTGAATGGATAACCTAGAGAAATCCATATCCTTATTCAGTATTGCCCCTTTGCATTCCAACACCAGATCATCCTAGAGATCAGATGCAAACTGTCTCATGCGAGCTCTCATGTTACCCACCAATTCTGGAGCATAACGAGATAACTGAGTGAACTTCAATGTATACTCTTTAACACTCATTTTTCCTTGCTTCAAATTCATAAATTCTTCAGCCTTTGACTCCCTCAACTCCAGAGAAAAGAAACGGTCCGGGAAAGCTTCCACAAACTCACCCCACACAGAAGGCTCAGTATTACTATCCTTCGAGTCCTCCCATTCATTATACCACTGATTGGCCAAATCCTTCAGCTGGTAGGATACCAACTCCTTGAGTCTCAATCCAAGTTCTTGAGCTAAGTTTCTGTAACGTCCCAAAATTCTATCCCGAGACATCACACAGTGCTTAGGACCACAAGTGATCCCAAGCTAACCCATGAACTGCATACTATTAAGCAACTGAATAAATATGTATAAGATAACCGAATTCACTGTGTGGAAACATAATAATGATGAAATCTGTGAAAATATAATACTGATACAAATTTTACATTCTGATAAAGTCTAAAAAGAGGGACTAAAATTACAAGATTGTCTCTAACTGACATCTGTGAAGCCTCTACTATATTGACTATAGATAGCTAGGATGAAACCCCAAATACCACTAATCAATACATATGAATAAGAAAGTAAAGAACATAAGTAAATCTAACTGAAGTCCCCGAAGTAGGACTCACCATCTTGCTGACTGGAATCTGCAACTGTCTGAGTCTGAATGTGCATACTAAATCTTGTACCTACATTATGAGACAATGTAGAACATAGACATATATATGGATTAGTACTTTGAGGATGTACTTAGTATATGGGGGTGAATGCAATAAGTAAACAATATCTTCACAATTTTATAAAATCATGAATGCTAAATGTAAATGACTCACATAAACTGGAATATCTTAAAATAATGAAATCTAAAATAATAAGAAGCAAATCATACTTTATAAATCTAGTGAGTCATAACATTTAGTTCTAAAAGTTGTACTTGTCTTCTCTCTTTAAATCATACTATCTAAGTGTAGAAAGGACTCACTCTTAAATCTGAAATCTGAAAGCTAAAATCTGAAGCTACTATCTTTCTTTAAAACATAATCTGAGTTAAACTTGTGAGCCTTCCCACTTAGTTTTCTAAAAGCTCTTATGTAAACCTTTCTGAAAGTCTTTACTATTAGGCTATAGGGAATTCTTTAAAAGCTTTTCCTTGCTAGTAGGGAAAAATACTTTAAAAGCTATTCTGAAAGTCTATACTGTTAGGGAAAATACTTTTAGAAACTATTCTGAAAATCTTTACTATTAAGTTGTAGGGAAAATATCTTAAAGACTGTTCTGCAAGGAAAAATACTTTATCCTTTTATCTGAAGGGAAAACTCTTATAAAACTATTCTAAAAAGCTTGCTATTAGGGAGGTTCTCTTAACCAACATAAACCATGCGAGCTACATGGAGTTCAACGCCTTGTCCTCCTAAGGAAGAAACCTTACGTTGGGAAGAGGTGTCATACTCTTGTCAGGGAGTATAACCTGCCCATGTGATCGATCACAAGCTAAATTTGTGATCCACATAGAAGTGTAAATAATCTGATAATTTGTACCTACATTTGCTACGTAGTTTTGTGGAAGTAGGATTCACTAAACCCACACTCCCAACTCGGTGCTAAATAATACTCCCTTTTTATTTGCTAAGTTCATTCTATTTGGAAATCCACTTTTGTAATGACCCGAGAACCTATCCCGAGATGTCACATGGTGCTTAAGGTCACACGTGGCCTCAAGCTAACCCTCTAAGCCTGTCATCATTTTCAGAACTCACTACGATGAAAATCAAGCTAGAGTAAGAAAGAATAATCATGCCATGAACATACTGGAATATGAAGAGATACTTTCCTGTACAATTAAAATACAGAAGTTCTGCACATACTAGTACTCTAGTCTGACAAGGCCTCTACTACATAAGAATGAGGAGCCATTGGGACAGATCCCCCAACTGACTCGTACTGATCTGAAAGGAAACAACCATCTATTAACAAGAAAAAATCAGAGACATAGGTCCTCAAACCATAAGGACTCACCAACTGCAGAAATGTAGATGAAAGTACTCGAAGATCACTGTTGCTGCTGAGACTGAGCACCTGAACCTACATCACAAGGAAATATAGAATATAGAAGAGTATGGGAATCAGTACTTGGGAATGTACTAAGTATGTGGGGGTGTATGTAACATTTTAAAATAATATCATAAATGTAATATAAAATCATGCATGATGACAATAATGACTCTCTTCGCTTGAATTTCCTGAGACATAATTTCCATAAATCATCAATAATAACACATGCTTCATAAATCTCATAAATCATTGGACTCTCTGACTTGGTAACTCAAGGAACTTAGATCATTAAGGACTTGGGAGTTTCTTATAATCGACATAAACTAAATCATGTGAGCCGTATGGAGTCCAACGTTTTGTCCTCCTAAGGAGAGAACCCCACATTGGAGGGAGCGTTGTACTCTTTCCAGAAAGTACAACCTCAATTTCATTATAACAATCCCATACTCGGACTCTGGCCCACAATTATTAATAGCAATCCTACGGTGGCACGTAGTTTTGGGAAAATACCATATTTCCTGCTCGGTGCTAAATACTCCTCCCAGACTCAGTTTAGAACGCATTAGGAAATCCACCTTAATCAATATCAACTCATGGGTCTATCATAAATACCAAAACATAAATATATCTCATCTGTAAATCATATATAACTGTGGATTCCTAACTCGACTCAAAATCAAAACAATCTTTCTCAACATCAAGTACGCTTGCTTATCAAATCATTTCAAATATCAAAAGCTTCAAGGAAACATCATAAGACTCATCCTTGACTCTCAAGCTCAATATCGATATATATATTCAATAATCAACTTCTCATGAAAAATCTTAAAATCATGACTCTTATCATTTATCACTTAGAAATCATCAATTCATAGTAGCAATGTACAATTCATGGCGTAAGTTCTCAATTTAAGAAATAAGATGATGAAATAATCATGTATATCGAACTTGAACAACTCAAATCTCATAAAATCATTAATAAAGTAATTTGGGTGTAAACCCACTTTGCAATTTCATGTAAACAAATAATAAAAAATTAAATCTTTGGTCACAAGAATGAAAGGATATTCTTGTTCAAGCCCCACATACCTTGGATTATAAATTTGAGAATAAGAGACTTGATTGGAACTTATTTCTCATACTTTTAGGCTAAGATTCTTGATGCCTTTGACTTGGGGAACTTAATTCTTGAACAACTTGGAGAAATCTATGGAAGATTCTTGAATTTCTTGGAGATGATTTGGATTTGGAAAAGAGAAACCCTAGTTCTCTAGATATTTTCTTAGAAGATATTGAAGAGAAAATGAATGGCTCTTCTCTACTTGGATATATATAAGACCAAAAGAGGGCAGAAATGACCAAAATGCCTTTTTAAAAGAGTTGAAAATTATTGATTGGGGTCTGTGACGGTCGAACTGACGGTCCATATGAGCAACTGATGGTCCACCAGATCGTCTGTCACTCGAGTGCCAAAACTGAGACATTCTGCCTCGACGTTACGGTCGAAGTGACGATCCGTCAGGAAACTGATGGTCCACCAGATCATCCGTCACTTGAGTGCCAAAACTGGGACATTCTGCCTCGATATGACGGTTAAAGTGACAATCCATCAGGAAACTGATGGTCCACCAGATCGTCCGTCACTCGGAGGTCCAAAATGGGACATTCTGCCTCGACTTGACGGTCCTCTTGACGGTTCGTCAAATTTTTGGCGGCCCACCATTTTGGCCATCGTATGATGGCCAGAAAAAGGGGTCACTACCTTGGCTTGATGGGACAACTGACGGTCTGCCAAGGACTTGATGGTCCACCAGATCAACCATCAAACCTAGGCGATTCCGGCAACGCTTAGTAAAATGGCCATAACTTCCTCGTTCGATGTCAGATTTTGATGAAATTGGTATCGATGGAAAGCTTATTCAATTATATACATGATAAAAAGTAGAAATTAGAGAAATAAAAAATAATATAAACATCAATCACTTTGGAAGCCATCCTTATCCATTCAAAAGACAGATTTAGGCTTAAGGAACGATCGGGGTATTACAACTTTAAAACTAGCATAAGGGTTTATCTAAAATCAATTATGTATTTATCTGATAAAATCTATAAATCAAGCTGATCTGAATTTTGTAACCTGTAATAATCTAAAAAGTGGATTCCAGAGCTAACTAAGGATCAAAAGATCAAAACTTTACTGAAAATCTATAAACAATCTGCTCATAAGATGCTTTAAGAATCATATTTCTTGAAATAATAATATTCAATCTTAGGGTAGTAACCCATGCATCAATCTCATGTGAAAACATCTTAAAATTCATGCTTGATAATATATACATTTATAATTCATCATAAAATCTGGAAAATTCAGCAATATGCATGAAAATATAAACTTACTCATGTAATTCAACTTCTAAATCATTGAAAATATCACAAGCTTGCAAACAACAACAATGGGTATAAACCCCAACTTGAATTTCTTGGAAAAATAATATATAATTCAGAAAATTTATAATTAAAATAAGTCTTTGGGCACAAGAATGAAAGATTTATCCTTGTTCAAACCCCACATACCTTAATAGACTTGGTTGGATGTAGAGAATTTGACTTTGAAACCCTAGGAGATGATCTTGAATGCTTTCTTGAGATTCTTGAATTGTGATGCTTAATTCTTGGTTTCTTTCGTGAAGAGGATGACTTGAATTTTATGTTTCTTGGATTGGAAACTTTGAATTCTTGACTATCTTGAAGAAAATTTAGTGGAGTTTCTTGGTGTTTTTGAGGAGGCTAGGGCATTCTTTGGAGACAAAAGGATGAATAATGATGTAAATAATATTTTTGGAGCTTTAATTATCTGTTATGGACGAGTTAGGATGAAGGAAAGGACCCTTTTTCCCTTAAAAACACAAAAATAGAACCTGGGAAATAGCTGGGGGCGATGGAGCACGCTCCACGGTCTTATCGCTTCGGCTTACTGCCTCTTCACAAAAATGGTTGTAACTTTTTGCTCAGGTATTGGATTTTGGCGAAACTGGTATCTTTGGAAAGATAATTTGATTATATACAATATGGTTAATACGAGTGTTGGTGAGGAGCTTTTACTAATAATCTTGTTTGTTCATTGTGTAGGTACAAAGGTGATATAAGGGGAACATGTCCTCGATAGCCGGGGATTATTGTGACTACAATATGGGAGACTCTGATTGTAGTGAGGGATTTTATGGCTATGAAGTTGAGGGAGATTACGGAGGCTATGAAAATAGCCATGATCAAAACTTGGGAAGATTTAAGAGTTACGGTTTTGAGGAGAAGATGAGGTAAATAAAGTGCCTAGTGCTTATGGTGACATTGGAGATGATGTAGGACCTTGTGATGGATCTTATGATGAAGTTGGGTCATGTGAGGAGTCTTACACTTCTCACTCCAAACCTAGATTTGGTGTTAGGTATAACCTTTCATTTGCAAAGCTTATGAGAACTATGATGAGAGTACAAGTGACGAGTGTGAAGATTTATATTCTCCACCATGTAGTACTTCTTATCAAGGCCGATATAGTATGAATGGTTATACTTGCTCTAGTGGAGGTTTTCCAATGAGAAAAAAAGGGTATGCATCTCCAAAACTGAGGGGTACTCGTGTTCTTTACTATGTTGATTTGAGAAGGAGTGTACACTCCAAAAAGGTGACCATTTGTGGAATACCCGGCTGCCTCATTTTGTTAAATGATAGGTACTATAGAAACTACATCGTTCCATCCATGGTTGACTACTTGGGGTTGTTTCGTGATCCTTTACTTGTTTCATACTTCTTGGACAAGTTTAAGGTTACCGAGAGGGTCAAAGTTGTTTTCTCCAAATTTGAATACCATGAGGAGGTGAGGTGTGATATTCTTCCATTGACATACGATCATATATACTTAGGTGTGGATTGGTTTGCACAACATAGAGTTCCAAATGTGCAAAATTGGCCTAATATTGAAAGACATCAGTGGGGAAATCACCTTGTGACATACATGTTGCCCGAGCCACAAAAAGAAGTAAATACATACTCCAATTCGAATGCTTATGAGAGACAAAAGATTAATAGAAGTAAGGGTGTTCAAGGTGGTAATTTGAGAGTGGAAAAATGAGAGGTTGAGTGAAGCGAAGTGAGGGGATTTCCACCAAACCAAGCTAACATTGTTTGTCCTACTATTTCTAAGGACATTTGAGTAGGTACCGACATGGAAAGTGAAGGAGAGCAATGCTGAAGTGAAGTTTCTGCCCAAGCTTGTGAAGGACCTTCACAACACAACAAAGGAGAGTAGACTTAAGAAATTTAAAGTAAAATATCTAACTATTACACCTTTATGCATGTGAATGATAATTGTGTGGCTAGTATCCCATTGAGTGTAAGTACTAGCTTACTTACTTGTGAGTCTAATGATTCTTTGTCTTTTGTTGATGATGTACATGTTGTGAGTGTGGATACACTAGTTGATCCAATTGATGACCAAATTGACTCTTCTTGTAAGATCAATTTATGTCCACCTAGTGTTAAAGACTATATGTTGAGCGGAAGTACATCGTCTTGTGTAATTGGTGTTGATCAACCTATTTGTGAATATTGTCCACCACGTGAGTATGTGTGTGATGTTATTAATCTAACTCAAGTGAGTGAAGTATTTGAAAAAATTGGTCAACAAAAGGGGAGTGAAGCCGAGAGCTATTCTTGGGACAATCTTGTTCTTGAAACCTCTTTGAAACTTGATATTGATCTCTTAGAGAGTGAGGAACTTGCTTGTTCCAAATTTACCCGTGGGTTGGATCATACCCTCTTTAGGTATAATGTCTTGTTTAAAAATAATATAAGCACTCCTAAAGAGACTAGTGGTGATAAAGATGGTATGGCTTACCTTGGAGGCTATAGCCTATATGTTAACCCACTATGGTGTGACAACATTCCTCCTAAAGACGGAAATATCTTCTCGGAAAATGAAAGTACTCTTAAGGGTAAGGAATGTGTAGTCTTGGAAGTTACTCATTCTTCTACTTTGTGTGTCTTTATTGTTGAGAATACTAATGGTGATGATTGGGAAACTAGTAGTGAGTACACATATGAGGGCACCTTAGTAGAATTCGACTTGAGTGATACTTTTCCCTACTCTCTATTTTTTAGATAATATGTATGTTATTGTAGAGAGTATGTCATTTAGTTTGTATGCAGACCACGGGAAAGGAGAGTGTTTTTTTGACCCGTGTCTATGGCCACCTTTCCCATTTGACCCCGATGCCAAATATGGAAATGGTGATGTCGGTGTAGCCAACTTATTACTTGGTCTACATGACAAGTAAAGTGTCACTCTTAGTGAATTCCATAACCAAATCCTTCGTACATCTTTCATTTAGCTTTTACTATTTCATTCAAAGGATCCTTGGTTATATTGCCGATATGTGCAACCTTGGCATGTTGAGATGATTTTTTGTTCTAACCCTAACCCTCATGCCATGAGGAGTTTGTATTTGTTTGTCCTCTCTACGGTTTTGCAAGGTTTGGATTCGAGGTCCAATTTTTTTCAAGAAGGGAAGGATGATACGGGACAAATGGCCGTCTTATCTTTTGATGACATCTTTGGAGGTCATCACATAGAGGTTCAACACTTGGTCACCTCGAGGATATGAGAACATGCATGAAGGACCCGTCTTGAGCCTACATTGAGCATACCATACATCAAGACCATGAGTGGAAGATTGCTTGCAGCATTGAAGACTTGAGGACTCACGGCTTTGGACACTTAATGGCTCACGGTTTTGGATTCATTTTCATTTAGGACATTGTTGTCACTCCAGTTTTCCCAAAATTCACTCCATAGCATCTTTTATCATTACGGGTAGTATAGTCATTTTGTCTCCTTTTGTAATATACTATAAATAGGATATTTTAGGTATTATCTTATTAGTTTTTGAATGATAAAAATATGAGACATTGAAAATTCTCTCTCTTGAGATTAGACTGCCTTAGTGTAGTTCTTAGTTAGGGATTGGATTAGCCATTGTAGTTTAGGTCTTGGAAAAGCCACTATTCTCTTTGCTTGGAAACGGTGGATCTTGAGGTGAGTTGATTCCCTTGGAGGTCACCATAAGAGTGTGGTGTTGTTGTTATATTCATTTGGGATTTCTAACTTAAATATAGTCCTTAGTTCCTAATCTTTGTAATAATCTATGTCTCACTATCTATCTTTACCTTTCTTGCAATTGTGTTAGTGTTTGTATCTTGTATTCGTTAGTTCTTGTTGAATCCGGATCTTGTGTTCATTGCATTAATCTTGTTCTTGTTGTATTGTTGCTGTTTTGGTATTAAAAAACCTTGTAAACTCGTGATACTTGTGTTGATGTTGTTGTCCGAAACTAGCATTCAAAGGGGTCCTCGGATTGCTCTTAATTTATGGAGTGTGTTATGTAGTTCTTGTGCCTTCCGTGGTCTTTCTGTTATCATTTGGTATCAAAGAATGGATTGATCTTATTCCAAAAAGATCAATATTGGGCTCGTAAACTTTAAAATAAATAAAAAAAGGTTTTAGAAAACTGAAAAATCAAAAAGATGCAAATCTGTCCATTTTTGTGTCTTGGACGAAATTGTGGTGTTGTTGTTTTGGCCAAGATTTGTGTGTTTTTTGCTTGTCTTAGTTGTTTCTTCTGTTGGTTTTCTTTCTCTCTAACACTCCTTTAGGCTTAATCTAAGTTCTTGAGCTAAGTTTCAAGTTGTGTGGTGGTAATTGTTGGACGGCTTGTTGTTGTTTTTCTTGGAGTTCATCTTGTTGTGTTGAAGAAGTAGTTTCAAAGGGTTGTTTGATCTTGAAACAAGAAAAGAAGAGTGATACTTTTGTTTGTCTTGAAAATATCCTCAAGATATCACCAAAGTGGTAAAGGGACAAAAGACATCCTTAAAGTTTAGTTACTACAAAAGAGTAAGACCACTTTTCTAGGTTGTCCAAAAGGGGAAAGGGGACAAGACAACCAAAAAGGGTGTATTGCCAAATTAGTGCAAGTAGATGAAAGATGTCACAACCTGACCCAAGGCCATTTCCGTGATGAGCATCCCGAACCACGAAGGCCCGAGAGACCCTTGTAACTCCCCAACCCACTAGTGATATTGTCCGCTCTGGGTCCAGACCCGCACGATTTTAAAATGCGTCACTAGGGGGTAAGGCTTTCTTACTTATATACCCAGCATTCCTCCTGTGTTTTGCTGATGTGGGACTCTTTCCTAAGTTTGGGTGTTACATACACCCCCTTATAGACTCAGCATCCTCGCTGAAGTTTACCCCACCAAATGGGATTTGCCTATACTCAGAACTGAGGTTTGCCCTGTCTTACTGGGATTTTACTACACTCAGCTTGAACATTGTCCCACATCGAGAGAGACAACACAGGAGTGGTTCTGATACCATTCTGTCATGACCCGAGCCGAGGTCTTCGCCACAACGGGCATCCCAAACCACGAAGGCCTGAGAGACCTCTGTAACTCCCCAACCCACTAGTGATATTATCCGCTCTGGGTACAGAACCACACGGCTTGAAAATGCAGTACTAGGGAGTAAGGCTTTCTTACTAATATACCCAGCATCCCTCCTATTTTTTGTCGATGTGGGACTCCTTCCTAAGTTGTGGTGTTACAAAAGACTTTTTGAATCTTGAAAAGGGAGTCTAAGACCTTGTTTGACAATACCTTAACCAAAACTTCTTCCTCCAAATGTGAAAGTAAACAACTAAATTCTTGAAACCAAAAATTTTAAACCTTCAACAACATTCCAACGACCAATAGTCGAGAGCCACATCATCATAAGTTCAAGAATTGGAATTCCTAGTTTCTTTTCCTTGTTCCATTGGTTTCAACTTTGTTGACTCTTATACTAATTGGCAACTAGTAAATACCTACTAAGTTGTAAATTAGTTTTTGAGTACGTTCTTCGTGTTAGCGTTATTTTTGTGCTTTTCTCGTTTTTAACTCATAGCAACTTCTTTGCTTCAAGTTCGTACGTAATTTTTTTTTATGTTGTCTGTCTTGAGTTGATCAAACAATTATCCATTCCGGCCTCCAAGTAGAATTGACATCCTATTGACTACCAGAGTATAATCAACTTTTAATATTCACCGCTTCAATTGTGAGAATCACAAACATGGATGTATACGAGTGTTGGTGAGGAGCTTTTACTACTAATCTTGTTTGCTCATTGTGTAGGTACAAAGGTGATGTAAGGGGAACATGTCTTTGATAGCCGAGGATTATTATGACTACAACATGGGAGACTATGATTGTAGTGAAGGGTTTTATGGCTACGAAGTTGAGGGAGATTACGGAGGCTCTGAAAATAGCCATGATCAAAACTTGTGAAGATTTGAGAGTTACGGTTTTGAGGGAGAAAATGAGGTGAATGAAGTACCTAGTACTTATGGTGAGTTTGGAGATAATGTAGGACCTCATTATGGATCTTATGATGACATTGGGGCATGTGATGAGTCTTACACTTCTCACTCCGAACCTAGATTTGGTGTTATGTATAACCCTTTCTTTCGCAAAGCTTATGAGAGATATGATGAGAGTACAAGTGAGGAGTGTGAAGATTCATATTCTCCACCTTGTAGTACTTCTTATCAAGGTCGATATAGTGTGAATGGTTATACTAGCTCTAGTGGACGTTGTCCAACGAGAAGAAGAGGGTATGCAACTCCAAAACTGAAGGGTACTCATGTGCTTTACAATGTTTATCCGAGACAGAGTGCACATTCTGGAAAGGTGACCATTTGTGGAATACCGGGCTGCCTCTTTGTGTTAAATGATAGGTACTATAGAAACTAAATCGTTCCATCCATGGTTGACTACTTGGAGTTGTTTCGCAAACCTTTACTTTTTTCATACTTCTTGGACAGGTTTAAGGTTACCGAGAGGGTCAAAGTTGTCTTTTACCAACTTGGATACCATGAGGAGGTATGGTACGATATTCTTCCATTGACATATGGTCATGTATGCTTCGGTGCCGATTGGTTTGCACAACATAGAGTTCCAAATATGCAAAATTAGCCTAATATTGTAAGAGACCGGTGGGGAAATCACCTCGTGACATACATGTTGCCTAAGCCCGAAAGAGAAGTGAATACTTACTCCAATCCGAATTCTTATGAGAGACAAAAGATTAAGAGAAGTAAGGGTGTGCAAGGTGGTAATCCAAGAGTGGAAAAGGAGAGGTTGTGTGGAGCGAAGTGAGGGGATTGCCACCAAACCGAGCTAACATTGTTTGTCCTTCTATTTCTAAGGACATTTGTGTAGGTATCGACATACAAGTGAAGGAGATCAATGCCAAAGTGAAGTTGTTGCCCAAGCTTATGGAGGACCTTCACAACACGGAAAATGAGAGTCGACTAAAGAACTTCCAGGTAAAATAGCTAACTCTTACACTTTTGTGCATGTGAATGATAATTGTGTGGCTAGTAGCCCATTGAGTGTGAGTAGTAGCTTACTTGCTTGTGATTCTAATGATTCTTTGCCTTTTGTTGATGATGTATGTACATGTTGTGAGTGTAGATACACTAGTTGATCCTATTGATGACCGAATTAACTCTTCTTGTAAGATCAATTTATGTCCACCTAATATTGAAGCCTATATATTGAACGAAAGTACACCGTCTTGTGTAATTGGTGTTGATCAACCTATTTGTGAAAATTGTCCACCTTGTGTATGTGTGTGATGCTATTAATCAAACTCAAGTGAGTGAAGTATTTAAAAAAGTTGGTCAACAAAAGAGGAGTGAACCCGAGAGCTATTATTAAGACCTTGAATCTTGAAAAGGAAGTCTAAGACCTTGTTTGCCTATACCTTAACCTAAACTTCTTCCTCCAAATGTGAAAGTAAACAACTAAATTTTTTAAACCAAAAATTTTTCAACTTCAACAACATTCCAACCACCAATAGTCGAGTGTCGCGTCATCATAAGCTCAAGAATTGGAATTCCTTGTTTCTTTTCTTTGTTCCATTGATTTCAACTTTGTTGACTCTTAGACTAATTGGCAACTAGTAAATACCTACTAAGTTGTAAATTATTTTTTGAGTACGTTCTTCGTGTTAGCGTTATTTTTGTGCTTTTTTCATTTTTAACTCGTAGTAACTTCTTTGTTTCAAGTTTGTAGGTAAAAAAAATTTTGTGTTGTGTGTCTTGAGTCGATCAAACAAGAATTTATTACACCCACCAAGTAGAATTGACATTCTATTGACTACCGGAGTATAAGCAACTTTCAATATTCTTCGCTCCAATTGTAAGAATCACAAAGGTGGGTGTATACGAGTGTTGGTGAGGAAATTTTACTACTAATCTTGTTTGTTCATCGTGTAGGTACAAAGGTGATATAAGGGAAACATGTCTTTGATAGCCGGGGATTATTGTGACTACAACATGGGAGACTATGATTGTAGTGAAGGGCTTTGTGGCTACGAAGTTGAGGGAGATTACGGAGGCTATGAAAATAGCCATGATCAAAACTTGGAACGATTTGAGTGTTACGGTTTTGAGGGAGAAAATGAAGTGAATGAAGTGCCTACTGCTTATGGTGACTTCGGAGATGATGTAGGACCTCGTGATGGATCTTATGATAACGTTGGGTCATGTGAGAAGTCATAAACTTCTTACTCCAAACCTAGATTTGGTGTTAGGTATAACCCTTTCGTTCTCAAAGATTATGAGAGCTACGATGACAGTACAAGTAAGAAGTGTGAAGATTCATTTTCTCCACCTTGTAGTACTTCTTATCAAGGTCGATATACTATGAATGGTTATACTAGCTCTAGTGGAGGTTGCCAACGAGAATAAGAGGGTATGCATCTCTAAAACTGATGGGTACTCGTGTGATTTATAATGTTGATCCGAGAAAGAGTTTACACTTCAAAAAGGTGACCATTTGTGGGATACCTGGATGCCTCATAGTGTTAAATGATAGGTACTATAGAAACTACATCGTTCCATCCATGGTTGACTACTTAGGGTTGTTTCGTAAGCCTTTACTTGTTTCATACTTCTTGAACAGGTTTAAGGTTACCAAGAGGGTCAAAGTTGTCTTATCCCAATTTGAATACCATAAGAAGGTGTGGTGCGATATTCTTCCATTGACATACGGCCGTGTATACTTAGGTGCCGATTGGTTTGCACAACATAGAGTTCCAAATGTGCAAAATTGGCCTAATATTGTAAGAGACCGGTGGGGAAATCACCTCGTGACATACATGTTTCTCTCCAATTCGAATGCTTATGAGAGACAAAAGAACTAGAGAAGTAAGGGCGTGCAAGGTGGTAATACGAGAGTGGAAAAGGGAGAGGTTGTGTGGAGCGAAGTGAGGGGATTACCACTAAACCGATCTAACATTGTTTGTCTTTCTATTTCTAAGGGTATTTGTATAGGTACCGACATGGAAAGTAAAGGAGATCAATACCGTAGTGAATTTGCTGCCCAATATTGTGGAGGACCTTCACAACACGGCAAAGGAGAGTTGACTCAAGAACTTTAAGGTAAAATATCTAACTCTTACACTTTTGTGCATGTGAATTATAATTGTGTGGCTAGTATCCCATTGAGTGTGAGTAGTAGCTTACTTACTTGTGAGTCTAATGATTCTTTGTCTTTTGTTGATGATGTATATGTTGTGAGTGTGCATACACTAGTTGATCCTATTGATGAACAAATTATTGATCCTATTGATGAACAAATTGACTCTTCTTGTAAGATCATTTTATGTCCACCTAGTGTTGAAGCCTATATGTTGAACAAAAGTACATCGTCTTGTGTAATTTGTGTTGATCAACCTATTTATAAAAATTGTCCCCCACTTGAGTATGTGTGTGATGTTATTAATTGAACTCAAGTGAGTGAAGTATTTGAAAAAATTGGTCAACAAAAGGGGAGTGAACGCGAGATCTATTCTTGGGACAATTTTGTACTTGAAACATCTTTGAAACTTGATATTGATCTCTAAGAGAGTGAGGAACTTGCTTGTTCCAAATCTGTCCGTGGGTTGGATCTTGCACTCTTTAGTTATAATGTCTTGTTTGAAAATGATAAAAGCACTCCTAATGATCCTAGTGGTGAAAAAGATGGTATAGTATACCTTGGAGGCTATAGCCTATATGTTAACCCACTATGGTGTGACAACATTCCTCCTAAAGACGGAAATCTCTTCTCGGAAGATGAGAGTACTCTTAAGGGTAAGGAATGTGTAGTCTTGGAAGTTACTCCTTCTTCTACTTTGTGTGACTTTATTGTTGAGAGTACTAATGGTGATGATTGGGAAACTAGTAGTGAGTACACACATGAGGGCACCTTAGTAGAAGTCGACTTGAGTGATACTTTTCTCTACTCTCTACTTGCTTTAGATGATATGTATGCTATTGTAGAGAGTATGTCATTTAGTTTGTGTGGAGACCACGGGAAAGGGGTGTGTTTTTTAGACCTGTGTCTATGGCCACTCTTCCTGTTTGACCCCGGTGCCAAATATGGAAATGGTGATGTTGGTGCACCCAACTTGTTGCTTGGTCTACATGACAAGCAAAGTGTCACTCTTGGTGAATCCCATAACCAAATCCTTCTTACATCTTTCATTGAGTTTTTAATATTTCATTCAATGGATCCTTGGTTATATTGCAGTTATGTGCAACCTTGGCATGTTGAGATGATTTGTAGTGCTAGCCCTAACCCTCATGCCATAAGGAGTTTGTATTTGTTTGTCCTCTCTTCGGTTTTGCAAGGTTTGGATTCGAGGTCCAATTCTTTTCAAGAAGGGAAGGATGATACGGGACAAATGGTCATCTTATCTTTTGATGACATCTTTGGAGGCCAACACATAGGGGCTCAAGACTTGGTCACCTCGAGGATACGAGAGCATGCATGGAGGACCCGTCTTTAGCCTACCATTGAGCATACCATACATCAAGACCGTGAGTGGAAGATTTCTTGGAGCATTGAAAACTTGAGGACTCACGGCTTTGTACACTTAATGGCTCATGGTTTTGGAGTCATCTTCATTGAGGACATTTTGGTCACTTCACTTTGCCCAAAATGCACTCCATAGCCGCCCCTATCTTTAAGGGTAGTGTAGTCATTTTGTCTCCTTTTGTGATATACTATATATAGGACATTTTATGTCTTCTCTTATTAGTTTTTGAATGATGAAACTATGAGACTTTGAAAATCCTCTCTCTTGAGAGTAGACCACCTTAGTGTAGTTCTTAGTTAGGGCTTGGATTAGCCATTGTAGTTTAGGTCTTGGAAAATCCAATATTGCTCTTTGCTTGGAAACGGTGGATCTTGAGGTGAGTTGATTCCCTTGGACGTCACCGTAAGAGTGTGATGTTGTTGTTACATTCATTAGGAGTTTTTGAGTTTAATATACTCCTTAGTTCCTAATCTTTGTAATAATCTACGTCTCACTATCTATCTTTACCTTTCTTGCAATTGTGTTAGTTTTTGTATCTTGTAATCGTTTGTTCTTGTTGACTCCGAATCTTGTGTTCATTGTGTTCATCTTGTTCTTGTTGTATTGTTTCTGTTTTGGTGTTAAAACACCTTGAAACTCGTGATACTTTTGTTGTTGTTGGCCGAAACTAGCACTCAAAGGGGTCCATGGGTTGCTCTCAATTTGTGGACTATTTTGTTTAGTTCTTGTGCCTTCCGTGGTCTTTCCGTTATCATTGCTCTAGGTGGTTTCTATGAAGATTTTTCACTTCAAAAGAACTTCCCACACTAGAATAAAGATCATGACACGTGAATTAAAATATGAATCATGGTATTAGAGTTTGCATACGTAGGAACAACGGTTTGATTTCTAGTTCGAAAATGCGGGGTGTTACACATAGTGATCCGGCTGCTCCATAAAATGATCTCTTGTTAATCTCATAGAACCAAATAGGCCAAAATTCAAAATTATAAACTCAAATTCATCTCAGCAATAATCACATATGCGAAAGTTATTGGGAATAACAAGTCGGATACTCTCTTGGAGGGCGAAAATTTAAGGTAGATCAAATTAGGTTCATTAAGTGACGACAAGTTCAACAACATACCGAGTAGGCAACCTTACTCTTATCTTGCTACCTTAAAAACACCATGTATGGACAGGAAAACACAATGGTGAAGCAGTCATGCTGAACATAATCAACAGAATAGTAGAGCAATACATAATACCGTAACAAAAGCAAAGGAAACAACATGTAATAAACCAACATAAGTTCATAGTAACAAATCATATAGGAAGAAAGATTGAGAGCAAAAATTTAAGGTACATTACATAAGTATACGAAAATCTTGCTAGGCACAAGAACCACATAACTAAGAGAAAGTACAGTGGTAGCCCCTTAATTAATCAGAACTACACTGCAATTCAACTAAACATCCTCCCCATTTGCAAGCATAGCAGCCATTGAAAACACAAAAAAAAAAAAAGAGGGGAGCTATGGCTAGATGTGAAATATCTTTATTTTCGAGACAGATGCCCGTCTACAGCATCACACATTAGAGAGGCATTCCCAAATATACAAAACAGAAACACCCCCCAGCTTCTTGAAAGTTTAGCAAGTTTGTTAAATTGCAAGAATCAGTGCATGCTTGTTGGGAAGCGCTTAAGACAGCTGCTCAAACTGCTGTTCAACTATCAGCAAAGCACAGTAATGATAAATCCATATTAGCTGAGGAAAAATAGTACTTGACATCAGCAGTATAAGTTTTGGTACCTTGAGAGGGGGGCAGATATTAGACATCGTATAGCCTCATTTCCTTCTTCCAGTGCCAATAGTTAGCAGCTCAAAGCTCCTAAGAACATCATCCCTACCCCCCTCTTGTTGTAGTAGCGCGGGTAAAAGATGACGACTTGGACTAAAATCTAGGTTGTACTCTTTGGTTGGTGGAAATACGGCCACTGCTTAAACCATAACAATGAAAACATATCCAATATAGCCCCACAAGTGGCATCTGGGGAAATAGAGTGTACGTAGATCTTACCTCTACCTTGTTAGGTAGAGAGGTTATTTTCAGAAGAAAGTGCGCTAAAGCATGGGTTAAAGCATCTATTGACAAGGTCATTAATAAGAAAACGATCCAAGGGGAGACAACAAACAAAGAACCACAGGAGAAGAACAATACACAAATACAGGAGACACCTTAAGAACAAATCTTTTAGGCGGATCCTAGTATTATTAATAAGATAGGTGCTCCAAAAGGCTCAATCAAAGGTGAAGAAGTATCTAAATATATATGGAGGAAGAATATTGGAAACAGAAAGCACGATTATCTTGGTTTATCGAAGGTGACAGAAACACCAGTTTCTTCCTCAATTATGTAGATGGTAAGAGGAAAAACTACAGTTGCACATTACAAGATGGAAAAGTGTTTACGTATCGAGTGTCTAGTGTCGAGTGACGTGTCATATATAATTTGATGATCGAAATTTGACATTTCATCTCAGTAATAGTATGTGGAATTCACTGTATTCGAACAATGACAATTTTGTGGTTTTTTACTATGGTCGACAAGGAAATCGAAAATTTGCACGCAGATAAATGAATTTGAAAGATTTGAATTAAGACAATCTTTTAATAAATAAAACAACATATTCCAACCATGACACAATATTAGATACTCATCATATCTGATCGAAAATAAAATAAAATAACAGACTCACCCTTTTAGATACCCCACTACAAGACAAACATATAAAAAGTAGAAACTATAAAAAAGAAAAAAAAGAAAAAAAAAAAGACTGCAGACCTGGCACGTTTTTAGACACCCCCTTATAAAAAAGTTCAACAAAATTTTAAATCTAATTAAAGCTTCAAGGTCAAGTCCAAATCATTTTGTTCTTCAGCTATGTTAACTAAGTCATCTGCATTTGATGAAATAGGAACATCCAATTGATTTATCAATGGTTTTGTGAAATCATCAAGCTCATTTAAATCCGCAAATGTTGAATTTGAACCTCCGATTTCAATATTTCTTGCCATTTGTTGCATATTGGTTGGTGGTGTTGTGCCTCTTCTTATCGGTACAACTCTATTTTGTCTAGCCATTTGTTGCCTATTGATTGGTGGTGTTCTAGCCCTTCTTATCGGCTGGTAATGATTCGAAGGTGTTGTTGATTGGACAACAATCCTATCATTTCTCTGCGCACTCAAATTTTGGAAAAGTATACCAGATGCATCCACGTGAGAATTTAGGATGGCATCTAATACGGTTAATGGGTGAATAGTTTGTACATGATTCATGAATTCTGAATGAGTACGGAATATTCCATGGCACAAAAGACATTGAATCATTTGAAATGAAGGGGGAGAAAAATTTGCATTATGCATATTTGAAGTATGAATAACAAAAAAAAACTCTAAAGTAAGAAATGGGAGAAAAAAGCACCAACTATGAATTATAATTCTGTAAAATGTGAAGATAATTTATAGGCTACTCAAAGTATAACCTTCCCCCTTTCATTAATGTATGTTCCATTTTCGTAATGGTAAGTTGAAAATAATTTTTCAATGAGTGAGTGAGTGACAACTTTGTGACCAAAATTTACAATTCAATGATTTATTTTCCAAATTTGTTGCATATATTTAACTAGTCTGTTGTAGCAAACTTTAGGGAAAAAAAAGATCATATTTTCTCTCTAAGTCGTCAGGCTTTAGAAAAAATTGTATTTTATGTCGAAGTAACGCAGCAAACTTATTAATTTAAAATTCTCTAATTATCGATCACTATATTGTTGTAATCCAATACAAATGATGCATTCTACTTTAAAATTATTTTTATGTCAAGTGAATCGTATTTCTTTATGAAATTTTTCTCTCTAAGTCGTTAGGCTTTAGAAAATAATTATATTTTCTGTCGAAGTTGATCACGCGTCTTTCTTAAATAAATGCAGAACTCGTCAATGATCATCTATATTTAACGCGACAAACTTAGGAATTTAAAATTCTCTTATTATTACTATATTGTTGCAATTCAATACACAGAATGCATTCTACTTTAAAATTAATTTTATGCCAAGAGAATCATACTTCTTTATGATATTTAGATATGCTTTAATTTTGTTACTTGCAAGTGATATTATTATACTTAATTGTGATTTTAAAGGGGAACAATCATTAATCAATCTCCAAAACTTAGTCTAGATTTAAATTATTTATACAATATAATTGAAAACATTATTTATAGTAGTAAACATAAAATGGTTGTTTTAATTATTCTCTGTCCATACAAAGCCATGTTTTAGATAGAAGCAATATTATAATAACCAAGAATTCAAGGTAATGGTCAACAACTATATCAAAAGTTCGCTATATAACATTATTTTTCCCATTTGTATACTTGTCATTGTTAATTGTAACACCCCGCATTTCGGGGATAGAACGAAAACCATCATTTCTATGCGTAGATGATCCAAAAGCCATAAATCCTAAGAAAATTTTCCATGTTAATCAATTATGTAGTATGGGAAATTGAATGAAATTTCCGTCGATATAAGATTCGCCCAAATTCGATACCCAGTCAAGATGTTATGGCTAATTTAAGTCCTAGTCATAAAACACTGTCATTTTGGTGCTTGGTACGTCGCGGGGGTGGTCTATTTAACAATTGTCAAATTCTAGTAGCCTAGCGCGATTATGGCGCATCGCGCTGAAGTTCCAGGTCCCAACCAGTGGGACAACGCGATGGCTCCGCATCGCGGTGACCCCAAGAATCCCATTCGTCAATTTTCAGTGAGCCATCGCGATTGTGGCGCGTCGTGGTGGCCCATAAATTTGGGTTCCCAGTTATATTTTATTCCATCTCATTAAGGGTACATTAGGTATTTTTCACCCCCCATTATCAGCTTAAACACGGGATTACACTCTCAAGTGACTACATTATTCATAGTTTCTTCAAAAATTCACAAGAAACTCTCTCTAGGGTTTCAAACTATAAACCCAAATAACTCAAGATTCAACCGTGGGTTTTCAAGATTGATTGAAGATTTGGAATCCCCAAATCGTAGGCTTCAAGAATCATCCACTAAATTCCTAAATTAAGGTACGTGGGATTTTTCTAAAATCTCATGGGCATAGAAATCATGATTTTTAGAAAGAGGTTTCGGATTTATGAATACGTTCATGTTTTAGAAGTATTGATGATATTATTTTGGCCTTTAGTTCTTCCCCCAAATTGATTTGAATTATATATATATATTTATGTAAGCATGTGTTTTAAGGTTGATTATTGAATTGAGAGCATGACTCGTGAAAAATCCCTCTCTTGTTATGATTTGCCTTTACTTATGATATGCTATGAATTCTTTTGAATGCATCTTGAAAACCATGCTATGAAATGTCTTGAGTAATGTTATATTTGGGTTATGATTTTAATTTCAAAAGAGAGGGTTGTACATGTTTATAAATATTGAATATGCATATAATGAAAGAGTGCATGGTTTTGCCAAAAGCACGTGACCACCATATGTTTGAAGAATTTTTGCATAGTTTTGAGTTATGTTTTGGAACATGAAATCTCTCATACTATCTGTATGTTTGGGTGGTCTAAATTGAGTTTTTGATGAAAGAATCTTGCATGATGCATTATGGCTCAGAAATAGGACTTGCAAGTCTTGGTGTGACGACACCAACTCAAATAATGCCATGTTAATTCATAACAGAATAGAATGCATGTCTGAAATCAGATTTTCAGATTTTGAAACTAGAATGATGCATGTTTCAGAATAGACTAAAATTGGGCATAAAAAGAGCTTAGGTGGTTCCCCGAAGAAGGCACGAGTTTAGATAACTCATTGCCCAAAATCGTGATTTGCCGATCCGGCTATATTATTATACGCTGGCCTAGTACCCTGTGGCGTATCAGACTCAGATACTCCAACCCTTGCGGTACACTTGGGTTGGGGATTCCCCGCCGAGTCAATGGCGGATTTCATATAGCCTGTGGAATATCAGACTTGTAGGGGAGTGCCACCTAACTCAGAAGTAATACAAAAATCAGAAATTGCATTGACAGAAAGGTTTTATGATTATCAAAAATGCCCATCTGTTTTGGAATTTATATCCTATATGATGTTTTATGATTAGCTCTCAACTATTTTAATTATATGAAAAGCTTTATTTTGGATTGCTCTGCGTACCAGTACATTTGTATTGATCCCTCTTTCCTCCCAGGGTCTAAAACTTAGTTCAGAGGTCCTGCTAGGCCGTAGAGTTTTCAGACAGTAGTGATGTGTGCAGTTGGTGAGCCTTCTTTATTCCAGAAGGCCGATGTCTTTCAGATTATGTTATTTATTTTGGTTTAGGTTCACTGGGGGCCTTGTCCCAATTTCAGACAGTTGTCATTTTCAGATGTAGTAGAGATTTTGCAAACTGGTTTGGATGTTGTTTTGTGGATATTGGGGTTTTATCCTTCATTGTTAAATTAAATTCAGAGTATGACCATGTTTCTGTATTCGATTATAATTTTGCATTTTATTTTATTATCTGAATGTTGTGCATGATTACCAGATAGATAAAGGCGTTCTGGGCCTTCATGATTTGGGATGTTCGTCACGGCTAGGCCCCAGTTTGGTTCATGACAAACTTGTATCAGAGCACGGTTCATGGTCCCAAGGTGTCTGCGAAATTGCGTCAGGTAGAGTCTTGTTTATGGGTGTGTAGCGCGCCACACTTATAAGTAGAAGGCTACTGGGTGTTTAGGAATGTCTCCCTTTCTTCATGTTCTAGTTCATGCTATGGAATCAGGATGTTCCTCCTTCATACTCTAATTCGGGCTATGGTGTCGCCCATACGAAAGAAAAGTTATCCTAATTCTTTTCCTTACTATGGTGTTCTCAGATAATGCTCTTAGATTTACTAACAGAAATTTCAGAAGTCACACAAAGGGCTTGAGAGGAGCTCCCTGATATGTCATAAGTCCCTCAAGTTTAAAATTGTGTCCTCATTCTTAAGAGGCGTTCAGTTAATAAAAGAGTAATATGTGTATTCTTGGGTCATTAAATATTATGTGTCAAGTTTCTATCTCTTGTAATCTTGATATCATTGTGTTGTTGAAACAAAAAGTCTAGTGAATCCATGTGGGGCTCTTTCGATTCACTAGCATAGTTGCTTTGTTATTCATTCCATTTTTTTGTTCAAAACATAAAAATCAAAGTCTAGTGAAGTCGTGTGAGGCCTATTTTGATTCACTAGCAACTTGTTGTTCACCTTGTTGTTCTTGTGTTTGTTGGAACGTATTTCCACCTGAGTAGTAGTATAAGTTAAAGTGTCGGTGTCATGATCTATTGGTGGTGAGATTAGATCAAGAAGTTGATGATATGAAGTCATAAGGTTAGAAGTCAGAGTGAGGGTGACTTTTGTGTAGATAAGATCGTATTGAAGTATAATATAAGGTTAAGGTTGATCATGTCTATTATGTGACTTTACCCCCTTAACCTTCTTTTCTTTGGTAGTTGTAAACTAGTACTACTTGTGAGAAGGTATGTAGTAGATTTGGAGGTATAGTAGTAATGTCATAAAGGTGTTGTGGTTATGGGTAGTATCTAGATAAAAATGAAGTATTTGGGTAGAATTTTCCAATTTGATGGACTAGTATATCATGTTGCATTCTTCATTGGTGGTAGATGATTGATGCTAGACTATAGGCTTGAATTTAAACGTAGAATTTGGTGGTAAGAATAGTGGCATGAGATTAATGAGGTATGTTTTGTGGGAATAAATTAGTAGGCTTGATGTGTTGAAATAGTCCGTGCTAATGAGTTATGATAAGAAAAATCGTAAGGTCATGATCGATTATTGTTGTTATGAAGTTCTAGTGTACTAGTATTTCTTAATGTTTATTTCATGGTTTCCAAGTGATAATTGTGCGTAAGGTTAGGTTGTAAATCATGTTTAGCGCTAGACATTAAGTTTGAACAATTGGTGTCCATGAAGGTGGATGTGATGATTTCTTGGTTAATGATACTAGTTTTATGGAAGTGATCTAATAGGCTTGAACAGTGTATGCAATAGATTAAGTTTATTTGATTCATAATGAAGTATGATACTGTATGTATGAGGTAAAAAGTATGCTCAAGGTGATATGAGGTTGCGGTATTTTCTCTAAGGCTATTACATATTGTATGTGGCTAGTGATACCGTTGAGTTGCTAGGTAGAGGAAGACTAGTTAGATGGTACATGGTGTTCTAAATGGCCAAGTTAAGGAGTTTTGACTGATAGTGTGGAGCCTTTTGATATGATCCTGATCCTCATGGTAGAGAGATATAAGTTTGGGGTTGCGATATTGGTAGGCTATGACGGAAAAAGTATGGTTCATCAAAGGTTTGGTGATATCCATGTTAAGTATTAGAATCTAAGTTTGAGTTTTGAAGGTTGAACTAATAGAAATAAGAATAGAAGCACGAGAGGGTGTACACTTCAACTATGGGGATACTCATGAAGATTCGAAGTTAGTAAGTGTTCAAGTACTATATGATGACTATTGATGGCTATAGAAAGATAGAGTGTATCTCAGAAGGTAGTATTAACAGTGGGTTTTCCTCTTTCAAGTGTAGTCATTCGGGTTAAGTTCTATGATATGCGTGTATGGTCATTTTTCCAGACCCTAGAGTGCAGTAAGTGTAGTTCAGTTAGAGTCTAGTAAGGGATCTCTCAAACTTAAGATGATGACTTGAAGCTAAGGGGGAGATGATAGAAAGAATAACCAAGACAGACTCTCAGATTCCAGTAGTGATGTCAGTATGATATAGAATATCAGAAAGAGAGGGTGAGACTCAACCCATTCTTATCTCAGTATTTTTCAGTTATCCCAATACCTACTCATGCCTTACATTTCAGTTCCATGATCATGGTCCATGTTCATGCATATGATAGAAAATCATGTGCTCTTCCAGTTCCTAAATAAGGAATTCCAGTTCATTTCAGTAGTCGGAATCACATTCCATAAGTTATGAACTCCAAGTTGAGGTCATGCGGCTCATGACTCATGTACTCACGCTTTATAGTGTGCTCAGTTCCCATAACCCATGCTACACGCCAGATGATTGGCAAGATTCAGCTTATACATAGGTATACTCTCAATTCAAATCACTTTGATGAATCCCTGATGTTGATTCGTTGTTCCTCAGGCCTCAGTTAAGTGTCAATTCTAGTATAATATCCTTCCATGTTTAAAGGTCTTATGTTTTAACCTTTTAGTGACTCCTTCTTATGTAATGATAGTGGTGATGAGTAGATGTTTCTTGTTGATGCAAGATCATTGTATACTTGTCTTAGATAAGACCATAAGTATGAAGTAAGATTTGGGGCCAAGTCTTTGATACATGTGATGGTTAGTGGAAATTTGTGCGTGTATGTTCTTGGGGTAGCGCGTGGGAATTATATTGATAGTGGTTTAGAGAATATGTGAAGTATGTCTTTATGGGTGTTTATCTTGAAGTTCATTTGTGGTTATAAAAATAGGCTTGAATGACCTATTGGGATTTAAGTGGAGGAACGCAATATGATCTAGTGAATCCATAGTAAGAGATCATAGTTAGTCATTGAAGTGGTAAGGCATGATATGCGTAGGGTGAGCTTTAAAAGGACATAGAAGGTTGAATCATATGGTTTGGACTAGTATCGCGGTGTGTCAGGTTGTATTTTGTGATTTAGAGTTAGGCTCGATCACGGTGAAGGGATTTAAGCTACTTTAGATATTAGTAGAAGGAGTTATCAATGCCCATATGAGAATTATAAATTGAATCGAATGTATATGGTATTTAAGGAGAATAGTATAGTTAAGGGATATTCGAGAAGTGTGCTAAGCTTGAAAGTAAGAAGTTGTATTGCCTAAGGCCTGGAAATTCTATCCTAGCTTATGAGTTAAATGTCCAAATTCCATGCAATAGAGTAGTGCCAAGGTTGTGATTCCTTAGTTGGATGTCTTGTGTAAATCATGCCTATGATTCTTTGCTCCCTAATGCTACTGGAACTTCTTTAGAAAGACTTTTGAAGATATAATCTATTCCATCCATGTAAATTGAGAATTTTTTTCAATCCAAGCATCATGTTTCAGATTCAATTATTTAGTCATGACTCAGTTCATAAGAGTTCAGCACATAATCTCAAATTTTTTCAGCTATTTTAGCTCAGACAGTGTAATACCCTTGTACGATCTAAATCTTGTTGCCTCATGATTCGTACTTACATAAGTTATCACTTTCAAATCCAATGTGTGTAATTTGAGCATAAACACTTCGGGGGGAATCCTAAACTCTCAACATGAATCAGCTCCTTAAAACAAGTAAGGGCAAGTCAGCTCAGAATTCAGTTTCATGATAGAAGTTTAAACATTTCAGATCAGTTATATCCTTTCTTAGAAGACACATCAGGTCCGCATTATTCCATACCTTTAAGCTTCAACATTCCTACCCATCATTCGGGAACGAATGATCCCAAGGGGGAGATAATGTAACACCCCGCATTTTGGGCTAGAATGAAAACCATCACTTATATGTGTATATGATCCAAAATCCATAAATCCTACGCAAATTTTCTATGTTAATCAATTATTTAGTGTGGGAAATTGAATGAGCTTTCCGTCGATATAAGATTTTCCCAAATCCGATACCCGGGCAAGATGTTATGACTAATTTAAGTCCTAGTCGTAAAACACTGTCATTTTGGTGTTTGGCGCGTCGCGGAGATGGTCTATTTAACAATTGTCAAATTCTAGTAGCCTAGAGTTATTATGGCGCGTTAAGATAAAGTTCCAGGTCCCAACCAGTGGGACAACGCGATGGCTCCGCGTCGCGGTGACCCCAAGAATCCCATTCGTCAATTTTCAGTAAGCCACCGCGATTGTGGCGCGTCGTGGTGGACCATAAAATTGGGTTCCCAGTTATGTTTAATTCTATCTCATAAGGGTATATTAGGTATTTCCCCCCCCCCCATTATCAGCTTAAACACGGGATTACACTCTCAAGTGACTACATTATTCATAGTTTCTTTAGAAATTCACAAGAAACTCTCTCTAGGGTTTCAAACTAAAAACCCAAATAACTCAAGATTCAATCGTGGGTTTTCAAGAATGATTGAAGATTTGGAATCCCCAGATCGTAGGCTTCAAGAACCATCCACTAAATTCCTAAATTGAGGTACGTGGGGTTTTCCTAAAATCTCATGGGCATAGAAATCATGATTTTTAGAAAGAGGTTTCGGATTTATGAATACATTCATGTTTTAGAAGTATTGATGATATTGTTTTGGCCTTTAGGTCTTCCCCCATATTGATTTGAAATTATATATATATGTAAGCATGTGTTTTAAGGTTGATTATTGAATTGAGAGCATGACTCATGAAAAATCCCTCTCTTGTTATGATTTTCCTTTACTTATGATATGCTATGAATTCTTTTGAATGCATCTTGAAAACCATGATATGAAATGTCTTGAGTAATGTTATATTTGGGTTATGATTTTGATTTCAAAAGAGAGGGTTGTACATGTTGATAAATGTTGAATATGCATATAATTAAAGAGTGCATGATTTTGCCAAAAGCACGTGACCACCAAATGTTTGAAGAATTTTTGCATAGTTTTGACTTATGTTTCGGAACATGAAATCTGTTATACTATCTGTATGTTTGGCTGGTCTGAATTGAGTTTTTGATGAAAGAATCTTGCATGATGCATTATGGCTCAGAAATAGGACTTGCAAGTCTTGGTGTGATGACACCAACTCAGATAATGCCATGTTAATTCATAACAGAATAGAATACATGTTTGAAATCAGATTTTCAGATTTTGAAACTAAAATGATGCATGTTTCAGAATAGAATAAAATTTGGCATAAAGAGAGCTTAGGTGGTTCCCCGAATAAGGCACGAGTTCAGACAACTCATTGCCCAAAACCATGATTTGCCGATCTGGGTATATTATTATACGTTGGCCTAGTGCCCTGTGGTGTATCAGACTCAGACACTCCAATCCTTGCGGCACACTTGGGTTGGGGGCTTCCCCGCCGAGTCAATGGCGAATTTCATATATCCCGTGGAATATCAGACTTGTAGGGGAGTGCCACCTAACTCAGAAGTAATACAAAGATCGGAAATTGCATTGACAGAAAGGTTTTATGATTATCAAAAATGCCCATGTGTTTTGGAATTTATATCCTATATGATGTATTATGATTAGCTCTCAACTATTTTATTTATATGAAAAGTTTTATTTTGGAGTGCTCTGCGTACCAGTATATTTGTATTGACCCCCCCTTCCTCCCAGCGTCAAAACTTAGTTCAGAGGTCCTGCTAGGCCATAGAGTTTTCAGACAGCAGTAATGTGTGCAGTTGGTGAGCCTTCTTTATTCCAGGAGGCCTATGTCTTTCAAATTATGTTACTTATTTTGGTTTAGGTCCACTGGGGGCCTTGTCCCAGTTTCAGACAGTTGTCATTTTTAGATGTAGTAGAGATTTCGCAGACTAGTTCAGATGTTGTTTTGTGGATATTGGGGTTTTATCCTTCATTGTTAAATTAAATTCAGAGTATGACCATGTTTCCTTATTCAATTATATTTCTGCATTTTCTGTTATTATATGAATATTGTGCATGATTATCAGATAGAAAAGGGCATTTCGTTTCTTTATGGTTTGGGATATCCGTCACGGCCAGGCCCCGGTTCGGGTCGTGACATAAATATTGATTTCTGTAGGAATATCATTTACAAATTAAAAATATTTTTCTTCTGGTGAAAGCATCGAAAGGGAAGGGGGGAAAACAGATAAAATACTCCAAAAATTAGAGGGAAAAAAGCATAAGTATCCAGAGAAAATTGAAGGAAAGGTGTCTTTTAAGTCGTGAATAAAGAATTGGTGACATTGACCAACTTAAAGGGTCAAACATCATTAGAAAACTTGATTAAGTTAATTGTGGACTTGATTAATATTTTTAAAACTTTCTATTCTTTTCAAAAATTCAAATCAACCCACACCCCCTCTTCAATCCAAATCAACCACTCTCTCCTCTCTCTCGACAGCTTCTCTCAACTCTCTCCCAACCGACAGTTCTGCAAAACTTCTCCCTTCAACCCCCGGCAACTTTCACCTCCAGCGACAAATAGTTGGGCTTCGAGTTCCCCTCTTCAATTCAAATCAACCTGTCTCACATCCCTCTCTCGACAGCTTTTCTCAACTCTCTCCCAACCAACTGTTCTGCAAATTTCTCATTTCAGTCCTCGGTGACTTCAACATCCGACTAAAAATAGTTGGTCTTCGAGTTTCTTTTTGACTTCAACCTTCAAATGACGTGACAGCCTTGCTCTCCGGCCACAACAGCTTCGAATTCTTCATCGTTCCTTTTTTTCTTTCACAGGTAAAAATTTATGGCCTTTTAAGTTTTGAAGAAAACGAGAAATTTGAGACAACTTCTCTTATAGTATTGGTTTATAATTTTAATATTTGTTGCATTAATTTAAAATGCGGTCTGAATAAAACCCTAATTTCTGTTATTTCTTCTCTTCTTTTTTCAAAGTGAATTGTGGCTTTTTGTTGTTTGTTGCATTTTTTTGAAGTTTGATTTTTATTGTTTGTGTTTATAAAAACAAAACAACAATTTGGGTAAATTTGTTTTGTTCTTATTCTTGGTAAAAACGGTGATATTGTTGTTTTTTTGTTGAACAAAATCGTGCTACTATTTTTTGTTTTCTCCAACAGATTATCCATCTGGTGCAACATATTAACCATCTGATGCAATAAATTTTTCATATGATGCAACAGATCAACCATCTGATGCACCAGAGGAACCATCAGATTACAATTCTGATACAATAGAATAATCATCTGATGCAACAGATTAACTATCTGATGCAACAGATTAACCATATGTTGTAATAGATTAAGCATCGAATAATATTGAGATGATTTCTCGTAAACTTCAGGTCCATATTTATGACCATATTGAGCTCGAAGAAATGCTATAGCATGTGGACAAGGTATTTTGTCCAAGTCAAAAACTCTACACGTACAAGATCTTGTTTGAAGATCGACCATGGCAGCATCACCATGACCGGTGATACTGAATTTGTAATCTGCTATTTTATGAGAGAAAAACCTATTCCCCAAACTGATGTTCGTTGATATTTTTTTTCGATTTCAAGAACAAATCGGGTTCTTTTTTCTGGGCACTTGAACTGCACACGCCTTTCGTTAAAAAATTCGCAACAGATTACTCATCCATTATAACTGGTTATTTAATTGTTCCAACGGATCACTCATATATCGCAATAATGTGTGATCTATTGCATAGACCATTGATCTTTCTTAAAAGATGAGTGATATATTTTGTATTGTTGTAACAGATTACTCATCCGCTGCAACAGGTTGGTTATATGCTGCAACAGATATACTACCTGGTACAATAGATCGATGATCTATTGCAACTGTTATTTTACTGTTTTGCTTGTTTGATTTACTGTTATCCTTTTTTAACGATGCATTAAACAACTATAATATTTTTTTATGTTTCTGTTAATTTTAGATAATATGGTTCCCAAAAGAACAAAAATCGAATCAAGTCCAAGTAAAGGAACAAGTGAAATAGTTAGGTTACATCCACCACTCTATGACTTGCTTTACAAGTGTTATCTCAATCGGGAGCAGACTATGATGAACACGGGGAGGAGGAATATTTCAAAAGAGATGATGCAAATGCTAATAGCCCTTCTAACAAAGAGTTGGTCAAAGCCTTCAGCATTGATCGTTATCCTATGAGAATGCAGTGCGATGGTACCACAGATTTAACGGGTAATTTTATGGTTAAGTCAGTCATGGGAAAATCTTTTAACTCCTTCAGAAAAATATTTCGAGAACAAAAATTGGATGCTTATTTCAGGGATAGCTGCTTTGGGAAATATCTTGATTTGTCGGAGGACAACAATGCTCGTTTCCAAATGAAAATGGTATATGAACTTTTCAAGCGTAGGTTTATGTATGAAAACAAAGATAAGATGGATGAGCTGTGGATAAATTACTGTGGCATGCCTGTTTGTTTTAGTTGGAAGGAGTTTTCCATAGTTACTGGACTAAAATGTTATCCTCCTTCCAAGTTATACCTATTCTAACCCAAAATAAATTCCCCGCACACCCAAAAAAGGAAAAGGCAAGTCGTGTAATCGTGATGACCTGGTGTCCATTGTTGGTCCAAGCTTCAAAAACAAAAATTTGATAGAAGCGTTGAAAGATAAAGGACTTTCAAAGAAGCACAAGCAGTCATTGTTATTGGTTTGGTTTGTACATAATAGTCTTTGGACGAGAGACGTTAACAACAACATAAGCTTCGGTTTAATAAAGCTCTTCGAGGATCTTGAGGCGTTTAATAGCTATCCTTGGGGTTATGAAAGCTTCAAAATGACTATTAAATATTTGTTGACTCCGTTAGCACCAAAGATAGTCAACTTATATGGCTTCCCATGGGCTTTCATGGTAAATGTTTCTTTCTTTTATTATGATATCATTCATTTTTTTTACTCAATAATGATTTTGATTTATTGGCGCTATTTTATAGGCTTGGGCGTTTGAAGTCATTCCTTATTTGAGACAACAAGTGAACTACCAGGAAGGAATTTTCTGTCCAAGAATCTTGAGATGGTTGTCAGCCAAAACTAATAAAAATATAAAATTTCTTAATCTCTTCAACCCCCCGAAGGATGCAGTAAGTATAATTATAATTAATCTTTTCTTTTAATTAATAATTTTTTTGAATGATCTAATCATCATTCTAATATATATAATGATTTATGTCAAATTATGCATCCGTTGCTAGTTCCAACCAATTGAGAGTTGAAGATGCCATTTTTACTTACTTTATGGTCTGTGCAAACTTTATCGGACCCTAAGTGATCGACAGAATAAAAATAGAATTGTTTGGAGCAACAGCCATTAAAAGAAAAATAATTTTAGAGGGTGGACTTGTTGTTGTTGATGGTCTTAGTAGTGATAGAGCAGTTGGTGGTGGTAGTGGTGTTGCTGTTGGTGCTAATGATATTCCTCTTATAGTATTTAAAGCAAACCATTATGAGTATGATCATACTGGTTATACAGATTTTGCCTCTCCCAGCGAATGTCAAGACTACAAGGTGAAACATGATGTAGTGATTAATGTTATTAATGCATTAACTGCTTCTGTAAAGGAATTGACATCTAAGAGGGGTCTCATTCCATCAAAGAGGATTTTATTTACATCCGCTCCATTAGAGATTAGGGCTAAGAGGAGAAGGAAAGTGATTTCCAAGGCATTATCAAGCATCCAAAAAAGCGAAATTGCAACTCCTCTGCCTGTGTGTTGCACTGAGCAATGTACAATGTCCAAAGGAGAGCAGCACGAGTTGAAGAAGGTGAATATATATGTATTCCAACTAACAAAGCAAATAGACACATATTTGTTTCAACAGATGACACATCTGTTGAAAATTATCAAACAGATATATACATCTGTTGCAACAGTTGACTAACTTGTTGCACCAGATAAAGTATCTGTTGCAACATATGTCTCATCTATTTTAGCAAATCAAACAGCTCTTTGTACCGCTTTTATTTGTACCAACAGATGACCTATCTACTGCAACAGATGATTTATATGTTACAACGGAGGGTTCATCCGTTGAAAATTATCATACAGGTCTTCCTCATGTAGAAATTTATCCCAACAGTTGATTCATTGTTGCAACAAAAATATAATTTTTTTAGGATAATTTAAAACAGGAGGAAGACCTGTTTGATTTACTAGAACAGATGAGTTATCCTTTTCCATTTTATTGTATCTCCGTGATTAGCATTGACCAATTTTGGCTTTCCAGGTGGATGTAGAAGCTACTGCTGAACAGTATTGACAATATGCTACTCTTTTTATAGAAATACGGAGAAAAGAAAGCGCAGAAACCATACGTAAGCGACAATAAAGATCCACGATGAGCAAAGCCAAATTTCATAGCACCGAATAAAAAAACAACTTGTCCATATTGAGTAGATCTTTATAACTTGAGCCTGTCAAAGTAATCCTAGGCATCATACTTAAATTGTTGTTGATGTATTTGTTGAGATCTGTACCCATAACAATTTTTTTTAATTTCATTTATTCATTGACTTATTTCAGCTAATTTCTGAAGGCTTCGATTTATTTTATTTTGTCTATAAATTTTATTTATTCCTTGGATTTGAACTTATTAATTGAAAAGGAATATTAGATTCAAATATTGCAACAGATAATGTATCTGTTGCAAAAGATGACACATCTATTGGAAAAATCAAACAGATTTAGACATATGTTGCAACAGGTAGGTAATCTGTTGGAATTTATCAAACAGGTCTTCCCACTTGTTGCAACAGATGGACTTAGATAGAAACATTGAGATAATGCAACAAATGACCAACTTATTGCAACAGATAAACTATATGTCAGAACAGGTAGAATAACTGTTACAATGGATGGAGAATCTGTTGCATTATAAAAATTTGACTTTCGTTGGACAAAAAAATTGTCACTAAGTGTAAAAAGGTTAAAGTGAATTAAAATAAAAAAGGCGGAACCCATCGACGGTGCTCAGTTCAAACACCTAAAATAAAATAGTCATCAAGTAGGCAGTGTTTATTTTAACCACGTAAAATAAAATAGCCACTAAATGTGTCAGTCTGGCATATTTTGCTGACTTGCCGTCACTTGGCCCCCAATGGTCATTTTTCCCCCCCATTGTCTTATATATTCATCTTCCTCCTAAAATTTAACCCTAAATTCCTAAATCTTTTTCTTCATCGTCATCTTCTTTTATCTATCCAAATTCTTTAAATTATTTTTTTTATTTTTTTTAACTGAGCTTGACAATGTCGAGTGCATCTTTCACTATTTTTTGTGATAAAGATTTTCGATATTGTAAGTGCGGTCATGAAGCTCTGTTAAAGACTTCTTGGACTCAACAAAATCCAGGTTGTAGGTTTTTTACTTGTAAGATTTCAAAGATAATATTTTTTTATTTAATTAGTTGATTAATTATTGACTTGTAATTATTTTGTAATTGTGTTCTCTTTTTTATAGAAATTGGGTGGATGCGATTACTTTGATTGGTATGAGGAACGACACCCTTCACAAGCAAATCATGTAATCTTGGATTTATTGAACAAAGTCAAGGCTTCTGAATAGATTTAATATATTTTACAACAGATTGACAATCTATTGCATTATAAAAAACTCAACTTTCATCAGAAAAAAATTATTGCCACTACATGTATATGTAATAAAGTGAAGGGTGACTTAAAATTAAAAATTGCTATTTCGCAGGCTCTTTTATATACACAGGCTCCAAGCGTCCAGTTAGTACCCCATAAGCCCAGACTTCTTGTAGGTTTTCCACAGCGTTGTCGAACAGAAAAGTCATTAGCTCGGTCATTTTTGTGCCGGTCAGCAAACATTTGATGTGTGCAAGAGCGTGCGAGCCGCTTGCGTAATCGGCATCATTTTTTGGAAGGATCATTCCCTTGTTTCGGCCTTCAAAATCCCATGATTTCTTCATTAACACTTCCTTTGGCAAATGATTCATTAGTTTACCCTCCTTCAACAAGATGGGCAACAGCTCCATCAGTGGGTTCACGAGGAGAAAAAGATCAAAATCATTGACGAGAGGCTCATTGCAGTCATAAACGTTGTTCTTTCCCTCCTCGAGTAGTATCTCAACAGCCCGATAATACATGTCATTCACGTTAATAAATGCAATCCTCTTTGCCTCGATCCAGCTCTTGCCATGTGGATTTGGCCTCTCCCCTCTAACATATTTTATCATTTCTTCTTCATCTAAGTCCAACATAGAAACTACGAAATCAAGTCCCATGCCAAGGG
This sequence comes from Capsicum pubescens, assembly GCA_030864215.1. NCBI lineage: Eukaryota > Viridiplantae > Streptophyta > Magnoliopsida > Solanales > Solanaceae > Capsicum > Capsicum pubescens. Next base: position 35,416,950 of record CM061546.1, read on the forward strand.
GTGACTCCTCCCCATTAAGTTGATTGTACCTATCCTTGAGCTTCTTGCAAAAGTTGAGGTCCATTATCCTATCGGCAGCGTCATAAGCTTCCCGGTACATTAATTACCTTTTCCTCATGAGGCAGAGAATTTTGTCAACATGCTGTGATATAAGAATTCAATTTTTAAATAGGTTAGTAATTGTAAAGATCCAATGTATGGTCCATCTATTGCATAGGGTTCTCTTAATCAATAATCCAACGCAACTTAAGCAACAGACGGATAATAAGTTGCAACAGAACCACTACCAGTTGCACCAGTATACCCAGTTGTTGCAACAGATTTCATATCTGTTGCGTAGCTTCTTCTTCATGGGGTAGATTAGAAGGCTAGGTTAGGAAAAGTAAACTTTCCTTGTCCTCGTACGGCATACGTATATCAGTCATAGTCTGGAAGTCTTTGGGGGAAAAGGGAGGCATGGGGTAATCTGTGCGCCTGGCTTGGCATTCTTGGCCTATCGCAGATCCCTCTTCTCTTTGGCGCCAAATTCCACGTATATGTTCACCTTCTTGACTGGCCCCTGAACTTCAACAGTTTTTGGAGAGGGAGGAATTGTAATTTTTTTTATTTTCGACCGGAGAGTACATCTCTAATTGCTCTTTTCTTTCTCCTAACCAACACTATAGTAGTGTGTGGCTCCCTCACCTTCTTGGATGGTATGATATGCCTCTTAGATTTAAATTCCTCAACAACTTTAGAAATAGCCTCTACTTTTTCAAAGAGTTTATCCTAACTGTCCTTGCACTCTTCGCATTTACAACGAGAACACGAGGGTGAAGAGGGTGAGAGAGACCTGTGTAAGGGTGAAAAGGGGTATGTTCCAAGATATTTATTTTTTCTTGAGCATTAACATGCTCATCATCACGAATGGTAGAAGCATCAGCATGCCATCCACCAACACCAACAACTCCACCAGAAAAAACACCCGGATCTGCCTTAGTAGGTTGGTCATGAAGAGCCTCAACATTAGGCTGACCTTGCCTAACTGCACTTCTTATGCTTGTTTCTCCAGCCAATTCCTTCTTTATTAACTCCACCGTTGGGTCTGCTATAGTATCAATATGACCTAGAGTAATATAAGAAGTCATGACCGACTCCTCCTCAGTAGGCACGATCCATGGATGCACAACCTATAAAAAGGAAAAAAAAAAGACAGATATATTTAAATCATATAATATAATAATTTTCACAGTTGGGTTACATTTTAAAAAAAAAGATCCATCTGTTTCATAGTTTGCAGTTTATGGTTAAAATCCATTTGAGTCGGTTTCAGAGAAGCAGAGCAACACATGGATAATCTGATGCAAAATATCAATCATTTGTCGCAACAGATTACCAATCTATTACAATAGTTGCACAAGACGGGTAATCTGTTATGGAACAGATGATTTGTATGTCGCAACAGATTAACAATATGTTACATTAGATTACACATCTATTGCATAATTTGCAGTAGATGGTTAATCTGTTAGGAGTCGGTTTCAGAGAACTAAAGCAACAGATGGGTAATCTGATGCAAGATATCAATCATCTGTCATAATAGATTATCCATCTGTTGCACCGATTGGATGTCCCATATGGTGCATCAGATATAACATCTGTTGCACCAGATATAACATCTGTTCAATAACTTTCATTCAGTAAAATGATTTTACTTGAAGAAGACGTACTGCATCATCCGAAGGGTTAAAGAGATTAGCCTCCTTAATATTGGTGTTGCTCTTTGCAGCCAACCACCTAAACATCCTTGGATGAGAAACCTCATCCGGGTAATCCATTACCTACTTTCGGTGAAGAGGAATGGCTTCAAATGACCAAGCCTAAAAAATGTAAATAGGAAGCAAGCAAAAAAAAGTCATAATAACTATATTCAATATAAATTAATGGATGAGTAAAATTAGTGATTAATTTTATCATGAAAGCCCAAGGAAAGCCGTATAATGTGGTCGTCCCTGAGGATAGATTTGTCAGTAAAAATTGGACAGTCAAGTAGAAGTTGTCATATCCCCAGGGATAATTGTTGAATTTATCAAAATCCTCAGCACGCACCAACAAATCATCTTCTATGACCTTGTTGACGTCTCTTGTCAATATAACTGAATGGCCAAACCAAACTAAGCACAATTTCTCCCTGTACAGCTCTGGTGTGATTTTATCCTCGAGATCTGTCAACAAATCTGATGTTTTGTAGCCACATCGAGCAATGTCAAACAACCCATCTATTTTTTCCTTGCATTTTCTTGCCTTGGATCTTTTGCGAGGTGGTGGTTCTTCTGGACGATGGCATCTCAATCCTATCACTATGGCAAACTCTTGCAAACCAAAACAAATAGGCATACCACAGTAGTTGATCCAGATTTCATCCATCTTCTTTTTTCCCTCCTCCTCCAGATCTTTATCATCCCCCACGTACTTGATCTTGCGCTTGAGAAGACCATAACCATCGTCATAAGGAAACAAAAATGGGCAGGGGGGTCCTCAGGCAGCTCAATAAAGCGTCCAAAGCATTCTTCTTAAAAATTCTGTCTATGTTTTCATTCTTCATAATTTTCCTAAAATGTTCAAAAAATTTCCCCATCTGACATTTAAGTACAATTTGACCAGTTAGTTCTGCTTTTGGTTCATTTATCGGCATCGCAACTTGAAACCTGTCAATACTAAAAGTTTTGACAGGATCATGCTGGGATGTTTATATTAATTCATGCTCCATTGGTGATCCATTATCATCATGTTGATGATCATCCTCTTTCTCACTCTCTAATTTCTCCTCTTTCTCACTTTCATTTTCTTCATCACCATCTACAGACCCTTGTCCACCTCCCTCAACGTTGTTTTCATATCTCTCCTCAGCTTCACTTTTCCCTGACTGAGATTGTTCAGGAAGCTCCTTCGAATCCCTCTGTACTGTATCCTTTTTTTTGGGTGGTCAGACGTTGATCCACTTTCACTTTCTTTTTTTTTTGGGAGACATGTTTTACCTACAAATAACAGAAAAATAAAAATTACATTACAATTGATGTATGCATAAATTTTAAAAAATACATTACAAACACCACAAATACCGACACACCAATAACCACCACCAACAACCCATGCCACAAACACCACGAATACCGACACCACCGACAGCCACCACAAACACCACCAACCAGTGCCACCATGATGACCACAAACGCCGCCACCACCACCACCAACACCACAAATACCATCCAACAATACCACGACAGTCAACGGAACACTGTGATAGAAACTAGGGTTTTCTTGAGTTCTTCCTATGATTTTACCATAAAAACTCAAAATGGTAAACACATTCTCAAAGATAATAAACTAAAAGTTTTATTTTTCATCATTAACTTAAAAGCCCTTATTTTTTAGAAAAAATAACAAATATAGAACTCTTCTCAAACTCTGTTGCCTAAGAAGACAAAGAAAATGACTGATACAAGCAAGAATGAAGTCAAAAATAACACCTATATGGTCGGAAATACGAAGAAAAGTGATCTGTTGTGAAGGGTTGAGCAAATTTGTTGGGTAGTTGTTGTCTGTACTGTATTGTTGAGTGAGAATGAGAGATAAAGAGCGACAACTCGAGATTTGAAATGATGAAACGTTTTGTATGGGTTGATTTGTATTTTGGAAAAGAATGACAAGTTTTGAAAATGTTAATTTGGTCCGAACTGATCTTAATTATTTTTAAAATTATAAAAGATATACGTAATTTTTAATCCTCTCATCATGCAATTGCCAAAAGGGTACTATGAGTCTAACATATGAACTCAATTGAAATTGTATAAAAACAATTGAAGTTGTAGTTGACCGAGTACTCTAGTTGACCCTATGAACTCACCCCTGGTCCTAGATTAATCAATTTAGGTACTATTAGACTAACATATGAACTCAATTGAAATTGTATAAAAATAAATGTTCAACATGTTGCATCAGATTTCACATCTGTTGTAAATTATCAATCAGATTAGGTAACAATAGATTACGAATCTGTTGTAAATTATCAAATAGATTAAGTCATCTGTTGCGACAGATTACCCATCTATTGTAAATTATCAAATGGATTGTCATATGTCGAAATAGATTACCCATATGTTATAAATTATCAAATAGGCACCGCCATCTATTATAGCTGGCCCTATGAGAACTCACCCCTAGTCCTAGATTAATCAATAGTTGACCATATGAGAACTTACCCCTAGTCCTAGATTATTCAATTAAGGTATTAGTACCCTGTCCTAGGTTAATCAATTAAGGTATTAGTCTAACATATGAGGTAGTAAGAATTGGTTCGGCTCAGAGTGATCGATCGACTACTCTGGTCAGGAGGAACGCAATACCGTCTTATCATGCAATTGTCAAAAGACTTAATTAAAGTTGTAGTTGATCATATGAGAACTCACCCCTAGTCCTAGATTATTCAATTAAGGTATTAGTACCCTAGTCCTAGATTAATTAATTAAGATATTAGTCTAATATATGAGATAGTAAGAATAGGTTCGGCTCAGAGTGATCGATCGATAACTCTGGTCGGGAGAAATGCAATACGATCTCGTCATGCAATTGCCAAAAGATTAAATTGAAGTTGTAGTTGGCCCTATGAGAACTCACATTCAATTAAGGTATTAGTCTAACATATGAACTCAATTGAAATTATATATAAACAAATGTTCAATCTGTTGCAACAGATGTCTTTTCTGTTGGATTAAATCAAACAGATTAGGTAATTTGTTGCAACATATTACGTATCTGTTGTAAAATATCAAATAGATTATGTCATTTGTTGCAATATATCATGATTTTTTTGTAAACTATCAAACAGATTAAGTCATCTGTTGCGACAGATTATCCATCTGTTGTAAATTATCAAATGGATTAAGTCATATGTCGTAATAGATTACCCATCTGTTGTAAATTATCAAATAGGCGTGTCATCTATTGTGTTGACATTATGAGAACTCACCCCTAGTCCTAGATTAATCAATTAAGGTATTAGTTGAACATATGAGGTAGTAAGAATCGGTTCGGCTCAGAGTGATCGATCGATGACTCTGGTCGGGAGGAACGCAATACCGTCTCATCATATAATTGCAAAAATACTTAATTGAAGTTGTAGTTGACCCTATGAGAACTCACCCCTAGTCCTAGATTATTCAATTAAGGTATTAGTACCCTATTCCTAGATTAATCAATTAAGGTATTAGTTGAACATATAAGGTAGTAAGAATCGGTTCGGCTCAGAGTGATTGATCGACGACTCTGGTCGGGAGGAACGCAATACTGTCTCATCATGCAATTTTCAAAAGGCTCAATTGAAGTTGTAGTTGACCCTATGATAACTCACCCCTAGTCCTAGATTATTAAATTAAGGTATTAGTCTAACATATGAACTCAATTGAAATTATATATAAATAAATGTTCAACCTGTTGCAACAGATGTCTTTTCTACTGGATTAAATCAAATAGATTAGGTAATTTATTGCAACATATTACGCATCTTTTGTAAATTATCAAACAGATTACGTCATTTATTGCGACAAATGACCGAGCTTTGGAAATTTCCAAACAGAAATTGTCATCTGTTGTACTTAAATTTTTTAAGATCCTTTTTTAAAATCAATTTAGGTATTTCCTGTCCGAGATAAAAAGGCTAAAATACTAAGGTGGTAAAAAATATTACTCGGTACTACTTTGATAACTCAAAAATCTCCTGAGTGAATAGTCTTATCTGGTCTTTTCAATGTCACCATCTCCTTCAGCCATAAAGTAAGACTCAACTCATCACTCTTTTTTATTCTCAATTCTCATTTCTCTTTGTTTCCTTTTTTCCTCTCTTTTCTCTCTTCTTTCAGATGAGGATCCTTTTGGATCTCAACCAATCAATATCTTTTCTCGACTGAACTAGATGTTCTGATCCCTTTGCTTTTGTACATTGTAGGTACGGTTCACTATTGCTCTTTCTATCTCGTCTTCTTCTTTGTAAGTCATTTAAATTAGATATTTACATCTGTTGCTATTAATGATTTACCCATTACCAGTTTTCTATTTATTGAGAAAATTAAAGGAGAGGTGACTTTTAAGTCTTGAATGAACGAACCATTGTTTTTATTAAAATATGCGAAAAAAGTCATCTGTTGGGAGAACTTAAAAAGCCTTGTTGTCATTATAGTTTTTTTTATGTCTTTTGTTTGGTACTTTGGTGGTGGTGTTGTTGGGGATGGTGGTCGTGTTGGAACATGTGACGTTTGTGTTATGGATGATGTTGGAATATCTGGTGTTGTTTCTTTGTTGTTGATGTTGGTGGTGGTGGTGTTGCAACAGTTTCCTCAATTGTTGCAACTGATGAATCAGTTGTTGGAACAGATGGAGCAACTGTTTGAAGAAATCAAACTAGTAGCAAGGCTGGTTTGATTTATTCCAACAGATGACCCATCTATTGCAACATGTCATCCATCTGTTGCAACGATGACTCATCGGTTGAACAAATGGGTAATCTGTTGCATCATATTGGTCATCTGTTGATTCACTCAATTTTGTGTTACCCTTTTGTAATGTTCTTTTTGTTTTCTTTTTATTCTTATCTTGTTTGACATCAAATATATTTCTCTTGTTTGCAGACAAAAGGAAGTGAAACTGGATCCACTTTTGCCCGGACAGCATTAAAGGCTAGAGTAAAGATGGGTTCGGAGGAATAAGCTGCTTGCAAATGGAACCACTTCATATGTGGGAAGTATGTATTACTGATCAACCTATCATGAAAAAACACATCCAGTTCAATGATTTTGTGAATGTTTGTTCTTTACCTATTAGGTGTTAATCCTTCAAACAAGATATGGCATTTTACAGTTAAGATTGTTAGGTTCGAACTGGTAAGGCTGAGGGACCAAGACGGTGGTGTCGATACCCCGTTACAAGTTAATGACGGTTTATGCTCATGTTTTTATGTATAGTTTGGGGAAGGGTTCAAGTTTTTGGCGGCAGTGTAAATATCCAATAGTGATTAGACCGGTTTTAATGGCTCAATGGACTTGTTGAAAGGCCTCCGAAGCCTCGCACTGCAACAAACAACGATAGAACTAATAGAAATTCCCCTGGTCCAAATTTATATGGATGGGTTGTTGGAGGAGACTATTATATAGCAGAAGGTGTTTGAAAGAAAACCTGTGTGGGAAAAGGGAGGTTGCGAAGGCCATATATCATCTCAGTCCTTGTTTAAGAGAAAACACAGGGTGGGAAGGAAAGTGTAGCGAAATTGGATGATGAAATTGACATGAAAACTGAAAAAACTGGATGAGCTGCGAATGTGAAAGTGTATCCAAAAATGAAAATACATCAGTCGTTGAAGAAAAAGAAGAATGGTCAAGAGGACTTGAGTTGATCACTTTGCTAGAGACTGCAACTAGCGAGCGCGACCTCAACGAAGATCCATAAAATGCAGGACTAGAACTCTAAGAAAGAAGCTTCGCGAGAACGAAAGGTGGTAAGTTTATCGGTCTGAATTAAAACCTGAACCAGCTACTCCTGCATTAAAAATACGAGATCAAGCCAAGATGGCAATTTCTCAAGTTAAACATGCATCCCATGCCTCCTGTTTATGGCTCTGGTCAGGTCAAAGGCAGTGGAAACAACAAGGCATGGGATTTCGGCCCAACTTTGGACCTTTTTGTTTCTACTGCCATTGACCTAATCATAGCCACAAACAGAAGGCATGGCATGCAAGTTAGACTTAAAAAATTGACGCCTTGGCTTCCCGTATTTTTAATTCAGGAGTTGTTGGTTCAGGTTTCAATTCTGAATGACAATCTTACCACCTTCCGTGCTCGCGAAACTTCTTCCTTAGAGTTCTGGTCCTGCACTTTGTGAGAGTCTTCATTGAGGCCACGCTCGCTAGTTGTATTCTCAAGCAAAGTGTTCAGCTCCATTCCTGTTGACCATTCTTCTTTTTTTTCATCGACTGGCGGATTTTTATATTTGGATACACTTCCACATTTGAAGCTCATCCAGTTTTTTTGTTTCTCATGTCAATTTCATTGGCCAATTTTGCTACACTTTCCTTCATACCCTGTGTTTCCTCTTAAACAAGGTCTGAGATGATATATGGCCTTCTCCACCATCCCCTTCGCGCGCAGGTATTCTCCCAAGCACCTTTTGCTGTATAAAAGTCTCCTCCAATAATCCATCCATATAAATTTGGACTAGAAGAATTTCTATTGGTTCCATCGTTGTTTTCTACATTACGAGGCTTCGGAGGCCTTTCAAGAAGTCCGTTGCGCCATTTAAACCGGTCCAATCACTATTGGATATTTACACTGCCGCCAAAAACTTGAACCCTTCCCCAAACTTGACACAAAAACATAGGCATAAACCGTCATTAAATTATAACGGGGTATCGACACCACCGTCTTGGAACCCTTCGACCTTATCAGTTTGCACCTATCAAACTAAATTGTACAATGCAGGATCTTGTTTGAAGGATCAGTGTCTAATCGGTAAAAAACTGCATTCATAAAATCATTGCACTTTATGTGTGTCTATCACGGTAGCCTGATCAATAATATACACAACTCGCACGCATGAAAATGGGATCCATTGCACGCACTTTATTCTTCCTACCCCATCAGGACATGTCAGACAGTGTTTTTTATTCATCTGCACGCATGTGATGACTATTAAAAAAGAGGTGTGAGGAGTCATGACTTTTTATCTTAACACATTCAAAACAACTGATGAATCAAAATCTCCATCTGTTGCAACTGACGAATCAGCTGTTGGAAGAAATCAAAACATCTCCTCCAACATATGGTTCATCTGTCGCAACAGATAATCCATATGGTGCAACAGATGGTAAATCTGTTGAGATAGACCACACTGTGTTTATTCATCTGCACGCATGTGATTACTTCTTGCTAAAAATGTTTGTTTCAATTTAGTTGTCCTATTTATAAAATCAAGAGAATTTTATTATATTCTTCCAAGATTACCCCTATTATTAAATGACTACATAAAGTATATAATTCACATTTATACTTTCAAAGCATAATTAATAAGGCCAATTTGGTAAATAATCACCTAATTTATATTTTTCTTAATTGGTGTGCCAAGCCCATAGGGCCCAACTAATACGAAACGGAGGGACTATTAAAAAGAGGTGAAGAGTCGTGACTTTTTATCTAACACATTCAAAACAGCTAATGAACCGAATACTCCATTTGTTGAAACTGATGAATCAGCTGTTAGAAGAAATCAAAACATCTTATCCAACATATGATCCATTTGTCGCAACAAATAATACATATATTACATCAGATGTCTCATCTGTTGCACATACAAACCATCTGTTGCAACAGATGGTAAATCTGTTTTGACAGACCATCTGTTGCATATTCAATTCATCTGTTGCAACAGATGCTAAATCTGTTGCAATAGATGGACGATCTGTTGCAACGGCTCAATAATAACGGTTGTTAATGAGTCTCAAATCGTTTTGAAAAGGTGAGAAGTATTAATGTAAAAGAAAAAGTTGTGACTTTTCATAGAAAATAAAATGCCACCAGTTTGAATGTAATTAATACAATGGAGCTGAACAGTCGTGCATTTTGGCCTGACACGTTCAGATTCAATCCTCTATAAATAGGTCTCTCTTTAATCTTCATTCTAATTAACTTTATTTATTTCTTGCATTTTTTCTTTTCGTGTGACATCTTCAACCACTTCTCTTCAAAGAGCATATTCCTTTCTCGTTGAGGTAAGTTTTTTTCTGGTGTAAATTTACCAGTTGGTCGTATACGTTGTATTACATTTTGGACTTTTTTCTTTACATTTGTCAATTCATGTGTGTTCTAGATATGGCGATCCTGTTCTAGACATTGTTATTCTACGCAACACAATACGAAAACTTCAGAGGCAGGTTAATGACCTGCAGAGGGAGTTGATCGTTGTGAGAGAGACGATGTTCAGAGAAATGCAGAGGCTGATGAGGGCCCTGTTGCTGCGAGTTGATTGGTCGGCTGTCATTAATGATGATAGTGATGATAATAATAATTAAAATGTGTTTTTTCTTTTAGCGTATGTATTTTAATTTTTCTATATCGGATCTATACCTAAAGTATTTTATTTTTTGTTTAATGAAAAATTTACTTTTAGTTGACTTTGGCATTTTAATTCTTATTCAATTTTCATTCTGTCTATTTCTTCTAATCTAAACATACATACATGTTAACATGTCGGCGGTTGGAGGCAAGGAGCAATGTAGAATCCAGTAACACTAGCAATTTTGGCTTCTGAGTTCTTTCAATAGATGAACCGTGTGTTGGAACAGATTGGTCATCTGTTGGGTTTCTGTCAACAGATTATCCATCTGTTTTGACAGATTTGTCATTTGTTGCAGGAAAACATTCCAGTTTGTGAAACTGTTGAGAATAATTGTGGTCTGTTGTATTACTTAGTTCATGTTTTACCTCTTTTTATTAATGGACAAATTATTAAAAAAGATATTTTATATATAATAAATGATAACATTAGATTCACAACAATGAGTTAAATATATTAAAGTCCACAACAAACAAACAACAACACAAGTTTCTGCAATTACAACGATCATGGTGGATTACGATTCGAGCATGTAGTTCTTTTGTGGCCAGCGTACTTACATATGGAGCACTTGTTTCTTCTTGATGAAAATGATTCTCCAACTCCACGCCTCCTCTTATATGGCTTTCGTTCTGATTTGATAGTGCTTGGGTCAATATATGGAGGAGGTATTAATCTCCCCATAAGCTCTGCTGGAACAACCCAAGATTCTTCGGGAGGCACCGGAGTAATATGCCCACTATATGTCATTTCATATTTTTCCACCGAATAATATTGAGATGATTTCTCGTAAACTTCAGGTCCATATTTATGACCATATTGAGCTCGAAGAAATGCTATAGCATGTGGACAAGGTATTTTGTCCAAGTCAAAAACTCTACACGTACAAGATCTTGTTTGAAGATCGACCATGGCAGCATCACCATGACCGGTGATACTGAATTTGTAATCTGTTATTTTATGAGAGAAAAACCTATTCCCCAAACTGATGTTCGTTGATATTTTTTTTTTATTTCGAGAACAAATCGGGTTCTTTTTTCTGGGCACTTGAACTGCACACGCCTTTCGTTAAAAAATTCGCTATACTTCTTGCTTATTTTTTCAAACATAACCTTGATGAAAAATTCTCTTTTATCGCCAAACAATGAATTCACCGATTCAGCTATGTTTGATGTCATAATATTGTAACTATAGAAAAGAATCACTTAGTACGACATCATACTAAACTTGTAAATCAAACAAGATATTAAATTCATAAGAATGTACCTATCTGCTGGACAGAATGCCCGGCTCCATCTCTCGAAATCGACACGTGCGAGAAATTCTGCTACCTTGGGATTCAAATCCGCTATTTGATTGAAACGGTCTAAAAAATCCTCTCTACTATATGTTTTAGCTGCTCTATAAAAAAGGGTGACGACCCTTTCGTTGTGATAGTTGTTTCGAACGTTCTCTCCAAGATGCCTGATGCAACAACCAAAGTAAGCTGAAGTGAAGAAAAGTGAACCCATCTTTGGAATACTTGGATGTCTATCCGATACAAAACACAACTCTTCGGTATCTTCGACGCAGCTTCGTAGTTGTTCAAAAAAAAATCCATAAGAGGAATCACATTCCATGTCCGCTACACAAAAAACAACAGGAAAGATATGTTTCTCCGCATCTTGCGCCATCGCCGCTAGCAGAACTCCATTATACCTGCTCCTCAAGAAGGTACGGTCGACGGCTATGCCTTTTCTCAAATGTCGAAAACCTTGAATCCAAGCACCATAGGATACAAAAAAGTACTTAAACCTTCCGTTTTCATCCAGATGCAATGCCGTCTTACTTCCAGGATTTGTGGACTTAATCATGTAACGATAAGCATCCAGGACTGCATACCCATGCTCGAGTGTCTCCCTAACCATGTCCTTGGCAATCCCCATGGTCGTATATATCTTCCAATAACTAACCAGGACACCCAAATTCGTAAGGAGTTGATTGGCCATAACCCTTGTTGAAGGGTCTTTGCCATCGGGGAAACTACTCCTGAAATATTCACCGAGGACCTTTGCCATGGCATGAGGATTTTGGCCCGAGATGTGCTCCGAACCACATGTGTGATGCTTTTCATGTTTATGAATAACGAATCTGTCAGAACTTGCATACTTCACCGCTCTCAACCACTACTTGCAATTCGAATTAGCACATTTGAAGCAAAAGACACTGCTCGAATTAATCACCTTCTTTATTCTGAAATCTTTTTTTCAAGCAAGAAATAAATAAAGTGTTAGATAGTTCATTCTTGTCCTTGAATGAGGTTCAAATAAAAAAGTCGGTCCCGTCGTCTTGAAAATTTCCAGACTGTGTCGATTGAGAAGAACTGCACATCGTATTGGTCGCATCAACGGGTGTAGGTGTTTGATCATTATCTGGAATATCCATGTCTAGATCATCCAACCAACCATCAAAGAAGTCTTCTTGTTCTTCTATTTCTACATTCTGGTTCTTTCTCTCTCGTCTTTTCAACCATGTACACCCTTAACACCGGTCTGGTTGAATCACTTATAGAAGCACGCAACCAAACCTGATCGGTTATCTTGAAAGGCAGTACCCTCTGATTTTCAAAGGAGCGTTCTTTCGGTTGACAATTCAGTCCACAAAAGCTGATGATTAAGTTCACAAAATCATCATACGAAACATCATTTTGGACTGTCATAGCTATCGTCTCTAGCATTTCACCCTCCATCCAACGCCATACATATCGATTGCTCTTCTCGATCCATTGACCATGACAATCCACCCTTATTGTTATTGATTCCTCCATTAGTGGTACCTAAATAAAGTCATTTATTAAAAAAAGTTGATAGTGATTTCATAGTGTCGTGAATGAATCCCAACAGATGTGTAATCTGTTGCAACAGGTAAGTGATCAGTCACAACAGATTACTTACCTGTTGGGATTCATGTTATGCTCCTGAATATTTGCTGCAACAGATGAAGCGCCTGTTGGGATTGATGTTACAGTACTAAATCACCTTTGAACTGATTCCAACAGATGAGTGACATGTTGCAACATATAATTAACCTGTTGCGACAGATGACTTACCTGTTGCAACAGATGACTTACCTGTTGCAACAGGTTAGTAATCTGTTGTAACAGATATTTACCCTATTGCAACAGACAACACTTCTACTGGAATCGTGTTTAGGTTCTGTTGCAATAGGTTACTAATCTGTTAAAACAGATATTTATTATGTCGCACCAGATAACTAATTTGTTGCAACAGATGATCCATTTGTTTAAACATGAATCCAACATATCAGTCTTCCATTGAAACAGATGTATCATCTATCACAATAGATGATTTAACTGTTTAAACAAATGGATCTTATGTTGGATTCATGATTAGGTTCTATTCATTATTGGAAAAACAACAACAAAATAGCAGTTACCCAGATGACAAATTCAACTAAAAATTATAATTTGACTTACCAAGGCCTTCTATGAAGTAATGCCAAAGTGAAAAGTGATGTTCGAAATAAAATTTGACCTAAGAAATTGGTCAAATAGCAACAGTAGCGGTAACAACAACAAATGGTCAACAAGAAGAAGATGAAGATGATAATGAAGTAGAAGATGATGATAATGAAGCAGAAGATGATGAATAAAGCAGCAGCAACAATGAACAACAAAAATCGCTAAGAGAGAGAAAACAACAATGGGTGAGAAGAGAGAGAAAGGCGTCTTTTTTTCACTTCGTTTTCCATTATATAGGTCAACATTTGGATCAAAGTGTAAATTTAAAAATTTGTGGGCTATTTTCAAACTTTCCCAACTTTCTTAATTCATAATAAAGTAATTGTCACCTCCACTCAATAATTAAGACTTGTGTCACCTACCCCTCATTTTAAAACTCTTTTGTCACCTACCGCCCAAACCCCCAAATATCCATGGAGAGTGTACTCACTATGCATTAATTAGTACACATAATTAAATAACATTAAAATTTAAATAGATATTTTTAAAATTATTTTTCCTTTCATTCTTTGTGAAATAAAGTCTAATTTCATTTTTTTTTTCCTAATCAGTAATTCACATTACTGTTGACTTTTCTTTTCTTTAAATATTGTTTTGGTTCTGATGCCAATTTAGCTATAGAATTAATTTTAAGAAGATAATTTTAAAAAGGATTTTTTTAGTAATGCTAGAGGACAATTTATTTATAGTATTTAAAATATTTTATTTTAAATTTTTTAAAAAGATAGATCTACTTTTCCAATTTATATATATTTGGTTTTTCGAAAATCCTTAACTAATTAATAACACTATGCTTACTACCTTTGAGTTTGCTTTTAGTAACACAATTACTTTAAAAAGAAAAAAAGAATAAATTTTAACATGGCACTGATAGTAATATCAATAAAATCTCTACTGCAAGTTGCAATTTTCATAATGAATTAATGCTCTTTTAGGCAATATAAATTTAATTTCATTTATGTTCTTCAAGTAGCATATTACTAAAAAGGAAAAAAATAAAAATTATCACAAAGGAGAATAATTTTAAAATTACTTAAATTTTAATGTTAATTAATTATGTGTACTAATAACATAAAGTGTCCAATTTAAAAATGACACACGTCCATATTAATAAAATTCTAAGATATTTTTTATCTCTCACGTGTCTCCATGAAAGCAAGTTCAAAAGAAGTAATAAGACTTCCTAAAAAAATGTAGTTGAAAATATGGTAATAATTCATACAAGTACTGATTCCTTCGGCCAAAAGTAAAATCTTTATGAAAAAAGGAGTAAATTGCAAAATTGCAAAATGTCTAGAATTTATTTTTTGTTTAACCATCCAATATCTAAGGCTGAATTGCGTTTAGATACTCGAGTTTGGGGCTATCATTAAAAACCTATTCAAACGCATAAAATATTGCAAGTTTATCAATTTTGAAACGTCTTCAAATATGTAGCATTTGAAGTTCTATATGATTATTTATTTATACCCTCTCCATGTAGACGGTGCACGTCCAGTTTGACGGATCCGGTGAGTGCCATGGCTAGAGGGAAAGGCAGAGTTAGAGGACATGGAAGACCACGAACGAGACCGATTAACATCATTGTTGCTCAATACTAGATCTGGGCGAGATGTAGAGGCCAGTACATCTAGGACTGGGGAAACAGTGATGGAAGAGCAAAGTAATGGTGAACCAAAACCTCTAAGCCCGAAAGAGGCGAAATCTAAGGGAAAGGGTACTAAGAGGAAGGAGTGGGCTAATTTGTTTCAAAGGAATCGTGCTGCTGAGAATGGGATGACATTGACCTACAAGCACAACTCATTGAAGGTGAAATTATTGTTCAGTTGGAAAAGGAAGAGGCAAAACTAGAAACAGAGAAATAGAAATGTGCGCATATTGCTTATGTTATTGGGGAAAGCTCTGCATACAATGTAATGCATCGATTTGTTACTCAGAGC
Organism: Capsicum pubescens; assembly: GCA_030864215.1. Classification (NCBI taxonomy): domain Eukaryota; kingdom Viridiplantae; phylum Streptophyta; class Magnoliopsida; order Solanales; family Solanaceae; genus Capsicum; species Capsicum pubescens. The sequence continues at coordinate 35,432,544 of CM061546.1, forward strand.
TGGAATCAGGTTGCAACACCTGACATTTTTATGCACAACGAAGGATACTTCATTATCAAATGTCAATCTATGGATAAATATGAAAGAGATACTATATGCAGGCCTGTACACATTAAAATAACAAACTAGTTATACTAAGACCTTGGTTGCCTGATTTTGATTACACAGAAGAATTCCCCATTGAAATACCTTTGTGGGTGATGTTTCCAAAACTTCACTTGAATTGTTGGTGATGCAATTCATTGAGTCGTATAGCTAGTTGTATTGGGACACCTATGTATGCAGACGAGTGCACTGCAAAACAAACTAGAGTGGCGTATGCTAGGATGCTTATTGAACTGAACATTACCAAAACTCTTCCTGATGTGATTCATCAGGTGACGGATCCAGAAGGCAAAACTTTCACACATCGAGTGACGTATGACTGGAGGCCACTGTATTGTGGTAAGTTCTAAACTCTTGGCCATGTTTGTGCCCCAGTGCAGCACCCTGAACAATGTAGGAAGAATAAGGAGCAAGTATAGAGAGCACCTCCCAAAAAGATAGTTCAACAATGGCATTATAAAGGCCCTATTCAGATAGAGAGATAGGCTTATACGTAAGAACCTTTAAAGCCTATAGCTGATGTGGTGGAGCAAACAGCTAAGCTACCTGGATCATCTCAAAATGGTAAGACTTCTCAATCTCTTGATGCAAAGACTAATTCACTACGTCCAAGTCCTACCACAACACCACCAGCGCTGCAAAACTTAGATGAGTTTCCAGTGTTGAGCAATGCCAAAGGCAGAGGAAAATCTAAATAATGATGTGGATTATATGGAACATAAGAGGGGTGAATAAGAAGCATAAGCAGAAAGAAGTGAAGAGTGCTTCAAATAAAGAGAATTAAGTTGTTTGGGTTGATAGAGACGTGAGTTAAGCAACAAAAAGCTAAAGGTATCCTACAAAAGAGTTACTGGTGATCTAGATTGCCTACTTACTATCATTTGTGATTTTAATACTGGTGAATTGAGAAAGTTATTGTGGGCTTCACTGAATGATATAGCTCTAGGAATTAGCTCTCCATGAATCTTGGGAGGGGATTTTAATGCTTTATTATATCCTCAAGATAGGTTATTTGGAAATCCAGTGCAATATGTTGATATAAAAGATTTTGTTGATTGTATGAAGGACTTCTTACTAACTGAAGTCAACTGGAAGGGTGAATATTACATATAGAGTAACAAGCAGCAGGGTGGTGACAGGATTTGTAATAGATTGGATAGAATGTTTGGTAACATGGCATGAATAATGAAATGGGGTCATTTGAAGGTGGAATATGATCTTTGCAATATCTCTGATCACTCTCCAATGTTCCTATCATTCATCCAGACTCATCAAAACACCAAGATTCCTTTTCGATTTTTAATGTGTGGACTGAACACGGTAACTTTCAAAGCATAGTAGATAATGGATAGCAAAGGGACAGATCATATAATAAGCTGAGGAATGTATGGCTAAAGCTCAAAGATCTAAAGGCAGACTTTAAAAAGCTAAATCAAGAAGAGTTTAAAAACATCACCCAAAGGATTGATAAAGCTAGATTTGAGTTGGCTGGGGTTCAAAAGCAAATACAGTTCATGTTTACTGATGATTTGCAAGCACAAGAGAAGATTCTGTAAGATTTAGAGAAATGGTCAATAGTGGAGGAGAGTATCATGATACAGAAATCCAAAGCAAGATGGATCAAGCTAGGTGACTCCGATACAAATTACTGCTCAGCTATACTTAGTGAAAGAACCCAAAAGAAAGGTATTGTTGAACTGAAAACTGCAGCTGGAATAAGATTAACCGAACAAGGGGCTATTAAGGAGGAGATTATTAATTTTGTAAAAGGACTGATAGGAGGTGTTGCAACATCATTACCAACTATTAATAGGTTGGAAATGAAGAGAGGGACACGATTATAACAACAGATGAGATTACAGCTCATTAAACCAGTCATTGATAGAGAGATTTCTTGATAGTCTGAATGTCATTGGGGATGACAACGCCCCCGGCATAGATGGGTATAATTCAGTTTTCTTTAAGAAGGCATGAAACATCATAAAGGAAGACATACTGGAGACATTTAAAGACTTTTTCATCATTACTAAGATGGCTAAACTTGTTAACTGCACAGTGATCACTCTTGTACCTAAAACTCCTAATCTAGCTACAGTTAGAGAATTTCGACCAATAGCTTATTGTTCTGTCCTGTATAAGATTATAGCCAAAATCCTAGCTAATAGGTTGCAAAAGGTGGTGCCTAGTATAATACGTGAAGCCCAAGCTGGATTCATACCTGGTGGAAAAATTAGAGACAACATTATCTTGGCTCATGAATTGATTAAAGGCTATAAAAGGAAACACATATCACCAAGACGTATGCTTAAATTTGACTGGCAAAAAGCATACGATTCATTGGAATGAAGTTACTTGAGACAGGTTATGCTTGAACTAGGATTTCCAAAACTCTGTCACATGGATTATGGAATATGTACAAATAGTGAGCTACAATATACTTATTAATGGTGAACCCTCTGAAACTTTCAATGCTGGATTCCAATTTCATCCAAAATGTGCTAAGTTAAATATTGATCATCTTTGTTTTGTTGATGATTTGTTGCTTTTTGCTAGAGGAGATGTTTCTTCAATGGTTGCACTTAAATCTTGCTTCCAAACTTTCTCTCAGGCTTCTGTAATTTTAGCCAATTTAGGCAAAATTTCAGTGCACTTTGGTGGAGTAAAACGGGTAGAGCAGAACATGATACTGCATCTTCTGGGTTTTAGTTATAGGGAGTTTCCCTTTAAGTACCTTGCGGTACCTCGAGCTACAAAAAGATGTCCTTAATATACTGGTAGCCCCTACTTGATAGAATTACTTCTAGAATCTCTTGGACAACAAAGACGCTTTCATATGCAGGTCGAGCTCAACTTATCCAGTAAGTAATATTTGATATTCAGGCAATCTATAGAGCTCAGCTATTCTCTATTCTGGCTAAAGTTCTCTATATAGCAAGTATGATGAGACTAAAGAGCATCTATTCACCCAATGTGAGTACACTATACGAATTTGGGACAAGGTGACTCAATGGATGTTGATTCACGAAGTGCAGTTGCTAATTGAAACCAACACCTATCATGGCTGATTACAAATTCTCAAGGGGACTCTAAAAGTGCTCAGCAGATCTTTAGGTGGTTGCACTCAGAGCCTGTGTATGGTACTCTGAGGGAGAGGAATTTGAGACCATTTGAAAAAAAGTGTCGAGCCTGGATGATTGTTGCCAAGGACATTGTCTATGTATCATTCGTCAGAGCACCATCCCAAATCGGAGCTGAAGTTCATCGCTTTAGATTTTAGTTTTTTAGCTTGCTTGCTCAGGTAGCTTATACAGGATGGCAGGTTGTGTATAACCTGCCACTATTTTGTAAAGCTTACTTTTGGTGATAAATAAAATGCTAGTTACCAAAAAAAAAGTTGTTCTATATGATTATATTAACTTATTTGTCTAAACTTTAGCCGTTTTAGCTCAAAATCCATGCACCATTTTGCTTGAACTTCAAGTATCTCAAATTCATCTCAATATAAATCATTATGGGACAAATACTGAATAACAAATTGGACACTTTTTTGAAGGGCGAAAATTTAAGGTACATCAAGTTAGATTCATGAAGGGACAACTCAAGTTCAACAACGCATCCAGTGTACTCACACAAGTGAAGTCTAAAGGTGGTGCATACACAGCCTTACCCCTTCCTTAATACCTTCTGAAGGTAGAGAAGTTTCTGATAGACCATCGGCTCAAGTACACCATAATAAAATCATGCATGGAAAGGAAAATACAATAGTGAAGCAGTCATGTAGAACATAATGAAGAAGAGAACAGTAGCAGCAGCAACAACATCACATAATACGGTGACCGGAGCTAAGGAAACAACAGGTAATAAAACAACACAAGTTCATAGTAACAAATCATATAGGAAGAAAGATTTAGAGGGCAGAAATTTAAGGTACATTATATAAAGTATACCAAGATCTTTCTTGGCACAAGAACCACACAGCTAAGAGAAAGTACTGAGGTAGTCCTTTAAGTAATCGGAACTACACTGCATAACCATGAGCTATTTACTTTCCAACTAAACATCCTCCCCGTTCGCAAGCATAGCAGCCATTGCAAACATAAAAAAGAGGGGAGTTACGACTAGATGTGAAATATTTTTATTTTCGAGACAGATCCCGGTCTACAACATCACACATTTAGAGAGGCATTCTCAAATATACAAAACAGAAACACCCCCCTTATCTCTTGAAAGTTTAGCAAGTTTGTTAAATTGCAAGAATCAGTGCATGCTTGTTGGGAAGTGCTTAAGACAGCTGCTCAATCTGCTGTTCAACTATCAGCAAAACACAGTAACGATAAGTTCGTATTAGCTGAGGACAAATAGTATTTGTATCCAGTGGTACACGTTTTGGTACCTTTGAGGGGCAGATATTAGACATCATATAGCCTCATTTCCTTCTTCCAGTGCCAATAGTTAGCAGCTCAAAGCTCCTAAGAGCATCATCCCTACCCCCTCTTGTTGCAGTAGCGCGGGTAAAAGATGATGACTTGGACTCAAATCCTGGTTGTACTCTTTGGGTAGTGGAAATACGGCCACTGCTTGAACCCAAGCGACCAGTGCGATTGTCAGTGGGTTCACCAGATGAGCTTGGTCGGCTGCTTCCCATTACAGCCCTCCTCGAGGTGCTACCAGTTCGAGATACACGGCCTCTTTCAGTATCAGCTTGCTGAATATATTAACAGTGCATCAGAAGATAACCCCTAATAAGCAGTTCAGGCACCACGAAAGCTCCAGGTGGGAGCAAACTGATGCATGTAAATTGAGAGGATACAAGAATATCGTACAGAATCGCCAGGCTTCAGGCAGATAAAAGAAGTCATATTCGCTACTTACCACATCCTTAGATGATGGTACATCTTCTGAAGATCTGTGATGTCTAAAATTGTCCCCTAAACCAGTTCCAGACACATTCTTTCTAGAAAACGCCTCCACCGCAACAGAAAATCTATCTTTAATTTCCTGCCTCACTGTACAAGAGATCAAACAAATTTTAAAATTAGTTTCAGGCTACAAATCTGCATGATAACAGAAATTCAACCAAAAGAAAAAGACAAAACATGGGAGAAGAAGAAGAAACAAAACAAATTGGACATATTCTTTCTGTCTCTACTCTTCCTATCATTAATAATTGGACGGCACCCATTTCCCCAGATTTAAGGAATCCTCAGGGATAGCAGCAACTTTTAGTCAATGCACATACTTGAGCAACGTACATCTCTCCCTCTGCCCATGAATGATCACACAGGCAAGCGTGTGAATTTACGCGCCTCAAGTGGATCTTCTGAAATTACTTATAATTAGAGATCTAAAGCACTATTCTTCTAGTAATAACTTTTTTTTATTACCGAGGTATCTGGGCTTTCGCACACCTTGACTAATTCCACCGGAATACCTACCAACAACAGAAGGTACCAGGTAACTCTGTCCACCAAGGCTAGGACAAATGTGAAGAAATCACCTAGTGTTTTTGTTTCTGCTGGGATTTGATCCTTAGACCTCATGGCTCTCAACCACTTCATTGACCAGTAGGCCACACGTCCACACCTTTGGATGCTCGTCTCACAATAATTGGTTATTTTGTAAAAAATATAAATTGGATTGGCGACAACAGACAAGCATATAACGACAAGCACCATGAGCCCAGCCCAAACGTCAACGGTCATATGAGAAATTTAAGCTGTTACTTCTGAAGCCAAAGTTTCATGAAACAGTACCGGGGATCTTTTCTGCTCTTTCAATGGATGGTCCCGGATTCGCAGGTAATCTTGCAACAGGTTGCTGGAAAACAAATAAAATGTAAGATTAGGGCATCTTTTACAATGCAAAAAACAAAGAGTAGATTTTTTTTGCGAGAGCAGACTTATTTAAGACATACTCGTGCTCTTGAACTGGAGCCAATTTGAGGATACTTCAAGATAGTCCAATCAAACACATAGTCAAATTGATAACCTGCAATATACACAAAAATAATTTCGTTGCATAGGACTACAGAAATAATACTTCTTTTTCCAAAGAGATAATTTAAAAGGGGAAACAGATCATGAAACAAAAAATGTACCCTCTCTAATGAAAAGATCTCGGAACAGCCTTTTCAGGTATGAGTAATCTGGCTTGTCATCAAACCGTAATGATCGGCAATAATGAAAATATGATACGAATTCTGAGGGATAGGATTTGCAAAGCACCTGCTTAACAGAGACCAATGTAATATGTCATATGCAGTTTGATGCATGGGCAGTAGTATAATTTAAAGCAGATATATTCGGAAGACCAGTAATCCCCTGTATGACCAGAAGTACAACATCTCATATCAAGATTTGGCATGGAAAATATGATGTACATAAAGTCATTACCTCTATAGATGTAATCATCTTCTTCTCACTAATCTTGTCATATTTCTGCTTTTTGGTGCCAGCTTTCAGACCTTGCCACGGCAGACTAGTAAGCACAATGAAATATGTTAATTTTAAGAAACAAGTAAATGCACGTTGAAATCAAGATACAGGCACCAACAATGAACTTCCAACTGTAATTCACAAACCTTCCTCTCAAAAAATACATAAGCACATAACCAAGAGACTCCAGATCATCTCTTCTGCTTTGTTCTGCATGCAAGGAAGAGAGGTAATTACATAAAGCTTAAAATACTACTAGGTGCTTGAGGTAATACAATCCTCACTCACCAACTCCAAGATGGGTGTTAACACTAGCATAACGAGCTGTTCCTGTAAGGTTTTTGTTTTCCCTGAGGAAAGGAAGAAAAGAAGTTATTCGATAATCCATAGTTACACAGACTTACACTCCAATCATCTACCCAAAATCTTATAAATAAAAGATCAAGGAAAGAAAACTCAATAAGAATGTAGAACTCCAAATTTTGTCTCTTAATCCAGACATCAACTATTGGGAAACTTGGAGTTGGAAGTGTAAATAGAAAAGATGGGAGTGCAAAAGAGAAAAAACAAGAGAAGCATCTAAGCAGGAATAACAACATAATCAGTGCATCCCCACAAATAAGAGAAGCATCCAAGAAGGAATGAAGGGCAAAAACATTCAATACAGTCTTCTGTTTTCTCAATAACATAGTACACCATACGCAATCAAAATCTTAGCCACGTCCAGTAAAAAAAGATGGTTTTAATATCCACATGGGTAGCTTTAACTTCTGAGTCAGCTTATGCAAAAGAGAACTTTGGAGCAACTATAAAAAATCAGCAAAATGTCACAACTAGGTTTGAGGAAATGTTTTAAGTCATTATTACTTCAAAAGGTCAAAAAGTGAAGCCGCCAAAGAAACAATTGGAAAAAGATTCAACCTTCCCCTTCTCTGTATCAAGAAATTATTACTAACACATAGTAGCAAATTGATCAGTTATCAGATCACCTCAGCAAGCAATATTCCCCTTTAATTACTAGAAATCGCAGACATGATCTTTGAGGAACATAAGAGGTTTATCTCTCTTACCTGTATGGTATATGCTTGTGTGTCTGAAGATCTCTATATTTCTTGGCAAGGCCATAGTCAATGATGTATACCTGTTATACCAAAATAAAACACCCAAACTGGCTTAGAGCTGTGGAGGTCATGCCAGAAGAATGGCTTTCCATCAAATTTTTAAACTCGTTCTAACGTAGATTTTACAATGGTATTACAGAAACAGAAGCTGCTGATCCATTAATTACAAGATGTTAATGTCAGTCAAATGCTCATGTTCAGTAGCGTCATACATAATACAATGACAGAATCTCTAATGCAAGGTCAGTTTTTTTTAACAAACTAAAGTATAGAGGAACTTCTTCCACACCTTTTCGGATAGCAAAATTCTTCCATTTCCAAGTGTCTAATTACCAGACTTTTGTTATTAGAACTTCTACCTCCTATGCTAAAGCTTAAGCATCATGCTGGAGATATACACTAAAGGAAGAGAAAAATCTTTAAACATATTGTGTCCAAGAATATGTAACTACACAATGCACTGGATTTTGAGCATTATTCCAGGAAACTGAATCAAATGCACTCCCAGCCAGTTGACTAGATCCTTCTTGGACAAGAATGAAGCAGTTCATGTCACAGGGATAGTCTTCATTGGGCTCTAAGAGAAGTGAATGGCAAAGAGATACATGAGAGAGAGAAGAAATATGACTTATTGAGTTCCAGATTACATAACGGAAGAATACCCAAGAAAAGAATGTTCTACTTCCATCCCAAATTGAAGTTCCTTGTTCAAGATCAACAAGCAATATAGAATAAGTCCAGCTCAATGCTAGAGAAGAACTTGTATAGGAGAACCAAAACCTTAATAGCTAACCAACTTGTCTAGATCCTCGGGGATTTAATTTCCAAACAAGTGGCCGAAGAACTGTCACGAGTACAACAACATACCCCGAGAAATCCCACAAGTGGGGTCTGGGAGGGTGGGATGTACGCAAGTGTTACCCTAACTTTGTGGGGTAGAGGTTGTTTCCGAAAAACACTTGGCTCAAAAGAAGTGAAAATCAACGCATGAAGGAGAGGAAAATAGCAACAGCAAAGTAGCATGATAAACAGAGCAAATGAAGCACAAGTAACGGTACAAATAGAAAAATAAGAAACTATGTGAATACTAAATAATACTACTAGACAAGGATAAGATGAATAGAGGAGCCTAGATTCCTGTCTAAATGAATAGGAGCATACAACCTTGTTGTTACTATAGACATACAAGTACACTTAGAGAACATATGATGAAGTGCACACCTGATTTGCTTTACGCCCTAAACCCATTAAGAAGTTATCGGGCTTAATGTCACGGTGAAGAAATCCTCTTAAGTGCATATATTCAACCCTATTAATCTGCATCAGAGAGCAAGTATCAGGCAACCACCTAGCAGCTATAATAATTATGCTTTAAACAGTAGATAACTTTGGCTATTTACCAATTGATCTGCCAACATTAAAGCTGTCTTTAAAGTGAACCTCCTATTGCAATAGTTAAATAAGTCTTCTAAACTTGGTCCAAGAAGGTCAATAACCATGGCATTGTATTCACCTTCAACGCCAAACCACTTGAGGTGTGGAATTCCAGCTTAAATTAAGAAAATGGATTAAAAAAAAATTAGTTTATTTAAAAAAACATACAGTCATTGAAACTCATGGGAACTTAGAAGGTATTACTTACTTCCCCCTTGCAGAAGCATATACAGTTTTGATTCATAATGAAGCTGAGGATGCTTTGTTTTAGTTGGTTCCTGCAAACTAAAAAATTAGATCCTTGGAAACAGCAAAGCTAATGTATCAAAAAACAACAAAACTACAATACGAAGCATAGCACTGGAAACAGACACTCAAAGAAGCGCAAGGAAATCTCATTCATGATGTTCTAAAACACTCAACAGATGGTGACAGAAGCTGAGAAGCAAACTACACATGAAGTACAGGCACACTAACAAACTAGGAAGGAATAAAAAGAGACAAATAAGCAATGTCACTCAAACATTCACAAACTAGCAATATCCATATATGATACTTTTAAGCTTTATATTACAACAGCTGATAACTCAAAAATGATCTTCTCATCTTCTAGTGAAAAAGTCATTCTTCTCAACTTTTGTTAAGTTCATTTAGCTAGTGAAAGGCTCAACCTTGAGACACAATTGACACAACTATGTTGCAAATTTCAAGCTTCCGGCAAATCAACAACAACAACATACCAAGTGTCATCCCACAAAGAGGGGTCTGAGGAGGGTAAAGCGTACGACCTTACTCCTACCTTGGAAGTAGCGAGGCTATTTCTACTAGACCCTCAGCTCAAGGGAAAAAAAGTCCAAAGCAGTATAGAGAAAGAAATAACGGAAATGAAGAAGTCACGGCAAAATACTACACACAACCTGACAAATCGTCCTAGACATTAGTCATAACTAGATAAAACGATAATCAAAGTACAAAAAACAACAGAGCTTCAATCAAATCAACATTCCTAATTCTAACACATTTGACACCATGTTTATGTGAATTTCAGCTAATCAACATACTCACCAGCTTAACAGCAACTTCTTCACCAGTTTGCACATTAACCCCTTAACACAAAAAAACAAAAACTCAAAGTCAACTCAAACCCCATGACATAAAACTTAAGCTACAACTAAAATTAACAACAATCAAGTCATACACATTAAGATTACCTAAATAAAGTTCCCCAAAAGATCCACTACCGATCTTTCGGCCTAGTTTAAACTTGCCACCAACCACATGATCCATAGTCAAAGATTGAACAATCAACAAAAACACCAAAAAGTTTCACTCTTTTCTTGATTTAACTAAACTTCAATTAAACTAAACTGATATTAATATCAATTATCAATCACTTCTCCTTACGAATTATCAAAAAAGTTACAATCTTGAAAGTACCCTAGATCCAGCAAAATCTAAAAAATGCTAAAAATGATATCTTTTTGGTAACCCAAAAAAAAAAAATCAAAAACCCTAAAACCTAATATCAGTTAGGTATAGAAACACACTTGGAATAGGTATTTTTTTCAACAAAATCTTCCCCTTTTCTTGAAAAATAAAATAAAAGAATAATACAATAAATGGGACAAAATTAAAGAAAAATTAAAACTTGAAGAGAAACGCTAAATCTTGATGAAAAAACTTGAGGGGGGGGGGGGGGGGGGGTTGGATTCTTGAAAAAGTAGAAAAAAAATGATTCTTGAAAATATTGAGGAAAAAAAAAAACAAGAAAAGGAAATGAGAAGGGAAAAATGGAGGAAGCTGAAAATATGGGGGGGAGGGAGGGGGAATCTGAGGGAAATGAAATCTGTAGAAAATTTAAGGGAATTTGATGCAAAGAGGGAATTTGTGTAAGAGAAAGAAGATGATGATAAAAGGAGAATTAACGAAATGGGATTTATTATTATTGTTATTATTACAAGAAAGAAAAGCTAGGAAAACATTAGGCTGGCTTTTTTCTTTTTCCCTTTTTGATTTTTCGCTTAACGTTAATTTTGAGTAATTCGAATCGCATACTACGAGCTCATGAGAATGACGCTCTCAAAATAATTTTTTCCTTATTCAAGGTCGAAACTGAAATTTCTAATTAAGGATGGAATTTTTTCTTTTCCTTTTTTTCCCTTGACTTTTTTTATTATTATTATATTCTTTGTTTTTTTCTTTTAATGTGGGATAAATTCTTTTCTAAAAGAAAAACATTAGATGTTGGGAGAATAATTAAGAAAAAAGGAAGAAAAATATTGTGATTATTCTTTAGGAAAGAAGATTTAAATGATTTTTGATTCCTAACTAAGAGAATTAATATTAATTTTGTGTATTGACTGTTCTTAATTTAGATAGTACTACTTATCAAAAAAAAAAAAGAATAGATAGTACTTATAATGTTTTGAAATTTCAAAATAATCTGTTAAAATTTTTCTAGAAAAAACAAATAAATGGACAATTTGTATTATTTTGAATTATCATTCTACTTTGAGGAAAAGGTAATATTTCATTTTTCATTAAACAAATTAAATTTAAGTTAAAACTTTTCAAATTTATGTGAATGTTCTTAAGAAGTTGCAAGGAAATTTTGTAGAGATAAAATATCAAATTGTCTTCAATTCTGTACATTTTTTAAAATCAAAAGAAAAATGTGTTTGGAAATATATATGGTAATATTTGACATTTTTATACCAAATTATCACTAATTCTTCACAATGCACTTAAATTCAAACAAATGGGGATCCTATTATCATGAATTTTATTAGTATTGTTACTACATTTCCTTCACCAAATGGCTTTGAAGAATATAATCGTTCTTCGTTGAATTAATTTTTTTTTTTATGTAGATAGCATTTGAGAATTTTACGAGGCTTTCAAACAATTTAACTATAAAAGATATTTGTAATTCTTCTAAACCAACTTAATCCCAACTCTAACTCGTCTTGAATTGCAGACTTTGATTATTTTTATATAAGTTGTACGGTGTTTTGTCAATTTCGTGATGACTCTTCAAGTGAGGCACCTCTCACTTGTATCAATTGAATTTTTTTACACCATATTTTGATCAGTCTTTTCTTCAATCCGATAATATTCAACACCTTCAATTTGAGTTGATATTTTTTTTCTTTGGTTGACTATTATTGTGTATAAATATAAGATTAGTAAATTATGTGAAAAGTTTTTTAAAAAATAGATGACTTTTTCATGAATAAAAAAACAAACCAATCATAAAAAAGGGAAACGTGTTGAAATTACTTTTTATTTTCATTCAATATCTTAAAAATGTGGCCTCTTGAACTATAAAGAAAAGTTGGATGGTATGTTTTTGGGGTTAAGATTTGTAAATATGTTAATAGATTCTTTGTCTATTGTTCTTAATATATTACTTATGTATATATAATATAATCTTAGAGGGGATGTCGGCCCCTCCTCTAATATGAAAAAGGGTGGATTGCGTCAATCAAAGCTTTGATTATAAATTGGGAATAGAGATCAATTTCAAATTTAGTCACCAAATCAAAAAGTTAATTTCATCCCCAAGATTCTCTACGATGGGAAGGCCAAGTAAAAACAAGTAACCCTCAACATTAAAGGCTTATGTAATGACCCATCCTAGAAATTAATAGTAACGACTTTGTTGAGGTGTGGCTTAACCAACCTAATGGCCCTTAAATAAAGGAGACAACAGTTAAAGATGGACGACTCAGATTCAATAGCAACGAAGGGTCCAGATTGATCAATCAGTCCACTTAAATAGAAAGATCGACACGAAAGGTGTGTGTGAAAGTTGATATGTTCTATACGCATGCTCTTCTCCTCAAAAATTCCCTTCTAATCTCTCTTTCTAAATCTCGATCTTATTCTTATTTCCCTCATCTTCTCTTCTCATTCTTATCCATCCTAGTGCACTAAACTTGATTGAAATTATTACTGATAAACTGGTATTGAGATGATCTTCATTTCGTCATTCATTCAGGTATGAAATCGATACGAGCTGAGTGATGATTCTGAGCTGAAGGATCGAGGTGCTGGATTAGAAAATTTAGCTCTAGTTGATTCTAAATTCGTTTTCCTAATTTAAATTATCGTTAATTTTCATTTCGAAATTCTGTTTTTACTGTTTGAACATTGTTCGCCGGGAAGTTAGTGTAAATGTGAATTTTTTAATGTTCGATTAAATTGTTGTGAACTATCTGAGTTTGTTACAGCTTAAAATACTTCTGAAGCACGGATAAAGAATTTTCTTAATCATTGAATTATGAGAAACAACATCAATAAAATAGAAAAATTATTGTGATTTTTCATGTATAGCTTGGATTCTACCGCGAAGAGAGTCTAAGCACGCCAAAAATCCACTCCTAAACCATAATTTTAATTTATTTTTTTATAATTGCACGATTTCAATATGAGTTTTTTCATGATCAATTTGGCGCATCATGTTTATATATTATTGTAAAACAACTTGTCCAATTCATCAATTTAATAATTCATGAATTTGTCAAAGCTAATTGAGAAGTCAAAACCAAAATGTTCACCACTAAGGAAGACATCAACAACCTTTTCTCTTTTCCTTTTTTTTTTTCTTGAAAAAGAATTACTATTTAAATCAAGTATTCATCTTAAAACAAGAAATATTTCATCTTTTTTCTTTACTTTTTCTTTTCATTCTTTTTCTTTGTAAAAGAGATATTGTCTAAGTCCAATTAAATACAAGCCATCAAAATGTCATAGGCTACCTAACCCTATGATATAAGAGAAAATTATTAAGGCTGGGTCTAGTAAGTTGCATCATCTAGGTATAGGATTTCAATTCCATGAAATTATACCTCCATTTTCAAATTAGTTGAAATCAATATATGAATTCTCAAAATCATTATTTTTCTATATTATATTATTTCATTCAGATACATATGGAGAATTCCGATCGTTCAAATACATAATTCATCGTCTTTTGTGAAAAAATATAATTTATTACTATTAATAATCTCATTCACTCACACTAATAAGTCATGCATTAATAGTCTCTACTTCTATAAAACGTAGGTCCTTTATGTAAGTCCACCAACAATGATTAATGGTGTGTCTGGTAATTGAAAAGAAAATGTTCGTCACCAAAAATATTTATTTAATTTATTTATTTTTTAAAAAATATTTTCTAGTACTTATTTTCTCTTGTTTGTTAAGAAAGCAAAAATATCATTTCAGAAACATTTATATATAACATACGCAAATATAGTATACGCAAATATAGTATACGCAGACAATATATAGGAGTGAGATATGAAGGTGTGGTATGTGGTGATAGGAATATGGTTGGTGGTAAGGGTAGGGTTGCAAGGGCTTTGGGGTGCTAGGGGCGGGATGAGACGATTAATGAATAATGCCATTTATGAAACCTCTTGTATTTTATTTGATTATTTTGCAAAATTCGCACGGTTTCTAAGAAAATATCAATCTTTGGAATCATTTTTTTTTATCTAACTAAAAAAGAAATTATATATAAAAAAAAAAAAAGGAAAATAAGATGTAAAAGAGGAGAGCTATTTATAGATTATTTGTTTTTGGTTTTTTATCCGGTGTTCGGTACCCGCATTGGAGCCCGACTAATCCGAATTCGCGTCGGGTAGGGCCCATTCGGGGTAACACTCCCAACAGATTTTTCTCCATGCCCAGTCGTGACTGCAAAGACATCCCTTTTGTCTCGCTAAGCATGCTCTGACAAACAATGAGATCATTTTATAAGATGAAAAACATTACTATCATTTTCTTCACTTTCTCCAGCAGAAACACTAAAATAGACTGCAAAAAAGACCACCATAAGACAATCACAGGCATACTTTGTCTATTTGTGCATTTGCAATGTTGCTTTCACATGTCAAGAAACAAATAATGCTAAACAAATAGTAGCAAATGACCTAATACATTGTCAATTCAAACACATCTGTAATAGAACTACTACTATCTAAAGTTGCTCAGATTCTTTACTTTAGGTGTTGCACCCGGTGTGGGACCGATACATCATGTGGTTAACAAATTTGGATGCTTTGACCAAAATTGATGGAGATCTCGTAAAATTTAATGATTTATGTGTGACTTCTTTTTCTTTTATCTCCTTGCAAGATTCTTCTTTTCTCGTCAAGTTTTACACATGATATCTCATAATTTAGGTTTAATATCTCTATTTTTAGTTATTTGAATTATTTTTAGCTGAATCCTCACACTTGTCTCTATACCTGAATCCGTATCTCTGAATCTTAAAATATAGATCATAAAAGATCAGACCTCTGAATCCGTACCCATATCACACACCCGCACTTGAGTCCAAGCAACTTGGGCTACTAGCCTACTACTACTGTTTTATAGTATGTTTTTTGTTTGGTCCTATTTCTTGGATGCTTTACTGGTACTATGACCTATTCTTGATGTGAAATAGAATATGTCTCCTTAATGCCAACCCCAATAGCAAGAATACAAAGACCATCACCTCAACCCTCTATCCACCAGACCCGTGGCGGAATTTTCAATAAGGGGATTAAGGAGATTCAGAAGTAAACATACGAATTAGTCGAAGGAGGTTCAACATCAACTATATATACATAAAAGTATAATTTTAATCATGTATAAATAGTATAATTTTCCATCGAAGAGGGTTCATACGAACCCCTTGAGCTAAAGGTGGCTCCACCCTGCAACAAAGATCCACTCGAAGTTACAACAATAACATATCCAGTGAAATCCCATAAAATGGAGTCCGAAAAGAATAGAATGTACGCAGATTTTAACTTATCTCTTGGAGATAAAAAGATTATTTCCAAAAGACCATCGCCTCAACAAAGATTCACCCAAAGTTAATGATAATTATATCTCAAAGTTCATGATGCAGTACATTATACCTAATTTATGAGCCCACATTCAAACACCAGTTTCTGAAGACCTATTCAAGATACATTTATCTGTACTAAGAGTGACATATGCAGATTTTTCCGTGCATATGTACGAAATCTTTTTTTTTTCATATATATAATTAATAAATAGTAAAATTTTCTGGCAAAGGGAGTTCGTATGAGCTCCCAAAACTGTCTGCAATAGGAGTGTCAAACGGGCCGGGCCAACCCGGAACCGGCCCTTCTATTTTAACCAGGTTGAGGGTCGGTTTTGGCGCTAGATGGGCCGGGCCGGACCAACAGTAAAAAAATTAAAACTCACCTTAACCCGGCCCACTTAATCCAATCCGGTCAAACCCACCAAAACCCGATCAATCTTGATTAAAAAAATGGTCAAACCCGGTCAAAAATATAAAAAAAAAAAAACTTTCTTTCAATATACATTACATATAGTCATATACCCACCTATATACATCATAAATACGTTAAATACTATATATACACAATATATATAGTATATACTACATTAGAATTTAAAAAATATATACACATATACACAATTAGTCAATTACTCATATATACACACCATTCAATGTATATATACTACAACTTATAAAATATACTACATTAAATATACATTACAATATATATAGATATAGTTATATACTAATTTATAAAACATATACATATGTATACGTTAAATATACACTTCTATAGAAGATATATACACAAATATACAAAACATATGCTACTTAATATAATAAATTAATAATATTTGGTAGTAAATTAATAATATATTAGAAGTAAGTTTTTAATTTAAAGTAGAAAATTATAAATTCAATTTAAAATTTTAAATCGTTAAATGAAAAAATATAAAAAGCAAGGACTAAGGAGTGAATGAATTTGGTGAATTTTATTGATTGCAAAATAATCCGAAATTTATATTTTACATGAATGAAAAATCTACAAATTATGCATCATTTTTTCCAATCCATTCATGTTAATATTAACAGAAACTTGCATAGGATAGTCGAAGTCAACGGGAGCAAAACCATGCATTGGACTTGATTCTGCTGAGTTCTCCCGTGAAGACATAATTTCTTCAAGTTTCAGCTCGTCGCTTGACTCCGGTTCCATTCCTTGGTTTCTTCTTTCCACTCTAATCCAATCTCTGAGGCAAACTAGAACATTCATTGCATTGCTTCCCAATGAGTGTCGGTTGTCTCCAAGCTGCTGTCGTCCCTGACTAAAGGCGCTCTCTGATGCAACGATTGACATTCGAACATTCAAGATAATCCATATCGTGAGCACCTACACCTATTTCTTCCTCAAAAGGTGTACCAAGCGGTACCGAAGGCGAAGGCACACAGGTATATCTACTACTTGAACTACCTCTACCACTAGTAATTCGCTTTTTACTACCACTACTGCTTCCGGGACAAAAAATTTTAACACCTTTAGTAGCGAGGTTTCTTAATTTATCCATAATATAAATTAAATTAAACTAAAAATATTCAAAATACACAAATATAATAAAATTAAATATTAAACAATTAATACAATAAATAAAAATTAAACGTAAGAGATGGAACGACAATACCAAATTTTGAAAGTATTCGAAGGTTGCGACTTTAGAAACTTCCGCTTGTACTTTGTAAACGAAAAATTAAAAAGTTAAAGTGAACACTTTAAGAAATTAAATATATTGAATATTTGAGAATTGAGATTTGAGAGAGAATGAGATTTGAGAGAGTGAAAAATTGTGTGAAAAATGATTTGAAGTTGTAGGGTATTTATAGATTTTTTTTTGGATTAAAAAATATTTTTTAAAGTTAATTTTTTTTTTTAAAAAATAAAGCTATATAGCCATTGGGCCAACGGCAAGTTTGGCCCAAAATCCCAATTTTTTTTCTTTTTAAAAAAAGGTATTCGGGCCGGACCGGTTAACCGATGGTCCGGGTTAGCCGGACCCATTTTAAAAAAATAACCGGCCCGGGATCCGGAACCCTAAAGCCCTAGGGCTTACCGGGCCGGGTCGGACCGGCCCACTTGACACCCTTAGTCTGCAACCAGAGGCGGAACCAGGATTTGAAGCTTGGGGGTTCGAAACCCCATCTCAAGGACGCGGAGGTGACGCGCCTACCACTGGACTACCAGCCATGTTTGTATGGGGATCGGACATATTTAATTATACACATTTTTTGAATTTTTTAATTACAAATATAGAGTCTACACAAAAGCTAGGAGTTCGGCCGAACCCCATCAAGCACACTGGTCCGCCCCTGTCTGCAACAAAACGATATAGCACGAAGAGGAATTAAATATTTGCCTGGAAATTTGGGTTGAAACAGGTTATAATTTTTTTCGATCCATTGAGGAAAATTAACAAGAATCTTGTAAATTTAAATTTTAGATCAAATTACAAATCCAGAAATACAACAACATAAAACCAATAAGTTAGATCAATCCCATTACTAAAGTAGATCAAATTAAAGAATTCTCAAGGCACAAAAGGGAAAGTAAGCACAGGTTAATAGCATAGTTGGTATTGCCATACAACATAAATATGGAAGATTTGTAGAATGAATATTATATGGAAACTAACACAAATGGACACATATGTCAAGTTGAAGGAATTTCTGACCATAAATTGGAGAAAAAAATTTGGACCATTTCTCGATTTGTGCGTGTCATCCTTGCGCAGGGGCCATGCTAATCTTCTCTGTATCGTTCCAATTTTATCGGATGTCCCCGAAGGGACAAGCACATGTCTCAATGTTCTGCAATATAAACTCAACGAAGAAGCTTTCCGCAGCCGATGTGGGAGTACTTCATCGATTCTATAAAAGTTTTGTAGCTCCTAAAACTTTTCATCACTAAGAAAATGCAACATATAAAAGGAAGAAAAGACACCTTTTCACCATTCAGAAGTTCCATACCATACAATGTGTAATCATATGTACAAAGATAACTTCAAAATGACAAAGATTGCATTATTCTTGGCATCAAAAGACATCATGGTTTTATGCATTGGCTTTGGTATATTAAAATCTAAGTTAAAAGTCCAGTTCCAATTGATGACTTAGCTACGGTATATCAATATAATACTCCTATAAACATGATGTACTTGTTCAATAAGACCAAGTTCAATTGAGTGGTATTTTATCAAATTGACCAAAAAAAATAATATTAATATGATGCAGTATGAAAGTTTCAAAAAATAATAGTCTAAGAGAGGATTTTTGGTGTGCTTAGACTCTCTTAATATGAGAATTCAAGAATAGTGGATCTTTTGGGGAAGTTTATTTGGGTAAGCTCAATGTGTATTTGCTTGATTGTTGTTAATTTCAATTATAGCTCAACTTTTATGTTTTGGTGTTTGAGTTGACTTAGAGTTTTGTTTTTTGTATCAAGGGGTAAATGTACAAACTGGAGAACAAGTTGCTGTGAAGCTGGTAAGTTGATTAGAAATTAGCTTACTTGGAGTATCTTGTTTATATTATTATTGAATATGTTAATTTCTATTGTATCTTGTTCTTTACTATTTCATATCTTAGATTGTTTTATTTTGAGCCGGGGGTCTATCGGAAACAACCTCTCTATCTCTCATTTGAGGTACTGGTATGGACTGCGTACACTTACCCTCCCCAGACCCCATTTGGTGGTAATATATTTGGTATGTTGTTGTTGTTGGAAATTCGCTACATAGACGTGGTGTCAGTTGTCCTTTCGCTAGCTAGCTAAATAAACTTAACAACATGATGAAGTTACGAAGAATGAGTCTTTCACTTGAAGATGAGAGGATGAGTCTTTAGTTATACGTTTTCATAATATAAAACTTATCATATGATGATGAACATTGCTATTTGGATGAATGTTCAAGTGACATTATTTATTTGTCCCTTTTCTCAGTGCTAGTTTGTTGTTGTGCATTTGCTAGATATAGCTTCTATTTCTGAATTCTCTTTTGAGCTGAGGATCTTTCGGAAACAGTCTCTGTGCCCCATGAAGGCAGGGGTAAGGTCAGCGTATATCGTACGCTTTCCTGACCCCACTTGTGGTATTACATTTCCTGACCCCACTTGTGGTATTACACTGCGTATTCTGTCGTTGTTGTTACTTCTATTTCTGAAGAGTCTTGTATTTCGCTTAATTTAGATCAGCATATTTGTTTGGTTGGGTTGGGGACCTATTATGATATATTATGTACTTCATATGTGGTTTGCTTCTTAGCTTCTGTCACCATCTGTGTCAGGAGAGTGTTTCTAGTGCTATGTTTAGTACTATGGTTTCTTCTTTGGTGCATTAGCTTAGCTGTTTACAGAATCTAATGTTTTGGTTCGCAGGAATCAGCTAAGACAGAGCACCCTCAGCTTCATCATGAATCAGAGCTTTATAGGCTTCTACAAGGGGGAAGTAAGTGATAGCTTCTATCCATGAATTTCGATGACTGTTACATTTTCTAGCTGAACTGATTTGTTTCTTCTTTAAAAATCATTCTCTTATTTTAAGCTGGAATTCCACATATAGAGTGGTTTGGCGTTGAAGGTGAATACAGAGCCAGGTTATCGACCTTCTTGGGCCAAGTTTGGAAGACTTATTTTACTATTGCAATAGGAGATTCACTTTAAAGACAACTTTAATGCTGGCTGATCAAATGGTAAATAGCCAAAATTATACACTAGTTAAAGCATAAATATTGCAGCTGGTTGCCTGATACTTGTTCTCTGATGCAGATTGATAGGGTTGAATGTATGCACTCAAGAGGATTTCTTCACCGTGGCATGATGCCCGAGAACTTCTTAATGGGTTTAGGGCGTAATGCAAATCAGGTGTGCACTTCATCATATGTTCTCTAACTGTACATGTATGTCTATGGTTGAGAACAAAGTTGTATGCTCTATGCATTCGCACTAGATATTCTAGAAAGTTTTCCACCTAGTTGTTAGGGAACTAAATTACTGAGGCATTACACCTATTATGAACCGTTACATTCTTATCCAAGAAGGGTCTAGCCAACTAGCCAGGAATGCATTTCTTTCCGTTTCCTGGAACAATGCTCAAAATCCAGTGCATTGTGCCGTTTCACATATTCTTGGACACATCTAATATGTTGCAAGATTTTCCACTTTCTTTAGTTTATGTTGTTTTCCAGCATAATGCTTGTGCTTGAGCTTGGTAGGTAATTTGCGCACAAAATTCTGGTAATCAGGCACTTGCAAGTGGAAGGAAAACTTCCTAGCTGGAAAGGATGATAACTTTAGTTTGTAAACAAACTGACCTAGCCTTAAAGAGCCTGTCGTCCTATCTTGTATGATGTTACGGTACATGAGCATGTGACTGACACGAACTTTTTGTAATTACTGGGATCAGCAGCTTCCTGTCTCTTAAGTACATTTGTAAATCTATATTAGAACGACTTTATGAATCTGATGAAAAACAATTTCTCCGAAATGACATATGGCGTCTCTAATTCAGTTTTGGGCGTTATATTTTGTTAAAACAGGTATACATAATTGACTATGGTTTGGCCAAGAAATACAAAGATCTTCAGACACATGAGCATATACCATACAGGTATGAACCTCTTATGTTCCTCAAAGATCGCATAGTTCTTCCATTTCTAGAAATTAAAGTGGAATAGTACTTGCTTAGGTGATTTAATAATTGGTCAATTCACTACAATAAGCTGAAAGTTGAATCTTTTTCCAGCTGTTTCTTTCGTGGCTTCATTTTTTGATCTTTTGGAGAAATGAGGATTTAAACATTTGCTCGAACCTTAGTTCTGATCCTCCCTGGATATTTACTCCAAAGTTCTCTTTTTCATAAGCTGAATCAAATAAATTAAAGCTGCCTGCCCTTACGGATACGGAAAAGTGAAAACCATCTTGTCTGATTAGACTTCTGTAGATTTTTAATGTGCATGGCGTATTGAATAAAAAGGCGGATGACATGGTTTTACCCTCCATTCCTGTTGATATTGAAATTACGAAACATATTTTGAGGCTCGGCATCTTATTTCTTATCAAGCTTTCTTACCCTGACCATATTTTTATAGAGTTAAAGGGTGGATGGTTGGAGTGTAATATGGATTATTGAATAACTTATTTTCTTCCTTTCCTCAGGGAAAACAAAAACCTTACAGGAACACCTCGTTATGCTAGTGTTAATGCTCATCTTGGAGTTGGTAAGTGAGGATAATATTACCTCAAGCACCTAGTAGTGTTTTAAACTTGACATAATTACCTCTTTTCCTTGTATGCAGAACAAAGCAGAAGAGACGATCTGGAGTCACTTGGTTATGTGCTTATGTATTTTTTGAGAGGAAGGTTTGTGCATTACAGTTGAAGTTCATCGTTGGTGCCTGTATCTTGATTTTAGATGTGCATTTACTTGTTTCTTAAAATTATTTATTATTTGATTGTCTTTACTAGTCTGCCATGGCAAGGCCTGAAAGGTGCCACCAAAAAGCAAAAATATGACAAGATTAGTGAGAAGAAGATGCTTACACCTATAGAGGTAGTGTCTTTATGTACATTATATTTTCCATGCCAAATGTAATCTGGTCGCTCATCAAATTGCATAATGACATATTCCACTGGTCTCTGTTAAACAGGTGCTTTGCAAATCGTATCCCTCAGAATTCATATCATATTTCCATTATTGCCGATCATTATGGTTTGATGGCGAGCCAGATTACTCATACCTGAAGAGGCTATTCCGTGACCTTCTCATTAGAGAGGGTACGCTTTCTGTTTGATGATGCTAGTAGTTTTAATAATCTGTTTCCTCTTTTATATTCTCTCTTTTGCACAAGTTATATTTCTGTAGTCTTATACGACAGAATTATTTTTATATGCATTGCAGTTGACTATGTGTTTGATTGGACTATCTTGAAGAATGAAGAAGCATCCACAGCTCGCCTCCAGTTCAAGACCACAAGTCTCTGTTTAATCTGCTATCGCTAAAAATTATCTACTGTTTGATTTTTGCATTCTAAATAGCTTACATTTTATTTGTTTTTCCGCAACGTATTCCAAACTCACCTGTCAATCTGGGATCATCCATTGAAAGAGCAGAAAAGATACCTGGTACTGTTTCAAGAAACTTTGGCTTCAGAAATAGCAGCTTAAATTTCTCATATGATCATTGGATTACCTGGTTCATGGCACTTGCCTTTTGTCTCCAATCTAATCTATGCTTTTCACAAAGTAGCCAAAAAAAAAATTCTAGTAATCATGGTGTCTGAGCTAGCTTGGGCGCACCTCGATTAATTCCACGAGATAGCTGTCACTTCCCACCAACACCAGATACCAGGTAACTCTGTCCACCAAGGCTAGTACAGATGAGAAGAAATCACCTAGTGTTTATCTTTTTACTAAACCTCAAACCTCATGGTAGTCAATCCACTTCATTGAACCACTAGGCCACACCCTTGGATGCACAAAATAGCCAATTATTGCGAGTACAATAGCACTTTAAGTGAGCGTTTGGACATAGAAAATGTGAAATTTTAAAAAAGTAGTACAGTATTTGTTTTCAAGTTGAAAATGATATTCAGAAACTGGCATTGTTTTTAGACATGATTACTGATTTGAGTTATTTTTGAATTTGTTTGAGTGATTTGTAGAATTAGAGTGAAAATTGTGAAAACAGCTTTTTGAATTATGGAAAATTTCAGAACTCAACAAAAGGTGACTGGAGCACTTTGTTTTGTTTCTTTTTCTGTCATCATTTTACAGATTTGTAGCCTAAAGCTAATTTTAATACAGTATCTGTATGATCTCCTGTTCAGTGAGGCATGCGGAGGACATTAGTGATACGTTATCTAGAATGAATGTGTCTGTAACTGGTTTGCCAGTGTACCATTTGAGACATCACAGATCTTGAGAAGATGAACCATCATCTAAGGATGCGGTAAGTGGCGAATGCGACATCTTTTGTCTGCCTGAAGCCTGGGATTCTGTGCGATGTTTTTGTATCTCCTCATTTTACAGGCATCAGTTTGTTTCCTACCTGGTCTGAACTTAAACATTACTGTGTTTTGCTGATAGTTGAACAGCAGATTGAGCAGCTGGCTTAACCACTTCCCAAAAAGCATGCACTGATTCTTGCAATTTAACAGACTTGCTAAACTTTCATGAGATTGGGGGGTGTTTCTGTTTTGTATATTTGAGAATGTCTCTCTAAATGTGTGATGTCGTAGACCGCGATCTGTCTCGAAAATAAAAATATTGGCATCTCTGTAATGTATCTTAATTTTCTGCCCTCTAATCTTTCTTCCTATATCATTTGTTACCATCAACTTGATTTGTCAACTCTGTATGGATGGTTGTTAAGCATTGTTTCATAATGAGTTGTGTTGTATTGTATCATACTGTATTTGATTTAATGAATGCAGCGTTTTGAAGATTGTATTATTTTCCGTCGTTACGTAACGTCACACATTCACAATTTGAAGGACAAATCTACATGAAAAGTAGGGAACGGAATATAACCACTATAAAAAGGTAGAATGAAAGATAAAATACAATTATTAAATAATTAGTAAAGACAAAATGAGGGGAAAAAAAGGTAACGATGTGATCACACCACCAAATCGACCGTCACACAAAATGAGACTTTTCGTCGTTAGGTAACGTTAATTTAAGTAACAATCAAAACAAACATTGCATTTAAACTAACAACACAATCCAATAGGATCGATCATCCAAACAAGCTGACTTAATGAATCCAATTTGATGTACCTTAAACTTTTGCCTCCCAAAAAAAGGTATCCGGATTGATATCTCAAGGCAAATGCCTTTTTCCTAAGAAAGCTTCCAAAATGACAAAGATTGCATTATTCTTGGCATCAAAAGACTTCACAGTTTCTTACGATGACAAAGATTGCATTCCTCGTACCTTTCCCATATCTGTTATCCACTACATTAACAGACACAGTTGATAGTTGTTGTCACTAAATAGTCTCCACATGAACGATTCCCATCTTCGAAATGGTGAAATCGACTATTTTTCCAGAAGTAGAAAGGTAAATTTTATAAAGAGAAACTATAAAATCTTACACTGTTTCTCGACACTCTTTGATCAATAATCACAGCAAGCATAGACCACTTAACTCAGACAACCTTGTAGATAGAGTTGATACTGTGATTCACGAGGAAATCAACAAAAGAAAACTCTTCTCCGCGAAAAGTTTATGCCTGCAATAGGGGCTAAGCCCTTGACCATCGGATTATTGCACCTCCAGGTGCTACAACTCAAATAATGTTTGAAGCTTGTTCTTCACAAGCAAGTGCTCCTATTTTATTTGTTGCAAGCACCTCAAGCACGCTTCAGTGTTCTGTTCATCGCAACAGTTGCAGAAAGGGACAGATCAATCTTCACTCTCTGAGCGCCAACACTGGAGGCTGCTACCTTTGAGCTGATGAACGCGAACATCAACCTGCTTAAAGTCCACATTGGGCTGATCTAAAGCCATGGTGAGATCATTGACAAGTCTTTCTGAGTCTTCAAAGAAGAGAGACACAACTTCACCAACAAAATCAAGGTTACTATCATCTTGCAGTTACTGAAGCTGACTAAACTGAGCATCCAAGAATTCATCACGAAACAAAGAGGCCATGGCGGAAATTATTAAACGGTAAAAGGTCAAAAATGCCCTTAAACTATGTGAAATTGAATAAAAATGTCCTCCGTTAATTGTTTGGTCTAAAAATGCTCATGCCGTCAACAGTTTGGTCCAAAAAAGCCCCTACTGTTACTTTATGGGTCAAAAAGTGTCATTTTCCGTATAATATATTATTTCTTTTTTTGAAAAAACACATTCTGTTGATAAAAATATTTCCTGAAGAACCTTATTCCTGTTTCTTTTCTTTTAAAATCACTTGACTAATAAATAAGTAGGAAACAATATTTTTCCCTTCTTAATCTTATTTTATCAATCAAAGTAGAATAACTTCATGTACCTTTTTAACTGATAATAGGTTCTACATATACATACAAGATCACAGTAACTTCATCATTAATTTTCATTTAGATAACGACAAAAAATATTCCTAATAACATAGGAAATATTTTTATTTCTTAATCTTTTCCGAATTCAAGTAGGATAAGTACTTGCTAATAGAAGAATATTATTAGGAAAATAGAAAAGAAACAATATAGTTTGGAAAATGGGCATTTTTGACCCATTAAGTAACAACAGGGGCATCTTTGGACCAGACTATTGACGGTAGGGTTATTGTTAGACCAAACTATTAACTACGGACCTTTTTGTTAAATTTCGCATAGTTAAAGGGCATTTTTGTCCCTTTTTACTTATTAAAACGACGACGATTTCTATATGCTTCACTATTCCCACTTGGCTCCACCACAGTTTCTGCAAATTTCACTCTTCTCTCCTTTTTCTCCTTCTTCCCATCTAAAAAAGAAACACAAAAAAACCATTACCTAACATATGGAAATTAATTTATACACGTTGACAGTATAAACTTATTTTACACCGGTAATATATTTTAGTCTGTAATAGCCAATGTTCTCCCCTATCATTTCACATTTTAGTATGATATGACGCGTTTCTTGTTCTGTCTCTCCTATTCCTAGTTCCTACCATTAAATCGGACAGCCCCATTTTGCCAGATTTAAGAAATTCTCAGGGATAGCTGCAACTTTTAGTTGCATATACTAGAGCGATAGGATCAGGAATAAGGATATCCAAGACAAAGTGGGACTCGGCTCCGTGGTGGACAAGATGAGTGAAGCGAGACTGAGATGGTTTGGGCATGTGAAGAGGAGAAGAACAGAAGAGCAAATGCCCCAGGGAGGAGGTGCGAGGAGGATGGATATAGTGGGTACAGGAAGAGGTACATATAGGCCGAAAAAGTATTGGCGGAGAGGTGATTATACAGGACATGGCGTAACTTCAGCTTACTGAGGACATGACCTTATATAAGAGGGTGTGCAGATCACGGATTAGGGTAGACGGTTAGTAGGTAGTTGTGTGTTGTTGGTCATAGTACTGGCCTTATTCTTGTAGTGTATCGCTATGATTTCTATCTTCATCGGTGTATACTGTGTTTCGGCTATGACCCCAATTAGTTGTTACTATTTCCTTAACTAGTAGTTATGTTTTCTTCATTGTCGATTTTTTCCCTTTCATCCCTACTTTGATTTGCTGTATTCGCGCTAAGGGTCCTCCGGAAACAGTCTATCTACCTCCACGAGGTAGAGGTAAGGTCTGGGTACCCTCTACCCTCACCAGACCCAACTTGTGGGATTTCACTGGTTATGTTGTTGTTGTTGCTGCACATACTTGAGCACCGTACATCTGAAACTGCATATAATTAGAGATTTAGTGCCCGTTTGTCCATGGATATTTTTTCACTTGTTTCCGGAATTTATTCCGAAAAATTGTTTGGTCATAGAGTTGTTGCAATTAGTCGACTTCTTTTTCGGAATTCAAAAAGCTACTTAATTGTTTCCACTCCAAGTCGCACACAAAAATTCAAAAAACACTCCCAATTTATATTCATGTCCAAACACAACTCCAATTTCTAAATATCACTTTCAACATGAATTTTTTATTATTTTTTTTTAAAAAAACACTGTTTTATGTCCGAACGCTTGCTTAAAGTGCTATTCTGCCCGCAATAATTGGCTAGTTGGTAAAAGCATAGATTGGACTGGCAACAAAGGATAAGCACCATGAACCCAGCACAAACGTCAATGATCATATGAGAAACATAAACTGCAAATTCTAAAGCCAAAGTTTCTTGAAACAGTACCAGGAATCATTTCTGCACTTTTAATGGCTGGTCTCAGATTCACAGGTGATATTGGAATAGGCTGCTGAAAAAACAAATAAAAGGTAAGATTAGGACATCTTTTAGAATGCAAAAATCAAACAGTAGTATTTTTTTTTGCGAAAGCAGATTAAACACGGACTCGTGCTATTGAACAGGAGGCGAGCTGTGAATGCTTCTTCAAGATAGTCCAATCAAACACATAGTCAAATTGATAACCTGCAATGCATACAAAAATAATTGTCATATAAGAATACAGAAATATAACTTCTTGTACCAAAGAGATAATATAAAGGAGGAAATGGATTATTGAAACTAGCATCATGAAACAGAAAACATACCCTCTTTAATGAGAAGGTCACGGAATAGCCTCTTCAGGTATGAGTAATCTGGCTCGCCATCAAACCGTAATGATCGGCAATAATAGAAATATGATATGAATTCTGAGGGATAGGATTTGCAAAGGACCTGTTTAATAGAGAACAGTGGAATATGTTGTTATGCAGTTTGATGAGAGACAGTGGAATACTCCCCTGTAGAACAGATTATATTTGACATGGAAAATATAATGTACATAAAGACACTACCTCTATAGGTGTACGCATCATCTTCTCATTAATCATGTCAGATTTCTGCTTTTTGTTGCCAGCTTTCAGACCTTTCCATGGCAGACTAGCAAAGAAAATCAAATACGCTAATTGTAAGAAACAAGTAATGCACATGGAAATAAGGATACAGGCACCAAATATAAACTCTATCTGTAATTTCCGAACCTTCCTCTCAAAAAATACATAAGCACATAACCAAGAGACTCCAGATCGTCTCTTCTGCTTTGTTCTGCATACAAGGAAGAGAGGTAACTATGTGAAGTTTAAAATACTATAAGATGCTTAAGGTAACGTCATCCTCATTTACCAACTCGAAGATGGTTACTAATACTAGCATAGCAAGCTGTTCCTGTGAGGTTTTTGTTTTTCCTGTCAAAGGAAGCAAAATAAGTCATACAATAATGCACACAACATTCCAAACATCCACTCTAAACTCCATCAAAAATGAAGTCAAGGAAAGAAAAGCTTGATAAGCATGCAGAAGCTCCAAATTTGTTTCTCAATTTCAATATCAACTTTTGAGAAGATTGGAAGTTTATATAGAAGAGATATAAAGGAAAAGAACAAAATAGAAGAAGCATCCTAGAGGGAATGGAGGGTAAAACCATTTCATCTGCCTTTTTATTTTCTCAATAACATAGTACACCATGTGTATTCAAAATCTACACGTGTCTGATGAAACAAGATGGTTTTCCATATACACAAGGGAAGCTTTAATTTCTTTGATTCAACTTATGCAAAAGAGATCTTTGGAGCAAATATTAAAAAACCAGGAAAAGTCATAACTAGGTTCGAGCAAAAGTGAAAATATTCATTACCCAAAAGCTCAAAAAATGAGGCTGCCAAGGAAACAATTGGAAAAAAGTTCAACCTTCAGCTTCTCAAGCAATCGTCATTACTAACACATTGTAGTGAATGGACCAATTATTAAATCACCTACGCAAGTAATATTCCACTTTAATTTCTAGAATGGAAGACCTATGAGATCTTTGAGGAACATAGGAGGTTGATACCTGAATGGTATATGATCATGTGTCTCAAGATCTCTGTATTCCTTGGCAAGACCATAGTTAATCATGTATACCTGTTTTAACATAATAGGACACCCAAAACTGACTTAGAGATGCATTGATCGTGTCAGAGGAATTGTTTTACATCAGATTCATAAGCTCGTTCTAACGTAGATTTACAAAAGTAATACAGAGACAGAAAGCTACTGATCCAGTAATTACAAAATGATCATGTTCAGTAGCATCATCATACAAGATAGGATGGCGGGTCCTCTAAGGCTAGGTCAGTGTGTTTATAAATTAAAGGTGGAGGAACTTTATCCTCCTTTCCAGGTAGGAAAAGTCTCTTCCACTTTCAAGTGCCTAATTACCAGTATTTTGTTAGCAAATCACCTACCAAGCTCAAGCATAAACATTATGCTGGAAAACATAAACTAAAGAAAGAGGAAAATCTTTTAAAATATTAAATGTGTCCAAGAATATATACAAAAATTTTAATGGTAGCAATTTTAAAAATATCCAATAATATGCAACTGCACAATGCACTCGATTTTTAGCATTCTTCCAGGAAGCTGAAAGAAATGCACTCCTGGCTAGTTAGCTAGACCCTTCTTGGACAGGAATGTAAAGGTTCACGTCACAGGGATCGAGACTTCATTGAGCTCTAAGAAAAAGGCGAAGTAGAGAGGTACGGGAGAGAGACAGAGAGAGAGATAAGAAGTACCAGTTCTTGAGTTCCAGATGACATAAGGGAATATACAAATAAAGAATGTTGCCCTTCCATTCCAAATTAAAGTTCTTTGTTCGAGTTCAACAATCAGGCTACAATATGTCCAGCTCTACAAATGCTGGAGCAATCGTATAGTAGACCCAAAACCCTAATAGATAACCAACTAGTCTAAGATAACAGATAACCAACTTGTCTAAGAGGGTGTTCGGATTGGCTTATTTTAAGTAGCTTTTGGCTTTCAAGCTTTTTAAAAATTTTGGAGGTGTTTGGGAAAGACAAAAAGTGTTTTTAAGCACTTTCTTTTAGACTCAAAAGTACAAAAATAAGCTAAAAGCCAAAAGTTTGGTACTCCCAACTTATGGCTTTTAGCTTTTAGCTAATTAAAATAAGTCGCCCTAATTCCTCAGTGATTTAGTTCCTAAACAATTAGGTGGAGAACTTTCCAGAATATCTAGTGCAAATGCATAGGAGAGCATATCTACAATAGACATACATTTACACCTAGAGAACAGATGATGAAGTGCACACCTGAT
Source organism: Capsicum pubescens (assembly GCA_030864215.1). Taxonomy (NCBI): domain Eukaryota; kingdom Viridiplantae; phylum Streptophyta; class Magnoliopsida; order Solanales; family Solanaceae; genus Capsicum; species Capsicum pubescens. Next base: position 35,463,231 of record CM061546.1, read on the forward strand.
TTGCTTTACGACCTAAACCCATTAAGAAGTTGCCAGGCTTAATGTCACGGTGAAGAAATCCTCTTGAGTGCATATATTCAACCCTATCAATCTGCATCAGAGAACAAGTATCAGGCAACCAGCTGCATTATTTATGCTTTAACCAGTGTATAATTTTGGCTATTTACCATTTGATCAGCCAGCATTAAAGTTGTCTTTAAAGTGAACCTCCTATTGCAATAGTGAAAAAAGTCTTCCAAACTTGGCCCAAGAAGGTCGATAACCATGATTTTGTATTCACCTTCAACGCCAAACCACTTGACTTTTGGAATTCCAGCTTAAAATAAGAAAATGATTTTTTACTTTTAAAAAAAAAAAGAATTGTTCAGCTAGAAAATATAACAGTTATCGAAATTCATGGGTAAAAGATATCACTTACTTCCTCCTTGTAGAAGCATATACAGCTTTGATTCGGAATGAAGCTGGGGATGTTTTGTTTTAGTCGATTCCTGCAAACCAAAAAAAAAAAACAGATTCTTGAAACAGCAAAGCTAAAGTACCAAAGAAGAAACCATAATGCTAAACGTAGCACCAGAAACACACTCCTGACAGATGGTGACAGAAGCTGAGAATCAAACCACATATGAATTCCATAATATATCACAATAGGGACTTAGGGTCCCCTACCAAGCAAATATGCTGATCTAAATTAAGCAAAAATTTTCAAGACTTCAGAAATAGAAGCTATATCCAGTAAATGCACAGTAACAAACTAGCACCGAGAAAAGGGCCAAATAAACAATGTCACTCGCACATTAAGCCAAAATAAGCAATGTTCGTCTATCATATTTTAAGTTTTATATTTTTGAAAAATAACTCAAGAATAATCCTCTCATCTTGCAGTGAAAGAGTCATTGTTCTTAACTTTATTATGTCGTTAAGTTTATTTAGCTAGTGAAAGGCTTAATCTTAAGACAATCAACACCTTAAGACAATCAACTACATAGTGAATTTCCACCTTCCGCTAAACCAACATTACTAATTTTATTCAATTCCAATGAAAGACTAAATATCTAACACAACTGACACCATGTGTATGTGGTGAACTTCCAGCTTCAATCTTCAGCTAATCAACAGACTCACCAGCTTCACAGCAACTTTTTCTCCAGTTTGCACATTTACCCCTGATATAAAAAACGAAACTCAAGGTCAACTCAAACACCATAACATAAAACTTGAGCTACAATTGAAATCAATAACAATCAAGGAATACACATTGAGATTACCTAAATAAACTTCCGCAGAAGATCCCCTACCTATCTTCTGGTCCAGTTTAAACTTGCCACCAACCACATAATCCATGGTCAAAGATTGAATAAACGATAACAATGTCAAACAAGAACAAGAGTTGGGATCTCAGCCTAGTCAGCAAATAACAAAGTTAACTTCACCTCAGAATTCTCTACGTTCCAGGACCATGGCCTTACAAAAGGTCGAGCAAGAGCAAGGACCCTCAACACAGGTGGCTTGAATTCATGAGAAATTACTTCAGTAGAATAGGGAAATTGCGGTGATTTATCATGTATAGCTAGAATTCTCCAATGAAGAGGGTCTAAGAACGCCAAAAATCCTTCTTAGACTATAATTTGAAATTTTCATTGATTGCACAATGTCAAAATGGGATTTTTCTTTTCTTTTTTTTGGGTCAATTTGAAATAAAATATCACAAAACTAAACTTGGTTTGATTGAACAAGTGCATCATGTTTATATTATTTTAATATACATCAATTTAATGAGTTTACATTTTGTACATAGTCTTAGCTAGATAATATGAATTTGTCAAAGCTAATTGAGAGGTCAAATTGAGAGAATCTCCAATAAGAAGATATCAATAACTTTTTGCCCTTTTTTTTTCTTGAAAAAGAATTACTTAAATCAAGTATTTAGCTTCAAATTTTTAAAGTATTCTTCAAAAGAAGTTTGGTCTTCCAAAATGACAAAGATAGCAAGCACTACATTTGACATCAAATATTTCACGTTTTTCTCTGCAACTTCTCTTTCCAGGTTGCACAAAACATTCTGAAGTCACTTAAAAAATTGAAATTTATAGGAAAAGTCAAAAGTTAAAAGTTATAAGTCAAGTTCCAAAAATCCTCCTCACTTGTTATATGACCTTGTGGAATTCCAAATTCCATCACCAAGAAGGCACAACAGCCACAAGTTCAAGAATATTAGGGCTTCAAAGCTCTAACCTGTTGTAACACCAGGAGAAATCGGAAGTTTCACATCAGGGCATTTCTCCAGTTTGCTAGCTGAATTGATTGATGATATCCATGCCTCCAATATGATACATTTAAACAGCCTTTGGGAGGCCACGTAACTTTCACATCAAAGCAATGAGGCATGACCTCTATATTTTCTCACAAAATGCGAAATACTAGAGACTGTCTGAACTCCTATATAATCTCTGCCATTTCCTCGGAACCTCCCCATATGTGTTTTCCCCTTTTATTGCCTATAATAAAGCTCTTTATGCTACATTATGGATATATAACCATAGCTACCATCACCAGTAGTCTCCACATGAACAATTCCCATCTTTGAAAAGATGAAATCGACTATTATCTCTAATAATTATCTCTCTCCCCATAATTTTGGATATGAACTTTATGGCTGTGTGACAGTCTACGCAGACACGGAGATTCTTGGTTATGCGAATAGTTGTCTCAGCAGGTGTACTAATAATACCGAATGCTATCGCAAGCCGTTCACTATGAGTATACAGCAGATCAGCCTTTTGCTCCTCATCAACATCATGCAGTGCCTCACTAGTCTGAGGAACGTAACCTTCTTGTTTCAAGCGTTCATAAAGATCTCTTAGTGTTTCGTGTATCTGATCATAATATGGGTGAGATGTGTCTCCCGAGACAAAAGCATGCACCTGGTTCCTAACTTCTATCCAGCTGCAGGCTGGTGGTTTTCTCATTCCTTTCTTCTGCATATTAGTTCTTAATTTTGATGCATCTTTCCATCTCCCAGCTACAGAATACATATTTGACAAGAGCAGATAAGGGCCCATGTTCCCAGGATCAGCTGTAGTCATTTCTTTGGCAACTTTTTCAGCCAGTCCAACATTTTTGTGAACTCGGCAAGCTGATAGCAGAGTAGCCCAAACACTCCCGGTGGGCTTAATAGGCATGTCAGTGATAAACTTGTAAGCTTCTGATAATTTTCCAGCACGACCAAGAAGGTCTGCAATAGCAGCGTAGTGCTCGAGATGAGGAGAAACACCATGTCTGATCATACTCGTAAAATGACTCCAACCTTCATCAACCAAACCAGCGTGGCTGCAAGCAGTTAATATAGCTAGATAAGCCACAGCATTGGGCTTTATCCCATCACGTTGCATATTTTCAAATAGAACAGTGGCCTCGCAGGCATGACCATTCAATGCATACCCCATGATTATGGCCGTCCATGAAACTGAATCGTGTACCTCCATCCTATTGAAAATCCATCTAGCAGTCATTATCTTCCCACATTTGGCATACATGTCCACAAGTGAGCTAGCTACATACATGTTTTGATCAAACCCCATTCTTGTTATGTACGCATGGAGTTGTTTCCCTAGATGTAGTGTGGTCAAATGAGCACAGGCAGGAAGTATAGCTGAGAAAGAAACCTCCACAGGCATGACATTAGCAGCTAACATCTGCCTAAACAGTCTCAGCCCGTCATCAAAAGTACCGTTTTGCACAAATCCTGCTATTATTGAGTTCCATGAAACGTCGTCCTTTTGTGGTAATAAATTAAACACCCTATAAGAATCCTCAACTCTAGTACAAGTTGCGTACATATCAATTAAGCTACTCCCAATAAACTCATCTTTGTCAAACCCGTGTCTAATTGCATAACCATGAATCTCTTTTCCCTTCGAGACATCAACATGCCTCGCAAAGACAGGAAGGACACTTGACAGAGTGAAACAGTCAGGCTTCAAATTGGCATTGCCCATCTCCCTTAACCTTTCCAGAGCTTCTTCATGCAATCCACTTAGTACATTTCCACCAATCACAGTATTCCACGAAACAACATCTTTATTTGGCATCATTTGAAAAATCTTACTCACACTATCTAATCTTCTAGCATTCTTCACCATACGGCCACTTAAAGACTCAAAATGACTTTTTTCACTCCTTATCAACTGATTCCTTCGTTCTTGATACAAAACTGGTACTTGACCAATACCAGCAACTCCAACCTCAGAATCTTGGGACACACTATACACACTATCATCAACAACCAAACTGCTTCTACGATTATTAAAGCGATTTAACGGGGGAACTCCATCAAATGCATTCCTTCTTTCTTGATACAAAACTGGTACTTGACTCATACCATCAACTCCGACCACAGAACCTTTGGACACACTATCATCAACAACCAAACTGCTCCCATGACTACTAAGGCGATTCGACAGGGGAATTCCATCAAACTCATTCCTTCTTTCTTGATACAAAACGGGTACTTGACTCGTACCATCAACTCCAACCTCAGAATCTTGGGCCACACCATACACATTGCTTCTACGACTACTAACTCGATTATTTAACTGAGGAATTCCACCAAACACATAACAATCATTCGACGAAAGCTGCAATTTTGCATACATATTCATAAGTGCATTGCCAGTATAAACATCACTTTCCATGCCAAACCTGATAACACAGCCATGAACACATTCACCAACTCTGAATTCTTTCAAATGGGTACATGCTCTAATCACAGAAGGAAAAACATCTCTACTAGGAAACTTACCCCACCCCCTCATTTCAACAAAACAAGACAAACAATCAAGAAAATACCCATTACAACAATAACATCTAACAAGTGATTTCCATGCTTTTGCTGGTACATAAGTAAAGTTGTTAAAAACTTGTAAAGATTCTTTAAGTAGGTTAAGGTTAGAGTAAATACCAAGAATTATAGTGTTAAGTGAAACTGATTTTGACCCTCTTGTTTTTATGATTTGGGCATGGAGTTGCTTGGTTTGGGAGTTTGTTTTAATGGAGTTTGGGTTGTTTAAGAGTGTTTTAATGAGGGTTACAGTTGAAGATTTCATTTTTTTTTTGGGTTCAATGGGATTTTGGGGTGAATCTTGATTTTCTTCAACATTAAAAATGGTGTCTTCGTTGTAATCTATGTTGCTCACATTCTTGAAAATAATGTCCCACTTGTGCAGTGACAACACATTTCTTTTAAAAAAAAAAAATTAGAACATAAATTATCTATTATTTTTGACTTGATATATTTATTAAAAAAAATAATTAATAACATAGTTAGTTTATTATAGTATCTCTATTAAATAATATTTAAAATATGCCTTAAAATTAATTTAGAGAAAAAACAATTAATGCTAAGAGTAAAATAGAAAAAAAAAACATTATTTTTTTTTGTATGTAAAAAAAAAACAAGTAAAAGTAGAAATAATTAAAAAATTAGTGATAAGTAAAAGTGAATGAAGGAAGTATTACCTTTTAAATTATTTTTAAGTTATTCACCTATAAAATGTGAAGTACTTAACACCCCCACTAAGGCTACATTTGTTTTTTCTAAAATTCAGATGTCTGAATCTGAATGCACGTCTGAATGATTAAGATGTTGTCTCTAGATCCGAAAACTGAATGATTAAGATTGTTTGTTTTTCAACATCTGGATGTACAAAAAAAATTATTTATATATATAATAAAATAAAAAATACAATTTAAATAAAAAATTAATTATATATCAGAAAAGTATGTAATTTAATTCAACAAAATTATTATTTGATTGAAAAAATATTTATGTTTGTTAGTGATAGTGGAAATGGTTTATAATGGTGGTTGCGGTGGCAATGATTGATGTTAGTTATTAGTAATGTTAGTGGTGATAGTTGTGATGGTTGGTATTGTAGTGATTGTTACGATGGTGGCAGTTGATAGTGGTGGTGGTGGTTGTGATGTGACATTGCTTGATGTTAGTAGTTGGAGTTGTTGATTGTGATTGCTGAAAAATGAATGAATGACTGTTGACGATGTGTTGGTGCTAGTTGGAGATATTGTTAGTTTTGATGGTGGAGATGGTTGTTTGTAGAGATAAATTGTAGTGATGATAGTGATTGAAGTGATGGTAGAGATGACGTTACTAGTGACAATGGTGGTGGTCGCTGAAGAATGTGTGGAGGTTGTGATGTATTAGTGGTAGTTAGCAGTGGCGCTAGTTGTGATAGATGAGTTGGTTGATAGTAGGGATTGGCCGACAGTGGTTTATGATGGTGGTGCATTGATGGTGGTGGTGGTATTAAATATAATTAGAATAATAGAGGTAATAGGTGTGGTAGCGGTTGACAATAGTGGTTGGTAGCGATATTTGTTGTCGATGGTGGTTGTGATGGTGGAGGTGGTTGACATTGATGGCAGTGGCAGAGGTGGTGACTGATGACTATAACTAGAGTGACGGCGAATATTATCCAACACCATAATACCTCTTCAGACCTATTAAGACTTGATTCTAGATCTGAATAATTAAAACCTATTCAGACATATTAAGAGCTAAAATCTTAATAAAAAACAAATGCACTTAATGATCTAAAGTCTGAATCATTCAGATTCAGACCTCCATTAAGTGCAAACAAATGAGCCCTAAATGAAAGAGTAAAATTGAAAGAAATTTTCAACCTATGTCTTGAAGAATGAACAATTCATTTATTTTGGACATTGAAAAACAGTTTAACAATTTATTTATTTTTTATCAGAGGGAATAACGGTGTACCTGTTTTACCTTGTTACTCCCTCTGTTTGCTTTTTCTTATCACATTTTGAATTGACACAACTATTAAGAAAAATAATTAATAACATGGTTATTTTATCACAGACTCCTATTAAATGATGTTTACATTGTGTTTTGAAATTAATTTGGAGATAAAACAATTAATGTTAAAGGTAGGATAGAAAAAAAAAAAACACTTGTTTTCTCTTTATATGTCAAAAATAGCTATTAAAAGTAGAAATTTAGTTAGAAAATTATTCGAGGAGGTTTAATTAATATGGTGTTATGATAAAAATTATCCTTCTATTTATTACTTTTCAAGAGGGGTGTTAAGTTAAGGGTGTTTGGATTAGTTTTTTTTAAGTGACTTATAAACTAAAAGTCAAAAGTTGATACAACTTGATAGCAATCAATTTTTAGTTTTAGGTTTTTTTTTTTTTTTTAAATTACACAAATACACAACTTATGTTTCTAATATTACAAAAAATCCCAACTCTCTAAACATATTACAAAAATCTCAACATATACGCAGAATGTTATGTATATGTCGACTATATTATGTATATTAATAAGGAGAGAGTAAAGTAATTAAAAAAGTGGTAGGAAGTGTAATTACCTCCAAAAGGGTTGGTATTTATGTTATTTATACTCTCTTTTTTGACCTTTTAAGTTTTAAAGTAAAGTGTGTTTCTTTGTGTCTTTGTCACACTTTCAAAATTTTAAAAAATACTTAAAATTCAAGTATGATTTGTCACACTTTGAGAGGGTCTAGGAGCTCATGTTTTACATTCTTTGAAAATACACTATCTTGAGAGGATTCTAGACATATTTATTGATAAAATTTGTTAAACTTGGATGACTGTATAAAAGTTTTATCCAAAGATTAGGTGCCTTGAATTATTGCATGGTTGCAAGTAGACTTAAAAAACAATAACTAAAGATTGTTTGATTTTATTCAATGGTTGCTTTGCTAATCAACTAAATTGCAATTGAATAAACTCAATGTGAATGTGCCTCAGCAGCCTGCAAGTTGCTGTTATATTATTTAGCCTATTTAAAATACTTCCTCCGTCCCAAATTACACGTCTCAAATTTCTTAATTTGATTTCCCATTTTACTTGTCCTTTTTCATTAATCAAGAAGAGACAATTTTTTTTTTTTACATATTTTACCCTTTGCATTAATTACTTTTTCTTCAAATTAAAATGTAAACATAATCTAATAGGGGCACTATGATAAACTAACCATATTATTAATTATTTTACTTAATCAATGTGTCATCTCAATTTGGGACGGATAATTTGGAATGGAGGGAGTAATTAGTTGTTGTTGTTTGACTCAAATCCTTTCCCATTGCTTGCTATTACTCCTATAAAGAAAAGGAACTAACACTTAATCTGCAACACAATAATGTCTTGCTGTTCAGAATTAAATTTTGTCAACTATGGTTTCCTTATCATAAGTGCCATTTTGTGTATCATCTTCAGTAGTTTCATCAAGTCTATCATCAATTTCATCAAGGATAGATTCCATTATTTTCACAACCAAGGTTAAGCAGCTTTCTTTTGTATTGTGAACTTTTTTGAGTTGATTTTCTCATATGGTTGCTCAATTAATACTCTACTTCTGTTTCTGTTTCAATTTGTTTGATTTATTTTGACTTGACGTGGAATTTTAAAAAGTATAGAAGACTTTTGAATGAAGGGGCTCTTAATTGGAGTAACCGATAAAGTTGTTGTCATGTGATTAGGAGGTCACAGGTGTGGAAGCTTTGGTGCACCGGGTTGTCCTTTTTTTTTTTTGATAGAAGACTTTTAAATCTTATGATCTTAAACTGAAGATATATCAAATGTGTCAAAATGTTATTTAATCTTGCGGTCTTAAACATGTCGTGTAAAAAATTGAAATAAAGATTTGCTAAAAAGGAAAGCGTCATTCTTTTGAAACGAACTAAAAGGGAAAGTGCGTCAAATAAAGGACAAATGTGAAAATTTGTTTATTTATGAAAATTGAAATCAAGGACAAATGTGATTTTCTAAGGTAATGGCTTTTAGTTGAGTGACAGATCATTTGAGAAATCAACTCAGCTTTGTTGCAAAATGTACTTTGTTTCCCCTTTGTCTCCTATTTGTTTGTTAAGAATGTTTGTAATGTTAACCTGCCTAGAGCATCAAATTGTTGATATATGTAACTTCAGTACTTGAGTCCTTATGATTGAAATCAGACCTATTGGCTGGACATGATATGGTGACCCTGTTGATGAAAACTGTTAGAATTGTGTGATCATCGCGTCTAAAAACTTAAGTTGTTAGACAGAACATTACTCTTGTTTACTTAATTACGTGTCATGAATGCAGCTAGTGATGGAGGAGGAGAGCCTCAGAAAGTATCACCAGTTGAGGTACGCGCAAACATGTCCTTGGATGAGATAAATATACTGACCGGGAACTTTGGGGAGAAAGCTCTGATAGCCGAGGGATCTTATGGCCGCGTCTATGGTGCTAAATTGAGCAATGGCCAGCAAGCAGCAATAAAGCAATTGGATGCAAATTTTTCTCCAGAATCAGAAACTGCCTTCGCGGAACAGGTGAGTCGTGTCTTCAAGTACTATTTTGGGACGAATAGAACAATCTCTCGAAATGTCTTGATTTCCTTCTTGTGCATACAGGTACAAATGGTTTCAAGACTCAAGCATGAACATTTTGTGACTCTGATGGGTTATTGCTTAGAAGCAAACAACCGTATCCTTGTTTACGAGTTTGCAACCATGGGCACATTGCATGATGTATTACATGGTACGTCGACAGCTCATTCAGGTCAGGTCTAGCAATGTATTGGATCATAAGTGATTATTGGATGTTCTGTTGTATAGGTAGAAAAGGAGCACAAAGTGCTGAGCCTGGTTCAGTTCTTACCTGGAATCAGAGAATGAAAATTGCTTGTGGTGTAGCTAGTGGCCTGGAATATCTACACCAAAAGGTTGAACCGCCAATTATTCATCGCGATGTAAGATCCAGCAATGTACTACTGTTTGATGATTTTACAGCAAAGGTTGCTGATTTCGACTTGACAAATCAGTCTTCAGAGCATTCCACTAGAGATCAGGAGTCTTTTGGCTACCATGGTCCAGAGTAAGCTTTGGATTTTTAACCTTACCGTAACATGCAGTCAGTTCACGAGGATCAATAGTGTTCCCACTTATCCTCCAGCGTGACTCGAATGCTCAACCTACTGGTTTTTTATGGTACAGGTATGCCATGGGAGAAACGATAACAGATAAAAGTGATGTTTATAGTTTTGGAGTTATTCTCTTAGAACTGTTGACAGGGAGGAAGCCAGTAGATTATACAATGCCCGAAGGGGAACAAAGTCTTGTCACATGGGTAGATTCTTACACATCCTACCTGATTGTTACTTAACCATGTTGCTCCGACTCTTCAAAAATGTTGACGAGTGCATGTCATATCCTCCAAAAGTAGTGCATTTTTAAAGAGTCCGAGCAACATTAGTAATGTTTAGCTCTCTTTGTACCTCCAATATACTGATTTCATCCTCAATGCAGGCAACTCCACTATTAAGTGATGATAAAGTGAAGGAGTGTGTTGATCCAAAACTAAATAATGAGTACCCTCCAAGGGCAATTGCTAAGGTTTTCTTCTTAAATTCTCATCTTCGCACAAATTCTTGAATAGCAAGGCATAGTTTTTTTGTCATAACAAACACAACATACCCGGTGAAATCTCATGAGTGAAGTCTGGATAGGGTAGAGCGTATGCAGACCTTACCACTACCTCGTAATGTAACCACTATTTGGCTATTTTTTCTCAGGTTGCAGCACTTGTGGGACTTTGTGTTCAAGACGAGCCACTTTTCCGACCAAACATGGCAATTATGGTCAAGGCACTGCAGCCACTTCTCAATGCAGATTAAACCAGCAAGATCAGAACCTTGTTCTACAACATTCTCGATTGAAACAGGCAGACATAAGCGGATTCAGAATTTAAAATTTACATGTACCGGTAATAGATACTGTGGATCTGCCCTTGCAAGCAGGGGTTCGTTTTCAATATCAAGAAGGTTGTGGTACATGTAAAGGATACTAGAACTAGCAGAAAAAATGCCATTTCTCTTAATTCATGTGTTGTTCTACAAGTTGAAGCCACAACTTACCTGCATTAAACTGTTGACCTGCACAGACAGAAATGAGAGATCTGGTTTTGTAGCCTTCTACAAACTTGTTTTAAATTTATTTATGAGTGATCTTCATTTTCACACATAAAAGATTTCATTTTTTACACTTAAAAAGAGATCTGAAAAGGCCATTTTCTTCTATTCAACTTGTATGTGATCGTAAGAGATCATTTCCTCGCCAAAAGGCCCTGCACCTCTGCCTTTACAACACTGTTCTGAAACAGCAAATGAAGTAAGGTGTTGAAATGTGGGTGGATTTACATATCCCACGAAGGGGAAGTCATGGAGGAAAAGGTCCAGAATGGCCTATCTTCATGTCCAAATCGAGAGTTTAAGGGCTCTGTAAGGTCTCCAACTATACAGTCACTAAAGCAAAATCGAAAATTCAAAGTGGCTGAAGCAGAAGCAGCTACTAGTCCTAGTCTTACCAGCAAGCGAGCGAGTGAGACTCATGAAACCACCCTTGTTAAAAGAGTCTCGTCTTTCAATAGAAACTACTGGCAATTGCGCGCCTCGACTAATTCCACAAAATACCTGCTATATTCCCTGAGATATTCTTGTGGTCCATTATTCTATCATCTTTGGAGAAAGCAAAAGCACAGAAATAAAGGGCAGTATCCATGATAGGTGAGATAACAAAAGATCCATAATAGGAAAAACCAGCAGGAACACAAACCTGAATATTCATCTTTAGAGAACGGGGCTATTGAAATAAATAAACCCAAAGTTGAAGAGATTACAAGTACATGGTCTCAAGTTTCTGCAGCTTAGAGAGTAAGCAAAATTACAAACTAGCAACAAAAAGAATGATATATGTACTTCCAAGAAATAATTTACACAAAAAACAAGCGCAAACTATGAAGCAAGGCAGTTGCACCAGAATTTGCAGAACTGCCTTCGTCGAGAATACTTTATACTTACATTTGGAATACACCTAGGTTAAAAAAACACAACAACGAAAGCCTATTGAGTTGACGAGGGAATTGAGACGCTGTCCCTCTTTGCTTTGCTTTGGCTATGGTCATGAAGTTATTAACAGATTAGTTTTGGATGTAGCTATAGTTGTTCAGCCTGCTTCGAGGATTCCAAGTGTGGAGGTAAGAGATTAAGGAAACTCCCATGAGCATGTTGAGAGTCAGCAGATTCTGAATCCTCATCTACAAAGATACAAAACTCCATACTTTAGCATGTTTCTTCAAACCAATGAGAGGAAAAACGAGAAAAAACGCATGAAACAGACAGCAAAATGCTGTAAAAGTATCGCAAACAGAAGAGCTCAACAAATAATCAACTCATTTTCTTGGAAACTGAAAGTAATATCCACCGTTGCTGTTGGAGATATCCCACCACTAAAACTTCAGATTCATGATCCATGAAAGATAGATGACAGAAGGATAACAAGAATGAACACATGAAACGATGGACAAAATGTTGTAGAAGAAAAATCGCAAATGGAGTCGACTAATAATTAAATTCTTCTATTTTCTTGAAAGCTGATGGTAATATCCACTGTTTCGAGCCTCCGGGGCTCAGTTCAAGTGGCAAAGGTTGAGGGACAAGTGAGTAGCGACTTAATTCACAGGTTTGAGGCCAGCACCATGCAAACTCATCATGGTATTTAAGCTGCAAAGGGTAGAGGGGCGACCCATTATCTCCGAGTTTCAAAGGCTCCGGTTGGTCCTAAGAGTTGGCCCATATGGGATTCTTGGTCATCAAAAACACATCCGCTGTTTACATCTGACAAAACACCACCGTTATGGGAAATTCAAAAAAATTCCCTTTACTTCCAACTCTTGAAACTCTATTAAATATAACGGTTGGTGATACTCAATCCCAGTATAAGTTGCAACTCATGTCCTAAATAAGGTTCCTGACCATAACACTCCAGCAAGTGAAGATGTGATACTATTATTTCCATTCCTCGGCTATTGCCTCTCTTTCTCTAGGATCAATACATAAAGAAGTACCAACAAGGGTTGTGGTGGAGTGGTATGTACTCCCTCATCCTTAACAGAGGTCTCGGGTTTGAGTCCCTGGGGTATGGAATCGCCTTTGCCAGGGAGCACTTTGCCCCCCAATGTGGGACTTTCCGGTGCGAATCCGGATTTAGTCGGGCTCCAATGCGGGTACCAGATCCCGAGTGGGAAACCCCCAAAAAAAATTACTTAGTAATAATTCCAGTCTACAATAGTATTATGAAAACCGGAATAATTTTAAGAGGAGGGACAGATATCCTACTGAAAAGTGATTTCACTGTTGGCCTCTTAGCTTTGGTGCTCTTTTTCTTCAATTCAGCTGAAAAGATTGAAATAAACATTTCAAGTCAAATCACAAGCAGAAAATTACAAAAGAAAACAAAACCATTTAATACTTGACAAACAAAGGATTGATTAGCAAATGCAGAACAAAAGAAGAAATCAAATCACTCTTATATTAGGCAAGATAAGTTCAAAATAAGATCAAATGGAATAATTATAATCTTCCGCAAGGAAAAGCTAAGTACCCATTTGAGCGACATCGTTATCATTCACAATTTCAAAGTTTTTGTAAGTGTAACCCATAAAGTTGACATCCTTTGAGGAGAGCATCTGTAATAACAAACAAAAGGGTCAAAACAGGTTTAACACATTCAGGAATCTTATAGGAGTGCATGATGAAAAAGACAATAGAAGTTAAAAAGGGCAGCCCCATGCACTAATGCTCCAGCTATGAGCGTCAGGGGAAGGGCCGGACCACAAGGATCTATTGTACAAACCAATATAGCACGCACATGAATCACAATGATCATAACTGCCAACCAAATTACCTGATTATAAATAGCAAGATGAAATATTTTCTTTTATCTTATACTGACAACAACAACAACATACCAGTGTATTCCCACATAGTGGGGTCTGGGGAGGGTAGAGCGTACGCAGACCATACCACTACCTCAGGTGAAGTAGAGAGGCTGTTTCCGATAGACCCCGGCTTAGGACCGAAAATAGTATAACAAACACAAAAGATAAGTGCATATAAACTAGTACAGTCTGCAAAATAAACTAAAAGTATAACAAACACAAAAGATAAGTGCATATAAACTAGTACGGTATGCAAAATAAACTAACACCGCTAGCCACAAGATAATACTATAGCCACAACACCACGAACAAGAAACTCCAGACACAAAAGAACGCTCCCCTACTATTACCGACACACTCCTACCCCCTAACCCTCTACCCTAATCCGCGTCCTCCACACCTTCCTATCAAGGGTTATGTCCTCCGTAAGCTATAACTGCTCCATATCATGTCTAATCACCTCCCTCCAATATTTCTTCGGTCTACCTCTACCCCGCCTAAAACCATCCATAGCCAGTGTCTCACACCTCCGCAATAGAGCATTAGAGCCCCTCCTCATCATGTGCCCGAACCAACGTAACCTCACTTCTCGCATCTTGTCCTCCACCGAGGCAACTCCCACCTTCTCCCAAATAATCTCATTCCTCACCCTATCTTTCCTGGTATGTTCACTCATCCATCGCAACATTCTCATCTCCGCCACCTTCAACTTTTGGATGTGGGAGTTATTAACTGGCCAACACTCCGCTACATACAACATAGCTGGCTAGACTACCACTCTGTAGATCTTACCTTGAAGCTTTGGGGGCACCTTCTTATCACATAGAACTCCCAAAGCGAGCCTCCATTTCAACCACCCTGCCCCAACACGATGCGTGACAACCTCGTCAATCTCACCATTGCCCTGAATCATAGACCCCAGATACTTGAAACTCTCCCTCTTCTGAATGGCCTAAGGGTCCAGCTTCACAACCACTCCATCCGCCTGCGACACATCACTGAACATAAACTCCAAGTACTCCGTCTTGGTTCTACTTAACCAAAATCCTTTAGATTCAAGCGTCTGCCTCCAAATCTCCAACTTATCATTAACTCCTCCCCGAGTCTCGTCAATCAGTACCACATCATCTGCAAATAACATACACCAAGGCACCTCCCCTTGAATATGTCGCGTCAAAACATCCATCACTAAGGCAAATAAAAACGGGCTAAGAGTTGATCCCTGGTGCAACCCTATCAAAACTGGGAAGTGCTCCGAATCTCCACCTACCGTCCTCACACGAGTCTTCGCACAATCATACATATCCTGAATCGACCTAGTGTACGCCACGGGCACCCCTCTAGCCTCCAAGCACCTCCGCAGAATCTCCCTAGAAACTCTGTCATGTGCCTTCTCAAGATCAATAAACACCATGTGCAAGTCCTTCCTCTCCCGAAACTGCTCCACTAATCTCCTCACAAGGTGAATGGTCTCGGTGGTCGAGCGACCTGGCATGAAACCGAACTGATTCTCAGAGATCGACACGATCCTTCTCATCCTCAACTCTAACACCCTTTCTCAAACCTTCATAGTATGACTCAACCACTTAATACCTCTATAGTTGTTGCAACTCTGGATGTCTCCCTTATTCTTATACACTGGAATCATCATACTCCACCTCCACGCTTCAGGCATCTTCGCCGCCCTAAAAATAATGTTAAACAACCTTGTCAACCACTCCAAACCTGCCCCGCTAGTGCTCTTCCAAAATTCCACTGGAATCTCGTCTGGCCCCGTCGCCCTGCCCCGCCGCATCCTGCAAATAGCTCCCTTGACCTCCTCAACCTTGATACGCCTACAATAACCATAATCGCAACACTCCTCAGATTTCTCCAAGTCCCCCAACACGAAACCTTTGTCCCCCTCATCGTTCAGAAGTTATCTTATTCTGAGAAGGAAAAAAACACATTTTTCTCTTACCAATACTGAAACAGTACCCTTTAACCGTTACAATGCCTCAAAAGTAGTTACATTTATCAATTTGGAAAAAGAAAAATCAACCTTATACTTAATTCTGTAAAACTCCAGAATTTATCTACCAAAAAATCATCACCTCTGTCAGCTCAATAAACAGATATATCTGCGTTGATTTTACAGACAATTGTGTTCAATTGTCAAATAGAGAAGTAGTACTTGAACAGGAATTCTAATTTTTCATCTTGAAATCGCATTTGGACTGTGATAAGCATACAAAGCAAATGGCTAGTCCCAGAGAAGTAGCCCGATTCAAGTTTGCATAAGCACAGTGAAGTTAGAACAAAGACCACATATGTGGTCCCCATCAGCTGATTATTCAACGGCAGAATGCATTACTTGAAGCCCCTATGAATTTTGAAAATTGTAAGCAGGCTACAAAATCATCCCCATCAGTTGATTATTCAAATGCAGAATGACGGAGCTAATCTCACTTCAACATGCACCTACGAGTTATAAATTCACTAGCTGTTAAATGGTACGAACCTTCCTCCATGGACCTGATTTTGCTGTTGTTGGAATTTGATTGTCACCCTTCAAACAAAATTTGCAAAAGAAGACATGAGAACCAAGCAAATAACAATTGCACCAAAAGGGTTACTGTAGCAATGATGGGGGAAACCAAGACTGAAGCGTGATCCGCATACCTCTTCAAACTTCTCAAAATTCTGAGTATCCAACTCATCATTAACTTCTGGAATAAATGCGGCTTTCATTTGATAAAGTTTATCCCATTCAACACCTCTGAACCATGGGTGAGCCTGAAACACAGTTAACCGATTAAATTTTCCCAAGTCCAATCTCATTCGAAGTGCTCGCGGGATTCACATTGAATACACCAAGCACCTTTATTTCATCAGCACCCCTGGTCCCAAGTCTCTGTTCTACATTACACAAGAGTTTACATATGAGATCTTTTGCTTCTGGAGATAGTTTTGCCTCTTCAGGAAATTTAAGATGAGTCCGCCAATTTACTATCTGTAGCAACAAACCAATTTGACTGTCAACTAGAAAGATCAAAATGGAACTTGAAATTGGAAAGCTACAACATTTGATGCATATATTGCAAGTTGTGGCCAAACGTTGTATACATTATAATTGATGCAGTAGAGCTCATCCAGTATGCCATTTCAATAGTTGAGAAGTGTGACAAGAACAAGATGAAATCAGCAACAAGAAATTGATTAGAACTCTATCTTGGGCAAATGTTGCTAAAAGCAATAATCATGCTTAAAGAACATGACAGATTTTTTTGGACCTTAACCCTATGTCACAATGAAATGAATATGCATGTCAAACAAGAACATGCAGGTATCAGGATCCAAACACTGAATAGTGATTGATTGACCCTCACTCTTTGTAGTTTCAAATTGGTCATGTAGCAAATCCATTTAATACTTGCTTTGCCTATAACTTATGTGCCTAGAAGGATGTCATAAGAATGCATTTCATTCCAGGTCTTATGTGAATTGCTGACAATTAAGTCGGTGAATATTGGAATGCACATATAGACCATCTAAATATAGTGGAAGCAAAAAAGCTGCATGTCATCCAGTTTCCAGAATCCCAATAACTCCCTCCCATATATAGCCAGGATATGTGGTGTCCCACACACTCAATGTGAACTAAATAGAGCATGAGATTCTGAACCATAGATCTTAAGAGGCAAGTATTCAGATGCATAACGATAAAGATTAAACTGTATTGCTTCCTCCTGGTCCTTTCCATGTAAGTGAGATACTGAATGAATCATAATGATTCTAAGAAAATTGCCAGGAAGTGTTAACTTCATATAGCAAACCGCTCACTGTGCTCAGGCAAACAATTACATTTCCAGGTTTCTTATCAACTTAGACTGGGCGAATAGAGCAGCCTTGGAGCCTTGGCGAGTCGTTCAAGTTTATTTACAGAGTATTGAATTTCTATTAGTAATATATTTGCTTCAGTTCTAATTGTGTGCCCCAAACCAGAAAACTAACTAAATGAAACATCAGAAAACCTGAAACCCCATGAGTAACAAGACCATAAGTATGAATGTGCATACATAATAACCAGTGGATTCCAAACACTAGAGACTTCTCACCATGAGCAAACTCTACTTCTTACCTTTCTACAGGTGGACATAGGTTCATCAGAATAGAACGGTGGATATCCCACGAGCATCTCATACATGATTGCACCAAGTGACCACCTGATAGAGGAACATGAAGAAAATGTAATAAAACAATATAAGCTTTGACTTAAAAGAGAGAACATAATACGAAGATACTGACCAATCACATTCACATCCATATCCTTTCTTCAATAAAACCTCCGGAGCAATGTAATCAGGTGTCCCAACAGTGGAATAAGCCTGCAGTACATCATTGTGTTAAAATGATTCCATGTAACGAATACAAGGAGCTATAAAAAATAACAATTTGGCGCAGTCCCTTACTAGACAGAAGCAGGGATGAGGGAAGAACTCTTACTAAATTCCACAACAAATACACCAAAAAAGGAATTCAACCAAATACTTCCAATCCAGCTGCTAGGGTCAAGTTTACGGTAGTTACTTGACAAAAGAGCTACGGATCAGAAGAGATCTGAAAATAGTAACTACAGGGGAGTGCGTAGCAAAGTTGATCAGAAAAAGGAGGTGAGGAGAGGAGAGAATGACAGTTCACTTATATTGCAACCCTTTTTGTCCTCAGTGGTAACTTTAAGAGTTAACCATGCATGAGTTTACAACACAGGTGTGCAACATGTTCCATGACCTACAACAACAACAACAACAAACCCAATGTATTCCCACCAAGTGGGGTCTGGAGGGTAGAATGTACGCAGTCCATACTGCTACCTCCGAAGAAGTAGAGAGGTTGTTTCCGATACACCCCCGGCTCAAGAGCATGTTCCATGACCTAAAGGCATTATATATATATATATCACATCCTTAGTAAATTCCCCAATCCTAAACCGTTTGGAAAATTCAGCTTTGTTGAAATAATCTCCACTCCAACCCCGAAGTGGCATTGCAGGTTCAGTCTCTCTTACTGACTTTCTCTCTCATTCATGGAGCCCTTTTGTCCCAGCTACCGCTAAACATGAGAAACCAAAAGAGCTACCAAAGGGAATACATACATATGTATGGCTCTTGAGCCGAGGGCCTTTTGGAAACAGCCTCTCAACCACCCAAGGTAGAGGTAAGGTCCGCATACACACACCCCACCCCCCACCCCCAAAAGAACCCACTTGTGAGATTACAGGTATGTTTTTGTTCTTGTTGTATGGCTCTCATGCAGATATTCCTATAACTTGTGCTTAAGTTATCTCTCCTATTCCAATCTTTTCACTTTAAGGAGGATCAGAGATGAGGCAGTGGGGCTGAGTTTAAGATTATGAAAATGGAATGTTCATTTATCTTGGTTGTAATAAGGAACTCACAAGCATCCTCCTATTCTTCTGCCAATGCAACAGTTGCTCCTGTTGAGTGCGCCTTGGAGGGGCTGGGCGTCCATCACTCATAAGAGCACCACTTAACTTATTTGCCGCTGTGAAATCCTTTTCCTGAAGATTACTGCAGTCCAGCGGTTTACACAATCCAAAATCTGACAATTTCATGTGTCCATGTCTATCAAGTAGTAAGTTATCAGGCTTGATATCTCTGCAAATTTTGGATAGAAGAAATTATTCCTCCTAGATAAGAAAACAATGGAGAAAGGGAACAAAAAAGAACACTTTGATAGGTCACTGCAACCACATAACACAGAAACAAAACTTCATATCCACCTGTGAATATAATTGTGTTTATGGATAGATTCTATAGCAAGGACCGTCTCTCCCACATAAAATCTGGCCTCGTCTTCTGTTAAAGTATCCTTGCGCATCAGCAATGTCATCATATCTCCACCAGGAAGATATTCCATTATTAGGTAAAGATACTCCTCATCTTGGAAAGAGCAATAAAGCTTAACAATGCAATTGCTCTCCACTTCAGCAAGCAGATTCCTTTCGGCTTTAACATGTTCAACCTAAGAAACACAGTTGATAAGCAAAAATCAGTAATGCAACACAAATAATCACCTGGTAGCTATCGACAAACCTCTCTGTTTTTTACCTGGCCTCTACGAAGCATTTCCGATTTCTTAAGCTTTTTCATGGCGTAGACATGGCCAGTTGCCTTCTCCCTGCATATTCTAACCTGAAGCAAGACAAAATAAGTTACAAGGTCAAAAGGAATATAATCTCCAAGGCTATCTCTATTTCTGATTCAGGGGAACGATAAAGAAAGAGAGGGGAGACGGATGGTCCATGAGTGAACTTTATTGATTTCTATGATTTCTATCATTTCTTCATTAAAGCTCAAAAGCTTGCCACCATGAAGAAATTGGTCTGCCCCAGCAAAGAGTAAAAGAACCTATAAAGTTCACTAGGGAAAGGGTTCCATTTCCAACTATCTGATCTGTATGTATGATGTAGACAACCATGAAATTGTTTGAACCATGGTACTGTTTCAACCATGACACTTGGATCAGCTAGAGTGCACCTCAACTAATTCCTCAGGGTACCTGTACCTTCCACCATACACCAGCAAAGGTATCGTGTAATTTTGTCCACTTAAAGCTAAACATATGGAAGGAAATCACCTAGTGTTTTTGCCTCCGGATTAGAACCTAACCTCATGGTTCCCCAACCCACATTATTGACTACTAGGCCACACCCTGAAGTGCCCTTAACTCAATCTATATCAAATTTTGATGCTCGAACCCCAAGGGGAAAAGGTACAAGCTGATAACAGTTCTCTTTGACAATTATGCTAGTCAGATATATGAAGGAATAAAGGATCTGTGCATGTGATAAGAGATGAAGAAAGAGACCTCCCCAAATGCACCCTTTCCTATCATTGTCAAGGGCTCAAAATCATCAGCACCCATTTTATGCCTTTGAAGGCGCATAAATTCTGTCTCCTTCTTCTCAAGGTACTTCAGTAAATTGCTCTGCTCTTCCTCAGAAACCTCAGCATCAGCTAATTTTTTTTCAAGCATATTGCGACTGCAACAAAGCAAACAAACAAAGATTATTCTTCAAGAAGAATTGATTTTTGTATGTACATTTCATTTAAAGCACAATGAACATGAAAAGATAAAAGAATGGAGTGATGGTAAGGAAAGCATATTTCTTAATTAGTAAAAAGCGCACATCATATGAAAGAGGATCACCATAAACTCAAGATTTACATTGATGGCCACAGAGAACTTCAAAAACTACCAACATAAGTATTTTCTAAATAAAAAAATGAAGGATGACATAAGGGTGTTTATCCGAACTTCAGAAGAAAGTCAACAATCAACTCTGAAGACAAGTCACCCAAAACATGCTTATAAAGTTACAAGAAGTGAGTTGAACAGAGCAAATGTTGGTTGGCCAGCCTATAAATGAGTGAGGTAAAGGAAGGACATGCAGATCAGCAGATGCACCAACTATCAAAAGGTTCTTACAAAAATTGATCAACTCGATAAAAGAGATTAAGCAAGCATTGAATGCAACCGTTGTGTCTATGAATAGGGAGGCAAAGGCATGATTTGTAGATCAGCAGTTCACCAACTACCAAGAGGTTTATAGAAGCACGTGGCCAACTTAATAAAAGAGATTATACGAGCATGGAAGCAGCAAGGTCAAAAGCAAAATTTAATCAGTAATATCGGGATAGAAATTAATTGATGAATGATGACTCCATATATTACTAATTACTTCATATGATAATACACATGCATATCATACATAGATATCTGCATTACAGATGAGATATTACAAATGTAGATAATCAGGGACAACAAGCAGCTGAAATTGTCAACTCTAGTTTGTGTCTCTTTACCATAATTAGGAATAAACCCTCGCTAAAGGCCATCTGCACTAACATCAGAAGTTTTATATTTGCAGTTCAGGGGCTATGCCTTCACAAATTACATACATCATTGAAGATACATACCACAGCTCAAATCCATAGAAATCAGGGACAACCAACAAGAGCTAAACAATTTTCTACTCTAATTACTCAGTACAAAAAAACGCAACTGTGAATGGTTTGTCTACTCTAGATCCCATTTTCCTTCTCCCATAGCTAGCTAGAGACCTAAAATTTAGCTAAAGGCAATCAAAAATATCACCAAAGCTACAACTACTACTACTACGCCTCGGTCCTAAACAAGTTAGGATCGGCTATATGAATCTTTATTGGTCATGTTCCTTTTACATTCATCTCAGGCAACCATTATACAAAATAAAAAATACTAAAACTCTTTATCTAATGAACAAGAAATCCATTGGCAGCCAACTCTGAGGGCCAACCACAGCCTCCGAACTCGGGAATGATGGCTCCATCCCTCTACCCTTCACTTATATACTTGACTTCGTTCGCATAGCACGGGGCATGAACTTGTAACCTAAGACACAAGTCTCTCAATTTTTTCCAGATGAGCAAACCATTGATGGCAAAATGTACTAAAAAATTTGATATTTTCTATTTAGCATAGAAATTACTAATAGGGCTAAAAAACTCCTAGAAAGCATAAGACCTAAAGCAAAGGTACAATGTGACTAAAACATATTCCCAACTATTGTTATCGCCTTTCTTCATCTACATATGTATTGCCTGTATACATTGTTTACTTCCCTTGTGCTGTATCTTCTGCTAGGTCTGTACAGATTCCAAGATATTGTAGGTCTTTCAAGACAACATCATTCATGTGATTTTGCGCCTACGTCGGCCTCTTTTTAACACCTTCACTACTCATGATTTCACACCTATGGACCTGGTGCATTTGGAGGTCAGCGCAGGACATGACTAAACTATCTCAAGCGACTTTTTCACAGTTGGAATAATAGTATTAATGCAGCAGAAAATACAAGTTGTATACCACAGTAGAGAACTTACACAGTAATATGGTTCTCGGCAATAGTAAGTCATCTATGCTAAAAGGAACGTCATAGCCACCAAAAGTTTATATTTGAAGTTTGGCAAAGTTTTCAATGAAACAAGTACGGAGATATATATTAGAGTTTCCTATAATTCCCACAAATTTCCCTTGAAAACCTGTAACTAGGTCTATCCAAAATGCAGGAAAAATCTTGGCAAGAGTTCGGGACTTCTACAACTTTACCTAGTTCTTATCGGCATGAATATCTGAGCCTCACATGACCCAAAAAAGGAAATAAAAACATGTGTCAAATTTCATTCCACGTAATGTTTCTCCATGAACATTTAAACATTGAAAGGAATTTACTATCTCAAGGTGGCACAGAGCAAACTATCAGAAATTCTGAATATTCATTTCCTATTTCCTCATTTGTCTTGTGAATCTGATTATTTTCCCATGAACTTCCAAGGGCTAACAAAATAAAGGGCCTTATCATCCTATACAATCCAGAACAAGCTCATCAGATACTTCCGTGTGTTTTAAGAGAACACTTGTTTAACAAAGGATAGAACGGTGGAGATATAATAGATGTTGGATTGTGTGCTTTACTGGCAGAAAATACTTGGAGAAAGGATTGAGGTGGTAGAATTATCAGTTTCTTGATGAACCAAGATGAGTCATGAAAGGCAAACTGCATTCGGATATTAACTGTGTTTGCAAACATAAATACCTTATACCAGAAACCATCTGTTGATGCTCAAGAAAGGTTTGAATTTTGCACCAACCTAATTAATACACATAACTAAAACCATAATTCTAAAACACTAGAACTAGGAATGACATCCAGAGTGCCACAAAGTGTCCAAGTTGTTTTCCTAGGGTGGCCCTTAGTGCTCTTCCAAATATTTGATTTTATTGAACCTTTGATCTAAAACTTGGAACATTCTACATGCAAACATACCGGGGTAACCATTTGAACTACAAGATCAACGATGGACTACCACAAATTAATCATGCATCTGCAATAATTCATGTATTAAGACCACAAAGCTCATTTATGCCCCCAAAAGCTTTGGGTTAGTGGTAAGAGCACAAGGTGTGATGCATGCGTTAGGCGCATGTCATGAGTTCATATCCAAAAAGCCTGGTATTTGAGTGGAGAAGGGTATAGGGGTGCCCATTATCCACCGAATTCTAAACCGTGCACCAGCAGATCAAAAAGAACACACAGCTCATTTCCAGCTATCTGGAACAATTTATGAACCAACTCTAGGTGTCAGATGAGGCCATATGACTTGTACCGAAGAATAGTTCTGTTTCCCTCCATGTAATGACATCATCTTCAATTATCCTACTTTGAAGTTATGGTTTTATTTTTTATCAGACAAGTTATTGTTAACAACATGATCAACAAAAACTACATTAAAACCTTTTGGAAAGGGATGATAAATTCAAGGATGGTCGTGAGAAGGGATAAGAAAATAGCTATTGTATAAAAGTCATCAGCTTCCCAATGTTTGTTGAGAGATGCAAGATGGGAAATCTGATGTAACTAAGATTCTAATTGTTGCATACTGGCAAGTGGCAACTGCAGCATCAATAGAATGTCATGGAGAGTTGAGTTTATTATTCATCTTTATTCAACCCTTCAGCAGTAAAGACAAGTTGCACATTGATTAAATGAACTTTCGATTGCAAGGACACGCATCTATGAATGACCAATACTAATTCACAGTTATTTATAAGAAGAAGGAAAATACCGTTCTCTACGCTCCTGCAAGCTCTTCATTTGTTCTTTGTAGTGTTTTTCTATGTACTGCTTGGCAGCTGCAACTTTCTGTTTAGTGGCAGTTGAAGGTGTTTCTTCATGAGATGACAATTTTGACCCTTCTTTTCCATTACCAGTAGTTTCCTGCTTCTTGGGAGGCTTGGGCTTATCTTTTTTGCCGAGCTTACTGAACCATCGCTTGGCAGTCTCCATCCTCCAACTCAGTCAACTTACTATAGATACGAGCAATAATCACAAAATATAGAACTCTGCAAGAACAATTTTGTCTTCTTTTGACAACAAGTATTCCAGAAATCAACACAAGCCAAGCTTTAACGCACCATAAGGAACCAATTGAATGCTCTGGCTGATGGACAAATGAAAATAAAATCATTCAATCAAGAAGAAGCCTCGTGTTTGCACAGAGAAACTAACCATTACAGGCAACTAAAACTCTGTCAAAATCTAAAATTTCTGCATTCTCGTTTTGCTCAGTGTTTTTAATTAAGGTTAGTAAGACAATGCACTCTACATGATATTCACAGTTAAAGAGTAAATCTCATACACTGTCCACCAGCACTGCCATCCAAAAACAACAAAAAAAAGGGGATAATAGGACTTATTCCATGAACAAAGAAAAGAAAAAGTAAAAAGTCGATCTGAAATAACACCAGAGTAGAAATCTAGACAATACGGGTTGTCCGGATAGTAAGCACCGTCCACTTCCAACCCTGGAGTTCTGAGTTTGAGTAACCAAGGGAGCAAAAAGGCGGGAGCTCCTAGTGAGGTGTAAACAATAACATCTAAAAAAAATAGTAGAAATCTCGAACTTCAAAGTTGCTTGTCCATCAAAACCAACATCAGAAGTAAATAGCACAAAAGATAGTCCTCTATATATCATGAATCAAAGAGAAACCATTTAACTACATCAAAGGATAGAAAATTATCATTCCGGGAAAAAAAAAAAAAAAAAAAAGAGGACCCCGTTGGTTTCAACCGAAATGTCTATGTAATATCAATTTGACAACAGTAAGAAACATAATCCATTTTCTAATTTTTAACCCGTAACAAGCAATTGCTCAATTAAGTCAAAATTGACAGAGGACAAAGACCAACAACAACAACAACAACAAACCCAGTGTGTTCCCACAAAGTGGGGTCTGGGGAGGGTAAGATGTACGCAGTCCATACCGCTACCTCCGAAGAAGTAGAGAGGTTGTTTTCGATAGACACTCGGCTCAAGGTAAAGAATAGTAAACAAAGTCGTAATGAAACAAGCAGCAGGATGGATGACATAATTGAAATAAGGAATAAAATAGCAAAAATAGAAATCATAGAAAATGCGAGATAAGAGAAATAAGAGCACTACGAAATAAGGACTAAGAAATAGGACACCCACCAAGTAGGAACATACACACAGAGACCAAAGACACCCATCACACCCAAACTCTCCTGGCTAGAGACTCCTACCTATGGACACAGTCCAAAGAATACTAACCCGGCTACACAAGAAAATCACCTAACTACTTGCTACAACACACACACTCACACTAGCCTTCTACCCTTATCCGCGCCCTCCACACCTTCCTATCTAGGGTCATGTCCTCAGTAAGTTGTAGTTGCTCCATGTCATGTCTAATCACCTCCCTCCAGTATTTCTTCGGTCTACCTCTACTTCTCCTGAAGCCATCCAAAGCTAGCCTCTCACACATACGAACTGGGGCATCCATGCCCCTCCTCATCACATGCCCAAACCATCTCAATCTTCCTTCCCGCATCTTATCCTCCACCGAAGCCACTCTCACCTTCTCCCGGATAATCTCATTCCTAACTCGATCCCCTCTAGTAAGTCCACACATCCAACGCAGCATTCTCATTTCCGCCACCTTCAATTTTTGGATGTGGGAGTTCTTGACTGGCCAACACTCCGCTCCATACAGCACGCTCCATACAGCACTCCTGAGGCGAGCCTCCACTTCATCCATCCTGCTCCAATACGATTAGAGACATCCTCATCAATCTCGCCATTCCCCTGAATCATAGACCCAAGATACTTAAAACTATCCCTCTTACAAACATCCTGGGAGTCCAACCTCACCACCACATCGTCCTCCTGCCTCAAGTCACTAAACTTGCATTCCATATACTCCGTCTTGGATCTACTCACCCTGAACCCCTTAGATTCAAAGGTTTGCCTCCAAACCTCCAATTTTTCATTCACACACCCCCGCGTCTCATCGATCAGCACTACATCATCCGCAAATAACATACACCAAGGCACCGCACCTTGGATACTCTGCGTCAACACGTCCAATAGGACAAAGACCAAGAAAAATGATAATTCAACAGCCCCAAAATACAGAATCCTCTACAAAAAAGTTCAAGCTTATACCAAAGGAGGACACTTTCTTAACAAAAAAAAAAAAAAAATCAGCAAAAATCAACTGATCCCAAAAGCTACACTTAACTTCTTAACAATAAAGACTCAATCTTTACCTCAAAAAATGCTTCAAAATACTTAATTCTGATTGCTCTGAACCAAATCAACAATACCCAGAAAGGAAAAGATGAATATTTGTAAAACCAAACAAAATATAGTAAGAGCAATAACAAGAAAGATTCAAATTTTACCTCAAAAAAATGCTTCAAGAAAGTTCAACTCTGCTTGCTCTAAACCAAATCAAAAAAACCAGAAAGGAAAAAGTGAATATTTGTGTACAGAAAGGAAAAAACATACAAAACAGTAAACACAATAAACAATAAACTTTCAAACTTTACCTCAAAAAAATACTTCAAAGATGCTTAATTCTGCTTGTTCTGAACCAAATTAAAAAAAAAAGGAAAAGATAAATATTTTTACAAAAATGAAAAAACATACAAAATAGTAAAAGCAATAACAATAAAGATTCAAACTCTACCTCAAAAAATACTTGTTCTGAACCAAATCAACAAAACCCAGAAAGGAACAAATGAATATTTATGCACAAAAAGAGAAAAAAACATACAAGAAAATAACAGTAATAACAATAAAGATTCAAACTTTACCTCAAAAAATGCTCCAAAAATGCTTAATTCTGCTTGTTTTGAACCAAATCAAAAATGCCCAGCAAGGAAAAAATCAGTATTTACAAAACAGTAAAATAAATAAAAAAATAAAGACTCAAACTTTACCTCAAAAAAATGCTTCAAAAATGCTTAATTCTGCTACTCCTGAACCAAATCAACAATACCCATAAACGAAAAAATCAATATTTACAAAACAGTAAAAGAAAAAAACAATAAAGATTCAAACTTTACCTCAAAAAATGCTTAATTGTGCTTGTTTAGTACCAAATCAAGAAAACCCAAAAGGGAAAAAGGATGAATATTTAGTGAAATAAGATGTAGTTGAGTTGTTGGAATAACATACTAGTTGAATTGTGAATTGGAAACCCTAAAGAGGGAAAGAAAGAAGGAAAGATATTGTTGTTGTGTTGTGTTGTGTTGTGTTAGTTGAAGAAGAAGAAAGTTGTGTGTGAGTGGGGATGACCACTTTGTGCTTTGGTGGCATCAATTCACCATGGATACACACAACACTGTGTGAGAGAGAAAAGCAAAGCCTTTCCTTTTCCTTTTCTAATTGATTGAGCATTGAAAATTTAAAACTACTTTTAAATAATTAAATTAAATATTTTTCGCTCAAGAAATTAAATTTTGTGATCTCAAATTAAAAATATATCAAAATATCATTTAATCATACGATTTTAAATTTTAAACATTTTTTATAAAAATTTGAAATTTAAAATTTAGTAAGAAAATAGTCATTTTTAAAATAAATTAAAAAGAAAAATAGATTTTAAAAAAATGAAACGTAGAGAATATAAATATTTTTGCACAACTGTTGTGCCTCTAAGGTAGAAATAAAAGTATATTTACACTCTACTTTTTCTAAACTCCACTATGTAAAATTACACTAAATAGATTTTTATTGTTCTATATTAATATATAATTTTAGGGCTCGTTTGATTGTAAAACACGTTACTCGGAATAATTCATTATGAAATTGTTATTTTTATCAATTTAGAATAAAAATAATATTACAAATTCGAGATGCAATAATTTTATTTCAATTAAATATAAAAAAAAATTATCCTAAAATTATTTTTGAAACTAATTATTTTTTATACTTCATATCAAACGAGTCTTTAGTTCTTTAAAGTAATTTAAAAAATAAGTAATTATATTGAAGATAAAATATAAAAATATATATTAAAAATGATAAATAAAAATATAAATTTGTGGTGAGGTGAAGATAAATAGGTGTTGTATATTATAGTGTGATTTTAATCTCTTTCGCATTTATGGAAAGGAGAGACTTTTTCTTTTCTCTTTCTTCTTTATTTCAAAATAGCGGATATTTGATATATCGCGAGAAGTTTGATATCATATACAGTACAAATGCCTAAGACCAGCAAGTATTTTTGGCCAATTACAAAAAACATATTAGCCAAATTAATATTTAAATTTTTATATTTAATTAAATTATGTTATTTGGGTCTTATTTGAAGAGGTGTGAGAGATTAGATATAGTAAGTATAAATTACAAAAAGTGGTAAAGATAATCATCAGAGTGGTTCAGCGCTATATTCCTTAAGCAAGAGGTCGGGGGTTCGATCCCCGCCTCTGGCGAATGGAGCAAATTTTGTGGTCAGTTCCCTGCCGCAAAATGCGTTGATCGAGGAACGGAGGATTAGTCTCACGGCTGCCGGCTGTGGGGATACCTTGGGAAACCCCCCCCCCCCCAAAAAAAGAGTGGTAAAGATAGGTCGAAAAAGTATTTGAGAGGTGATTAGGCAGTACATGGCGCAACTTCGAATTATCGAAGACATGAACTTAGATAGGGGCATAGTGAACGCGTATTAGAGTAGGAGATTAGTAGATAACGGAGTGTTGTTTTGCTTTTTGACTAATACAACTTTGAGGGTCCAGGCGTGTTGTGTTTATTGTTGTACTAATCGTATTATTGTAGTTCTTGCTTTTAATATCTGTCATCATTTATTATTCATTGTGTCGATTGTCACATTATTTTGTTGTTGTTCTTGTAAGCTTTGCATAGCTTCTTTGAACAATTTTCTTTTCTTTTTATTTAAATTTATTGCACTTGAGCCTAGAATTTTTTCGGAAACTACCTCGCTAGCTACCTCCATGAGGTAGTGAAATTTCACTAGGTATGTCGTTGTTATTGATGTAGTACTTATCACTTATTTATTTGTACTCAATGAAGGTCTAAATTTAACTGATTCAGACCATAAATCATTAAGTGCATTTGTTTATATTAAGATTTAATGACTTAATAGTTCGAATATGTTTTAATCATTAAAATCTTGAATAGTTTTTGTTGCCACTTTATCCACAAATCACCACATCTACCATAAGAACAACCACCGTTATTATCAACCATTACTATCGTCACCAATTAGTAGCCACTACAATCAATCATATTTGTCATCACAATTATCATTGACAACAATTTTTGTGTCGCCAAATCCACCATCTCCATCATGTAATTATATCCACTCTTGTCATTGTTATTGTCATCGTCGCCACCATTTTCGCTATCATATCAACTATTACTAGCGTTGTGGTCAATTCTACTACTAATCATATCCGCCACTACAACTAGCACATAATCGACTGCCACCAATATATCATCAACCATCATACATATTCTTCAATCAACGTCGTCAACTACGAGCATCAACCAACTCCACCATCATAACCATCACTATTAACCGTCATATCACGCTAGTCACTATAACATCAATAATCAGTAGCGATTTTACAAGCAAAAAAAGAGACAATTGGACCTCTAGTCTCCCCATAAAATTATAATATATATATATAATGTATATATATATATATATTGTATTCTAATACTCGTGCTACGAGTAGGTTAAATGATACACTTAATTGAATATTAAGTGGATGTTTTGATGTACTTTAACTTTCGACTTATAAGTCAAAAGCAATAAGTTAGGATTTCCAACTTATGATTTTCGACTTATTTTGTATTTTTAACTTAAAAACAAGTGTTTTTAAGCACTTTTAGTTTTTAGCCAAACACTTTAAAAGAGTTTAAAATTTATTTTGGCTTAAAGCATTTGAAATAAATCAATCCAAATATATTCTGAGTTATTTACCTTGAAGATTAGGGGATAATATACACTTAATACAATTTTTTAAAAATAATGCGTCCATATTCTAGAAATTACAAATTCGTCACTACCATTCATCGTCACCATTTCAATTATCACCACCACCATTACAATCATGAACACCAACCATTACCACTATCACCAACACTACAAATCATCTTCATCCTTATTGACGAGCATAAATATTTTATGTGTATCATTTAAACACGAAACAAGAACTGTCCTTCTCCTTTTGAGGGTGATTTTTCCTTCTTCTAATAACATAAAAAGGCATTAATTGTTTTTTTATTTTACCCTTAACATTAATTGTTTATTCTCTAAACTAGTTTCAAAACACAATATATAACTATGAATTAATAGGGGTACTATGATAAAATAGTAATGTTAATAATTGTTTTCCTAATGTGTGTACCATGTTAAAATGTGACAAGTAAACAAAACGGAAAGAGTATATCATTGAATATGAAATAAATATATTATGTGTTTTTTCCCTTTAAATGCAATAATATTTTGTCTTGAAATAGCAAAACATAAGATATCTTAGATGCCAAACTATACATTTTACAATAATTCAAACTAATGAATAAATAAAGTCATTGATCATTTTCAATTATTATCAAGCTTCCTATTAATTTTGTAATTATCAACATACAACGACTTTATGTTATTTAATTAATGAATGAATACATTGAATTAAACGGCTATCATAAATTTAATTATTAAAATTCTTGCCCTTAGTACAAGTTATTCAATTTTATTTGTACTAATAACTCGTGATGTGTTTCTTGCATTTGAATGTTTGATTGATTTTGACACAACTAAGAGCTGATTCCATAACTTGTTTTGTGTGTGTTTTATTTTTATTAAAATTACACCTCAAAATCATATTAGTACATACTCTATATAGTTAACACTGTATCTAATATTACAACAGATACACATATATCTTTTTTTTTTAAAAAAAAAAAAAAAGACTTAGACACCCTCTTTGCAATAAAAAAAAACTTTTGTAAATATTATCCCAAGTTTAAGAACATGTTTAATCCTATTTCATTTAATTTTATTTTTTATTTTTAAAAAAATATTTATATTTGATCTAGAATTAGTATCATTAATTTTTCTTTTTGAATCAAGGAAATAAACAAAATAAAACTCAAATGCATACTTATTAGGATTCAACTTACCACCATGTCCTCCTAATTATTTCAACCTTGTTCGTTGTTACGTTTTATTTTTTCCATCTTGATGTTTGTTTCCAGACATATTGAAGTATTTGTAGAATTTACAAAAATTAAAAAGAAAATCTTCTAGTGATGTTTGGTTGAAATGTTTTTTTTTATTACCTTTAAAAGATGTGACGAAGAGGATGGTATTGCTCCTCCCTTGATCATAAGTTTTAATTGGAGTTTCGAATATGAAATATCCTTGATAGAAGTGTTTCCCCAAAACTCGTATGCAGCGGGATTTCAGATTAATCGAGTTTTAACACGAGGATTAATATCGAACGAAAGAAAAATAAAAACATATTTTGTCCTTTTTTTTCTTTTAACTATTTATAAAACCCAACTTTTTATATATATATATATATTTTATTTTATTTTTAAAATAGAGGAATAAAAGTCAAAAAGTTGACTAGAGGTTTTAAAGAGTTTTTGCAAATTGCACAGTCGAAACATTGACTTTGATGGATTAGTATATCAACGATAAAATGAGACGATATATTGAAAGTTAGTATTTACTCCCTTCACTAATATTTATCTATTATATTAAAAATAGATGTCTAATAATAAATTTTAAAAATTAATAAATAGTTCTTTTTTTATTCATTTTATCTTTACTATTAAATATCATACCTCACTTAATATATTTTTTAAAAATTAAATTTATTATATTCAAAGAGTGATATAATTTTAAAAATATATTTATTTTTTATTTTTAATATAGATATCAAATTAATAATGAATTAATATTATTGAACGGAGAAAACAAAATATATAATTATATTAATGATGATGAAAATGATAGTAATGGGAAAACGCGGTTCTCTGAGCTGGACCATTTTAGGGGCCCCCTACTGCCCATATCATTGAAGAAAAAAAGCCGTTGAAAATAATTGCAAGTAATTACATATATTTACTTCTTCAATAAAATAAATTTATTATTCACACCATTTAAGAGAGTTAGTAATTAATAATGTTGATTAAAAAGTCATTTGTTAATATTCATTTTGTTTATTACTTTTACTTTACTTACATTGTTACCTTTCACTTTTCATCGTACATGAGTGGAGATGCTTGGATGTATTGTACAGTAGGCAATTCCTATTGTACCCTCTTCAAATTCTACTAATTCATCCGCTATTACTTTATCAAGATCGTGAATACGAGGAATGCCATCGCCTACTTGAAGTACGATACCGGTATTTACAATCTTTACTTCTCTATTATATTGTTCAATTCGTTCACGGATAATATTACTAATTTCGTCAGCTCGAAGGATTACCATGATTCTTTCTTTATTCTTTTTTGAAAGAAAAAAAATAATACCTACAGCAGAAAGACTAATAATCAGTTATTTCTTTAATTGTTTCCAACATGTCAATATTGGCACTAATGGTACGTAAATGTAACTCGTTGTTCAAAACAGTATTGATGAAAGACGATTAGACGAGACTTGACGCAACTCCAGCTTACTGAAGACATAATAACATATAAAAAATTATGAATGACACAATTAAGATAGAGGATTAGTTAGGTATTCGAGAATAGAGTGGTGTCTTGTGTTCGTAAATACAAGTTTGTTAGGTTTTGTCGTAACACTAAACCTATTCTTATAGTTCTTACTTTCGATATTATCTATCATCACATGATGTTTATGGTATTTTAATACCACATTATTTCGTTATTGTTATTAATTACTATGTTTTCTTCATCGTTTTTCTCTACTTTTATTTGGATGTATTGCTCTCGAGTTGAAGGTGTTACGAAAACAATCTCTCTACATCACAAAACAATGATATCATTTGCATATATCCTATCCGTTTTAGATAAATCCCAAAATTTATTTTTAGTATCAAAGTCAAGTAAAATGAAATATGAAATAGTCTCTCCGTCTAACAATATTTGTCCTTTATATTAAAAATAAATGTTTAATAATATCTATCAAATTTAAAAATAATAAATAATTTATCTTTTTCTATTTATCATATATTTGTTATTAAATCTTATTTTTATTTAATTTATTTTTTAATAAATTAAATTTATTATATTTAATGAATGTTAGAATAAAATTATTTTTATTATTTCTTATTTTTTAATAGGTATCTTAAATCCATAACAAACAAGTATTGTTAAATATTAATCTCATATTAATAACGAATAGGTATTGTTAATAGTAGTAAGAAGATAGGGAGACAAAAACCTAAGATAGCCTTAATGTGCGGCAGAAACACAGGGCATGATGGACACGTGGCAGCAACATAACATGATTTGGGACCCTTTCTCAAATCTTTGTTTCCTGCTTTTTCCCTTCACAAAATTCTACCTATAATTATTGTTACTGACCCATATAGTACAACTTTCTTTAAAAATAAAATAAAAAGAATATTATAGTGGTTGAGCTAGTTTTTATATATATAAAATTTCTCATTCAGTATTTAATATTTGTATTAAAATTTGACTAATTTAAATTATACACTGCAATACTCATTTTGAAAATAGCGCTTCCAACATGATTTTCTCTATATTCAAAGGTCGAATTCGAAATCTCTAATTAAGAATGAAATAGTCCCATCACTACACCTCAACACATATTAATAATTTTTATATATATCTCAACAGTACTAGATACTCTGTCAAATAGCTTTATTTATTAATATTTTATCATTTTCCCTATAGATATCAAATAATTTCACTGATTAGAAAGTGAAATTTTATGATTTTTAATTTATTTTATTGATCGCTAAGTCTGATTTATAAGTGCATTAATTTTTTTTTTTAATATTTTTTTTTAGTTCTTTAACTTGCTAAGGATGTACGTATTTTTTTTCTCACTTTTATGTCTAGTTTATGCTGATCTTAAATTTGAATTTATTGTCTATCAAAATTAAAAAAAATAAAAATCACAAGATATATGTTTATATTATTGCATCATAATATCCACAAGTTGAAGCAGAGTCTTAGGATAACTGGTAAAGTTACCTCCATGTGATTATAGTAAAGTTTCTTGCTCGAACCCTCCGTATAGCAGAAATTTTAATAATTAATACATCAAACTGTCCTTTTAATGTCCACAAGTTATGTTTTGTGTCCCTCAGATAACTTATGCTTGTTAGGCATAATTTTAATTGTTAATGCGAAATTTAAAGACCAGTATTTCTAAAGGGAAAATCGTACATTTAAAAATATATTATACGTACATTAAATCTGAGTTGATCTATTTTTGAAAGCAATACTGTCAAATATTAATCATATTGGTAGGCTACAAAGTCGTCTACCATCTTTTATAGTAATTGAACCAGGATTTTATAGTTATTCTAGTTTTAAATATTAATCATTTTGATAACGAAAGTTATTTTATAAGTTATAACAAACAATATTTTTAACTTTTTTTTTTTTTTTGTCAATGAGTAGAGTGCTAATTAAGCATTGGATTTTAGTGAGATAACGAAGTAGTAACAATAACCATATTATAAGTGGCGTCAACTAACTTTGACATAAACCAGTAGACAAATGATCAAGCAACATTTAGCCCCAAATAAAACTATACACTATATGTGGAAAAAAAAAAAAGAGGAGTCTTTTATTAATCTCCCTAGTCTCATGGCATATTAATTTTTTTGTGTAATAGATAGAAAAAGAATTAGGGGGGGTTCAAAAGATATATATTTCGATAGAGGCAATGACGAAGTCAGAAATTTACTAAAGGATTTCAAAATTTTAATATATACACCAAGATGAGTTCATCGAAAGTTTCTTATCTTAATAAAGGACAGTTGGTGCATTAAATTTTTGCTATGTACAAAACTCGAAAAAAAATCGAATTAAAAATCTACTATATCAATTTTATTTTATATTTTTATAAAAGACTATTTTTGCAGCTTATTTCTATAATCTCCTAAGTCCTAATTACATGACATAACTTTATCAATTATGCTAAGATTTTCCTAGACAATTAATATCATTTGTGAAAATTCAAGGATGGAGAAATAAAGTAAGCTCTTCTAGTTCTTCTTTCTTTGTTTCTTTTTTCAAAAGTTAAAGTGGATAGATTGCTAGAATAGTGTAATAAAAAAGGAAACAATAGATAAAATACTCTTTGAACCACAAGGGTTGGTGCGGTGGTTCAGCACCTCACCCCTTAAGTAAGAGGTTGGAAATTCGATCCCTATCTCTGGTGAATGAAAAAAACTATGTGGCCAGTTTTCTACCGTTTAGTGCGCTGACAATAGGAACAAAGAATTAGTCTCACGCCTGCCGGCTGTGGAGATACCTTGGGAAACCAAAAAAAGAAGATAAAACACTCTTTGGATTAGGAAATTTAGAAGATCTAAATTCAGCTAGAGAAAACATCATTTTAAGAAAATCATTATGAGTTTTATTGGAAAGTAAAATATTAGGAGGTCATATTGTGCTTACATGAGTAGGTAGGACTATTATCTCTTTCACCAAAAAAAAAGGAAAAAAGGACTATTATCTTTATTAGCAATCGTAGTGTTATTTTTGTAATTTTTTTTTCCTTAAATTCTTGTTGATATATGTCGTTTCGAATAGATTATTTGTAGTATTATTCTGTTACTATTTATTGTGGTGTTATTTTTTATTGTCTTTTATACTCTACATTTTTTTCTGAATTATATTTTATCTTGAGCGGAGAATCTATCAGAAACAACCCCTTTACTTCACCTTTAAGGTAATGATACAACGTACTACCAAAGAACGTGGTACAGTGAATGGGGCTGCTCCTACCTTAACCAGAGCGCTTCCTCCGAATGGGGCTCTATCCGGCGTGAATTTGAATTAGTCGGACTTTAATACAGATATCGGACACCGGATAAAAAAAAATAAAAAAAATATAACACACACTTTATCCTCTTTAAACTCTACCGTATGAAAATACATTAAATATGTTGTTGTTGCTCTATATCTTGAGTATTAACCCAATGAGTTACTGTTGGATTAAAGTCATACAAACCAAACTTTGAAAAAAAAAAAAAAAGACATTATAACTGTGGTCCACTGTGGACCATCCACAAGTGACTTTAACTTAGGACCTAAGTTTGTTAAATTTTTCAAAAAAAAATTACAGTAGAATTCCCAAAGGGACCTAATGAGATCTTCAAGAAGTTTGACTTGAAAAACTCTTTCAGAAAGAAAAAAATAATAATACTTAGTGAGTGGTAGCATTTTTGGTACCTTATTGATGAACTTGAATTTTTTAATCCTTGTGATATTAAACACATTAATCTTGAGTTAGTTAGAATGTGTCTTTAGTTTCATTATGTTGAAAAATATGTTATATTAAGATTGTATTAATCTCAAATATGAAATAACAATACTAACTCAATAATATTGTGTCGATCATAACGTATTCAATATAATTTTACCAATTAGATTTGGGAAGGATGATGTGTATACAATTTTACTCGTTGTGAAAGTTCTTTTTGTTGGTAACAAATGTAAATATTAGTATTATTAACAAAAAAACTAATATACCTAAGAAGCACCTAATTACATATAATAGCCCAGCGACAGTCATTCGTCAACTTGTAAGTAATTGTGAAGGTAGATAGAATATTTTTTTTATTGGCCTTTAATTTAAATAAAATAAATCAAATCACGTATGAAAGGAAAATACAGTAGAGAACAACTCGCACTCGAAATTATAAAGAAGAGAACAACAACAACAAATAATACGATAACTGAATAAAAAAAAACTGACAATAATAAAATTAAAGAATAAGATAATATGACAGTAATAAATAACAACACTAACTTAATGTAATATATGAGCGAGTAAATTAGGAAACAACTAATAACATTATTACTTATAAACACTCACAAAAAAAATGTTTAAATTTGCATTTTAATTAGTTAGAAGGTTATATGACCCTCCTTTGCTCTATCTAACTCGATGTGTGCTTTTTTCAACCCTACGAAAATATATTTAAACGCGCACACTACTCATATCGATAATAGAATAAATGCATTTAATTTGATATCATAAAGACAAAAAATATTTTTCCCACCAAAAATTAAGAGACTATTAAAAGTTCTATTAACCCCCCCCCCCCCCCCCCCCCAAAAAAAAAAAAAAAAAAAAAAAAGAAGATAAGTTTCCCCTCAAAATAAGGATAAGATTTGGTGATGGTAGACCGTACATTATAGGGCAACTTGAAAATATGTGGGAAAAATTGCCCCAAAATTAAGGGTAACAAATTTTCAATTGGGGGACCATCTTTAATCCAATTTATGTTAGACAAAATCTCCTTACTGGCAAATGAAAATGGATTTTTTTTTTCTTTTTTTTTTGACAAATATCCCACTGGATTAATTAAGCTAATTTGTCTTTAACTATTAGTCAAACATTAAAGACTACCAATTGCATTATGACTAAGGAATCTACTTGAATTCTCAAGAAAGTTTATTAGATTAACTTTTTAAAATTAGGGCCAAACCACTTTGTAGTTTAGTGTGTATTTGATTTAAGAGTTAAATTGGAATGACAATTAGTCATGGCTATTTTATGGATGGCCTGAGTTTAATGTGTCCTCAAAATTCCTTCATATCTCAATGTCAAATCATCTACTATTTGTATTACTATTGTTTTTTTCTTGAGTTTGCAAATATATTGGGCTGAGTGAGGTATTAAATAAATGTGTTGATCTGACTTATGAATTTTGATCGGATAAAATGGAGTGAGTTAATAAATTTATCTTTCCAAATATTATTTGAGATGTATGATAACTCAATCCGATAAACTCTTACCAAGTTATAATCTTTTTTATTTTCTTACCGTTTGTTTAATTATCTAGTAAAAATTATTATTTTTATTAAATCTATATATAACATACTAAATAAAAAATATTTTAATAAGATTCCTCGTGGATCAATTTAAATTATAATTCAATTAATTTTTTTTAATTGATTACACTAAAACTTAAACCGAGTTGGACGAATTATGTTTTTATTAACTGATTTAACCGCCCTTAGACTCAATACTAAAGGAAAGCTGAATTTTTCTTCCCCTTTTTTTCTTCTGAATTAAATATTAGTCTATAGACTTGTCAACAATTGATTTTCTTCCCCTAACATTAAAATTTCTTTTTTCAAAAAATGTTGTTTTTTTTGAAATTTTTTGGTCTAGATGGCTAGAACCAGTCTAAGTATACAATTATTTTGCTAGAAGAAAATGACAGAAAAAAAAAAGTAAAAAAAAAAATAGAGAGGTGAGAGGGTGATTTGTTATTATTAAATATTTTGCTATTAATTGCACGAAGAAAACACAAATTGCAGGTGACAAAATCAACAAATGGTTAGGGTTATGATACATTACGTTTGTTGACTTGACATGACGAATTAAATTCAGAATAAATCAAGATAGCGTAATG
The DNA here is from genome assembly GCA_030864215.1 of Capsicum pubescens. Classification (NCBI taxonomy): domain Eukaryota; kingdom Viridiplantae; phylum Streptophyta; class Magnoliopsida; order Solanales; family Solanaceae; genus Capsicum; species Capsicum pubescens. The sequence continues at coordinate 35,502,529 of CM061546.1, forward strand.
AACCAATGTAAAATTCATTCATATTAGATAAGTAAACCTCTTTGCCAAATCGGGTCATAGTTGATTCAACTTATTTTGATTTGTCAAAATTTAATCTGATCAGTTAATTTATCATATGTATCAAGAAATTGGCAATTAAGATGCATAAAAAAAAGTGATTAGCAAGAAGGTGAGAGGAAGATGGGAAGGGAGAAAGAGAAATGTTGTTGCTAGCCCTAAGGCAGACATTTCAACATGACTTAAATTTTAAAGTGTACTTGTTTATATAGCAAAAAGAATAAAAGGAAACATGCAACTACAATTAAATAATAATAATAATAATAATATTTGAAGGACCACCGAAGGATGTGATGCAGTGGATGGAGCTGTTCCTTCCTTAACCAGAGGTCTCGGGTTCGAGCCCTGAATACGGAAAAATCCTTGGTAGGGAGCGCTATCCCTGTATGAGCCCTATCCAATGTGAATTTGGATTAGTCGAGCTTCAACGTGGGTATATAATAATAATAATAATAATAATAGTAATAATAATATTTGAAGGGAGCATAGGTCTTAAAGCCATGTCAGTGATGTTAGGAGGGGGACTTACCTAATAGATGATGGCAAAAGGTGCATTTGCATGTGCCTCTTGGTCTCTTTTTATTAGGCCTAATAATTTATTTTATGAATTTAAGCTATATACATAGTATACAAGTTTTTAATATTATTAAATTATTTTTACTATACGTCATAACAGTTTCTTTCTTGTTTTTAAGATTACAAATTTCATACATCTTTTGAGTGATCTGATAAGAAATATTTTACATTGATAACGTAAAGGACAGTTTGATGCACTAAAATTTTTGAGATGTGCGAGGTTCGAGAAAAAAATCAATCGAATCATAAAGATTTATTGTACACTGACGATGTATATAATTTAAATTCTTATTTCATTATGTGGTATGATGACTTGATGAGTGTGCCCAGTTATGGATAGGCAAATTGACAAACATAATTAGTTTACTTCATTGCAAAGGACCCTAGCTCAATATAATGTCTCTTTGATCTATTTTGATTTTATATTGTTGGGAGAGGGGCCATTGGTGGGGGATGTTGATTTGATTTTTGTTAAGGGTGTTGTCATTAGTCATCAGTGCCTGTTTTGTCCAGGCAAGTGTTTCTAATTTTGTATATATTATCCAACTGATTTGAAATTTAAATGTAATATGGTAGATGTTGAACCACCTTCAGCTAGTTCGTGCGTTTACTTCTGAATCCTCTTAGTGAAAGTTTTGTCTCCGCTATTGACGACGTAGCATAGTTAAAGTGGCTGTCCTTGTTGAATTTAGCTCGGACTTTGGTGTTTCGATACAAGCATTACTCGATAGGCTGATAGAATCACGGTAAAAACAACACTTTAAAAGAGAGTGAACTCGATTTTAAGCATTTACCATAATTTTGTGGAAAAGAGAAAGAGAAGAATATGCCTAAGAAGAAGAAAGTATTAGTAACCGTTTGGCCATGAAAATTATTTATTTATTTTCGAAAAATTATTTTACTTTAGTGAAAAAAATTAAAACAGTATGTGTTTGGCCATGAGAATTTCAAATACAATTTGAAAGTGTATTTGGAAAAGTAAAAACTAGTAAAATTTGTTTTCACTTTTTTCACTCCTACTTCTCTCACAAAAATATCAAAAATAACTTAAATTTATATTCATGACCAAACACAACTCCAACTCCAACTCCAACTTCAACTCCGAAAAATTATGATTTTCATGGCCAAACGAAAATTTTAATAAGAGTAGAGTACATTAGAGGCCTTGAATTAGATTTAAGATGGCATTGTATAACTTAAATTGAAGCAACTTCATTCCAAATTTTGTATGGTGTAGTTGCCTCTTCCTTTTGATAATGTCCATTGTAATATTAGATTGAAGAAAATTCACATGTCATCTACTTGATTACTTATCTTGGATATATATTAGACATCTTCTATGAGAGAATATAATTTTATCTAGTGTTTCCCGTCGAAAATACTAGGTTCAGATGAATTCAATTTTGGGAGCACAGAAATAGACACTTAAACTCACATAAATTGAACAAGTAAACACACACGTCCTATGAGACGTCTACATAGCAATCAATCTCACGCTCATTGCCAAGTAGATACCACATAGGACTATACTTGTTCAAACTTTATTCAAAGTGTCTACTTACGCACACTCAAAGTTTGAGCATATAAATGCGTGCCGAGGCCAAGTTAAAAGGATACATTTGTGTATTACTTATGAAATAGTTAAGGGAAATAACCACTTAATAACAAATACAGTACCTCTAATGGGGATTAACAGAAGAGAAAGTTGTGGTAATACTGCTTATATCAACTGAAAATTTGACAACTCTTGCTATGAGACTTCTTCAATCTATATGCATTTCCAGCAATATGTTTAGCACATAAGTTTACATTCCATGTAATGCAACAAGTAAAGTTTTACCAATGCAATAATTAAAAAAAGAGCCTATAAATGCATATAATATGTAGTCTATGAGTTTGTCAACTAAAAGAAACATAAAGTGGAAATTAAGTTAATGAGGAAAAGGAAGAAACAAATATCATAAATACTACAAAATCAAACTGATATCTCCTAGACCTTTTGAGGTTTGCTGTGTTCTTGAATCTTAATTAATCCCGAAAAGCAGGAGAAAAATGAATCGAGAGGAAGTGTGCGCTTGGTGGTGGCGAACTTCATTTACTCTGTATCTCTGATGCTTTCGCTTGTGAGCCACAGCTTCTTTTGGACGATAAAAACAATGTCATCTCCTTCCTGGTCTTGATCTGGAGTTGGATCAGCTACCGCTTCCCAGTGCAACGGAGATAAGTACTTCTTTACATAGTCAATAACATGTTGTTTGTCGCGGAAGATAACAAAACCAGTTGGCCTTACTATGCGATCTATCTCGAGTAACAGATCCTCACCACTGCAGCCTTTCTTTTCAATGTCGGAGAAAATGTTCCAAGCATGGAGCAAATCATAGGTCCTAGGATATGTTGAAAATGCTTCACACCTGCACACAACGATGTGCATGGAAGTAAGATTTCCGGTTATCATCTTTGGTTCATAGATTCTAAAGGTCTGCATGCTTACTACTTCCTCCGTCCAACAATACTTGTCCACTATTGACTTGACACATAGGTTAAGAAACAATAATTAATAGGCGTAATTTTACTATATTAACCTTTGAATGTGATGTCTTGGGAAATGCATTGACTGATGAATAGCATTTAATCGCAAGGGTAAAATGGGTAGAAAAGGATAAATTGTTCATTGATTTGGATCCAAACTGGACAAGTATTGTTGGACATCTATTTTAGTATAGTGGACAAGTATTGTTGGACAGAAGGAGTAACAACTTCCAACATTTTAACGAGCAAGTTTTAGTTTCTATCATTGTTGTCGGTTAATTGACCTATTAAGAGAATCTTGCAAGGTCAATTTTGTTAAGGATGCTAGATAGGCTTTTTGGGTGAAACATTGATGCCCACAAAGTAGAAGGGAGAAATCTACATAGTTTTGTAAAGCAACAAATTATCCACGTACCAATCATGAGTTGTGCCAATCAAACCACGGTCATATACAATCTTTAGAGTGTTAGGTCCATCTTTGGGCACAACGTTCATGACCCAGACATCTTTGTCCTTCAAAGCAGCAGCAAATGACCCTAAATTGGCCTTCATGTCCATGATATTTCTCAGTGTGTCTGAAGAGATCTTTGGACTTAAAATATTCCAGTAATGTTCAACCCTTCGCTGCCAAAGCTCCTGTGTACAAGCCAAGAAAAGCAAGAAGCATATTAAGCTTTCCCTTTACATTATCACAATTGCACCTGAGCACTTTAATCTCGCGTGTGGAATGATGTGGCAGAAATTGAAAAATAAGACTAGAAGATTACCACGTCCTTCTCAAACATTTCACTTGAATACCCAAAATCAGCAAGACGAGGAGGAGGAGTGGTTAGCCTGGCTGGCCAAGGAGCCAGTCCACTTCCACCAACTTTATGGTCATCTGAATATCAGAAAATGAGAATAAGGTTATAGTTTTTTTGACAAAAACTAAAGAGAACTAACTTTAACATGGTTTACAAGCGTCAGAAAAACTGTGAAATATTTCCATTGATAAAAAAACAAAATAAGAACTTCTGCTCATGCACATTGTATCAGAAAACTAATGCAACAATACACAATATAACCATTCCATAAAAGGCTCCAAACAGAATCATAGCATATGTCAAGAAAAATGCACTTACAGGGTTGAACAATCCAATAATCCACTTGCACAGTTAACGATCTTTTTGTATGAGTTGCTATTGTTTAGTTAACCAGGTATAAAAGATTTTTTCATTTTTTCTGCTTTACATAGGTATACTCACTGATGCTCAAGAATGAATATAAGCAAGAGAAAGGACACTTACGATCAGAATAAGGTGTTATGCATGCTTCCATATTCACACCCCAAACAGCATCAGGATCATCATCGGACCGACAAAGTGGTGGTTGAGTACCATCTGGTCTTGCCATGTAACAGTCATTGTTTAGAGGCTTGACCCAAATCACTGTTTGGTTCTTTTTTTCTGCTATTTTCCAGCACATGCGTTCAACAAGTGCGCTCATGTGCTTCCATATTCTGAGATCCTCTTCATCCTGAGCATATGCTTCGGGAGATGAATAGGCAAAGTAGCCTCCAGGTCTAAGCACCCTATCTAGCTCAAGAAGAAGGATGCCATCCCTCTGAAGCCAATCGATCCTACAACGGGAACAGTGAGCAAATTCAAATGATCTGCTTGGATAGGGAAGCCTTTTTGTTCCAAGAACACCAAGATATGCAGGAATCCCTCTCTCTAAGGCAAATTGGATCTGATTCTGATGCACATCATTAGGCGCCAATGACATTGCTATGATATCAGAGGATAGAAGATAACCACCAAAGCTAGCCACACCACAACCAACGTCAAAAACTGTGCGTATCCTCCCTCCATTGTTCAAGTTATTGTTCGAGAACTTCAGCATCTGCAATCATGATTACAGTAAGACAACTTTGAGAAGTGCGATCATCTTAAGAATTTGATGATTTAACTATAAGGCTGGTTACATTTTTCTTTTTATTGACAGATCTACAATATTTGAAGAGCGAGAGTCCTCACGTTTGCAATTGAAGCAATGTACTTATCAGCTCCATAGTGAAAGTGAGTGCCTCCACCAGGAAATATTATCTTTTCGCCCTTAACAACCATCCAGTTTTGGTCAGATTTCTCATGTGCAAGGTGAGTATGTGGTATGTTTGCCTTCCAAACCTCATCTCTACTTCTTGGCCACTTAATCGGTACCTACAACAGCACCCAAAAGAGAAATAAAAAAAGATGTGTTTCATCAGAAGATAATTGAGTAATATTGGGAAGTTAAAGAGTATACTCTAGGTTTATATTTAGTACGGATATAGATTATTCACCTTGTATCCAGCTGGAGGAGGAATCAAGCAATTGTAGCGTCTTTCAGGCAATGGGCAATGTCTTTCATAGTGCTCCATTAATCCTAGATCTAACTTCAATCTCATTTGGTATATGAGATGCCTGTCCAGACAGGGAATTAACTCCGAATGTCGATCATCGCAAACCTTTCAAGGAAAAAAAAAGATAGTAGCACAAAAGTTAAAAGGTCAACAAGACAACCAAAATGCGGAAAGTGCTTTTCCGTTCCTCCATTTAGCCACACGGGTTAGTTGCATGGGTTATTGTGACATCACATCTAGAAACAAAAGAAAGAACAAGAAGAAAGGAAAAGTAATGCTCACTGGGAAGCTCTTAGGAACGATGCCATCTTCACCATCTTCCAGCCCAAACTTCTCATCTAGCTTGCTGCTAAGATCAGAGTCATCGTCTCCACCCAAATACGAGGATCCCAGTTTCCTCAATGATCGACTTCCGTACTCCAGAGCAGATTCACCATTGCTCTTAGAGCCAAAATAAAAATACAGGACAAGAACAAAGACTGCAACAACAGCTATAGAAGTCAACAAGCGCTTCCTCTGCGCTCCATCTGATCTCCCTCGCATCATTTGTGTAGTTTTAGAATCTTCAGAAAAGCTTCAGTTTCACCCTTCCCCTTCAGTTCTTAGAAGTCATTGCTTAGGTGGACCAGTTAACTCCAAGATCCCAAACTTAACAGATGGCACAAATTAGATTCTGAAGGAAGAGGGATCTCTTCTATTGGTGAAATCACATGCACAAAGCACTACATCAACTCAAGTAGTGTGGGCAAAGGGAAAATGGTTTTTAAAAAAACAAAGAACAAACACAGATTATACAGAAAAGAATCCAAAAAAATAGAAAAGCAATTTAACAAGTCCAACTCAAGTAGATATTGCAGTATGCACTAATCTTGCATGTACGCTAGAAGATCTAAAGTGATACATTTACATCTCCCTAAAACGAACTTGTAAATTAAAATGATATATTTCTTGTATAATTTTCATGATCACAGAAACAATCTTTGGAGTCATATTGAACTCCACGAAAGTTGCCCAGCTCGGGTGTCAGTGATCTAACTTAGGTTATAACTCCTTAAAATAAGATGTTAGTTTGTCTACTTCTCTAGCCAGTTAGAGAATGAAACGAAAACAACGATTCACTATTTGCATAGTGTTTCATGACTTATTTAACATGCAACTCTCCAATTTTTTAAAGTATGTGTAGGCCACATAGTCTATTTGTTAACCCAAGAGCAAATTATTGATGAAATCAAAGACTAAACAAACATTATCTTTAAGGGATTACGAAAGAACAGTTTTGCTCCCCCGAGATAACATGTATCAAATCACACCCCTAATGCACTAAACGATGAATTCAAAAGCAAAATGGAACGGGAAGTGGAAAACAAAGTCAAGTGGAATTCCAGAAACAGAGTTGGCTAGCTGCAGGCATATCATTTACGTTTCAGGCCACATTGTCCACATCATCTTCCACCTATATCGCATTCTATTTCTTGTTCAATCACCAAAATGGACAGTCCAGATGCCATTTACTACATCAAAAATGCAGATTCACAATGGAACTCCTCATATTTTCAGTTGAGAAGTACACTAACTATGGACAAGATCCCCAAGCATAAAAACATTTGGATAAATTGTGAAGACCAATGAAATTCAACTTTTATCATTGGAGATTAAAACAATAATTTCCCTTATACCGATGGACCTAATCAACCACATACGTGGAAGAGCAGAACCCAAATTAAGCACAGCACATAAAAACAATCTTTTCTACAAAAATAAATGAACAAATAAAGAATACAGCATTTCAAGAAATCAAACAGTAACCAGCAGCAATGACGGCTATAAGAATAATTAAACTTATTGAAACACAGATCTGAGATGATGCAATTAAGAAGCCAAGATTACTAATACAAATAAACAACTCTAGGCATTATCATAATAGGCAGCACAACACAAGCAGAAAACAGATATTATCCTAGCTGGGAATAAGAAACAAGCTTCAACGGCCAAAGGGTAAGCAAAAATCCCATATGATCCATTAAACAAGCCATGATTACTAATAAAAATCAACAAGATTAAGCATTAACATCAACAGGTACAAAAAAACGAAGCAAAGAACAGATTTTGTCCTAGCTGGAGACTATCATTAGCACAAAGACCAAAAGGGTAAGCCAGATTCAATATGATGCATTAAAAGAACATGCAAGATTAAGCAAAAGGTAACAACTTTGCCTAGCTGAGTATGATTAACAAGCAGAAAACGGCCAAACGGTAAGCCAGATTCAATATGCTGCATTAAAAAAAGTATGATTGTTCATACAAATCAACAAGATTAAGCACCAGCATTAAAGGGTGCCAACACTTGGACCAAAAGATTAGAACTTTCCCTAGCTGAAACTGATTAACAAGCACAAAAGGCCACATGGGTAAGCCAGATTTGTTAATACAAATCAACAAGATTAAGCACTAGTATTAAAGATTCCATAACATTAGAGCAAAAGACTAGATGAGTATGATTAACAAAAGCACAAAAGGCCAAAATGCATTAACAAAAACACAAATCAACAACATTAAGCCATTAAAGGGTCAGAAACATTATAGCAAAAGATTAGAACTTTGCCTAGCTGAAAACAATTAACAAGCACAAAAAGGACAAAGGGACAAATGGTCAAACCAGATTCATTATAAAGAAAAATCCATCAAAACAAATCAACAAGATTAAGCACTAGCATTAATGGGTCATAAACTTTAGAGCAAAAGATTAGCTAAATATGATTAACAGCACAAAATGGATAAGCCAGATTCAATATGATGCATTAAGAAAAAACCCATGATTTTCAATACAAATAAACAAGATTAAGCACTAGCATTAAAGCATCAAAACATTATACCAAAAGATTAGAACTTTGTCTAGCTAAAGATGTAGTAAACCAGATTCAATATAATGCATTAAGAAAAACCCCATGATTGTTAATACAAATCAAGAAAATTAAGCACTAGCAATAAAGGGTCAATAAAAAGATTAGATTTTTTGCCTAACTAAGAACAATTAACAAGCAAAAAACTGAATCAGATCCATAAAAACAAGAGGGAATCTTACAGGAATCAAGCAAGAACAGGTACAGATCTGAAATTTTGGAAAAATGAAAAGTGTTTGAAATTGAGAACAGTAAAACGTGTCGAGAAAAACAAGAAAATAGCTAAGTGTATGATGGGGAAAAGAGTGGAATTTAGCTGTGTATAAAAAGGAAAATGTAAGTATTATTATGTATACAGTTGGGAGGAATGAATGGTGGGGGTGGGGTTGCCGACAGGGTGGGGTGGGGTGGGTCGAGGGGGCGGGGGTATTGGATCTACTAAGTTTCTGTGAGGGGTGAAAATGTTGGGATGTTTTTTGCTATTTTAGGAAAAGAGTGGGGGTACAAGTGAAAGGTACAAACTTTCATGTTGCTAAATTGTGTTTCTGTAAAATTCTCTTAAAAAGGAAAATGACATTTACAGAATTATCCAAGTTGGGTAAAAAAAAAGTTATTGCAAATACTTTATAAAGTTTGCATATTACAAAAAATTACATAATACAACGACGATAGCAACATATTCAATTGTAATAGTGCAAAATTTGAAGAGGATAGAGTGGAAGTAGACTTACTTTTACCTCGTGGAAGTGGAGAGCGAGACTGTCTCCGAAAGATCCTCGATTAAGTGCATCAAATCAAAATAGTCATGATTGAAGTAATACGTCGATGAAGAAAACATGACAGCTAATACGAAAAGCAATACAAAGGCATACAGAAAGGCACAGTAACAACTATCATGTGATAACAAATACTCATCAAAGAAAACAAGAAACTATATGAATAAGACTAATGTTATCATATTAAAGGGGACTCCAAACCACCATCAAGTCTTCTAACCCCATCGAAAAGTGAGACAACGGTCAACTGCCTACTAACCTTCTACCCAAATTCGCAATTTTCATACCTCCTTATTTACGGTCATGTCCTCGGCAAGCTATAGTTGCACCACGTTTTGTCTAATAATCACTACTCTACGTGTCATTTTCACCATATCCAATATCTCACGTCTTCTCACTGAGACATTTGTGCATGTCCTCTTTACATGTTCAAATATCTCAATCTCGCCTCTCTCATCTTGTCCACCACAGAGGTAGGTCATTCTCAACTCATTCCTAATCCTATCTCTTCGCTAAGGGCAGAACTAGTTATACATGGTTAAAATATTTATTTTATGTATATGTAATGATGGTGAACTCACTTTGACTAATTTGTATGTGCACCTTTAAACTTCATTAATGAAAATCTTAACTTCATCACTGCTTCGCGAGTATATACATATTCACACATTGATTTCAGCATCGTCTGTTCCGCAACTTGCATAGAGGGTTCTTTACAGGAAAAAAGAATACATGTGTGTTTGGTATGATGAAAAATGTTTTCTGGAAAATGTTTTCCTATTTTTCCTTGTTTGGTTGCAATAAAATGTTTGGAAAATATTTTCCACAACAACTCATTTTCCTCAATTTGAGGAAAAATGACTTCCCTCGTGAGCCAAGGGAAGTCATTTTCCAGAAAATGACAAATGTGACTTATGACCCCACCCCAACAACACTCATATTCACATGACTCAAAAAATTCACATTTCTCAAAAATTTATATTATTCGAAAATATTTTTCACTGTGCTTTGCTTCAATTTTTCACTGCTTGAAATAAAAAATAGTGAAGCCCGAATTTTTCCCATTTCCAATGTTCGTTGAATATATTGTTATTTTCATATGCATAGAGGAAGACTTACCTATGTTACTTTTGCTAATTGCATATTTCATTTTGTCATCGATGTAACTTGTTTCACGATGTTGAATAATTTTATCGTTCCGTTATATTTCTATTGATTGTAGTAATTTGAGATTGTCCTGACAAAATATTGAAAAGTGTCTCCTATATTTGCTAATTAATAGTTACTTAAATTTAGTGATCGTAATATTTTAGTATTCTATATTGATATTATTTGTTATGCTTAAATTAGTTCTTACAAATTGTTGAGTTGCTAGAGGTACTGATATACTAGTTAACAGTTAATAGTATTTTAAAAAAAAAAAAATTCACTCACCAATCAAACACTAGAAAATATTTTTCTAAAAAATAGTCTCTACTCACCAACCAAACACCATAAAATATTTTTCGAAAAATATTTTCCAATCACCAACCAAACCTAAGAAAATAAGTAGAAAACCAACTTATTTTCCAGGAAAACATTTTCCAAGAAAACATGTTCCATGAAAATATTTTCCATCATACCAAACACACCCATATATACAATTTTGCATATGGTTATATTGCTGGTGTTTTATTGTGCTAGAATTTTTTTTACAAAAATGTTACTGATTCAACAAAATCAACCAATTTAAAATTTTAAAGCATGACAATAAACAAGTTCATAAATAACTTTTTGTTGTGCTTTTTTGGTAAAAGAAACATTATTGGATTCGTAATAATATCACATTAGTGTATATATATTATTATGGTGTATATAGAAAAGATTTTGTTTATGACATACGTGAAAGAGTTCCATTTTGGGGATTAATTTTTGAAGATTATTTATCTGACATGAGAAAGATTGTTCAAAACCATATAGTGTAATCAATTGTCCTTCTTTTTTTTTCGATATGAGACTCTTAACGCTCTTCAGTATGTCTAGACTTCGTTAACTGGAGCGTGTATATATAGTATCATGTACATTAAGAAATGAATCTTAGGTCACTCAACTGAAAAAGCCAACTCATGAAGAAACTATCCACGTCCATATAAGAAACTAGTATACGTACCCATACGATGTGCGGATAAAATTATAATATTATTTTTAATTATTTTATATAGAAATATTTCGTCCGAGCATGTTTTATCATATTATCGTTTAAAAAAAAGTTTAACTATTTCCTCTCCATACGCCTTTACCACCACCCATTTCCTCCCCATCCTAATACCTCCTCCCCCCCCCCCCCCCCCACTCTCCTCCTTCCTCCTCCCGCGCCTCTAACTAAATTTATGTGAGCAAAAATAATTATATAATTGCAAGAAAGATTTATGTTTCTTTATTATATTGTTTACAATTTAAAGATTTCAAAATGTTAAGATAATTTTTATTTTTATTTTATTATCCTTCCATCTTTTCCATTTAAAACTTATAAATAGTAATATGTACAGTATCTAATTACTTCATTATATTCTCAAAATTAGTCCAAATTTCTTCCACCACCACAAACACCCCCTTACATGTCTCCACGTCATCCCATCTCCCTCCTCCCCCCCTAACCAAATGTATATGAGGAAAAAAAATTATGTAATTGCAAGAAAGTTTTTTGTTTCATATTTTTTTTTATTAAATTATTTATAATTTAAGAATTTCAGATTGTCAAAAATAAATAAATTATTTTACTGTTTCTCTATCTCTTTCATTTAAAAGTTACACATAGTAATAGGTGCAATATTTAATTACTTTCATTATGATCTCAAAATTAGTTCAAATTTCCTCCTCAAACCCCTTATCCAATTCTAGGTGTACATATTTGTTCTACTATATTTTATTACTTTACTCTTCTCTGATTTAATTTTTAAAGATTATTTTCTTTTGTGCTACACAAAATCAGTTGAGTTTTCTTCTCTCTTATCCCAAAATATAAAATTTAGAATAGATAAGATTTGTTATTCATAATAAAATAAATAAAATATAGATTAAAAGAAGACTCCAAAATAGAGTGGTTATAATTAAAAATTCAAATTAAACATTATCACATTTATCAAAGTATAATTTTATCTCATATTCTATTTTAAAATTCCATAATGCACGTAAAAATTCATGAATATGAATTTTTAAAGGAGAATGTAAAACAATGAATTCATTCTATGAAAAAAATTTACATGTAACCTGCTTATGCTATGGGTAATTATACTCCAAGCTGCATTATGATTTACCATTCAATGTTGTGGCTTAATTCTTAAAATATTATTTATTAAGTAAATGAGAAAAGACCAAACATATATATTAGCATCAGAAAGATAAATAAATAGAGTACAATAATCTTAGTTGGAATATTTTTTATTATGTAATTTTGGCAATAACAATGAAAACTCAAAATTGCATATTTGGCAATGAAAGAGAATCAAAAGCAATTGCCTATTTGTAATAATTAGTATTTGTAAGCTTTACATTTCAGCTTTAAAAATCGATTTATTTTTCTTTCAACTCTATTTCGTATCTCCATTAAAAAAAACTTTAATATATCAATTCAAGATTTTAATTCAATTTTCTTGCATGCATTTTTCAAATATGTGTGTGTGTTAATCAAGTGCATGAAGAAGAATAACATTTTTCGTATATATGAAAAAGTAACAATTTATCTGAATTCAAGTTTAGTTTAATATCAAATTCAATAATAATTTTGTTTGTTAATTATTATTTTTTGAAAAATATAGTATAAAATAAAAAAATAATGTGACAAATCAACATATCATAATGACTGATTTTGAAGAAAAACGGCCAAGCATACATACAACTCTTCTAAGCAATTACCTTACACTTCTTCTGTTGTCTGGTTGTTGTTCTTAAAATTTATTGTTCGTTTAGAAACAGGTCTCTATGAAGATAACGTTTTACCTCATTATATAAACCTAGCACGATCAAACAAAGGAGATCAACATTCAATATATATATTACTATGCACATGTATCATCCATGAATGATATAACCAACAAAAAAAAATGACCGATGAATTCAAAGAAAGAGTCTTAGAAAATAAAATAAGAAGTTTAATTTAAGAGTTAGTTTATATAGGAAAGAGTTAATTGAAATTAAGCATTATCTAGTATAGAGTTTGTTTTCATTTCAAACTTAAAAGAATCTATAACTTTCAATTTAAATTCAAATTCAAAAATATCTAACTAATTTTCAACAAAATTTATCTTTATCTAAAAAGTATATTTAAAAATAAATTATCGTTAAAAACCCTTTATTCTTTTATAGCTTCAATTTAAAACTATATAAAATATTTCAAACTAATTATAGTGTTTCGTCCTCTGCTTTATAATATATATATATATATATATATATATATATATATTATATTTTTATAATTGCAATTTTGAAGTATAAGAAACGTAGGACACTTATTTTAAAGATATATCACTCAAAATACATACGTATAATTGGTTTATATTCAATCATTACCTTTTTTAATCTATAACAAAAATAAACAATCTATATATATGTGGGAGAGGATGAGGAATTACGTGGGTGAGAAATTTAGGTTGTTTAGGTTTGTTAATTTTTTTTTTTGTCTTTTTTCTAATATTATCATTTTCTTTTATACTCTTTTTTTAAACAATGTGTTTATCATATTAATACAATATCACTCAAAATGCATATGAAATTTGATATTTAAACGTAATTTTATAGCATTTAATAAACAATATCCATTTATGCTTTATAACATTTAAGCTTTAATAGAAATATATTTGAAATAGTAAAAAATCTAATTAGAATTCTTCAACCATTAAATATGTTTTATAACATTTAAATTTTAAAAAAGATAAGTTTATGAAAGAGTCAAAGTAAATCTAAAACTCTTCAAGCATGAGTTTCTATTTTTAAGCTAATGAAAAAATAAATTAATAAATAATAAGATATTTTTCAAATTCAAATACTATTTAATATCATTTAATTCAAAAAATTTATTGCAATAGAATTAACCTTTGTCCTAAATTTTTTATTACAATACTATTAGTCTTGTTCTAAATATGTAAACTCGGCAAGTTTATATATTGTCACTTGGCTAATTATAATATTTTGTCCTATGCTTTATAATATATATAGATGTCAATAATTCATCCTTTTTTCGATGTGATGCACTTAACAAAAATGATACATATGTTCCTTTGAATATTTTTTTATATGGCTAATAAAGAAATGGAAATAATTAAAGAATGTTGAGATCTGAAGTAGTGACGTTAATAATAAAAAAAATTGAAATTCCATGAGTAGAGGAATGGTATTTTTGCCTATATGGCCACACAATCCCACATGTGCACTTCCTTCAATGAATTTTAGCGCTTCTTACATTTTCTTTTTCTTTTTCATTCGGTGTCCGGTGTTCTAATTCGGATCACGCGTTGCAGGGCCCATTAAGGTGGCAACGATCCCAACAGAGTTTTCTCCAAACCCAGGATCGAACCTTTGGCTTCTGATTAAGGGTGGAACAGCCTCATCCACTGCACCACAACCTATGTTGGTGTTTCTTACATTACTATAATTAGCTGTGAGCAATATTCTTTATTTTTTCGAATTTAAGTCTTAGTATGGAAACATTTTATTGAGAGCGTTATTTTTAGAATGAGTCCTGAAATGCATAATTTGAATTAATCGAGATTTCAACATAAATATCGAACATAAGATGAAAAATCAAAACAATAAAAAAAATTCTTACCTATACTTAAGGTGCAGTGATTTTTAATGAAGTGTGATCTAAGATGGATTATATTATATTATATTAAGAATATTTTAAAGATAATTTAGCTCAACATTAATATGAAAGTCAATAATTTAGCAGGTGAGTAAAAAAATGGTGAAATGATAATGTGGAGTTTAGTTTACAAATTTAGTATACCAAAAATAGGTTGAAAAATCAGATGCACAAGAAGAAAATAGCTCTGAACTTCAATGGCCATAAATATTCGATATTGTGGGTGAGACGTATATAGTGAATCTTTTAAAATTTTATTTTTAAATTCATGTGAAACTTAATTTGAGAATCGAGAATTATGGATTTGTGGTAGCAGATCGATCATATGAAACTTTGTCAAGAGTAAGAAACAAATTAAAGACTTACAGGGATAGTTAAAGATAATTAACTAAAATAATACGATATCACATCATATTAAGAATATCTTTAAACTGTTTTAGCCAGAGGCGGGGCTATAGTGTTGTACGGGGGTTCGACCGAACCCACTAGCTTTTACGTAGACCCTATATTTGTAAATAAAAAATTTGAAAAACGTATATGATTATATATGTTCGAACCCACATGCAATGTAATCTGTTGGTCCAGTGATAGGTGTATCAACCTAGGCCCCCCAAGATGGGGGGTTTGAACCCCACTAGTGACATTTTACTCAATGCTCAGTTGCTCTTTTATTTTTTTTGCACTTTGCTGCACATGCTACATTTTGACTATCATTTTTTATTTGCTTTTAGCCTTTTACGACGGTCAATATTCACACACTTTTACACTTTTTTATTAAAAAAAAACAAAAAAAAAAAAACTAATTATTATTAAAGAAAGGAGAAAAAAAACTTTACCCAAATCTCAATACCGCCAGCATTACCCAAATTGCACTTTTGCTGCTCTTCCAAGGTATGTAATGTGGTTTCCATTTCTCTTTCAGTTTTCGCAGATGCTAGATTGCTTATTGTTAGTCTCATAGTTTTGCATCGGAATTCATGAGTCGCGACTAATAAATTGTGATTAGATTTTCAATTTTGCTTTAGATTTTGGGTTGAAGTATTTTAGTATGAATTGTTTCTGCAATTCTGTTGCAACATATATTTTTCGTATTTTGTGAATTGTGATTGCAACGCAGTAGAATAATTTTGTGTTTTGTGATTCGTAGGATCTTTAAGCAAGTGACAATATGATTACGAATTTTTTCAAGCCTCAAATTCCTTCAGATACTGCTCCTAGCTCTTCTTTGCCAAGTTCTTCATTGCCTATCAATCTTTCCGGAGTATCGGATAACGACAAAGAATTGGCAAAGTTTGATATTAAATCAGACCCTGCTGAAAGAAAATCAATTACAGAATTTCCTCCAAATTTACGTGATCGGATACGGAGATATTACATACAAAAAAACCTTGTCAACCAGATAAATTTGAGTTTTCCATAAGAGATTTTGGAGGTAAACCACGTCACTTTAATCCTGAATGGTTTAAACCTCCATATTCTCAATGGTTAGAATATAGCATTAAAGAAGATGCAACATTTTGCTTATGTTGTTATTTGTTTAAAAATGAGCTTGAAGGGTATGAAAAAAAAAGTGAGTGAATCTTTCACAACGGAAGGTTTTCAAAGTTGGAACAAAGGCATAGAAATGCTTAAAAATATGTGGGTGAAGTGAATACTGTTTATCATCGATGTTTCAAGATGTGGTGAAGTGAATCAGAGGCGGAGCCATAATTTCAACAAAGGGGTTCCATATTCAAAGAAAACTTAGGATTTCAACTAAGGGGGTTCCATATTCAAAGAAAATTTATTCGAAGGGGGTTCAACACCTACTATAACCACATAAAAAATAATTTTAATCATGTATAAATAGTATATTTTTTCGTCGAAGGGGGGTTCGGCCAAACCCCCGAACAGAAGGCTGGCTCCGCCCCTGAAGTGAATAGTGTTTCGAACCCACAGACTTTAAAGTCTAGCTCCGCCTCTGATTTTAGCCAGCATAATCTATAGTCAGCTTAATTAAGAGTCAACAATCTATTCTTTTATACATTTTATTATTATTCGGTGTATATCAAAACAAAGATTGAAATGTTATTTTATCACACAGATACAGATATTACTTAATCATGATTAGATAATATGCACTATTACTTTGAGCCCGTTTGGATAGGATTAAAAAAATAGCTATTTAGCTTAAGTAATTAAAAACTTAAAATAAGTGCTTATAAATTAAGTGGATAAGTGTTTGAATATAAGTGTTGAAACTGAAAAAAAACTATTGATGTGTTTGGTAAACAAGTGATTTTACACACTTTTTTGTTGTTAGAATGACTTAAATATCCTTAAAGTTGCTAACACCATAAATAAGGTGAATTATTTATAATTTTTAATTATAAATAAAAAAATTGAGCAAAACTCCGATGTAATGATAAATTTAGTGAAGACAAAGGAGAAAGAGGAAGAGAAGTGGCAAAGAGCAAAAAAAATCATATATTTAAGGGCTACAAACTCAAGATATTGCTGGAATTGAAGAAAAAAATAAAGGATAAAAAAATAAATATTTTGGTCAAGCCTAAAAATATTTTAATCTAAAAAGCAAAAAACTGGGAGTACCCAACTTCTCACTTTTCGGTTTTTTTAATCAATTTTTAGCTTTTTCTAAGTACTTTTTAATTTTACCAAACACTTTAAAAGGCTAAAAAAAAGATTAAAAACTGGTTTGACCAGATTTTAATCCTATCCAAACGGGCTTTTTATCTTTTGATTAATAAGATTAATTATTTAATTTAATATAAATATACGAATAAATATTTATGCAGTATTATTGTCACTATATTAGTACTATATAAAAATGTGAAGAAGCAGACAACACTTCGTCGACATGCCTGCTTCTTCACCCGCTTCAGCTATTTTAATCCGTGATTTACTATATCACCTCTAATTAATTATTATAAATTATTTATATATTAAAAAAATTAATAATATTTAATAAAAATTAATAAATACATGTCTATTTCAGCTGATTCAATCCATGATTTTACTATATCACCCCTAATTAATTATTATAAATTATTTATATATTAAAAATTATAGTAATATTTAATTAAAAAAATAAATAGCTACTGATTACGTGTCTTCTTTAGCTGTTTCAATCCGTGACTTTACTATATCACTCCTAATTGATTATTATAAGTCATTTATATATTAAAAAAAAAAAATATTTAATAAAAATAAAATAAAATACCTGTCTGAGCTGCTTCAATCTGTGATTTTACTATATTACCCCTAATTAATTATTATAAATCATTTACATATTAAAAAATTAATAAATAATCATTTATGACATGTTTACTTCAATTGTTTTAACCCGTGATTTTGCTATATCACCCTTAATTAATTATTATAGATTATTTACATATTTAAAAATCAGTAATATTTAATGAAAAAAAGTAAATAACCATTTATGACATGTTTTCTTTAGCTGTTTCAATCCGTGACTTTACTATATCATCCCTAATTAATTATTATAAGTCATTTTCATATTTTAAAAATAATAATATTTAATAATAAATAAATAAAATAAATAAATATTTACAATATGTCTGTTTCAGCTGCTTCTGCCTGCGATTTTACTATTTTTCAATCCTATAGGAATAAAATTAAAGAATAATAGAAGAAGAAGAAGAAGAAAAACTAGTAATTACTACAAGGAAAATATTATTGTAGAGTAACATCTAAAGTAGATATTGGTTCTAGGATAGTGTTTTATCTCTTGTCTAGAAAAATCCCAATGAATACTCCAACCAACCAAAGTGTAGTAAATAGTGTTAATATTTCTATTACCTCTAGTAAAATAGCTAAAATAGAAAGTGATTTACAGAATTGGAATATCCCAAAAGAAAGTTTTAATTGAGTCTATAAAACTGGATACTTTGATTTTGTAAAAATTATAATATTAAAACTTCTGAATCTACTGTTGCAACTAATAGGAATATTGAGACTATTTTAAATTATTAGCAACTGAAAATATTAACATAAATAGAAAAAATTACAAGTTCCTTCACATAGGCCTTGTTTAAGTACAGATAAACCATTATATATATATATATATATATATATATATATATATATATATATATATATATATATATATATTAAACTTTGATGATTCGTTATTGGCAATATTATAAAGTAATCTAGCTAATGGCCCCGTATACTTTAATTGTTATCTTATTTTTTCTATAGATATTAATGATCAAAATGTTATGAATACATTAACATTAAATGTTAAAACAAAAAACATGAATAGTAAAGTAAATACAAGAGTAATAACTATAATATATATATTATGTTATAGATTAATGAAAACAATCTTAGCCCCTAAGGCTAAAATAGTAAGTAATAAATGAACTACCATACTTATGAAAGATAATTACAGTCACAATAATACATTTGTCCCACAAATGATAAAACGAGATGATGTATTAATAAAAGATAATTGGCATTTCGACTCCATAACGAAGCCAAAAATTGAAAAAGAAAATTCAAACATTGAACAAGTAATACAATATCCAGATGGATCTATAAACTTCAAATTTCTAAAATCCCAATCTTTTAACCAAACTTCTTCAAGTAGAAGAATGTCCTTTTCTAGAACATCAGTCTCCAAATCTGTAGAAGAAAGGAAAGTAACATTAAAAGATATAGAAAGAAAGCTAAAAGGAGTAGATTTCTCTAAAACAATTCCTAAAGTGGAATATCAATCTAGAAATTTGAGAACTAAAAAATCTATAAGTCCCACTGCTAGTGAAATGTTAGGAGTAAAATATTCTCTATTCATGATTAGATCAAATGAAATATTTGAACCTGACTTTGAATATTTAAATAAATTATGGACTAGCCCAAAAAAATTATTAAAAGGGAATGGTATAAGCAAAGATACTCATTAAAAGAATAAAGAAAGATATTTTTTAGAGAAAAATGAAGCAATGATATGAAAAGATTAAGATGTATTATTGAATTTTTTAAATGATTTGAAATTACAGAAAAATTAGATGATAAAAAAGAACCATTACATATGATTGTTAATAAATGATATACTAGTGATAAAGTAGTAGAATCAATATTTCTCCGTTACAAGAAATTAGTCTACCAGTAGATGGCAGAGTTATTACTGCTTCACCCTTTAAATTAGATATAGTAGATACTAAAGGTGATTTTAAAAATAAGGATATAAATAAAATTATTCAACAAAATAATTATACAAATCAACTACTACATATAGTTTCTAAATAGGTTCTCGAAGTCAAGAATAAATCAAGTTTTTCCCATGATAAAAAGTTAAAAACTCACCCAATATTAAATTCAGAATTATTCAAGGATGAAATTTCTATATTTGAAGAAGATTCTAAAGTCACCAATAATATTATAGGAGAAAATAATAAGAAACAAGAATCTCAATCAAAATTCACTAATAGTATTGATAATAATAATAGTACATGTTGAAACTATGAAAAAATAGAACCCAAGACTAAAGAGTGCAGATTTCTAAATAAAAAGAAAGACATGATAAATCTCTTAGAACTAAGAGAAGAAAAGAATAATAAATTGTGTTGTACCTTTAAAGAAAATGAAAACAATTCTTTTTCAAAAGAAAAACTTAATAATAGTAATGAATTAATTAATCATTGTAAATGCACCGATATACGTCCTATAAATGTTATTATAAATAGTAACAAGGAGAATGAAGTCTTATTTGATATAATCGATCATTTAGAAGATCCAATCCTTAATAAAAATATTTAATAGCCTTAAAAAATATTGTTCTTAATCAACCATTTGATAAAAAAATAATTGAATCCTCTAACATGAAAGATATGTCAAATAAATTTAAAGAACATAAATCAGAAACAACTATATAAGACCTTCAAACAGAATTACAATACTTAAAAAGGAAAGCTAAAAAGGTTGAGCAAGGACTTAGCAATGAATCACTTGCTAACAATTTAACATCTAATCATGAACCAGAGTCATATCAATTAGAGCTTGGAGAAACATTAACAATATAAAGAAATAATAAAGATATTAAGTCTCTAAAAAATAAATCAAAAATTGATAAAATTACAAAAGATAAAGTCCAGAGTTACCATATACCCATTACATTAGTTATAAATAAAAATTACACAATTCACAAAGTGACATTATTAGATACAAGAGACGATCGAAACTGCATCATTGAAGGAATGATTCCTCCCAAATTTCTTGACTAGAGAATTTCTACAGAAAAATAATGAGAGCCGAAACGCCAAAAATAAGGCTGAGGCCTCTATTTCAGCCTTTTTTACTAGAAGAGAAAATGAAAAGACTCTTCAACAAAGAAGATAAAAGTCAGAAAATAGATATTCAGTCCTGGCAAAATTTTCAGTCCCACTGGGAACAAATTCTCTCACATAATTTGGCGGTCTGTCACAAAGTTTTCTAGGATACTCAAAGACGTATTCTAAGCGAATCGAGGGCTTACTGATGGCAATTGGATATCAACCGCCAAAGTTTCAACAATTTGATAGAAAGAAAAATCCAAGACAACACATCGCTTATTTCGTTGAAACTTGTAGCAGTGTTGGTACACATGGTGATCTTCTTATCAAGCAATTTGTTCGGTCTTTGAAAGGCAACACTTTTGATTGGTACGCAAACTTAGAGTCTGAATCAATTGATTATCGAAAGCAACTAGAAAGTCAGTTCCTAAATCGTTTCTACAACACCCGTCGTACGGCAAGCATGATGGAGTTGACAAACACAAGACAAAGTAAAGATGAGCCTGTAGTGGACTACATAAATCGCTGGCGAACATTGAGCTTTGATTGCAAGGATCAACTTTCTAAAACTTTCACGGTTGAAGTTTGCATTCAAGGGATGCATTGGGGCCCTGTGTATATCCTTTAAGGAAATAAACTTCAAGCTTTTGAAGAATTAGCTACCTGGGCTCATGACATGGGGCTAAGCATTGGAAGTCATAGAATGACGTCACCTGTTTTTGATCCTAGGAAAGAAATCACTAAATTTAAAGACTCGTCAGAAGATCAAATTGGAGAATCTATGACAATAATTGTGAGTTTTACGAAGTCCTCCACAAGACAAAAGTTAAAAGAGGAAGCTCCAAAGCAATAAATACGAGAGATGAAAAATCAACCAACCTTGAAAGAGTTACAAGCAAGGGTATAAATAAAATATGAAGAAATAAGAATTTTATTGATGAACAATATGAGTACAAATTTGTTCCTCCCTTAATTTTTCTCTCTTGATTTTCTCCGTAATTCAAGGGCCGTTAGTGACATATTTCTCAAACGTTGGATGATCTCTTTATGAATATCCCATAATTTTATAGGACATTGGAGATCCGATCGTTTACGAATACCCATCATCTTATGGGATATTCAAGATCTTCTTAAAGGAATCCATCACTAGACTACACAAATTACAACCATTCAAATAATATTTTCAAAATGTTTCTACCAAGAGATATATTTACAAGCAGGATTAAAAATTATAAAATAATAATTTTGTCAATTATGGCACTTATAATTTTTTTTTTTTTTGAAAAGTAGGGTTACACAACCTTTTTAAAACTATATGAAAATAAATAATTTCCTAAATATTCACAGATATTATAAGTAACTTTTATATCTTATGTAACAGATAACTAAACCTTTTTCTAAATAGAAAAATATAAAATTTTACTTTATTATATTTGGCAAAAGATTTTCGTAGTTAAATATTTACCTTTTCAATCCATAATACTTTTAAACAACTATTGATTGAATGTAATTTGAGTAAATGAAAAATGCAATTTTGAAAAGCTAAAGATTTTTAGAAAGTCTCAATTATGTTGTAGATTTTATTCCTAATATTAGACAGATTTGTAAGCCTCTTTATCAACGTCTTAAGAAAGATTCAGTGTCTTGGGAAATAGAGCACACTAATACAGTTCAAAAAATTAAATCAATAGTTCAAAAACTTTCATGTCTAGATAAGAAAAAATAATCTTTTTCTTTTCAAAATAGTGGTGTGGATGTCACTTAACTTGGCAGTATAAGATTTTATTTGAGCTATAAAAGAAAGACTTAATATTTTCTCTTTATTAATGGGTGATATATATGGTATTATGGTGATTCATATGGTAGATACAATTATTTATTTCAATTATTGAGTGATTCATATGTTATTAATGAAAGGTAATAGTGTAGTCAGCGTAAGAAACAAAAGTAATAATATTTTTAAAAAAAAAGACTAAAAGCAAAATTGAAACATAATTAAAATTAAATCTAAAAAAAACAGACTAAAATTAATGACGAAAAAAGAGAAAAAAGACCCCAACAAATATATCTTTCATAATTAAAGACGAAAAAGAGAAACATAATTAAAACACCTAAATTAAATCTAAAAAAAGAAGAGAAAAATTAGATATCTTTCCTTAAATAAAATAATACAATGAATAAAAGAGAATCTATTATTTCCTTAAATAAATATCTTGTTAGTTTCAAATGTATCACTTTTTTATATGTATCACCATTTCAAAAAATCGGGATAAAATATAATTAACAAAATAGTCGGGATTTTATGTAATATCACTTAAAGATTCAGGGATTTGTGTAAGTTACCTTTTTTTTTTTTTCCTTTTTAGATGTGAGATGAGCTTAAGCCCTTTATTTTTCCTTCTTTCTTTTTGTTTTGGTTTGATAGATGAACGGTCCATTACTCTCTTTCTTTTCCTTTTTCTTTTACAAATAGGATTAACATGATATGGGTTATTATAGTTTATCCGTTGATTCTTTAGAAGGACTAATAACATATGAAAAACTATTTATTATTTTCCAAATGGTATCAGAGCCAAGTTGACCGAGAGGGAGTATAAGTATGAGTAGGAGCAGCTAGAGAATTACGCTGTCCTAGAGCCAGTTGAAATTAGTATTATATTATCCCTACTTAATTATTATAAGTCATTTACGTACTAGAAAATTAATAGTATTTAGTATGAAAAATAAAAATATTCATTTATGACATCTCTGTTTCAGCTACTTAAAACGTAATTTTATTATATTATCCTAATTAATTATTATAAATTATTTAAGTATTAAAAAATTAATAATATTTAATAAAAAGTTAAAATAAATATAAAATAATAAATTATTTCTTAATGTATCATATTAGTTTGACGTCTTATATGAGACTCACTTAAATCTTTTTCACAAGTATTTTTTCAAGAAATTTAGCTATATCACTTGTAATTAGTTATTATGAGTCGTTTAAGACATTTCTGTTTCGCTACTTTAATCATGATATTTGATATCTCTCGAAATTATATCAGTGTCACTTAAATTGAAATAAAAGAAAAAGTATTATAAATTATAATAATTAAAAACTTAAATTATTTTTAAAATATAATTGACTATCAACTCCACAAAAGTTTGGACAAGGAGAGAGTATTATAAATTACAATAATTAACGGCTTGAAATAGTAAATTACAGTGCCAAAAAAGAATTATAAATTACAATAGCTAACAACTTAAATATCTAAAAATATATTGAAAATATAATTGATTATCTAAATTTTTATTTGTGCAACATTAAATGAGACCAAGTAAATACATAAAAAAAATACTATAAATCACAATAACTAACAGCTAAGAAAATTTAAAAGTTATAAATACTTGAGAACTCTCAAAATTATATCAGTGTCATTTAAATTGAAATAGAAGAAAAGGGATTATAAATCACAATCATTAAAAACTTAAATTATTTTATAAATATAATTGATTATCAATACCACAAAAGTTTGGACAAAGAGAGGAGGTTTGGGCCACAGGTGACAAAAGAGTTTTAAAATGAGGTGTAGGTGACACAAGTCTTAATTATTAGTTGGAGGTGACAATTACTTTATTATGTATTAAGAAATTTGGGAAAGTTTTAAAATAACCCACAAGTTTTTAAATTTACACTTTGATCTCAATGTATACCTAAAATAACGGGAAACGGAGGGAAAAAAGGGCGCCTTTCTCTCTCTTCTCATCCATTGTTGTTTTCTTTCTCTTAGCGATTTTTGTTGTTAATTATTTTTGTTTCTGCTGCTTTATTCATCATCTTCTGCTTCATCTTCTTCTTGTCGACCATTTGTTGTTGTTGTTGTTGTTAGTACAACGCTACTGCTACGATCTGACCAATTTCTTAAGTCAAATTTTGTTTACTACATCACTTTCCACTTTGACATTACTTCATAGGTTACTTTGGCAAGTAAAATTATGATTTTTATTCATATTTGTCATTTGTTTACACTTCTGTTTTTTCAACAATGGATAGAACTCCGATTATGAATCCAGTACAAGTGCCCACAATTTAAACAGATCAATCATCTGGTGCATCAGATGAGTAGTCTGTTGCATCAAACTATTTATTTGTTGCATCATCGTATTATCTGTTGCATCAGACGTATTATCTGTTGTATCAGGATGTTTATCTGTTGCACCAGACTAATTATCTGTTGCAACGAATGATTAATCTGTTTGAAACAACACAAATCAACCCTTGCCACAAACCCAACAGATTAATCTTGCTATTGCTACTGGATTCTAAATTATTCATTTTTACGTCGAACCGTCGAAATATTTGTTGAGAAGATAATAGACAGAATGAAAATTAAATATGGATTAAAACGTCAAAGATCAAACATAATTTATTTATTAAACAAATAAAAATATATATAATAGACTAAAAGAAAAATACTAGTCTAATTATTATTATTATCAGCATCATCATTGCCAGCCGACCAATCTTCAATCGGAAGTAGCAAGGCCCTCCTCAGCTTGCATATCTCGCGGAGCATTCTTGATCTAACTCCTCCCAATTCTCATTTCAGATCACGAACTTAATTTCGAAGTTCATTCATGGCGTCTTGCAGAAAAGCAACGTCCCACACTGGGTCAGCCATAATCTTATCTTCTAGAGTGTAATATGAAAGACGAGATGCAATAAATAAATAGAGTGTGTATTTGAATGAACGATTGAGTAAGAACGGACCTATTTATAGAGGATTGAATTTGAATGAGAGGCAAAAAGGCGCGACTATTGACCTCCATACATTAATTAAATTTTTGTTTAAATTAAGAAAATAAATATTGTGATATAAGTCATAACTTTTCAGATTATTATTATTAATTAGTCTTTCGAAGAACCATTTTTATTGAGTTGTGGCAACAGATTCTATATCTGTTGCATCAGATAACACATCTGTGACAACAGATGTATTATCTGTTGCAACAAATATAAAATATGTTGCATCAGATAACATATCTGTTGCAACATATAATCTAACTGTTCACCTCCATTTATTAATTATATTTTTTATTAATGTGAAAAGTAATGAATTAATTAAATTAAGAAATATTGTGATAAGTCATGACTTTTCAGATTATTATTATTAATTAGTTCTTTCCAAGAACTGCTTTTATTGAGTTGTGACTCGATATAGGTTACATCAGATAAATCATCTGTGACAACAGATATATCATCTGTTGCAACCATAGTGAACCTGTTGCATCAGATAATTTAATTGTTGCAACATATAATCTACTTTTTAAAAAAAAATTATATCATCATATCATTAATCCAAATTTGCTTACTTTTTTATTTTATATAAAAAAAATACCTTTTCAAATTCCTTAATAAAATAATAATCATTTTATTATATAATAAATAATTAAAAAAATAAATTCAAAAACAAAAATGGTGAAAAGTCACGATCAGTTATTAAAATTGTGGTTATAAATTGTGTTTATTATTTATTTCCTTATTATTTATTTACGAAATATTTTTCATATTGAATAATCGAAACTCCGAGTCATGTCTTTCTTTTCACCCTCTCAATAACAACAATAGCCCCTTTTTATTAATAACCGCCAAGTGCAACATATGATCGATCTGTCGTAGCAGATTAACCTCTAACTGTTGACACAAATTGCTGCTCAATCCCTACCACCAACCGTCGACATGTTGAGAACACGGAATAAACAAAATAATTATTATTAAATACTAAATAAGAATTAAAAATTCAAAGTTGACAACAAAATAAAATGAATGTTCAGAGATTTTTGAATCCCTTGGGTAGATTTGATATACAAAGGGAGGAAAATAATCGTTAAAATAAAAAACATTACCTAATTATTATTAGTACTATTATTATTATTGTCAATCAGACATCTTTCATTCATCCGGCTGCCTTGCTCCGAAGTCAGCCAAATATCTCTCCGGAGTTCATCAATCAAACTGCCTTTGAAGTTCACGCAAGGACTCGATATGAATATTCTTGTATGAATCTGGATTATCCATATTTGTAAGGAGGGACCTATTTATAAATTATTGTATCTCGGAAAGAAAAGAAAATTGCTTTAAAATAAATCTAACAGATGAGTAATCTGTTACAAAATATATTCTTTCTATTAGATAACTTACAACATACTGGCAATCTTTTTTCTACAGATGTATATATCTGTTTGATTTCTGCAATAGGTTGATCACTGTCGTAACAGATGTCTCCAATTGATTGACAATATAAACAAATGTGTCATCTGTTGCAACAAGCTAGTCTTCTGTTTATTCAATTTAAGCTATAGATGGTCTAGGAAGAATAAGGTGCGTGCAGATGGATCTACTATCATATGTGTGAGAGTTAAGTATGTATTACTGATAAGGTTACCGGGACAACACACACAAAGTATAATGTTTTTGTGAATGCAATTTTTAACCGATTAGGCATTGATCATTCAAACAAGATCCTGCATTGTACCGTTAAGTTTGATGGGTTTGAAATTGATAAGGCTGAGGAACTCATGAAGATAGTGCAGATACCTTGTTACGAATTACTGACGGTTGGTTCTCGTGTTTATGCGTGTCAAGTTTTGAGAAGGGATCAATATTTGTCGTCACTGCAGAGAACCAATAGCTATTGGACTTAACTTTAAGTATGCATTGGATCCTTAGAGGGCACTCGAAGCTTAGCACTGCATCTAATAAGAACGGAAAACCAATATATTTATTGCCCTGGCCAAAATTTATATGGCTGGGTTGCTCGCTCGGGGTGATGATTTTATGCCAGAATATGCGGTAGGAGAATGCTTTCGAAGAAAAATGGGTGGTTGATGGAAGACTATATCATCTGAGAGCTAATTGAAGAAGAGACACAGGGTACAAAGTAACTTCTAACGAATCTGGCCGATGGAATTATCATAACAGATGCGAAAGGTGAATCAAGTACAAATATGAAAGTGTATCCGGTAATGTAATTTCGTCTGTTGTGTATCTGAAAGAAAAACAATGCAGATGGACACTTTGCTAGGGAGCTGCATGGTCGGGATTATCACCTAGGTACAAAATAGGAGAAGACCAACAAAGCAGCCTCACGGGCATCGAGGGTAGAATGATGTTCAGCAAGTCTAGAAAACTTACGCCAACAACAACTGCAGTGAAAATAAGGAAACTAAGTGAAGGCGGCAATTTTT
Organism: Capsicum pubescens; assembly: GCA_030864215.1. NCBI lineage: Eukaryota > Viridiplantae > Streptophyta > Magnoliopsida > Solanales > Solanaceae > Capsicum > Capsicum pubescens. The sequence continues at coordinate 35,531,112 of CM061546.1, forward strand.
GAATTTTAAATTTCATCCCATCTTCTTGTTTGTGTTTCCGATCAGGTCCACTGCCATTGACCTGATCGGAACCACAAACGAGATTGAAAGGCAAATAGAGTATCATTGCTTCCTTAGCAATATGGTTATATTTGATTGTGTTTTCTTGCCTTGACATGCTTTCAACATTCCTTGGAGAAGATCAGATGTTTGTTGTAGTATGTGAATCTTGATAATTTTCAAGCTTGCCTCCAGCTTGTTGATTCTATATTCAAGCTGGTCGTTACCGTCTTCAAAGTTGGTAAAGAGTTCCTCGTCTCTTGTGAGCTCGATCAGGAACACTACCTTCAAAGTTGTGGTATTCTAGAAGCCCTTCAGAACACTTTCTCTTCAGAAGCTTTAAAGGATACATGGAGGGTCGCTGTGTTTGTTTTAGGTCAAAATGTGTTGATGCACATTGAAAATGTGGTCCCAACAGTTGAACAACATACTTTTATCGAGCGTTGCTCCGTGCATCTACTCAACCAATTTGATAAATTAGTAAGTATGGAGTTACGTAGCATGTGATTTAAACCGGCTCTACAATTCCTATCAAACGTTACATAACTCCAAGATCATTACCCTATCAAAACAATATGCCCGAGTTAGTGCACATAGAAAAAAAACCCAATCTGTCAGCCTTTCTGCTGATCACTCTTCTCCAATATAGATGACAAGATATCTGCTATGCAAAAGTCTACACCATCGCCAGACATGATTGCCTAGGAACATGTCTAGCGATGGTGTAGACTTTTGCATAGCAGATAACTTGTCATCTATATTGGAGAAGAGCAATCAGCAGAAAGGCTGAGAGATTGAGCTCGTTCGATTTGTGCACTAACTCGGTCATATTTTTTTGATAGAGTAATGAGCTTAGAGTTACGTAACGTTTGATAGGCTTGGTAGAGCCGGTTTAGATCACACACCACATAACTCTATGCTTACTAATTTATCAAATTGGTTGAGCAATATGCATGGAGCAATGCTAGATAAAAGTGTGTTGTTCAACTTTTGGGATCACATCTTCAACGTGCATCAACACATTTTGACCTAAAACAAACACAGAGACCCTTCATGTATCCTTTAAGGCTTCTGAAGAAAGTGTTCTGAAGGACTTCTAGAATGCCACAACTTTGAAGGTAGTGTTCCTGATCGAGCTCACAAGAGACGAGGAACTCTTTACCAACTTCGAAGAGGGCAACGACCAGCTTGAATACAGAATCAACAAGCTGGAGGCAAGCTTGAAAATTATCGGGATTCATATACTACAACAAACATCTAATCTTCTCCAAGGAATGTTGAAAGCATGTCAAGGCAAGAAAACACAATCAATTATAATCATATTGCTAAGGAAATAATGATACTCTATTTGCCTTTCAATCTCGTTTATGGCTTCGATCAGGTCAACGACAGTGGACCTGATAAAAAACACAAACAAGAAGACATGGGATGAAATTTAAAATTCAAAAATTTGTCGCCTTTGCTTAGATTCCTTATTTTAACTGCAGCTGCCGTTGACATAAGTTTTCTAGACTTACTGTACATCATTTCTACCCTCGATGCCTGTGAGGCTTATTTGTTGGTCTTCTCTTATTTTCTATCTAGGTGATAATCCCGACCACGCAGCTCCTTAGCAAAGTGTCCATCTGTATTATTTTTCTTTCAGAGACACAACAAACGAAATTACATTACCGGGTACACTTTCATATTTGCACTTGATTCAGATCTCGAATCTGTTAAGATAATTCCAATGGCCAAATTCGTTAGAAGTTACTTTCTACCCTATGTATCTTCTTTAATTAGCTCTCAGATGATATAGTCTTCCATCAACCACCCATTTTTCTTCGAAAGCATTCTCCTACTGCCCATTCTGGCATAAAATTATCACCCCGAGCAAGCAACCCAGCCATATAAATTTTGGCCAGGGCAATAAATATATTGGTTTTCCATTCTTATTAGATGCAGTGCTAAGCTTCGAAGGCCCTTTAAGGGTCCAATGCACCCTAAACATTAGTCCAATCGCTATTGAATCTCTTTACAATGACACAAAAATTAGATTCCTTCACAATGCTTGACAAATAAACATGAGCATCAACCGAAATTAAATCTTAACAGGTTATCAGAACCATATTCATGGTCCCTCAGCCTTATCAGCTCAGACCTACCAAACTTAGCTGTAAAATTGCAGACATCTTATTTGAACAATCTATGACTAATCAGTAAAAACATCATTCACAAAATCAATGCACTCTATGTGTGTTTCCACGATAACATTATCAGTAATACATACCTCCCACAGATGAAGTGGTTCCATCTACAAGCAGCTTATTGCTCCAATCTCATCTTTACTGCAGCCTCTTGAGATAGTTCGTCAAAAGTTGATCAACCGTCAGTTCCTTATATCTACAAAGAAGAGGAAAAAAATTGATGTCACAAAAAGAACATTGTCCATCTGTTGCATCAGATGTGGAGTCTGTTGCAACAGATGTGGAGTCTGATGGAATAAATCAAACCAACCTTTCTGGTAGTTTTATTTGTTCCAACAGTTTCTCCATCTGTTGCAACATCAACAACAGCATAAATATCAACAAAACAACAACAACATTTGTTCCAACAACATCATCAACAACAAAGAAACAACATCCTTTGTGCCAGAACCATCAACAACACCATAAGTTCCAACAATGCCAACCCCACCAACATCATCAATAACTGCATCAGCAATAATAAAACAAACAAAATACATACAAAAAAATGATACTGCCAACAAGGCTTTTAAACTTCTCCCAACAGATGACTTTTTTCTCATATTGTAATAAAAATTCTTGAATTATTTATTCAACACTTACAAGTTCCTTATTTTTTTTTAATAAATATGATATGGGTAAATAGTAATTAAATAAAAAAACAGATGTAAATAACATGTAAAGAAGAAGACGAGAATGAAAGAGCAATAATGAACCATACCTTAATATAAAAAAGGGGATCAAAATAGAAATTTAAGTCGAGAAAAGATATGGATGAGTTTAGATCCGAAAAGATCTTTATGAGAAGAGAAGAGAAAAGAGAGAAAAAAGGTTGTGACCCTGAAGAGGAAAGAGAAAAAAATGAGAGTTGAATAAAATAAACTGCAGCTGAAGGAAGAGATGATATAATTTCTATAGATGTATTGTGTACGTAGACGTGGTGGTTTTCAATATTCATTAATTTCATTAATAATTTGAGGGACACGAGGAAGACTAAGACTACTGATATTGAAAAGACAAGACAAGACTGCTCAATGAACTCACTTTTAAGATATCCAAGAAATATTTTTTACCTTCTTTAGTTGTAAGTACTACTACTTGATATTATCTACTTGGACCAAAAGCTTCTTGCTTTAAAATTAAAAGAGATAAAAAAAAATTCAACTAGATATGTCATCTATTGCAGCATATATGAATATCTGTTTAGAAATTCGAACAGCTCAGTCATCTGTTACAACAGATATAAATATCTGTTTAAAAATCCCAAAAGCTCAGTCATCTGTGACAACAGATAAAAATATTCATTTGATAATTAATAAAATCAGATATGTCAACTGTTACAACAGATATAAATATTTTTTTGAAAATTTCTAACAGCTCAGTCATCTGTCACAACAGATGCAAATATCTATTTGATAATAAAATCAGATATGTCATCGGTTGCAACATAAATGTACCTGTTTGAAAATTTTCAACAGCTTAGTCGTTTGTTGCAACAGATTTCATAGCAATTGATTTAGGTGGAACTAGGGATAAATAAATGAGCTCGCGGGGTCAACTACAAATCCAATCGAGTTTTTGCAATTGCATGGCGTTGGTATTGCGTTCATACCGACCCGAGTCGTCGATCGATCACTCTGAGTTGAAATGAGTTCTCATCAACTCAATGTTAGGATAGTGATAGTACCTAAGTTGATTTAGGTGGAACTAGGGATGAATGAGTGAGCTCTCAGGGTCAACTACAAATCCAATCGACTCTTTGCAATTGCATGGTGTTGGTATTGCGTTCATCCCGACCCAAGTCGTCGATCGATCACTCTGAGTTGAAATGAGTTCTCATCAACTCAATGTTAGGATAATGATAGTACCTAAGTTGATTTAGGTGGAACTAGGGATGAATGAGTGAGCTTTCAAGGTCAACTACAAATTCAATCGAGTCTTTGCAATTGCATGGCGTTAGTATTGTGTTCATCCCGACCCGAGTCATCGATCGATCACTTTGAGTTGAAATGAGTTCTCATCAACTCAATGTTAGGATGGTGATAGTACCTAAGTTGATTTAGGTGGAACTAGGTATGGATGAATGAGCTCGCAGGGTCAACTACAAATCCAATCGAGTCTTTGCAATTGCATGGCGTTGATATTGCGTTCATCCCGACCCGAGTCGTCGATCGATCACTCTGAGTTAAAATGAGTTCTCATCAACTCAATGTTAGGATAATGATAGTAACTAAGTTGATTTAGGTGTAACTAGGGATGAATGAATGAGCTCACTGGGTCAACTACAAATCCAATCGAGTCTTTGCAATTGCATGTCGCTGGTATTGCGTTCATCCCGACCCGAGTCGTCGATCGATTACTCTGAGTAGAAATGAGTTCTCATCAACTCAATGTTTTAAAAACTATATCTTTTAAAAATTTTAAAATTAATTAAGATCAATTCGGACCAAATTAGCAATTTCAAAACTTGTCATTCTTTTCCAAAATTACCAACCCATACAAATCATCCATTTGCGCGAAATTTTTTTCATTTCAAATCTTAAGTTCTCGCTCTTCTCTCTCTCTCTCTCGGGGTGTCCTCTCCCTCTCAACAATACAAACAATACAAACAACAACTACTCAACATATTGCTCAACCCTTCAAAATAGGTTGATTTTCTTCCCATTTACGACTACATATAGTTGTTGTTTTTTACTTCATTCCCGCTTGTATCCATTATTTTCTCTATCTTCGCATGTAACAGAGTTCGAGAAGAGTTCTACATTTGTTCTTTATTCTACAAAATAGTGCTTTTTAGTTAATGATAAAAAAGAAGACTTTTAGTTGTATTATCTTCGAGAATGAGTTAACAATTTTGAGTTTTGATGCTAAAAAAGTAGGAAGCACCCAAGAAAACCCTAGTTTTTCTCTCAGTGTTTTATTGACTGGCGTGGTATTGTTGGATGGTGTTTGTGGTATTGTTGGATGGTGTTTGTGGTGTTGTTGGTGGCTGTTGTTGGTGGTGTTGGTATTTGTATTTTTTGGCAGTGGTGTCGGTGGTCTTGGTGTTGGTATTGGTGGCATTGGTGGTGGTCTTGGTGTTGGTATTGGTGGTGGTCTTGGTGGCATTGGTCGTGGCATTGGTTGTGATGGTGGTGGTCCATCTGTTGCAATGGGTGGAAGATCTGTTGGGAGATATTAAATAGGTCTTCAAACAGATTCCCCATCTGTTCCAACTGGTGGGTTATCCGTTGGAGTATTTTCTTGTAATGCGACAGAGAATAATTTATTAAAATTTCTCCACCTGTTGCAACAGGTGGAATATCTGTGGGGAGATATTAAATAGGTCTTCAAATAGATTCGGGTTCCCCATCTGTTCCAACTGATGGGTTGTCCGTTGGAGTAATTTGTTTTGTTATGTGGTAAGAATAATTTATTGAAATTTGTCTCACTTTTTTTAAAAAAATTATGCAGACATCAAATGCAATGCATTTTTTATTTTTCTTTTGTTTGTAGTTAAAAGATGTCTCCTAAAAGAAAAGAAATAGAAAGTGGAGAAAGTGGATCAACTTCCGATCACCAAACAAAAAAGGCTAGAGTACAGATAGATTCGGAGGAACTTCCAAAACAATCTCAGTCAGGGTAAAATGAAGCCGAGAAAAGTGATAACTCCTCCTCACCAATGGGGCGTGAGATAATATCGAAATTCTAGCATGATTCTGTCAAAACCATTAGTATTGATAAGTTTTGAGTTGCGATGCCGATGAATAACCCTAATGGAGTATTTGGTGATCTTGTACTTAAATGTCAGTTGGGGAAACCTTTTGACGAACTTAGGAGTATTATGAAGAAGGAAAACATAGATGGACTTTTTAAGAAGAGCTGTTTTGCACATTTTCTTGAGCTGTCTAGGCCCCGCCCTCTTCGTTTTCCAATGATCATGGTATATTGCCTTATCAAGCGCAGGATCATGTATGCGGAGGATGATGAAGGTCCGAAGGAAGGCGAAAATAAGATAGATGAAGTCTGGATCAACTACTGTGGCATGCCGGTTTGTTTTGGATTGAAAGAGTTTGCCATTGTGACGGGCTTGAGTTGCGATCGTCTAGAAGAACCTGCCATCAAGAAAACACCCCACAAAGGGTCCAACAAATGCAAGGTAAAAAAATATGGGTTGTTGGTCATTGTTGGACCTAGCTACAAAGTAAAGGATTTGATAGCGGATCTCAAGAATAAAGACATACCAAAGCACTACAGGGAGAAATTATGCTTAGTTTGGTTTGTCCATTCCGTTTTATTGGCAAGAGACGTCAAGAAAGTCATAGAACGTGATTTGTTGGCGCTTGTTGATGATTTTGGGAGATTCAACGATTATCCCTGGGGCTACGACAGCTACTACTTGACTGTCAAATATTTACTGAAAGGGCTAAAGCCAAAGACGACCACATTATATGGCTTTCCTTAGGCTTTCATGGTAAAATTAATCACTATTTTTACTCATCCATTAATTTATATTGAATATACTTGTGACTTTTTTTTTGCTTGCTTCCTGTTTATAATTTTTAGGCTTGGGCATGTGAAGCCATTCCTCTCCTCCGAAAGTATTTCACGGATTACCCGAATAAGATTTCTCATCCAAGGATCTTTAGGTGGTTGGCTGCAGTAGAGAGCAGGAAAAAAATATTAACGAGGTTGATATTTTTAACCCTCCGGATGATGCAGTACGTCTTCTTTCAACTAAAATAATTTGTCTCAAAGAAAGATATTGAAACAGATGTTCCATCTGTTGCAAGAGATTATCCGTCAACTGCAACTGGTGCAATGGGTAATCTGTTGCAATAGACGATCCATATTTCGTAATAGATTAACCATATGTTACTCTGTTCTCTAAATACTACTCAACAGATTACCCATCTACTGTAAATTATGCAACAGATGGGTATTCTGATGCAACATATTATCAATCTGTTTCAACATACAGATCAGCTGTTGCGGTAGCTAGATCATCTGTTGCATAAGTTGGATGTGTTAACATAACCCGAGCCCCATGTAACCCAACTGACTGCAAATTATTATTATATGATTTAAATTCCTCTTGTCGTTTTTTTATAGGTTGTGTATCCTTAGATCGTGCCTACCATTGATGAGCTGGGGATGACTTCTTTTCTTACTCTGGGTCTTGTTGATACAAAAGAAGACCCAATGGTGGAGTTAATAAAGAAGGAATTGGATGGAGCAACATCCATAAGAAGAGCAGTTAGGCAAGGTCAGTCTAATGTTGAAGCTCTTCACGACCTAACTCAAACTGCAATAGATCCGGGTGCTTCTTCTGGGGGTGTTGCTGGTGGAGTTGTTTGTGATGGTGGCAGCCATCCTGCTTCTGTTTCTGCTGCCAGTTGTGATATGAGCATGTTGGTGCTCAGCAAAAAATAAATACGTTTGAAAATACCCCTTGCACAGGTCCTTCCTCTCACCCCTACACCGGTCTCTCCCACCCTTACAGTGGTCCCTCTCACCCCTCCTCACCTTCATGTTCTTATTGCAAATGCAAAGTGTGTAAGGACAGAGAGGATAAACTCCTCGAAAAGCTAGAGGCTATTGCTGAAGCTGTCGAGGAGTTGAAATCCAGGAAGGGTATCATACCATCCAACGAGGTGAGAGAGCCATGCACTCCTACAATGGAGGTTAAGAGGAAGAAAATAAAAATTAAACAAATTCTCTCCGTTCTGAAATCAGCAAAAAATGCAACTCCCCCCGCTCCAATAGTTGTTGAAGTTCGGGGGTCGCCGAAGAAGGTGGACATATTTACGGCGCTTGGCAAGAAGAAGAAGAAGGAACTGAAAGAATTCATCAAGATGAAGGTTCAAAAAGAATACACCATGCATTCATTTGCCGCCAAAGACTTCTCGAATATGACAAATATGTGCGTGTGGTACGAGGACAAGGTAAGTTTACTTTTGCTAACCTACCCTTCCAATCTACTCCATGAATAAGAATTTACGCAGCAGATGTGCAATCTGTTGCAACAACTTGGTATTCTGTTGCAACATAATACACATCTGTTGCATAAGTTGCGTTGGCTGGGTAATCTGTGAACTGATTCAGAGAATCCTCTGCATCGAATTCTTTCCACTGTGTTTTTGTTCTTTACAATTACTAACCTATTTAAAAATTATCTTCTTATACCATAGTATGTTGATGAAATTCTCTACCTTATGAGGGCCAGGCAATTAGCGTACCCAGATGCTTATGATGCTGCTGATAGGATAATGGACCTCAACTTCTACAATAATTTCAAAGATAGGTACGCTGATCTTCGTAATTTAGCTGATTTCGGTGGCCTGGGATTTGATCAGTTATTGTCTACGTTCCAATGGGATGAAGAAACGATTAAATATGTTGGAGAGAAGAGGTCATATCCACACGGCAAGAGCTGGACTAAGGCAAAGAGAATCCTTGCAGTCATGAACATGGATGTCACCCATTTTCTCATTGTTGAGATACTACTATACGAGGGAAAGATCAAGGTTTATGACTGCAACTTACCTGTGTTCAGCGAGAAGACGTTTTTAACCCACATGCAGCCACTCTTGAAGTTGTTGCCCAAGTTGTTGACGCAGAGTAAGCTAATGGATCATTTGCCAGCTGAAGTCTTGGCGAAGAAATCATGGGTTTTTGAAGGTCGAAATAAGAACATCCAGCTCCCAAAAAGTACAACCGGTGCAGCGTGCGGGCCGTACTCGCTTGCATAAATGGAGTGTTTGCTGACCGACACACAAATGACCGGTGTGTGCGACACCGTTGTGGGAAAGATGCAATGGGTCTGGGCATATGGGGTACTAACTAAATAGTTGGAACCCGTGTATAAAAAAGAACATGTACGAAGACATAGATGAACACGATAACAAATTTTCATTTCAAGTCAATTCACTATACATATAGGGGCAGTAATTTTTATGTCTGGCAAAGTTGAATTTTTATAATGCAACAGATTTTATATCTGTCGTAACAGATATAGTACCTGTTGTGACAGATTGATTATCTGTTGGAATAAGTTGGTCATCTGTTGCGTTATGCAGATGTTCCCCGTCTGTCTGTCGCAACAGATTTACAATCTGTTGCAACATATAACTTATTTGTTGCAACTGATCGGTAATCTGTTGGAGCAAATAAAAAAAGTAGGAAGAACTGTTATATAATTTCCAGTAGATGACCTACGTGTTGTATCTCATGTTGCAATATATGTCTAAATCTGTCTGATAAGATATGTCGTTTGTTGCAGCAGATATATTATCTGTTGCGATATTTGAATTTAGTACTCCATTTCAATTAACATGTTCAAAACTCATAATTAATTATATTCATAGACAGAATAAATTAAATCGAAGCCTTCGGAAATTACATGAAATAAAATAACTCAACAAATAAATGAAATGTAAAAAAAATTATTATGAGTACAAACGATCTACTCTACAAATAAATCAACAAGTTAAACCAAGGAGGATAGGTTATTGCATTGACGAACTCGAGCTATAAAGATCTAATCAATATGGACAAGTTGTTCTTCATCCACTGCTATGGAATTCGTCTTTGGTTGTCGTGGATCTTTAACGTCGGTTGCGTACGACTTCTAAGCTTTCGCTTCTCCATATTTCCATAAAAGAGCAACATATCTTTTGCGGAGTAATCCGACATCAAGTCCATCATTTGGTACTTGTAATCCATCGCTCAAATACTCGGCATAGGCGGCAACAAAAGGACCGTAATCCCTGCGTTATAAAAAAATAGATAATCCGTATCTTGCAGTTCATGCAAGCATTGTGAAATTTGTGAAATGAAACTAAATCATGACACTTAAACTTACAGGCTACCAATGGTTTGTTGAGCAATTCCGTCAACATATTGTACATCAAATGGATTAGCCATTTTATCTCGGTATGCTTCAATCGTCGACGAATCAGTACGAACCTTTTGATTCGAAAAACCACTCATATCAAGGTAAGTAGGCAATATTTTGGCCAGCTTTTGTATCTCAGACGATGGTCCGGAACGTCTCCTTCGCGACATCGAGTCATAAACTTAGATGCGCCTCTCTTTTAGAACGACGATAGCCAACACCCAATAGAATTCATCACCACAATTGATTGGGATGTACACTTCGTCGACCAAATGTCAAGGTAAGCCAGCCGGAATGCTAAAACCTTTGATGATGTTGATTAAGCATTCCTCATTTTGGGAAACTTCCGGCTGCTGTTGACAATACCTATCGTAGGCATTATTGATGTAAACTTTGTACAAATAATTGCCTGTTGTGTATCTGTATTGTTCTTGTGTTTGCAACTTGACCTTCTTTCGGAGGTAGTAAAAAATGACATCGATGTGCTGCACATATTACAAATATTTTGGATTACGTGACGAAAAAATCAATACGCAGATGCAATTAAATAAAATATTAATTAATAGTAATATGTATGACCTTTAAACCTCACCATTCCAGCAAGTTTGGGCTGTGATATCAAATAGAACCAATTCTTCATTCCGGGATGTGCAACAACAAAGTCAAACATATCAAAACCAAGACACGATTCGTTCACTTTGTAGCGCTCGTCAATTTGTTTTCTACATGATAATTTATGTGTTAATGTCAGGTTCTTACAACAAGAATTGTATAAACCAATATCCATAAAATTGATTTATATACCTGCCGACGTGATGCTTTAACAGCCCATTGGCAATCTATTCTGAATAGTCGTTGATCAACGGGATTAGTTTTTTTGGAGCCTCGTCCGAGATGTTGAACCCTTTAAACGGATAATTCTTCCGTTCTCCCAAACTGACAAGCTCCACTTTTTCTTCATCTTTGGAAACAGTTGATAGATTATCAACTGTCATATTATGCTCTTCGGCAGTAGCTGTGACATCCACCTGGAAAGCCAGAATTATCAATGCTAAGTAGAGATATACAACAGATTTTCCATCTGTTGCAACAGATGATTCTTATGCTGCATTAGATGGATTATCTGTTAGGACAAATTTGAACAGGTAAATCAGAGCAGTATGATAATTTTGAACAGATGACCCATCTGTTGCAACATAAGACTCATCTGTTAAAATAGATAACGAATCTGATGCAACAGGTTAGACAACAGTTGCAACATATACATTTGTTTGATAATTTTCAGCAGATGTATCATCTGTTAAAACAGATATGTGCTTGTTTGTTTTTTGGAACAGATGATGTACATTCACCTTCTTCAGCTCATGCTGCTCTTCTGTGTCTCTTGCACACTGAACATCGGTGCAAGACAAAGACAGAGGCGTTGAAATCTTGATTTTTTTTATGATTGATGATGCCTTGGAAGTGTATTTCCTTCTCCTCTTAGCCGCCTTGATATCTAGTGGAGTGTCTGGATATGAAATCCTCTTTGATGGAATGGCACTTCTCTTAGATGTCATTTCCTTTACAGAAGCAGTTAGTGCATTAATAACATTAATCACTCCATAGTGTTGCATGAAGAACATTTGCTAGATGCGGTAAAATCTGGAGAAAAATTTGTACAACCATTATGATCATAATCATAATGGCTTGTTGTTTCAAAAAATGTAAGAGGAGCATCATTTTCCCCACCCTCCAAAATTGTTTTTCTTGTGATGGTTGTTGCTCCAAACAATTCTATTTTTATTCCATCAACAACCTTAGGGTCCGATAAAGTTTGCACAGACCGTAGAGTAAGAAAAAATGGCATCTTCAACTCTCGATTGGTCAGAACAAGCCACGGATGGACAATCTAAAATAAATCGGTTCATATATTAAGAATGATGATGAAATCATTTGATCATTAATTAAAACAAAAACTTGATTAGAATTCGACTTACTGTTTCCTTGGGGGGATTGAAAAGATCATGAAATTTTTCATTTTTATCGGTTTTGGCCGACAACCATCTCAAAATTCTTGGACAGAAAACTTCTTCCTGGTAGTTCACTTGTTGTCCCAAATAAGGAATGGCTTCAAATGACCAAGCCTATAACATAATGCCAATAAATCAAAAGCATTATTGAATAAAAAAAATAATGAATCATATCATGATAAAAAAAATATTTACCATGAAGGCACATGAAAAACCATATAAGTTGACTGTTTTTGACGTTAACGGAGTCAACAAATATTCGACAGTCATTTTGAAGCTTTCAGAACCCCAAGGATAGCTGTTAAATGCCTCAAGATCCTCGGAGAGATTTATTAAACTGAGGTTTATGTTGTTGTTAACGTCTCTCACCCAAAGAACATTATGTACAAACCAAACCAAGCACAATGGTTGTTTGTGCTTCTTTGAAAGTCCTTTAGCTTTCAATGCTTCAATCAGATTTTTTGTTTTTTAAGCTTGGACCAACAATGAACACCAGGTCATCACGATCACTCGACTTGTCTTTTTTTTTTTTGGGTGTGCGGGGTGCTTTTTTGGGGTCAGAGTAGGTATAACTTGAGAACGAGAAGAAGGACAACATTTTAGTCCGGTAACTATGACAAACTCCTCCCAACCAAAACAAACAGGCATGCCACAGTAATTTATCTACACCTCATCCATCTTATCTTTGTTTTCATACATAAACCTGCGCTTGAGAAGATCATATACCATTTTCATCTGGAAACGAGCATTGTTGTCCTCTGGCAAATCAAGATATTTCCCAAAGTAGCTTTTCCTGAAATAAGAATCCAATTTTTATTCTCAAAGTATTTTTCCGAAGGCGTCGAAAGATTTTCCCATGACTGATTTAACCACGAGATCACCCGTTAAATCTGTGGCACCATCGCACTGCATTCTCACAGGGTAACGATCAATGCTGAAGGGTTTGACCAACTCTTCGACGGAAGGGCTATTAGCATTTGGATCATCTCTTTTGAAAGATTCCTCCCCCCCTCCCCGTGTTCATTATCTTCTGCTCCTGATTGAGATAACGCTTGTAAAGCAAGCTCATAGAGTGGTGGAGGTAGTTGAGCTGTTGCACTTGTTCCTTTACTTGGACTTGATTCGATTTCTTTTATTTTGGGAGCCATGTTATCTTAAATTAACAGAAACATAACATAGATTATAATTGATTAATGCATAACAGTAATATAACAGTTCCAATAGATAACTAATCTATTACACCAGGTCATATCTATTGTAATATATAACCGACATGTTGCACCAGATGAGTAATACGTGGGAACCATAAAAACAACACTATCTGTTGCACCTAGTATTTTATCTGATGCAACACATAACTGACCCATTGCAACGGATGAGTAATCCGTTGGAAACAATAAAAACAAATCACTAATCTGTTGCACTAGGTATTTTATCTGTTGCAACATATAACCGACCTGTTGCAACGGATGAGTAAACCGCTGGAAAGAATAAAAACGGATCACTAATCTGTTGCACCAGGTATGTTATCTGTTGCAATAGATAACCGACCTGTATGAGTAAATCGTTGAAAAGAATAAAAACAGTCCTAATATGTTGTAAAATGAAAAGTAAACCGCCGGAAAGAATAAAAACAGATCACTAATCGGTTATCTATTGGATCAATATTGTTTATATTTCTTCCAAACAGAAGAGTCGCCTGTCGCAACAGATGAATAATCTAACCTGTTGCATCAGATTTTCATAGTTGCATCAGATTTTTAATCTGTTGCATCAGATTTAAAAATGAAGAGTAAACCATTGGAAAGAATAAAAACAGATCACTAATCAGTTATCTGTTGGATTAATATTGTTTAGATTTCTTCCAAACAGAAGAGTCGTCTGTCGCAACAGATGAATAATCTGTTAGATTGTTCACCTGTTGCATCAGATTTTCATAGTTGCATAAGATTTTTAATCTGTTGCATCAGATTTTCATCTGTTGCATCATATGTTTTATCTATTACATCAGATGTTTCAACTGTTGCAATACCATTTCTACCAAGACAAACAACAAATCAACCCAGCAACACCAACATATCACACACACACATACACACTAAAAACATCAACAGTGATAAAAAATCACCAACAAATTCGAATCAACAGTACGACAACGAGAAGAAGAAATGCAGAAATGCCAAAAATTAGGATTTTATTCAGTCCACATTTCAATACCAGAAGAGTAGTTGGCTCAAGTTCCTCTGTTTTTTCATAATTTTTTACCTGTGAAAAGGAAAATGGAAGGACGAAGAACTCAAAGTTGTTGTCGCCGGAGAAGTATTCACGTCGATTGACGGTTGAAAGTCTAAAAGAAACTCGCCCGACTATATGTCGCCAGAGGTTGAAGGGAGAAATTTTGCAAAACTGTTGGTTGGAAGAAGCTGGAGAGAGAGAGTGGTTGATTAGGATTGAAGAGGGGTGTGGGTTGGGTTGATTTATATTTTTGAACAGATTAGAAAGTTTTAAAAATATTAATCAAGTCCACAATTAACTTAATCAAGTTTTCTAATGATGTTTGACCCTATCTGTTGGTCAATGTCACCAATCCTTCATTCAAGACTTAAAAAACACTTTTCCTTCAATTTTCTCAAGAGAGTAACATATATTAATTGAAAATTACATGAAAAGTATTATAAATTATAATAGTTAATAGTTTAAAATGTCTAACAAAAATTAATCTGTTATTTATTTAAAAAATAGTACGTAGAAAATATTATAAATCACATTAATTAACAACTTACAAAATTTTAAAAATGTAACATATTTGATTGACTTTTGAATTTATATATCCAGTAGTTGATGATTATATCTGCTCCGCAAGTGTCTTTGAATAGTTGAACCTTATCTTGAACATGTCTTTGATGATTTTGAGGAGATGTGCTTTTTGAATATTTTGAACGGAAAAGGCTCAAAAATACCCTTGAACTATCTGAAATAGCTCAAAAATGTCCCTCGTTAGATTTTTGGCTCAAAAATACCCATCCGTTAAATATTTGGCTCAAAAATACCCATCCCTCTGACGAAATTCGGAAAAGGATTAAAAATACCCGTGAACTATCTGAAATGGGTCAAAAATACTCCTCTGTTAAATATTTGGCTCAAAAATACCCCTCCCCTTAACGAAATTAAATTATTTCTATTGAATTAAACCCTAACTTTAACATTTTAACCCTAATACTTTAATTTTTTTTACATAAAAGTATTTTTAAAATTTTAAAAATAAGATAATGAAAAAAAGTATTTGAATTATAATATAAATTGGTTGAATTTTATTTGAAAAATAAACATACATTTATTCTAAAAAGGTATTTTCACTTTACATCTTTTTAATCTTTAAAAAAATTAACGAAATTAATGAAATATAAATTTTCACTTAAAGAAATTAACGAAATAAAAATAAAATGATGAACTTTATATAAATTAACAAAATAATTAAAATAATTTAATTTCGTTAAATACTCCTCTGTTAAATATTTGGCTCAAAAATACCCCTCCCCTTAACGAAATTAAATTGTTTCGATTGAATTAAACCCTAACTTTAAATTTTTAATCCTAATACTTTATTTTTTTTACATAAAAGTATTTTTTTAATTTTAAAATAAGATAATGAAAAAAAGTATTTGAATTATAATATAAATTGGTTGAATTTTATTTGAAAAATAAACATACATTTATTCTAAGAAGGTATTTTCACTTTACATCTTTTTAGTCTTTAAAGAAATTAACGAAATTAACGAAATATAAATTTTCACTTAAAGAAATTACCGAAATATAAATTAAATGATGAACTTAATATAAATTAACGAAATAATCGAAATAATTTAATTTCATTAAATACCCTTCTGTTAAATATTTAGCTCAAAAATACCTCTCCCCTTAACGAAATTAAATTATTTCGATTGAATTAAACCCTAACTTAAACTGTTTAACCCTAATACTTTAATTTTTTTACATAAAATTATTTTTTTTATTTTAAAAATAAGATAATGAAAAAAAGTATTTGAATTATAATATAAATTGGTTGAATTTGATTTGAAAAATAAACATACATTTATTCTAAAAAGGTATTTTCACTTTACATCTTTTTAATCTTTAAAGAAATTAACGAAATATAAATTAACGAAATTAACGAAATATAAATTAAATGATGAACTTTATATAAATTAACGAAATAATCGAAATAATTCAATTTCGTTAAGGGAGGGGTATTTTTGAGCCAAGTATTTAACAGAGGGGTATTTTTGACCTATTTCAGATAGTTCAGGAATATTTTTGATCCTTTTCTGAATTTCGTTAGAGGGAGGGGTATTTTTTAGCCAAATATTTAACTGAGGGGTATTTTTGAGCCAAAAATCTAACGAAGGGCATTTTTGAGCTATTTCAGATAGTTCAGGGGTATTTTTGAGCCTTTTCCGTATTTTGAAAGAACTTTGGCCTTTCTTCTATTAAGACTAGAGGTACATGGCCCGTGTCAGCACGGGCCCAACATTAAGATATTTGACTATATATGATAAATTAAATTGATGTCGATTTCAATTATGAATTATAAAACATGAATGCACAATGTATTAACTACTTAATAGTATTTTTTAAGGAGCCAAATTATCTCACAAGATAATTATATATAACTTACTCATATTATTATAAATAACAAAATTCAATGTATTTTGAAGGTTAGATCTTTAATCACATGATTGAGATTTGCCACATTAAATATAAAATATTAGAATAAAATTGATACATAAGACTTGACACTTGTATAAAATAGAGACTAATTGTTGAAAAGATAAAAGGTTATCTTGTCATTGCATATTACATCATATGTGAGTTGAATTAATAACCCAAAATTGCATCGTATTCTCCTACTAAGCCGACATAAACATCCTTTGCTTTCATTTTTCCTCCTCTTTTATTTGTCAACTTGTTTTTTAAAGTTAAATTAAATTAATATTTTAAATTTAAAGTGTTTCGAAAATTATAAAAAAAAAGAAGAAGAGAAATTATAAGTTACCATATGTCATATTAATTTAAGATATTTGACTTTGAGAACACGATAAAATATACTTATAAAATATCCTTCTGTAATTTTGTTATCAAACTTTGTTTTTGTATATATTCCTTCCATTGAAACGTAGGAGTCGTTTGCTAGAGTGTATAAATTTTCTTTTTGAATAGATTATATTAGTAATGTTTATAGTAGTAATACTTCTATTAGAAATACTGGTATTATTTATGTTAACATTAGTTCTTATACATTGTTTAATGTACTGCGTTAGAATTTGCCTTTGCTATTTTGATATATTTAAATAAAAGTTTTTTTTTTCAAAAATAGAATTGCATATACATTTTAAGATTCATTCGAGATCTAGCACGGGTTCCATATATTAATTTTAATCTCAATTTATGTGACACAAATAGAATTAGATAGTCAATCATACTTTTAATAGGTGTTTACATTTTTTAATTTGTTAACTATTGTAATTTATAATATTTTTTATGGAATTTTCAAATAATATGTATTATTTTTCTTGTCCAAACTTTTGTGGCATTGATAGTCAATTATATTTTAAAAATAATTTAAGCTTTTAATTATTGTGATTTATAATACTTTTATTCTATTCCAACTTAATTGACACTATTATAATTTCGAGAGTCAATCAACTATTTTATATTTTAAATTTTTTTAAGCTTTTAATTACTGTGATTTATAGTATTTTTACATTTTTTTGAAATATATAATATATAACATTGTTTTTAGACATTTTAAATTGCTAAATACTGTAATTTATAAAAAAATTTATGTAATTTTTGAATAATATATGTTACTCTCCTTGTCCAAAGTTTTGTGTCGTCGATAGTCAATTATATTTTTTAAATAAATTTTTAATTATTGTGATTTATAATTTTTTTTTTATTCCAATTTAAGTGGCACAATGCTTAGATGGCTATAATAATTAATTATGGGTGATATAATAAAATCATGATTGAAGCAACGAAGTATAAATGTCTTAAATGACTTACAACAACTAATTAGAAGTGACATATCAAAATTACTATAAAAAATACTGGTGAAAAAAATTAAGTGGACCTCATATAAGACGTCAAGTTAATTTAAAATATCAAGAGTTAATTTATCATTTTTATATCTATTTTACCTTTTTTATTAATTATTATTAATTTTTTAATACTTCAATGATTTATAATAATTAATTAGGGTAATATTTAGTAAAACTATGATAGAAGCAACTGAAATAGAAATGTCATAAATGTTTATTTCCCCTTTTTAATTAAATATTATTAATTTTTTAATACATAAATGAGTATAGTAATTAATTAAGGGTAGTATAGTAAAATCACAGTTGAAGCAGTTGAATCAGACATGTTATAAATGTTTATTTTATATTTTTAATTATATATTATTAGTTTTTTAATATATAAATAACATATAATAATTAATTAGGGGTGATATAGTAAAATTACGGTTGAAGCAGACATGTCATAAATGTCTATTTTATTTTTAATTAAATATTATTAATTTTTTAATGTATAAATAACTTATAATAATTAATTAATAGCGGTATAATAATTAATTAGGGGTGATATGGTACAATTACGATTGAAGCAGACATGTCATAAATATCTATTTTATTTTTTAATTAAATATTATTAAGTTTTTTAATATATAAATAACTTATAATAATCAATTGAGTGTGATATAATAATTAATTAGGGGTGATATAGTATAAATACGGTTGAAGCAATCATGTCATAAATATTTATTTTATTTTTTAATTAAATATTATTAATTATTTAATATAAAAATAACTTAGAATAATTAATTATGTGTGATATAATAATTAATTAGGGATGATATAGTATAATTAAGGTTGAAGCAGACATGTCATAAATATTTATTTTATTTTAATTAAATATTATTAATTTTTTAATGTATAAATAACTTATAATAATTAATTAAGAGTGATATAATAAAATTACGTTTCACGTATCAAAACCAAGGAGACATGTCAAAACCACTTACCTTTCACGTATTCAAACGAACATTTTATATGGAAGAAATGAGAATAGATAATCATCTATGGGGCCTTTCACATTCAATAGGAGTAGCATCCATGGCATAGTGGTAATTTATTGGAATGACATGAGTTGTAATTTATTGAAAAAGGGTGGACTTTCTTTAAAATTGTTGCTATAGTCCAACTAATAAAGCACAAACACATGATACATATTTGCCCAAGATTAATCTGGAAGATGGCTTAAGTCTATTATACCCTTAAACATTTTCTTTCGATGCCTAGAAACTCCCATGTTAAAACTCACACTTCTATAATATAGAAATTTGTGTCAAACGTTTGTTGTGAATATTTTGTAAGGTCTGTCATGTTTGCTGTTTTTGGTGTCGTTGTCTTTTTGTGACATGAAGACTTGTGTTTCTTCATCTTGTAGTTACATGATTTTTTGGGTAGATGTCGTGGAGTCCACTTTTTGTTGTATTATTCTTTTAAATGTAGAAGAAATACTAGCTCTTTTTTTCTTTTGCAGAAGAAATATACTTGCAGATAATGTTTCATGTCTCTGTTGTTGACACAATATTTAATAACTCTATTATCTATTTTGATAGACAAAATTTCTCTCGTGAGGAGAACTAGATATTGACTTATCTGATGATGTTTATCCTTTGATTCTTTAGAAGGGCTAATAACATATGAAAAATTATTTATTATTTTTCAAGTGGTATCAGAGCCAAGTTGTCTGGGAGTCAGTTGAAATTAGTGTTATATTATCCCTAATTAATTATTATAATACATTTTTTTATAATTTCAATTTCAGTGTCAGTGATATAATTTCGAGAGTCAATCCAATATTTTATATCTTTTATATTTTTTGAGTTGTTAATTATGTGATT
This sequence comes from Capsicum pubescens, assembly GCA_030864215.1. Taxonomy (NCBI): domain Eukaryota; kingdom Viridiplantae; phylum Streptophyta; class Magnoliopsida; order Solanales; family Solanaceae; genus Capsicum; species Capsicum pubescens. The sequence goes on from CM061546.1 coordinate 35,551,230, forward strand.
TATAGTGCTTTTAGCATAATTTTTAAATAAGATATTAATACTTTCTCTGTCCCAGTTTACGTGTCTTCTCATTTTTAAATCATATATGTTACTTTATGTCTTCCTCTGTCCCATCGTAATTTCTATGACACGAATATAATGTTGATAGTCAACTAAATATTGTATGTTGACATATCATTTTGTGTGTATTTTTTTTTAAAAAATATTATTTATTTTTTAATGCTTAGATGACCATAAAAATTAATTAGGGCTGATATAATAAAATCACGATTGAAACGACGAAACAGACATGTCTTAAATGACTTATAACAACTAACTAGAAGTGATATAATAAAATTATTATAAAAAATATTTGTGAAAAAAAATTAAATGGGTCTCATATAAGACAACAAGTTAATTTAAAATATCAAGAGTTAATTTATCATTTTATGTTCAATTTATATTTTTTATTAAAATATATTGATTTTATAATGCTTAGATGACTCATAATAATTAATTAGGAGTAATATAGTAAAATTACAATTGAAGCAAAAGAAGATAGCATAAAACATCAAGAGATAATCTTTTATTTTATTAAATATTATTAATTTTTTAATACTTAAATAATTTACACTAATTAATCAAAAATAATATAATAAATGATTAAAGCAATTAAAGCCGACAATACAAGCAAATTTGTCGAAGATGTGCTTGGTTATTGCCCCGTAGTAAAAGTAAAATCATTGGTGTTATTATGAAAGGGAAAGATGTAAAAAGTTGAAAGTGATATATATCAAAGAATTATTATTTTATGTGCCGACGGATCTTGATACTATGAAATTACTTAAATATCAATAATATATTGAAATATATATATATATATTGTTCAATATCTGTATTGAGACTCGATTGAATTAAAATTCACGTTCATTTTGAGTGGTGGAGCTTCAAATAGAACTTTTTTATTTTTATTTTCAAAAGCTTAAACTCAGGACGTCTAGTTAAGAATGAAAATTACAATCATCCCATCACAATCTATATTGATAAAAAATATGGTTTATAACCCCAAAAAGTGAGTACACAATTATAGAAATTACTTAAATGGTAGAATATGTGTAAAAAAAAGTTTTACTCCTTAGTAAATAAAATAAAATTTAAATTCTTTTCACATATTTATTTGCCCTATAAAAAAAATAATCAGTTCAACTTGACTTCCACCTTGTCAATCATAGTAGTAAGTAACATTTTTCTATTTTGTGACATTGCAGAATAATGTTTGGAATCATTCATTTTTATACTTCTTCTTTTTCAACTTTGACAAACTTTGATGTGACATTTTGTTTATCAAACCAACTCTTCAATCATCAGATATACAAAATAAAAGTTTTAAGTTTCATACATCATCCATATATATATAATTTTTTAAATATCATCAGGTTGTTCAAATGCTACTTATAGATAATATAAGTTTTCTTAAACTTAAAGGTACGATATTTAAAAAAGATATAATGATATAAAAAATTATTTAGTTTGATAATATATATTAAGTAAACAGTAAATATAATATTATCTTAATTAAGGACTACAAGTTGCATAACGCGTTCTGAAAGAAAATTACATCAACAAAGCTGTCAATTTCTGTTCAATTTCGTCGGTGGATTATAATGGGCTGGATATACTATATTGGGCCAGTCCTAAAAGTCCAATACAAAAGATTTTTACGAGTCCATTTGAATGTCCAAAAACTTATGGGCCAAGCCCAAATATCTACGAGGATGGGTTCAATGGATAAATGCCCATGACCCGAGTCGATGTTGTTGATTGCAAGTGATGGCTTCCTGAGATTGGTCCAAGTGGTCGAGTCGATGTCATAATTTGTTAGGCTCTTACCATAAAATAAAAAAGGCTCATGGCTTATGCCGATGATGTACATTGCACTTGTAAGGGGGGGCGACTGAATAAAATTGATGCAAGAAGTTTAACCAAAAGCCGATATCATAATTCGCTATCGAAAGGTGGTGGCACCTATCATCAGAATGGCTCATGGCGTAAGTCGGTTATATTCGAGTTATTTTTAAGGAAGAAACGTAAACTTTATCGATCATATTAGAGTGAGCTTCTATTTTAAGAGTTGCTCGGATGATAAACACCCCTCTTTTAATCTGAAAATTATGCGTTTGAGTTACGAAGAGAACAAGAAAGATGGGACCTCCTCGGGAGGGATTATTTTTTTTGTATGTAAAATGAGAATTGTTTCTACAGTTATTAGCAAATATTAATTTTAGAATTTAAATTTTATGAATTCGAATTCTACTAAGTTAGAGATTAGTAAGTTACTACATAAATGGAGTCTGAATCAAACTTACTGAATTTGATTGACCAATATCTTTTTCTATCCATGTTTATGATAGAAAAAATCTTTTATAACCCAAGTTTATTCTAAATCCAACTTTATATTTAAGCAACCTCCAAAAAAATAATTGCTTTTGTCTGTAATTTGCAATTTTTGGAGATTATACTTCTCTTGGTAGTTCTTTTTCTTTTTAGTTGAATTTTAGAGTCTCTACAAACAACAACAATATCATACGAAAAATCTCATAAATGAGGTCTGCGAAGGGTAAAGTGTACGCAAAGGAAAACAAATGAGTTAATGGTAAAATATACATTTGAACTATCACATTTTTCGCGAATTTCACACCACAATAATCAAGTACTCCCTTTTCTCACTCGAACTATATGACAATCTACGTATTAAAAATACTCCTCAAAGGCTGAAGCTAACTAACTATCATCTGTTCCTTTTTGCTACCTGAATTATATATCACTATATACACGACAATTGATAATTAAAGTGTGAAACTTACGAAAATATTAATTATTCAAATGTATTTTTGACCGTTATCTAAAAACAAATTGAAACGACAACTTTTATACTTTGAGACAAATATATGCATGTTTTCGATAAGTTGATTTTGGCTATCTAAGGTGCCTACAAATCTTGTGGATATGTTCTTTAAATGTATTACAAGATAAGACATGTTACTTTGGTGGATTTTAATTTGGTATTTAACAGTTAAATCTTCATCAGCAATTCATTTAAAGTGTTAATTCTATTCGATTTGTTTGTGCTAATAATCGAATATAATTATGAGCACCTTTTTTATGGAACAACTTACTTTGCATCACAACTGGGAGAGCATTATGGTGGAGACAACTTGTTTTACCTTCAGATATAATATAACATGAAAAATTGATTCTAAAAAAAAGTTTGTTATTATCATGAAATTTTGTCATATACAAAATGATTCTTATAAAGAGGTGTGACTGAATTAACAAGTTATTATTTGCTACTTCCTTCGTTTCAATATTGGGTAGAATATATCCTTCTGGAATAATTATTCTATTGCTTGTGAATCTCCGGAATTGTTTTATTCAATATTTGTTCAATTACTTTTTTATTCTACTTTTTTTTTTTTTTTTTAATTCATTTAAGAAAATTTCATTTTGTATACTTAGCAATTCTTTATCGTATATGATATACTTAACACCACAAATTTTAAGAATAAAAATTTCATGACGTGCCTATTTGGCCACTACCATTTGATTTTTAACCACTTTTTAAAAATTATTTAATTTGTGTCCTATATTATTGGAATTTTTTTTATCCTTTGATTTTGCGGTTGAATTGATTTTGTTTCACTTTACATGAACCTATAATTTCATCATGGTTGAAAAGTTTGAAAACAATGGCAAGTATCATTATTGTGAAATGAGTTTGTTAGGTTTGTTGTTCTCTAAACAAATTGATGATTGGGGTATAGTTTTTTTTTTTTTTTTAGTTATGCAGTGTTATTCTTCATTTCTCTAAGAGGTTGTTTTCACGGTTTAAATCAATGACATGACACGCCATTATATATCTAAAGTCTTGCTAATGCTACTAATTCAGTAAAACGTGTCTGAATAATTTAGCATTGACAAGTTCATAACTTCCGTAAAAAATGTATGAAGTCATCCTTGATAAGCCATAAAGAATTTCAGGCAATAATATCCGTTGATTGTATTTCACAAGCCCACAATTCAAATAAAAATGTTGAGGTCTGTCAAACTTCAAACACAGATTTGTACAACTTTAGTTGTATATATCTGAAGTTGTTTTTGAAATGATTAAAATTGAAATGTTTTTAAAACATTAAGTATAAATTAACGCTCTAAAAGACAGTAATTATACACTTCAACTGCATTTTGGTATGTTACACTTATGCATACCTAAAGCTTAAGATCATAAAATTCAAAAACCTAATACTATTATTTATTTAAACTCTATGCTTAATCAAATTAAGACTTATAAATTAAAATAAGAAGTATACAAAAGGTAAACTAGTCAACAACTGCATTCACTACCCCCCCCCCCCCTCCCTCCTCCCCCAAACCCCCTACAACCAAAAAATAAATAAAAAATTCATTCTTTGTTTGGGTTTTCATGAGAATGTGTACAATATTAAGATAGTGGCTCCTATATAATACCTTTCCATTTTTAGAATGTTAAAAAAGTAATTATTTAAAAAGATAAAAAGAAGATTTAGCAAACATTTTGAAGAACTCATCCAATCTAATGCAACATTATTATTGGATAAATTCACTATTTAACATCCAAATTTTTAGGAAGCTATCATATAACCTTGTTTAATAGGAGGGCGTTAGCTTTCAAAAAGATTCTTTTTGGTTTTCGAAATGATTCTCTCTCTCTTTTTTTTTTAATTTAAAAAGAATGATTCGATTGACAGTGAAAAAAAAAAATTATCCGTTAAAGTTTTTCACCTTAAGGACAAAAAAATAGTTACTAATAGTACTATATTTAACAAAGAAATAATCAATCAAATTTTGTTGAATCTAATCCATTTGTCTATATACTCCCATCTTCATGATGTGTTCGACTGAATACAAAATTTAAGAAATTATTTTTTAAAAAATGATAAAAAAAAAAACGTCCTTTAAACTAGATGTATAAGATTTACTCTTACAATAATAGGTGAAACAAGATAATTCGAAAACGATTAGATGATTTATCTTGATTAAATTTTAGAATGAAATTTAACCGATATTTCATTAAAACTATTAGCTAAAGTTGTTACATTTTATATTAAATTCTTGGTATAACTTGTTTCATATATAAAGTGATACAACTTATCTGAGTTATAATCTCAATTTTACAATTTTAATCTTAAAAGATTATAATTCTGTGATATCCCAATGTACTATTGTACATGTCAAGGTAGCTATAATAATTTTTAATTACATCCCCCTCTTGAAAAATAATTTTACTTCAGTAACAAGTACTATATCAAGGACATGGTAAATATTTTGAAAATCTTTAAGTTCATTATTAGTACATGTTAAAACATAAATTAAATTAAAGAGTGATTTAGGTCACAAAACAAGACTGCAAAATATGGTTTTTTTTCTCGAGCCAATAACTTGTAGTACTAAAATTTCCCCTTTTAAAGGAAGTTTTACACTTTTTCCAATGGTGACTAATAATTACCACAATTAACATAAGGTTAAAATTACTTAAGTAGTACTACTAATTAAGTACTAGGAATACTAATATGTAAGTTGAGTACTAATTAAGAAAAATCCTTTTCCTACTTCACGACAAATAGTTTTTAAAATCCATTGAATGAGGAAGTTTGTTTAGTAGAAAAATCTTGAATTAGTGCTAAAACTGTTAAGACAATGACATACAATATGGTAATACAGTTGTTTAGGATAAAATGACAATAAAATCAAATTTCAAATATTTGAGGTCCATCGAAAATAATCTCTAAAATATTACATTGAAAAGTTTGGGTTGTGCAACACTTTTAGCCTTCGTCAAATATTTATCAAATTTTGTCTGTTAAATTTGAGGAATTATGAAGGAAAAAAAAAAGAAATTAACTGGAACTCATGTTTAGAGTTAGAAATTTTGTTGTTTATGGTATTTTTTTTTAAAAAAATTTAGAGTCTGGTGCAGTTTTTTAAGGTGTAATTTCTTAAATTCTTTAAGTTGCATATTTTGGAATTTGATTGAATTTCTTGGTGTTCACAATTATTTTTTTTGTTTTTTACAATTCCGTCACATCTAACGAACATAAATTGTTAAATATATGAAAGAGGTTAAAAGAGTTTGCTGGCCGGTTCAGTTGGATGTGTGAATGGAAATGGGAGGAAATAATTGGAGAGAAAGTGAGCTCCTTAAAAGGAAAGTGTACTCACCTAAAAGAAAATCTACTTCTCTTACATCGGTGGGAGAAAATAACTTTCATGTGTTTTTATTAAGAAACACACCTTCAAGTGGATAGTGCGGCAAGAACCAATAGGTGCCTCGCGTGGTCGTCGCTCGCTCGGCTTTGGATTTGGATTTGGATTTGTCAAATGATCGATCGATGAAATTAATTTTTTAGACATTGAAACTTGAAAAAACAAGTGAAATTTTTAATCCAAAAAATCCAGCGAAAATATTTTCTCCATGAACGCCATACAAATGCATGCAGAAACGCAAAAACGCACCTCTTTAGGGATGCAACCCTTCGAGGAAAAGACACACTGTTTCGAAAAAGGAGTGACTGTTCAGTCGGATATGAATGTTCGAAAATAACACACTATTTCGGAAGGGACAGACATGAATGTTCCGAAATGATGCACTTTCCATGAACCATTGTTTCCTTTCCGAAGGAACACTTGATGGCTATAAATACCTGAACTTTTCCTCAGGTATGTACATAGTTTTGAGTACTGAAAAACACTCTTCTTCTTCTTCCAAAAAACTCTTTGTGATCGTCAGCTGTTGAGTGTGTTCGAGGAATCCGAACGTTTGAGGTACCGCTACATTCAGATTGTGAGCCATTTTATTCTGGGAGAAAAAATTCCGCAACCTCGAATACTTGAGGGGAATTGATTCCTTAAGGACACTCCATGAAATCGGAGAACTTGGTTCTACTTCTACTTCATCTTATTTCTTTAAATAAATATACTTCTTTGATAATTCATGTTAAACTTGTGTTGAATGTGTTAAACTTCAATATTGTTCTTGAAACAGTTTTGAACGTAGATTGAAGTGTTGTGTGCAAACATACAAATTGTGTACTTGAAACAACAGAGTTAACTTATAATAAACTTAAAGATTAAAGTCGTTCAATGTATATTTAAAAGACTATTTCAAATCTATTCTCGATACAGAATTATTTTTATCATTTTCTCATTATTTTAGTAAAATAAAAATAGTAGGAATTAAGTCTCTTTCATTCAGTGAAGACTATCTGCTTCATCCACTCAAGAATTTGAAAGCAACATGACAAGATTCTTCAAAAAGATGTGAGATTTCAATGGAAAAAAAATAATACTAATTAAAATCATCCCACAAACTTTATTTTGTTTAGATTTAGAAAAAAGAAAAAAGAATCTTTAAGCCGACATGACTTATCAATTAGGGGGATACTATTTTCACCTTGAGATAAAATATGAATAATACCAAAAATGTCACCATATGAAAAAGGGATAATTGAATAAGACTTTTGTACTAAGGTTTTGAATTGTTTAGGTCTAAGTAGTTGTAACTTAAGTTTCATAAACATTTATCAATTGTTTGGGATGTTGGGTGAGATCATAAATTCAACAGTTCGGTATTTTTAGATGTCTAGTCAATTATTACGTATTTCGATGAGAAACAAACATTAATATCATCTGCATAAGATTAATTGAATATTATTAGTCAAAAACCTATTTTCGTTACACATTATTTCATTGTAAATCAAGTTTGAAATGTAAAACTTGAGAATTTTAAAAAAAATCATAGCATGTCAGTGTGTTCACAGGCGAAATGGCTTAATTTTTTTTTATTGAATATGATTTCAATATTAAGGTCATTTATATCTGGTGTTCAAGTCCTAAAAATAAAGTTAGGGAATAATTTACGCTTGGAATAGAATTTTTCGATGTGAAATTGAATTAATTGAGCCTAAGTGGTTGTAGCTTAAGTTTCATAGTATTTATCAATTGTTCCAAGTGTTGGGAGACATAAGTTTACCGATAGTAATCTCTAGATGTCTAATCAACTGATGCGCCTCAACTTATTTCCCGGAGACGCCAAATTATTATCGTCTATGAAAGAATAATTGCATATTGTTCTAAGTGGTTGCAACTTAAGTTTCATAGCATTCATCAATTGTTTCAAGTATCGGTATAAATACATTTAACAGTATACATTATTTTTAGATGTCTAGTCAACTGTTGCGCTTTAACTTATTCTCAGAAGACACAACGTTAACATCATCTGTGCAAGAATAATTGAATATTATTCTAAGTGGTTGCAACTTAAGTTTCATAGCATTTATCGATTGTTGCAAGTATCGGTATAAATACATTTAACAGTATACATTATTTTTAGATGTCTAGTCAACTGTTGCGCCTTAACTTATTCTCAGAAGACACAACGTTAACATCACCTGTGCAAGAATAATTGAATATTATTCTAAGTGGTTGCAACTTAAGTTTCATAGCATTTATCGATTGTTGCAAGTATCGGCATAAATACATTTAACAGTATGCATTATTTTTAGATGTCTAGTCAACTGTTGCGCCTTAACTTATTCTCAGCAGACACAACGTTAACATCATCTGTGCAAGAATAATTGAATATTGTTCAGAAAACTTATTTCTAGTACATCACTTCACAGTAACGTCATGTTTCAAAATGTGAAATTTGAAGAAAAAAAAAATCGTATATATGGTGAGTAGGTCACTGTGATCACTAGGGAATTAGCTAAGTTTTTATTTTTTCTTGTAAAAATAGCAAAATTGTAAGGGTAAACATAAGATGTTAGATTACTAGAGTAGGTTGCTTTTTTATTTTTTTGGGATCATAATAATGTTGGATTATGACTCCAATAATACGATCATAATTAAGTATTTTTCAAGATAAATTTTAAATTTATTAATTTTGAATTTTAGAAAATATAATATATTAAGCATATTAAGTGGATTTATTAGTAATATAAATATCGAATATCATCAAGGCTATTGAATTAATTTTATCGAATTCGCAAGCAGAAAAATAGCTCCTCTTTCAAGTACTCCTTCAACTTTTATATTAGTACTATCTTTTTGTGTTCAGCAGTGGATTTAAATTTTTATGTGTTCTTAAGGAATTAAACTCCCTCGTATTGTAAAGGCATATATGGATTAATTCCTTTTATAAGAGAATGGAAAAACTATTCAACCATCACGATAATGTAAATTGTAGAACTGCAACGAACTTAAATTGCAGAGAATAAATTACCTCTCACTTACTTTTGTTTTTCAAAAACAAAAACAAAGTTTTTCAATTTTGGTTTATCATATTTGAGGCAAGACTTTTAAATTTATAGACAATGAAAGAGTAAAATGAAAATGTGCAATTCAAAATATACCTTTCTCTTATTTTTCATTTACATCTTAAAAATTCCGACATTTTTAATTATATGTCTTGAATTTGCACCTTGAAAATGTAGTCGCTTTCGATACGTAGGAAGCGGTTTAACTCCTAAAATGAAATTTGTTAACACGAATTTAAATTAATCGAGTTTCAAATCGAATACTGTCACATATATATATTCAGACAAATTGATATGAAGACATGTTTGTAGACTGTGGATACATTGGGACATTGTCGGTTACACAACATTTTCCTGTTCCCTTTTCTTCTTTTTTTTTTCTTCCAATATACATAACATGTTGAAATAGATCCAACAGAGAAAAAGAAAATTATATTTAAATAAAGAAAAAAATAGTACTATTAAGAACAGTATAGTTTCTTATGCAGTGGATTATTAGGGGTCGGTTTGTTCACTTCCTAAGTTATTTTAAATTATAGTTTGGAGATTATAGTTTTAAAATTGATTTATTTCATTTGGGAGGTGAAATAATATTACACTATATTGACTATTCAAGATTATGTTTTGGATTAAATTTATGCCTTAATTAATTGGAGATACAAATTAATCAATAAAGGATTTTTATCTTCGAAACCCATTGGAAAGGGCAGTGCAAGAGAAATCATAAAGGGAAAAGACATTATTTCCACCCTATACTATACAAGAAAAATTTAAGACACATCTAAATTATATAAATGACCTATTACACACCTTAACTATATAAAAGTGATATTATTACCTCCCCGCAACCCCATTCTAAGGCGCGTGTGTTACACTTATTTTAGGCGCGTCCAGCCTATTAAATAACAAAAGTAAACGGCTAAAAACATTAAGAGAAAAGACATCATTTCCACCCCAAACTATAGTCGAAAAGTCGAATCCACACCTAAACTATATAAGTGATCTATTACACACCTTAACTATAAAAAAATGATACTTTTTACTGACGTGGTGCTGATGTGGCAGCGCGTGTAAAACACTACACCACATGCAAGTGGTGGTAGCCTGACATGGTGTAAATAATTTCACTTTTTTATAGTTTAGGTGTGTAATAGGTCACTAGTATAGTTTAGGTGTGACTTCGACTTTTCGGGTATAGTTTGGGGTGGAAACGATGTTTTTTCCCTAAAATAAAAATTCAGAAAACCAAGTAATAACTAGATTAAAATTTTCATTTATTAGAATTTTATGTACTCGCTATATAATTTTAAAAATCTAAGTTGCTAACCTAAAACGTGAATTAAATGACATGTTTTAAGTTAAAAGTACACGGATCATAGTATACTTAATTACACGATAGCTCAAATGTTCACAACAAAATACAACCCTAGTTTTTAATTATTATTGTTGTTACTAGTTTTGGTCATGCGATGTAAGTATACTTTATGTATAATCAATTAAAATGCAATGTATCACTATTTGTTGTATAGCCAATTATTTTTTAAATTTAAGCTAGCGTTTGATCATAGATTTCTAAATATTTTTGACAAGTTATTTTTTAGTGAAGATTTGGGTGAAGTTTCATCATATGTTTGACCATAGTATTTGCGAAATATATTTTATTTTTGAAAAATCCCAAAAATAAAATTTGGCCCAGATATTAGTTTTTTGTAGTATTTGAAAATTTGGATTATTTGTCAAATAATGACAAGTTGTATGGCCAAATATTATTTGCCAAGTTTTTTCTCAAAAACCACTTGAGAAATCTATGTCCAAACGGATCCTAAAACACGTTTTAGACCAAATGTGAGAGTCAAGCTAAGATGAGCCTTATAGTTGGGAGAGTCCATTTAGCCTATAAGTTCATTAACAACTTTCATTTTATCCAATGAGAGACGTTGGCACATAGCAATCACCCCCACTTGAGAATCAATGCGACCTCGTTGGTCACGACTGACACCCTTTTGGGTTCAAACCACCACTCCTGTACATAACATCGACCCCCACTCTTAAACCAAAGAGTTCGTTGGTGACAACTGGCATTCCACTTGGGTTCAGACCACCACTTCAAATCGTGGCCTTATGTGTGGATCGACTGGCTCTGGTACTATCAATTTTATAGATAATATAAAAAGGAGAGTCCATCCTAAAATACTAGTGTGACAGTACAGAAAAAGGTCATTTAGCATATAAACTTTAGCATTTTTTTTAATTTTTTTTTAATCTAATGAAAGGCAATTGACACATAACACCCCGACACTTTCAGAGAGAGGACCTAAGATGAATCTAACTTATAATAGAAATTAAATTAATTATAATATGATGAATAATTATTGTGTGTACGTTATCTATTAATTATAAACTGAATATACACTAAAATTACAAAAAGTTATAGCTAAAGACATTTTGGCCTTGATCATAATCTCCCTTTTGATTAAGGTTGTTAGAGCTACAAAAATAGGCAATTCCCTAAATTTGACCTACTAAGATCAAGCTTTATGATTTGCTCATCATTTTAATTTTATAAATATAAATACTTTTATTATCTAAATGATGATCAAAGCCTTACCATTAGTACTAAGCCAAAGCCAGTATGTGTTTCTCTTATGTCTTTCTTTCATGGTTCAGTATTCAGGTGATCATAACGAACACAACTTTACATTATTTTCAATTGTATTTAAAAACATTTTGACATTGATTTGTTGCTACAAATTGCTAGTTTTCGATCCCAAAAGGTTGAATACAAAGTAAATCCAAGATTTCCCTAAATAGTAGTACATCGTAAAAGACTAAATTGGTATCAAAAAAAAATATTTACGTGAAAGACATGACTTAAATCTGTAAGAAGAATAAACTTCATATTTTAGAATGTGTTTGCCCATCATTAGCAAATCTTCTTCATGTTTGTACGTGTCCTTTGTTTGCCTCCAGATATATTTAGTGATGGTCTTATTACCTATCAACAAACATTTGTAATCTTTAATTCAATACCAGAGTTTTGGATGGGTACAATTATATTGTATGTCCCCCTTATTGGTAAGTTAAGCTTGAATAATACAATTATAACTCATACAACCTTGATGTTAAAGGTAAATAACAAGTGTACATGTGAATAGGGATGGCAACGGGGCGGTGTGGGTTTTAGGTTATGTGGGGCGGGTTTAAGTAAGTTTTTTTTTTAAATAGTGCGGGGCGGGTATATACGGGTTTAAACTAAAAAAAAGTTAAAAATTAGTATTATTCTAGTAAATCTACCTAAAGTCGTATGTATTCTTCACTTAAAATTTTACGATACTTAAAACAACATGTATAACACTACAAATAAATAATTTTATTTTGTAATTTCTTTATTCATCTTAATGAAAAATTGATATTTGATCATTTCTCTTGTACACGTGATACTTTTCTGATAATTTCTTAGTGAAAAGTGATAATAAAAATTGGTAGTTACTATTTCCTAGTATTGAAAATATTATGGTTTTCAGTGAGTTACAATTTTTTCAAAAAACAAAAATGTGGGACGGTGCAGTGCGGGTATGCACGAATATGAGTATGGAGCGGGTTTATGCGGGTTTAAAGGTAATGCGAAGCGGTGCGGGACGATTTTAAAATTCACAAGTTTAGAAAAAACCCGCACCGCACCATTGCCACCCCTACATGTGGAACTTAGTCACTATGAATAAATCTTACTTACAAGAAAAATTTCTCTTGTATAATCTGTTTGCATATGAGTTATGTGGTAATGTATAGTAGACTTTTCTTTTTAAATTTTAATCAAATTTTTATTACGCTTTTTTCGTATAAGTCACGTAATTGAAATTTTAAGTTGTGTAATCCTGCAAAAAGATTATCAAACACTATTTATAATATCATCAAGTCATTCTACAAATTAATTATCATTGCAAATAACAGATAAATTTGTACAGGAATCACAAACTGTCTAACTAATGTTATGTGTCAAGAGAATAACTTCGTCGAAAAATAACAAGCTATTACTCCCTCTGTTTCAATTTATATGGTACGTACATTTTCCTTTTTAGTTCATCTTAAAAGAAATGTCATATTTTTATAATTAGAAAGAACTTAACTTTAATTTTTTTTTTCAATCCTTAATGAAATTATTTATAGCTATGCAAATACCCAACGTTTGTTATTGATCACAAATTTTAAGTCTTTTTTCTTTCTTAAATTTTATGTTAAATCAAATGATGTCATGTAAATTATGACGGGAGAATATTATTTTAATGGACCATAGAAAAAAAGGCAATAAAGATAGTCAATTTAGTGAAGATTTAAGAAACCGTGACTCAAATATACCGATTTCTACACTCTACTAGCACAACCATTCAGCCAAAATGATCTTAAACTACCTTGAAGATATTTATATGACTTTGACTATTTAACCTTAGTAGTCGTTTGGTCACGAGTATTTTTTTATTTTTTTTTGAAAAATTATTTTACTTTAGTGAAAGAAGTGAAAATCACAAAAAAGTGAAAACAAGAAAAACTTGTTTTCACTTTTTTTACTCCTACTTCTATCACAAAATTTTAAAAACAACTTTAATTTATATTCATGGTCAAACACAACTCCAACTCCAACTTCAATTACAACTCTATTTTCAACTCCGAAAAATTATATTTTCATGGCCAAACGGGGTAAAAAACGATTGAAAAGCTCTACAAATAGTTAGATCATTTTCTCTTTCACCTATTCGTTGATCTTTAATCAAAAACTTTGAATTTAAATTTTTTTCAAAATAAAGCAGCCTGGTGTACTAAAGCTACCGCTAGGCGCAAGGTTCGGAGAAGGGTCCCACCACAAGAGTGTATTGTACGCAACCTTATCTTGCATTTCTGCCCGTTACCTTCTGATCACTGTTGAATTTGAATTTTAACATTGAAAAATACTTTTGATAGAGAGTCATTCTCCATTTCTAAACGTACCTTTACGCCAGAGGTGGAGCTACAAATCTTCTTATGGATTCTATAAAGTTCAGTAATTTTGAGTCAAACTCCACAGAGACAGAGTCAGAATAATTTGAAGCTTATGAGTTTAGAATTCATAGTCTTTTAAAGTGTACATGTTTAGTAGATCTTTTCTCATAAATACAAGGTTTAGACTAAAGCTAACTATTGATCAATTCAATCGAACACATAACCGAAATGCTAGCTCCGCTCTCGAGACACTATATTTGTGTTTAAAAGTCCAAGTAACATGTAGTAGTAATTTATTCATAATCCTGTAAGTAGTCTTTTCATAAATTTAGAACTCATAAACTTAAAATCTTCTGCTGTTACAGTGCGAATTTGAATTAATTTGATGAGTGAGTTCGAATTTTCATGTACCTAATAATGAAGCTTTTTTCAAAAAAAAATAAAAATGTGACCCGCAGATTTGACGTTAGATACCTAACTTTTTTCCCAAATGGAAAAGGAAGAGAGATCAACAAATAGCTTGAAATGTGAAAAACTTTTACATGCAGAGAATAGTCCAATTATACTGCAAAGAATATTAAAAAAAACAAGAAAAAAGTTAGGCTATTTTGGTCATTTTAATCAAGGTATTGTCAATCACTGGCACAAAAAAGGTTCACTAGTTGAAGGAAACAAAATCATATTATTCCCTCTCTTCAAATTTTTCTTTTTATAACTCCAAATAGTATAAGCTTTTTCCTGTCTACATCTATCATTTCCAATCTTACTGTCAACCTCTTTTCATTTCCACAAAAGCCCTAACCAGGTCCCTTTACACTTACCAATTACCATTACTCTCCTCTGAATTCAGAATTTAAGAATTGTGGGTATCGTACGAAATTCAAACATACTTGAAATTCAAAACTTTAAAATTTCATTGAAAAACTAAAACATTCGATTATCTTCTTGGTTTCGAAGACTTTTTTTTCATTTTATATCATTTTTTATACGATTCTTATATAGTTATATTAACTTGTGTTAGGATTAACAGGCAGTGGCGGAGCCATCTTTGCGCTAGGAGGTTCATTCGACGAAAAAGTATACTGTTTTTATACTATTTTTTCATGATTAAAAATATTTTTTATGCATTTAGAGTAGATATTGAATCTCCTTCGACTAATTCATATATATAATTATAAACTCCTTCAATAAAAATTCTAACTTTGTCACTGTTAACCGGTAACATAACGCTACAAATTTGCACCTAGGTCCGCCACTTCCCCCACCTTAACCCCCATGCCCCACTCCCATCCCACCTCCTCTTACACAAGTGAAGACTACTACAGTTGTTGCCCCATTTCTAGGAAAAATATCAGCCAATCTATGTATACATTTTCAGAAATCATCAAAGTTCATAAAAGCCACACTCATCAAACATCAAAGTTTTTTTTTTTTCTTTTCTTTCTAGGATTGATCAAACTATTGACTAAAATCAAAGAAAGTTATCTATAGTTCCTTTCGTCCTACTTTATGCGACACGATACTGAGTATGGAGGTCAAATTATCTAATTTAACTTTTAGTCTTTTAGAGTCTTGAGTATTTAGAAATATAATTAAAAAAATGTTATTCCTTTGGTCTTAATTTATGTGGATTGTACATGATGAAACTAAAGAAAATAACAACTCCTGATGAAAGTTGTAATATAAAACAAGCTATACAAATTTATGTGATTATATAAAGGATGAAATGAGAATTTTCAAAGTAAATTATTTCTAAATAGAAAAATGATATTTTTTCCGTTTTAATTTGTTCGTCTGATTTTGACATTACATAAAATTTAAGAAAGTAAAAAAAAAACTTTGAATCTTATACTAATAAGTATTAAACATAAGATATACAGATTGTATTAAAATATTCTTTAAAGATCTCAAACATAAAAATATGTCATGAGGTAGAAAGTGAAAATTAAAGAGTTATAAAAAAACATATATATATATATTTATTTGAAACAAATTGAAAAGGAAAGAAAGACAATCCAAGCGAAAATAATTTTTGTTCGACTAAATAAAAAAAAAAAAAAAGATGTCACGTAAATTAGGACGAAGAAGATAAGAGTAACCAAAGTTCAGCCCCCCCTCCCCTTTTCCCTATCTTAGCTTATCATCCCCTCTCTCTAAATTCTCTCTATTTTATTCCATCATGTAGCTTGCAGACCTCACATGGTCATCATAAAACAAGCATAAAAAACCCTAATTCACTATAAATCTATTGGTTCTTACCCTATACTTCCTAGCTCCTCTTGTACTACCCTAATAATTTTCTTATCCATCTTCTTCTTCTTCTCTCTTTCTTCCTTTCCCTTCCAACAACAACAACAACAAAAAAAATCATCAAAATAATGGAACACAACCAAGAAGTTGATTCTCCAAACTCCATCATCCACCATCACCACCACCACAACAACATGAGTGCGATGATAGCAGGTAATAATAATAATAATTACTCTGCTTCATCATCCTCGAATTCTCCAACAACCCTAAGTCGATACGAGAATCAAAAGCGTCGCGATTGGAACACGTTCGGTCAGTACTTAAGAAACCACAGGCCACCACTATCTCTCACACGTTGTAGTGGGGCACATGTTCTTGAATTCCTTAGGTACCTTGACCAGTTTGGAAAGACTAAGGTTCACACACAACTTTGTCCATTTTTTGGACACCCAAATCCACCAGCACCATGTCCATGTCCATTACGTCAAGCTTGGGGTAGCCTTGATGCACTCATTGGACGTCTTCGTGCTGCTTATGAAGAAAATGGTGGGAAACCTGAAACTAATCCATTTGGAGCAAGGGCGGTTAGGCTTTACCTTCGCGAAGTTCGGGATTCACAAGCTAAAGCTAGAGGTATAAGTTATGAAAAAAAGAAACGTAAAAAAACAAATCCGCAACTACAACAACAACATGAAGTGATACATCAATCATCGTCCTCATCCCTGGCTCCACCATCTGGAAATTCAAGCTAATAATAAGATCTGTTTTTGCTAACAAATCTTATTTACTAGCATATTTTTCTGATATTGTATGGTATGTTATTAATTTCTACTAGTAGCTGTTTTACAAAAAAAAAAAAATTGGAACTTGAAATTGGAAGTTGGAACCCTTTTTTTTTCCCCTACTATTACTTAGTACTAAGTACTATTTATGGGTATTGAAACATTGATCTTGATCAGTATCTTTTTTTATTTATTTTTTGGCTAATTAGTATGGAAATGATGGCAGCTTTAGAAGTGGTAGTGTTATTAATGGAAGTGGAAGTGGCTGTTAGTAATTAAATTAAAATTAAAGTAAGAGATCTAGCAGGTGAGATATTTTCTGTGATATAGATCTTTCAACATTTTGTCATGGATATTTCCCTGGGTTGTTTGATTTTTCGGACGGCGACTCAACTGATAGTTATTATCTCGAAAAATCATCTTTCTTCTTGATTTTTTAATTTTCTTAAACAAAGAAGCTGACTTTTTAAGATGATAACTATTACTACTTGAGTGATCGTTTGACTCGTACTTTTCTGTCTTAGATGAAAACCCTATTTGTGATTTGTTATATTTCATAGATTTGCTTGCTATATCATGTTTGATGTCTTTTTGTTCATTTTCTTTGCAAATTTTTAAAGTTTTTAGTGTTGGTGACTATAGCAAGATATATCACATGTCAGCTTTGTCTAGGACTGGTCTGTTTTTGACACTGCAAAATATAGACCAAGTTTCATCATCAATCATCTTTTTTCCATATTTAATTGGAGATATTTCTTTATATACATAATTGGCTTGCCTAGTATGTTTTTTCAAAGTGTATATAGTAGTTCTCTTGATTTGAATTTTATTCATTTTTTCTATCTGACTAAGTAGATCTAACATGTAGATATGGTAGTTCATTATAGCAATGGAATCTGTCGAAAGTAATCTATAGTTTTGAAGAATTTACATTATGTGCAGCGATAACGTAAGAAGGATTTTTACACAATCAGATCATTTGAAATAAATCTATTACTTACTGTTTCATTTTATGGATATTGTTACTGTTTAGAGAGCCAACTGAGTTTTTCTTTGACCATGTTCTTTCAAATACTTTTTAAATATTTTTAATTGGTAATCATTGTGGTTTAAAGTATTTTTATTTATGTAGTTTAAAAGATATGTAAATTTTTATAAAAAAGTAGAAGATGTTATATTCAGATTGACACTAAAAAAGAGTTTTTGCCTCTATTTTCTTGCTTATCATATTAAGTTTGATATGAAGAGTAAGTTATCTATTGTTACCCGTCAAGTTTACCCCAAGATGGAAAAAAATAGGAGTATAGTTTATGTTATTTGAGTTCGAGGTCTTTCGAAGCAATCTTTTACCTCTACGACGTAGAAATAAAGTTCATGTATACTCTATTTTTTTCGACTAGCTCCACCCTATAAAAGTAAAATTTTCAGTATTTTTTTTATGATTTGTGTGTATGGAGATGTTTCTCCGTACCAATAAGAGTTGTGGTGAAGTGGTAAGTACTCAATTATTTTTAATTAGAGGTTTCGAGCTCAAGTCCCTATAGGTACAGTGTTGCATTTGTTAGGGAGCGTTTTGTCCTCTAATGTGAAACTTTCTGACACGAATTCGAATTTAATCGGGCTCTAATACGGGTGTCGGACACTGAATGAAAGAAAAAAAAGGAAAATGTTCCTAGTAAGATCATATGACATCATTTATTAAACCAAAACCATCTCCCATTGCACCATTATGTCATCTCCATCTTGTCAAAGTGTTCCCTAAAGTGTAGAGGGGCATTAAATTAGAGAGGTACAATTCACCATTTATAGGTTACTCAATAGTATACTATAACCTATAGTTAGATATTGAACATTTATGGCCATTTTGCCTTGACCACAAAAAAAGACAAAACTTACCCACAAAATACTCACTAGATATGGTTGCTCCCTCAAGTTATGGCAAAAAACTATAGTCCATTTGTGGTTTAAAATGCAATATTATACATATGCTGATTATTATAAGCTATCTTCAATTTGTTTGATGTGTGTACTGTATATATAATATAGGCTGAATATATCTAGAGATATCTAAAGTTGGGAAAGATTTCTTGTGGTATAGTTAATAAAAATTAGTTTAGATGTCTAAATAAAAAATTAGATGCCTCCAAATATGTTGAATCTATGTATAATATGTGTTTATAAATGTATGTGTATTCATTTGATTATAGACTTATGCAGTGTAGTCGAGTCAGTGTGTATGACAATTAGGATTTTGATTGTGCTATTGTCTTTCTAATATGTCTTATGGTTTTGAGAAATTCATTGGTCAAGCAGAAACAATTTCTTTGCCTTACCGTGCGGTAGTGATATGAACTGCGTACACTCTACCGTATCCCGAAATCCACTTTGTGAGAATACACTCGGGGGCGGAGCTAGCCTTTGTAACAGGGGTTATTCCGAACCCCCTTTGACGGAAAATTATACTATTCATACATCACTAAAATTATATTTTATGTATATATAATAGATGTCGGATCTCCTTCGATTAGTTTTTCTTCAAATTTTGAACCCTCTTTGTGGAAATCCGAGCTCCACCTCTGAATACACTGAAGTGATACTCAACTTCTTCTTCTAATAGTCATTCATCTTGGTTGTCAAATGAAATGCTTAATACTGTTAGCATGTCGTGATGGTTTCACAGATATAATGATTATATATGTCTAGGTAGGAGTAAAGCTGCATATGCAGCTCCCTCCAAAATTTTACTCGTGAAATTATACTGAATATTCTTTTTAATTGTTGTTGTCTAGGTTAACTTGTCATGAATAACATTGCTTAAATTATTGGCTTGACTTAACTAGACCCCTGGGGCTATAGATATAGTGTATAGTTTGCAAAGCTTATGATATGCCACCATTTACATTTGTAGTTTATTTGTGCAACTTCACATTCCATTAATTTTTCTTGATCAACTTGTTGCCATATATAATACTCTCTTCATCCATAATATCACTTATTACTTCTTAAGTAAAATATTAGAGTTTGATTATTTTCCTTCCTCTTTGTTTTTCTTTTTCACTTTTTTTTTTTTTCAAATATGGGGATAGTTAGAAAGCTAGAAATGTAATTATAGACTGAACAAAATCTCAATGTAAAGACTATTGAGTTAGGTTGGAGAATCCATGTAGTCTATAAATCTTTTCCATATTTGGTAAACCTCTTTCTTGGAGGAAAGGTTTTGGAACTCTATAAATAGAACACTCCCTTCTCATACCATAACACAATAATATTCATAATGTAGTCGTTTAAGAGTTTTGTTTAGGGGGGAATTTTCTCCCAATAGATTTTATATTTTTTTCAATATTAATTTTTTAATATGTAGGTCGTTTGACCAAACATATCAACTATATATTTTTAGTATTATGTTTTTGCTTGTTTTCTCATTTATCATCTCTATCGTGTGCAAACTTTAAGCTTCCGCATGACACCTTCTCGATTTCGAACCCACCATGTTTAAAACAATCATCCTTAAAAAAGTGAATAATATATCTCACTTATCGAGCATTTTTATGTTGAAAATAGATGAGAAAGTTCAATGTTTTGCTATATATACATGTTGCCACCATATATAGAGCGATAGAACTTGAACAAGAAACAAAGGAATTCCCTTCTTGTGCCTAATATTCAAGAACAAAGAAGAGGGTTCATATGGATATGGTTATTACTTTAGACTTTGTTCCAACAATTATCGTATATAAATAAAATAGGGACTTTCAAAGCTTGACTAAGAAAAGAGAAAGTTGACTTTGATAAAGTGAAGGGACGCCCTAGCTACACCGCCTCAGGGGCGGAGCTAGCATACAATGAGGGCAGGGGCGGAGCTACCGTTTTCCGAGGGGTTCACCTTCGCTGAAAGATTATGCTATATGTGTATGGTTAAAATTATTTTTTACGTATATATGTTAGATGTTGAACCCCCTTCGGTTAGTTCGTATGTTCACTTACGAAACCCCTTAGTGAATATTCTGGTTCAACCACTGAATGAGAGGTTCATTCAAACTCCCTTCGGCGAAAAATTACATTATTTATATATAGTTTAAATTATTTTTATGCATATATAGTAAATGTGGAACCTCTTCGATTAGTTTGTGTGCACACTTTTAAACCTTCTCAATGAAATTCCTGACTCCGCCATTGCACCACCCCTGCATAATGATTTTGATCGTCTTCCTCCCAATATTATTACCTGTAGTTTTTATTGAATGTGTTATATTTAGGGACATGTGGCAATTATATGAAGATACTGAAGCACGCAAATTTTTTCCAAATTACCTAATTAATTAGTTGTCTCTATGGGTCTCACCTAGGTCAAGTCAAATATTAACGTGCAAGTTTTAGAATATACATAACGCAGAAATATTATTTATTTATTAATCCTATACTTATTCACCGTATTAAAATAGACGTCCAACAATATTTGTTTAAGTTGAAAATCAATGGTTAATTTATCATTTTATGTCCGTTTTATCCGTATTAAAAAATACTATTGTAAAAATTAATCATATTATTTATTTTTTTCTTTAAAGTATGTGATAAATCAATTGTGATCAAGTAAAAATGGACGGATGGAGTAATTGAGGCGTTATTATTTTCTTAATGTAATGTTTTATTAGTACCTCTTTTTTCTATGTTAGACCTACCATGATGAAACATGATATCTTGTCTGCTTAAAGCACATCAAGTTGCCTAAAAACTTGCGTTAAAATATTTTTGAAGTTGTAAAAGCATTTGGGAACAACAGTAAAATTGATTTGGAACATTCACAACATATGATTAGTGCTTCAAGAGGGCAAACTTTCATGCATCCAAATGAAAATTTGGCTCAAAACAATCTTTTTAATTAATACTTACTACATGATATTACCAAATTTAAATAAAAAATCTATCTGAAGTAGTCTTTTTATGATAGAGATAATGTTTGCGTATATGGTATAATCCTGAAACCAAACAATGAAGATGGTGCACGAATCAATTAATCATGTGAAATGGAACTAGTAGTAACTAGAAAGTGTAGTAATTTATGTTTGATTTGATAACTACCCAGATATTTCATGTGAGTTGTAATAACTTTATCATTAAAATTTTTTGTTCGGGGAAATTCTAGAATTATGTCAACAGTGCTGCCAACCAAAATAATAAAACTAAGGAAATTTCTAAAGTAGCATTGAGTTTCACTTGAAAACGGGTAAGTTTTGAATTTCCAAATAAGTAGTGGTACCCTTTATAATTTAAGTTTTCAAATGAAACAATCTATACAATTTTTTTGTTGTTGGTTTTTCATTCGGTGTTCGGTATTCGTATTGGGGCTCGATTAGTTCAGATTCGCGTCGGGTAGGGCCCCATTCGGGGGATAGTGCTCCCTACCAAGGATTTTTTCATATTCAGGCTCAAACCCGAGACCCTTGATTAAGGGAGGAGCAGTCTCATCCACTGCACCACATTCATGAATGTGTGGTACAATCTATACAATTATAATATGCTATTAGTGAGTTTAACTGGAGGTTTAAGTTTCAAATCTCACCATATATAATCCATCAAGAAAATCTTTACACATGGACGATCAAAACTAGTAAGTCCATCGGTCCATACAGTTGTTCATGTATCAGTAGAAGATTCGGCAGCTACCGCGACCCCTGCTTCTTCAGGTGGAACTCCAAGTTGAGGAGTTAATCGAAATGCTGTGAATATATTAGTATCCTTGGTTTGGTACTCAAAAGTATAATAAGTCAATTTGTATTTTTTAACATCAGCTTTGAATCCAACATTTGCTTTTGTCTCTGCTTGTGGTGACATAAATCTCTCCCTACAACTCATGAATTAAGAATTCTCACAACAACAAGGTCTACTCGACATGAATTCCGCATTATTGAAACTTTTCCCAGGAATCTTTCAGAAATTTTTCAACTAATACTAATATTATCAATTAATTAGAATGATTGATTATTAGATCATGGGGTGTGTTTGGTATGATGGAAAATATTTTTCATGAAAAATGTTTTCTTGGAAAATAAGCTGGTTTTCTACTTATTTTCTCATGTTTGGTTGGTGAGTGAAAAATATTTTTTGAAAAATATTTTATGGTGTTAGATTGGTGAGTAGAAAATATTTTTTAGAAAAATATTTTCTAGTGTTTGATTGGTGAGTGAAAAAATATTTTTTAGAAAATACTACTAACTGTTGACTAGTATATCAGTGTCTCTAACAATTCAACAATTTGTAAGAACTAATTTAAGCATAACAAATAATATTAATATTGAATACTAAAATATTACAATCACTAAATTTAAGAAACTATTAATTAGCAAATATAAGAGACACTTTTCAATATTTTGCCAGGACAATCTCAAGATACTACAAGCAATAGAAATATAACGGAACGACAAACTTATTCAACTTTGTGAAACAAGTTGCATCGATGACAAAATGAAATATGCAATTAGCAAAAGTAACATAGGTAAGTCTTCCTCTATGCATATGAAAATAACAATACATTCAACGAACATTGAAAAATGAAAAAATTCGGATTTCACTATTTTTTATTTCAAGCAGTGAAAAATTGAAACAATGTACAGTGAAAAATATTTTTAAATAATGTAAATTTTTTAGAAATGTGAATTTTTTTAGTCATGTAAATATGAGTGTTGTTGGGGTGGGGGAATAAGTCATATGTGTCATTTTTTCGAAAAATGACTTCCCTTGATCTATGAGGGAAGTCATTTTCCCTCAAATAGAGAAAAATGAGTTATCTTGGAAAATGTTTTTCCAATATTTTACTACAATCAAACAAAGAAAAATAGAAAAACATTTTCCATCATACCAAACACACCCGGATTGTTTACCTTAGAAATATGTATCTAACCCACATGAGATGCACTAACTTTTAGATTTAGAGATTAAACTTTTAGACGAGATGGTTCATATCATTCAAAATGAAAAGAAAAAAAAAAAGAGTCAGAGGTTTCAAACTAATCTACCCTAATCCTCGAATCCTACACCTTCTATCAAGGGTCTTGGGAGCGATGAGTTAAAATTTTGCATATCTATCTTCCGTATGAGTCACTCGTAGAATGTCTTCATTCCTACTGTTATATATATATATCCACACAACCATCTTAGCATCTTCATCTCCATCATAATCGCATCTTTTAGACATAAGGTTCTTAATTGACCAACACTTTGCCTCATATAACATAGTCTATCTGACTATCACTCGATAAAATTTACCTTTAAATTTTGATGACACATTCTTATCACATAAAACACCGAATGCTATCCTCCATTTCATTATTCAAATTTTATAACTTTAGGTCTAACAAAAACAAAGATGATTATTCCTCTTAATTAAGGGGCACTAAAGTGTATCCCCTAGTATTTCTTATCTTAACATAAAATTAGGGCATTAATTTGTGTTAATAGTCAAACTCGAATAATTCTAACTACTTTTGCAACATGTATTTGAGTAGACCTCTAACATTGAAACTCGAATTTGAAAAAACAATTATGTGTGGTCTATTATCTATATACGTATATACATTTGGTTCATTAATTATTTAAAGCCAACAGTGAATTAATGATATCCTCATAATGTTTATCTTTGAATAAATAATGTTATATGTCATCAATCTCCATACCAAAATTAAGTAATTTCAAGAAGAATTCTTGTCGATATAATAGCACGTTTATAAGAGTTTGTAAAATAAAATAGGTCTACAGCTAACTGCTAACCCTAATCAAATAAATCTTGATTAATGTGAATTAATTAACATTATCTTCTTCTTCCTTCACCTTAATCTATTTATTTTTTTGCAATGCACAATGGTTCAATTATAGGTACACGTTTGGGACATTTGGAGGATGAACAAGTGATCATACCTAAATTATATTATAATTCAAAAATTAAATAAGACGAGTAACAAAGTAGTTAATAAATATACATCATGATGTCTCAAATTCAAAGCTTAGAAAAGTGTAGGTTATTTCTCTTTTTTTGTTTTGACTTTGACGGACAGAGTTACCTAATATATATTATTGATGACAAATAACGACAAAGTAATAGTATTTCATAAAATCATGGGCAAACAACTTAAATCCCAACCGTTTGGAGCTTAGGGTGTGTTTGGTATGATGGAAAATATTTTCCACTGAAAAATAAGTTGGTTTTCTACTTATTTTCTCATGTTTGGTTGATGAGAGAAAAATATTTTTCGAAAAATATTTTATGGTGTTTGGTTGGTGAATAGAGAATATTTTTTAGTAAAATATTTTTTAGTGTTTGATTGGTGAGTGAAAAAATATTTTTTAGAAAATACTACTAACTGTTAACTAGTATATCATGCCTCTAATAAGTCAACAATTTGTAAGAAATAATTTAACCATAACAAATAATATCAATATCGAATTCTAAAATACTACAATCACTAAATTTAAGCAACTATTAATTAACAAATATAGGAGACACTTTTCATTATTTTGTCAGGACAATCTCAAGATACTACAATCAATAGAAATATAACGGAACGACAAGCTTATTCAACTTCGTGAAACAAGTTACATCGATGACAAGATGAAATATGCAATTAGCAAAAGTAACATAGGTATGTTTTTCTCTATGAATATGAAAATAACAATACATTCAACGAACATTGAAAATGGAAAAAATTCGGATTTTACTTTTTTTTTTTATTTCAAGCAGTGAAAAATTGAAGCAAAGCACAGTGAAAAATATTTCTGAGTAATGTAAATTTTTGAGAAATATAAATTTTTTGAATCATGTGAATATGAGTGTTGTTGGGGTGGGGAAAAGGGATGGGGGTAGGGTCATGAGTCTCATTTATCATTTTCTAGAAAATGACTTTCCTTGACCCATGAGGAAAGTCATTTTTCCATCAAATGGAGGAAAATGAGTTGTTGTGGAAAATATTTTCCCAACATTTCATTACAACCAAACAAGGGAAAATTGGAAAACATTTTCCAGAAAACATTTTCCATCATACCAAACACACCCTTAATTACAGAAAATCTCAATATTTTACATAATTACTTAAAAATTTGATTTTGAGTCTATCGAGATACATAATTAGCTCCTAATACATCCAATGAAGATACATTTTTTCTTTATAAAGATACATAATTAGCTCTCGATACATTTATGGTTGGTCTATCGAGATACATAATATATCCAACAAAGACACATTTTTTCCTTATAAAAATACATAATTAGCTTTCGGTACATTTTTTTCGATTTTGAATATGTCGAGATACATAATTAGCTCTCTTATATATTTAACGAAGATACATAATTAGTTAGAATTCTTATAATTACTCTGTACGGATGTAGATTTATATAAATACGATAAATTATGATGTATATTTATGTTATTTTTCATAAAACTAAGGCAAAATAACCTTCTGGACCCTTATACTATGATGGTTTTGTAAGCTGGATACTTCTACTTACATGTTTGTCATCTGGACCCCTAAACCCACTAAAAAACAACATTTTAAACTCTTTTTCGGTGAGTGTAACACACTCTCCCCACGAAAGCTACCACGTCAGTTGCCGCGTCTGCCTCATCTGCCCCGTTATTTGCCACGTCATCTGTCACGTCATTTAAAAAAAATAAAAAATTTAAAAGTATTACATTAAATTCCAAGTCATTTTAAAAATGCTAAATAACAAATTAAATATTAAAATTAATTTAATTAAATAAGAAAAATTTATAATTGTAGAAAAATTTGAATAATCATGTTTTTATTTTTGCTCACAAATTAAACATCAAATTTATTTCAAATAATTAAAATTCTTCTCCAACTAATTTAAATTTTTAAATATAAATTCATATATACAAACTTAATAAATTTTTTATTTTTAAATTTAACTATCTTTAAAAAATTTACAAAAAGTTTAATTTTTTTCAAGCGAAATTCACTATTTTTTTTCAATATTCACTATCACTCACCTTCAATTCAAATTTAAATTTTAATCCTCCCAAAAAAAGATTTCAAATTTATTTTTTTATTCAAAAAAAAAATGAAAAGAATTGAATTGAGGAAAAATTAAAATAAAAAATAAAAAGTGAAGGTGGTGGTGGGGGGAGGGGGCTGGAAGAGTGTTGGGGTGGGGTATGGGGGATGGAAGGGGTTGGGGGTGGGGTGGGGATGGGGCTGGTGGTGGCGTGAGAAGAGGCTAGACGGGGATGGTGAGGTGTGGGGGGTGGGGACGGGGCTGGAATGGCTGGGGTTGGGGTGGGATGGGGCTGGGTAGGGTGTGGGGGTGGGGAAGGGCTGGACGGGTGTTCGGTGGGTGAAGGGGCTGGGGATGGGGAAGGGCTGGATGGGTATTTGGGTGGGTGAGGGGGCTGGGTAGGGTGTGGAGGTGGGGACGGGCTGGGGTGGGGAGTGAAAAAAAATATTATTATTTTAAAATAAATATAAAAATTATTTTAAAAAAATTTAAAATATTTTTAAATTAAAAAAGATGGAGGAAAAAAAAGGACACTTTTTAATTTTAGTATTTTTTTTTTATATATTATTTTAATGTAAAATTGACCAAAAATTGACCTCACTCGCAATCTCAGGTAAGTGGCTACACCCTCTTTGTCCTAGTCACCATTTCAATGCCACATAGGCAAGGTCAACAGTCAAAGGATGTAAAATGTTGTTTTTTAATGGATTTAAGAGTCCAGATTACAAACATGTAAGTAAAAGTGTCCAACTTACAAAACCGACATAGTAGAGAAGTCCAAAAGATCATTTTACCTAAAACTAATAGAAATGCGTTCAAAACTGCCCCAAACATCAAAATAATAAAACATAATGTAAGTAAAAGGGAATTTATCTCATATAGATTGAGTTTCAAAATGTAAAGCAAATAAACAAAAGGATGTCACCATTGAAAATAATTAGGAAAGCAATATATAGGACAAGAGAAAGGCAGTGCGCAGGTGAAATCTGTCATTTTCATAAACTTTTTCCGCTTCCCATAATATACACAAAAAGAATCTAAATAGTAAATACTAAATACTCATTACTACTACTACTACTACTACATCCTACATTTTTTTTTTGTCTAAAAGTTAACTAGTACGAGAATCCCTCCTGCTGTGCATTTTTATGAGACTTGACCCATTCAAAATATGTATTTCCCTCAAATTTAATTCTAAAAAAAAGGGTATTATTTTGGCAATATTAATTCTTTTTTTTTTGCTATTTAATCATTCGATATTTAAAATCGATTACTCTATCTTATCTGAATTGTTGTATCAAATAAGTCTATTGAATGGAATACAACATTCATTACTGAATTTATTTTATTTCTAAGACTCGAATACAAATTTCAGGTTAGGTGAATTTTATTTTTTTATAACTATCCAATAATAATAACATAAACAGTATAATCTTATAAAGTGAAGTCTAAAATAATAAATTGTATACAGACCTTATCACTACCTCAGACGTACAGAGATTGTGTCTGTCTGGTGGAACTCGACTCAAGCTTTTCTTAGCTATCCTACTGCTCTAATATTTCTTATATTGGGATATATGTGATACATTTTTCTATTTAGTTTATCTCAAAATGAAGGTTATTTTTTATGTTCAGTATAATTTTGGTTTAAAATTTTTTCTTAAAATATTATTTATTATTATATAAATATTATTTATTTAGTTATTTATAAAACTATAAATTTTATAATATCGTATTCTTTTTTAAAAAAATTGTCTAGTCAATAGTATCATATTTTTGGGGGGTAGTTTTTAGAAGTATGATAGTTTGAAGTCTAATTGTCAATAATTTGACTAGTTATCAAACATGAAAACATTTTCGAAATTCGTTTTGTATCAGTGATATAATAACATATATAAAAGTGAATTTTTGTATTATTGATAAAAAGTAAATTATTATATCAAATTATATAAAGCAAATTAAACAAAATAATATCATTGTATCACTTATTCTAGATATATTTGCTAATTATAATATTTAACTTTGGTTGATCACGTAATTATCTAATTTTTTTTTCATATTACAGATTCAAAAACAACAACATATTCAGTGTATGTCATAAAGTAGTGTTTGAAAATATTGAGTATAGCATACACAAATTTACTACTATCTTTAATACAAATATTATTTTTGATAGACTCTACGCTTAGGAAAAGATAATGCAAAATAATATAAAAAAAGAACAAATATCAAAATGAATGCAATTTTGGCAAAATACTATAAGCAAGACGCCGAATCATTCTAAACGATAGTCATAACAAGTTAAACAATAATCGAAATATAAAAATAATCAATGTAAGGTCATCTCCTCGGTAAGTTTATCTTTATCTCTCATATTATTCATAATATAATCTTTCACATCTACAAATCAAGACGACGTTTGATCATGAATTTTTTTTTTATTCTTTTTAAAAAATTATTTTATTTTAATTAAAAAAAAATCAATAGTGTTTGACCATAAAAATCATATCATTATAATGAAAATTGTTTTTCAAAAAATTATTTCACTTCTATTTTTCACAGAAAATTTCTATAATTTATATTCATCGTAAAAAAATAATGCCAATTTTAACTTTAAAAAATTATTATTTTTATGATCAAGCAGAATTAAAACATCCACATATTTTTTTTTTATGCACATGCACGAATCATTTCAACCTCGTTTTCTCAATAACTTTGTAGTCCTGGTTAATTACAGTGAGCAACTCCCACTTGAACTGACCCCATAATGATTTGACATAAAGTCCAGTATTGGGCCCACATACCTGCCCAATGCACGTGGGCATCTGTGGTTCGTGTCGGCCCAAATAGGTTACCTCTTCAAATATTTGTAATTGGGCCGTAGAAGAGTTGTTGTATAGTCAGTGTCAATTGTGGGCCCAATTAACCTTATGCCTTGTCTTGTCTGGGTCAGTCCTTCTTTGCTCCTGTTTCCCCCCCTCCCCCTACTTTTGTATATTTCTTACGTATCATTTTTCGTCATTATTTTTTTTGAATACCTTCTTGTCATTTTGGTCAAGGAATATTTGGAAGAATACTACGCTTTATTATTTCTGTAGATATTTTGATTTAAGAAAATTACATAAATGTGCTCGTTAACTGATCTCCATTGTAACTTATGTTCTTCAATTTTAGATATGTATATAAATATACATTTAAATTTATACAAGATTAAACAAATAGATACATGCATGACGGCTCACGTGAATTATCACGTAAGACGCCACATAAGCAGGTGTAGCCAGCTTATGGCCAAGGAGTCATTTGAATCATCTTCGGTAGAAAATTATACTGTTTATCTACTATTGAAATTATTTTTTTATGTATATATTATTTATGTTGAACCCGGTCCCTTTGATCGGCTAGCTCGTGTATTTACTTCTTTTGATTTTGAATTTCTTAGTGAAAATTCACGTTGCACCACTGCACATAGGACATGTGGGTCTTGATCTTATTCAATTTTATACAAGTTTAACTGTCTACATGTGCATATTCAAAAATGACGAACATAAATGTCAGTTATTAAACAATGTTTATGTACTATATTTTTAAAATGTTTTTTTTTTCTCAATACTTGTCATTCTGCCTCTGCTTTGACACTTACAGAGAGTAAATGAGATGGTAAAAATGGATGAATCTATGGCCCCATGACAGTGAGTAGTAAAAATAGGCCGGATTTTCTGGTTTTGGACCACTGGTTAATCGATGCGCGGAATAAGATAAGTAAGAATATTTTATCCGACCTTTTATGTGCGATAATAGTTTCATCTTTTCGATACCTATGTAATATGATAAAAATGGGTGAATATATGGCCCAGTGTGATAGTGAGTATAGTGTAAAAACAGTTTAACTATTACCGTTTATGAGGCAAAATGTTGGCCACTCAAGAACAATCAGGTTCAACTGATTAATATAGTGGAAATGAGGATGTCGGATTAATGTGTAGCAGACCAGGAGAAATATGATTAGAATGATGTCATATGGGTCAAGGTGGGAGCGGTCTTCGTAACGGACAAGATGAGAGAATGAGGTTGAAATGGTCGAGCATGTAAAGAGGAGGTGTGCCAATAAGGAGATGTGAGAAATGGACTATAGTAAGAGTTAGGGGAGGTAGAAGTAGGTCTAAGAAAAATTGGGAAAATGTGATTTAACATAAAACGACACAACTTCAATTCACCTTACTGAGGTCGACCTAACTCTAGATATGAAATTGTGATATCTTGTGGATGTCGAATATGAGGTAGAAGGTCAGTAAGTAGCCATGTGTTGTCGCTCATTGGAGAGGCAAGGGGCCGAGCTAGCCCCATCTCCTCGCATCTTTATTCTTTTTGCTTCATTTGTTGTGTATTTTGATATTTTACTGTCATATTTTTTTTTTGTATTTCTACTTCAAATGTCTTCACTTTGAAGTCGAGGTCTAAAGAAAACAACCTCTCCGTCTTGAGATACATATGATTGAGTCAAAGGTCTGATAACATTATGTACTATTATGTAACCAGTTTCAGCACAGATAAATCCACGTGCAAGAAGTAACTACTCATCAAGGTTAGAAAAATGAAAAGCAATTCGTACAAATAAATTCATGCAGAGCTTCATTTGTACATTTAAAATGATTGAGATTTCGAGAGCGGTTCAGAATTTGAAATTTATAAATTCAAGAGTTTCTTTGAGTTATTAGATTTTAAATAATAATTTACATGGATTTTTACAAAAGAAGGTTGAAAGGAAAAATGAGTGACTTTATGTTGCCGTCTTATTTAAAAACTTTGAGAAAAAAATAATACCTGGCCGGCTCAATTATAACCATCAAACAGAAAAGGTTAGTTTGTCTCGAATATTTAGGCCCCGTTTGGCTATGAAAAAAAGAGGTACGATTTTTTTGAATATTTATTTATTGACGAAAGAGATGAATAAGTAGGACATGCGAATTGTAACCATAAGAACATATTCACTGAAATTTCACAAGTGAAGTCTAGGGGACAGCGTGTGTGCAGACCTTAACACTATCTCATAGAGGTAGAGAGACTGTTTTCGGCTCAACTGCAACAAATTCATGTACAAGAAGAGGTAAACAATGAAATAAACATAAGGGAAGTAGAGCAAAACCTACTAGAAAGGAACAAGAACAAGATAATGCGATAATTGAAACACAATAAAAAACAACAGACGATGATAGATAACAAAAAGGACTACAAAAATACGGCTAGTACAACGACAAACACCACCAGCCTAAACCCTTGAAAAAGCAACACAACACTACGCTACAGACTAACCTTCTATTCTAATAAGCGTCCTCCACACACTCATATATCTAAAATGATCATGTCCTCGGTTACTTGGAGCTGCACCATGTCATGTTTCTGTTAACTAGCAGAAACAGCACTAATTCATTAAAACTCTATTAATAAATTAAAAGACACACTATAAACTTACTTCTCAGCTATAATACATAATCTGCATATAGAACTAAAGCACATTTGCACAAGAAAAATATCACTGAAACTGACAGGAAGAATATATTTCTCCCACAATACATTTACAATCTTTATTTACAAATGATATCAAACTGCAGAAAATACCAACAATAGGTAGAAAAAAGCAAAGTTTAAATTTGTTTTGCGTTGTCATTTATAGAACACAGCAAAGTATTATAGCAAATAGATGTTCACTATAAACACACATAGATCAAGATTATATACTTCTTGACATGTTAAACAGCATATAAACGTAGAACAAGCTCGATTTCAGCGCGACAGACCGGGCATCCCCAGCTTTTGGCTTTAATCTCATTCAAACAAGACATGCACCCAGCCATATGTCCACATGGTACACAAGCACCCTCTATTGGGGATTCATAGCATATGATACACGATGAAGCAGTCCTCGAACTACCTTCATCGTGTGTTTTCTTTGATGAGTTCTCCGTTGTTGCAGAAGATGAATCTGCAAAACTAGACTCAGATGAACTAGATTGTGATGGGGCTTCATCATCTATGACCAAATTTTCGATTGGTGGTGCTGACTGTACAACAACTTCAGGGGTACTAACGCGGATATTTAGAGTCAGTCTTGAATGCCTCGTCTGGAAACATGCAGTTAGTAGTCAATGAGCATTTTTGCGCGTAAATCATATGTTTGAATGGATACATCCTATGTTGCTCAGACGCTTCAACAATATTGTTGGGAGTGTGTTGGATCATCCAAAAGCCATACATTCTTGGAGGATCAAACGCGGGTACGACAACATTTTGGAGTGTCTTAGCAACATAGGATATATCTGACATGGACGAATTACCTGCTTATTGTTTGGCCATAAAGAAGCCATTCTACTAAGAGGCGGCTGTCTAGACGATGATTCATTGTTTTGCCGATGCCGTTCCTTCAATGCATGTTCTCTGTTCACTTTACTAATTTCCCGTTCAACTTCTGGTCTTAAACATTCCAGCTCGCGAAGTACATCCAGTAGTTTCTTAAATCACATCACAGTTCTAACGATTTAACATCCACGAGGACAAATATGCAAACTAGTGCAAGTTTCACCTAAATTAATTATTAGAGACATCGCTTAAATTACCTTTTTGTAATATATCTTTTCTCTATGATTTGAACTACTGTATTCTCGGTGGAAAGGTATAGTTTCTGTTATAAGACTGAAAACAAGAAGAGAAATATTTCAGATATCACTCATATATATATAGGCGTTTTATATATATGGAAAATGTTTGTTTACCTGGCGTATCTGAGTTGCAGAATGTACAGATCTATGATGTTGTTCTCCTGCCGATAAATGCTTACCTAGAGGAAAACAAGTTAAGCAATGCCGATAAAAAGCACTTGCAAAGAATGATCAAACTAAGGAGTATGTTTTCGTCTCTCAAGAAGTTTTAACAGATTTCATTTGCATAGACGAAATTATACTACACATACCTGAACCTGACTGTACAATCGAAGCTACTAAAGATTTTACGAATTAGCAGGAAGGATGTTGCAAACAACTTTTCTTTAAACAGTGATGTTGGTTTAACATGTTACCTCCTTAATATTCTTGTCTGCATTCACCTATAATACATCGACTACCATCAACTTTCCAAAGCTATTAGATTTACTCTTTCCACCTAGCGCGTTACACCAACAGAAAACAAATGAACCCCAAGCATCAACAATGCCTGAACCATTAAGCCACACCAACCCAAACCTTAAATTTCTTTATGTCACCCTTATCCTGTTAGTACTCGGTGGCTAGCTAGTAGTGCAATATAGTTCTACTCTAATTCTTGAGCTTCTATGCAGAACTGTTAATGCGAAATATAAATTTATTTGTTAACTCATTGCAATAAGTGGTAGATATAAACTCATAACTTCAAGAATATAAACTGCTTCTATGTCTACGATATAAATGACAAGATGAATTTGGTAGAGATGTAGCATTAATAGTCCATCTTGTTAATTCTCCCACATATTTACCATCTTCACATCTCACTTCCCAAGCATATAAGTTCTTATAAGAACATGGAAATTGAAACTAGAAGGCTTGCAAGAACACAACAAAAGCAATTCATGCATATAGATATGAATTGATTCTATATATATATGTTCAACATTACATGCATAGGGAGGTTTGCTGTTTTCAAGGGAAGAGATACAAAGATCTAATTTTCCTATCAGAAAAAGGAAGATACATACTTTAAATATCCCCTGCGACGACAACAACGTCATATCTAGTGAAATCACACAAGTGGGGTCTGGGGATGGCATACACATATATACCTACCCTTACCTTTTGTGGAGCTAAGAGGTTGTTTCCGAAGGACCCTTGGATCAAGTGCAATAAATCAAAGAGGTTATGAAAAGAAAACCGGAAGTGAAGAAAAAACGGCAACTAATAAGTAAAGTTGTGCAGAGCATTCAGAAAAAGAACAGTAGTAAATAACAAAATAGCACGATAACTGAAACATTTGCAATAGAAATGAAGATTCCAAACTAAAATTAACTACCATACGAGAGGTGTGGTTTAAAGTACAAGGGTCAAACAATTTTATTTTCAAGTTGATCTCAAATATTAATACACTCAAATATAATCATGTATCTGGAATCATAATAACACAGGCTATATTTACCAGAAAGCAACGTCAAGATTTCAACTTTATGAATTCTGAAATTTAGAACGACCACTGAAAATACCAATAACCCCTACATATTTTTGACACTAATAAATCACTTAAATCAAATACATCGTTCGAACAAAAGTTACTATATATGTAGCAGTCAATTATAATTTCGAGAGTCAAACAATGTAATTTTGACGGTGACTATTTATATTTTATAAATAGTAATGGTACCTGTTTGAGAAGATTATGAGCTATCTTATAGTAATATTGGAGTGGAATACGATGATCAACTTCCAACTTTCTTGTTGCTTCTATTATGTTAATTGGTTTCTTCCCTGAACTCATTTTTGAGTCAATGATTTTGGTGAAATTCCCAATTAGTGGAAAATGGAAATTTAAATGTGAAGAGAATGAGCAGTGACATTCCCTGAGGCCAATGACATCAACTAATGTATATGACTTTTGGTGTGAGTGGCAACAACGTAGTAGTAACTATTCTCTTTTTGTTTATTTCCAAATTTTTTAAACTACCGGTAGGTTCGGCGAATAAACTTTGTACATTCAAAGCTATCGATATAGAGAAGTAAATTAATATGAAAAATCGATTTCAGAGAAAATCAAACCGCTATAGTAAAATATCGTTATAATGAAGCGACATCATAGAGAGGTTTGACCGTATTTTTATTTAGGTATTCCACAAAGAGTAGGAGGTCACGGGTTAAAAGAGCGACATAGAGTAAACGGTAAAGTTTCCTTCATGTGACTCGTAAGTCACGAATTCAAGCCGTGAAAATCCTAAGAAATATTAGGTGAGACTGCATACAATAAACCATTTTATGGTCCAAACATTTATCTACTCTGCACGTAACAGAATCTTTAGTACACCGAACTGTCTTTTTTCTTAGTCCACAAAGATCAAAAGACGTGAAAAAGTAAGAGCGGGGAAAGAAATTACAAAATGAAAATTAAACTCTCATCGATAAGGTAGAAGTTGAAACAATAATGAGATTCACGAAGATATTGAGATGAATAGATTGAAATTCAGAGTTATGATATGTTTGAAAAGATAATTCTTTTCTCATTTCTATATAATAGAAGCATTCGTTTTGACCAGTGCTTCATCAATTACTATACTATCTCTAACTATTCCGTGATTTACTATATTATCCCTAATTAATTATTATAATTTATTTATATATTAAAATTAATGATATTTTTTTATTATATTACCCCTAATTAATTATTATAAGTCATTTATATATTAGAATTAATAATATTTTTTTATTATATTACCCCTAATTAATTATTATAAATCATTTATATATTAGAATTAATATTATTTAATTAAAAAAATAGATATTTATGACATTTGTTTCAACTGCTTTAACCGTGATTTTAGTATATCATCCCTAATTAATTATTCTAAATCATTTATGTATTAAAAATTAATAATATTTAATTAAAAAAATGAGTTGCTTCGTCATTTACTATATTACCCTAATTGCTCAGTGATTTATTATATTACCCCTAATTAATTATTGTAAGTCATTTATATATTAGAATTAATAATATTTTTTTATTATATTACCCCTAGTTAATTATTATAAGTCATTTATATGTTAGAATTAATAATATTTAATTAAAAAATAGATATTTATGACGTTTGCTTTAGTTGCTTTAACCGTGATTTTACTATATCATCCCTAATTAATTATTATAAGTTATTTATGTATTAAAAAATTAATAATATTTTATTAAAAATAGATGACATGTCTGCCTATATTATCCCTAATTTCTCTGTGATTTACTATATTGCCCTAAATTAATTATTATAAGTCATTTATATATTAGAATTAATATTTTTTTTTACTATATTATCCCTAATTAATTATTATAAGTCATTTATATATTAGAATTAATATTTTTTTTTACTATATTATCCCTAATTAATTATTATAAGTCATTCATATATTAGAATTAATAAATTTTTTTTACTATATTACCCCTAATTAATTATTATAAGTCATTTATATATTAGAATTAATAATATTTAATTAAAAATAGATATTTATGACGTTTGTTTCAGCTGCTTTAATCATGATTTTACTATATAATCCCTAATTAATCATTATAAGTCATTTATGTATTAAAAAATTAATAATATTTAATTAAAAAAAATCAATGACATGTCTGTTACAACTCCTTCAACTATAATTTTGCTAAATATCACTTATAATTAATTATTATGAGTCATCTAAGTGTTAAAAATTTAATCATATTTTTTTAAAAATAAAATAGACATAAAATGATAAATTAACTCTTGGTGTATTAAATTAAGTTGACCTCCTTCAATCGTGATTTTACTGTATCACCCCTAATTAATTATTATAAGTCATTTATGTATTAAAAAATTCATAATATTTAATTAAAACATTGGTTTCGACATGACTGCTTCAAGAGTTGCAGCGTGATTTTACTATATCACCCCTAATTAATTATTATAAGTCATTTATGTATTAAAAAATTAATAGTATTTAATTAAAATAAGAAAAAATGTGTTTATGACATATTTGTTGCAGCTGCTTCAACCATAATCATCTTTGAGAAGATGATCCAAGACTTTGTTGTTAATTGAAGTATCTTTTGTTCTAGTTTTTATGTGAAATAATCCTATGAATATTAGTTCTACATCTTTTCTATATTTTGTAACAGGTCTCAATCTTATCATCAAACAATTAAAATAACTCGACTATACGATACACCACACTTTTTTATCATGTGGAAAAAAACTATCTTATAAAACTTCACTCCTTAGCGAGCACCGTCAAATAATTATTATTTAAAAAATTATCGTTTTAAATCAATGTATATTTATGTTTGTATCTCATCAATATCGAATATTGATGCTAATAGATATCTGTAATGTTGGGCCCATGCTGACACGGTCGTGCACCTCTAGTCTTGCACAGAGAGAAAAGAAATCTACTAAACTTGTAATAAGATAAAGTCAAAGGTAATTTTAAATATAATTAAAGTAGACTAGTAAGTTTAGTCATTTTTTCTTTTAAAAAAATAAAATTAGCATATTAAATTATAGTGTTTCAAGATTCTAATCCGGTCAAAGCTCCCAATTTCATATTGGATTTTTGTTAGTCAAAAAGAAAATAAAAATAAAGAGTGATAAATAATTTAGCCTTTTTCCCAAAATAAAATTAGATCGAATTTCATTGAAATTTCGATGAATTTGAAGTCACTTAATTAATGCAGTCTCTGTCTAAAATTTCCCAAAATAAAAAATAAAAAAAATAGAGGGACTAAAAGTGCAAAACCATCATCATCTAGATGTATTAGTTTATCTACTTCTCCAATCCTTCTTAATTAAGCAAGCCATCTCAATTCCTGATAATGATTGTTTCATTTTATTTGACCTTTATATAAAATAAATATTTTATTTTTTATTAAATTTGATAAATAAAAAATTTATTATTTTTACCTTTTTAATAATAAATAATACTAATTAAATTTAAAGTTTTCAAAATTATATAAAAATAGTACTCATTTGTTATGAAAATAGTACTTGTTATATAGTTTTCTTTTTGATATGAAAATAGTACTACTTTTTATATAGTTTTTTTTTTATTCGAATGGTATGAACTTTGATTAATATTTTAAAATTTATTTTTTTATTATATTAATTTTTAAAAAATAATAACTTAATTAATTTAATTTAATTTGAAATAATTAATTAAATTAACTCTCAAGAATCGAAATATTACAAATTATATTGACAAATCCCAGTGAAAATAAAGTGATCTCTTCCCATTAATTGTCGTGGAAGGTGACATGTATTTTAAAATTAAAATAATATGAAAGGGAGGAAATATTTATTATTTTGACCCCCTCCCCCCCACAAATTTCCAACACCCAACCGCGTAATTTTAAAGTCAGAATAAACTTTCTCTTTCCTCAATAATTTTCCCCCAAAATATAAAGAGGAAAATATTCTGTTAATTTTCTTCAATTCTTATGATTTTTTCATAATCATAATATGGGGCAGCAACAATCGAAAGACGAGCTTCTATATCAACAAGTTAATTATGGAAACATTGAAGGCATTAAATCTCTCCGTAACGAAGGCGCTGGCCTTGAGGTATAATTGATTTTTTTTTTTTTTGTGTGTGTAATTTAATTTTATATTTTATCTTTTTTTTTTTTGAATTAATATGATTTTTTAATATATATTTATATATTTTGGAGATTTTTGCATTTGTTTAGAATTTTATTGAGAAGTAAGTGGGGAAAAGTTACGAAATTGATGTGATTGAGTGATGAAAGACTATGAATTTAGTTCATTTTTACTTGTTACTTTTCGCTTTAGGAGAGTCAGTTTGACTAATCTTGAATGTTTTTAGTTGTCGCCGTAAGCTTCTCGAGAGTCAAACTGTATGAATTTTGACATAACATTGTAAGATGAATTTAACATCATATTAATATAAGAAGGATTGCAACTTATAGTATTTTTTGTGTATTTTCTGAATTTTTAATTTAAAATATTAAATTAATCTACTTCAATTTAGCTTCAAAGTTTAGTTAAATTGACTTTCGTAAAGCAAAATGTGACAAGTAAAAATGAATAGAAGGAGTATTAGATTAATTCAACATTTTTAATTTAGATGTTTGATAATTATATGAAAAATACTATAAGTTGCAATCCTTTTCGTATTAATATAATTTAAAAAATTACACTTTAAAATGTTGGTCAGAGAGCATGTAGTTTGACTCTCGGAAAAATAAAGTGTGACAAGTAAAAGTGAACGGAGGAAGTAATGTTGCTGGTTGACTGAACTAAATTTAGGATTTTAATAGCTGAATTATGGTTTTTTGGTTGATTATGTATCTATGATGGACTGCTGACTGCTAATCATTTCTGCTCTATTGTGGAAAAAACTTGGAACTTTAGTATGTTTGTGTGTAAACTTATTAATCAATGAATTAAAACTTGATCTAAACTAGTTAGGGTCCGCGTTATGAACGTTGGGTATCTATCCGCTCTGTTCCACAAATTCCGTGTGGAGAGGATTCATCATGATTAGACTATCTTTATGCTGGCAGTCAATGTACCTTAACCGTCCTCCTTAATTTGGGTTTACGACCAGTTATCACATAGATCGTATGTATTCTTTCTTATATGCTAATAATTTATGTTGTTTGTACTCTTCAAAAATGTTGCTGCACCTGTGTTAGATTCTCTAAAAATACACAAGTTTTAGAGAATCCAATACAGTCCTAGTAGCATTTTCGGAGAATCCGAACAACAAAGCTTATAATGATAAGAATATTACAGGAATTTGTTGTTATAATGTGTTAAATATCTTGATTTCAGTGGCTAGATAAGGAAGGGAAGACACCATTGATTGTGGCGTGCATGAATCCTGAACTTTACAATGTTGCAAAAACTTTGATAGAATTGGGTGCCAATGTCAATGCTTACCGTCCAGGTAATGATCTTCTCTATGTTTATATACTAAGAAGGTAAATTGTGGTTGTGACTTAACGGGGAAAATATTTGTGTAATAATGGAGTAAGTAAAAGAAAGACTAACTCATGGGGCTGATTGACATGTATCTCTTTTGTGTGTACGTGGCTGGGGACATGAGTGTTTCGACATTACTTGTTAGACTTCATGTTAAGTCCCTTGATTTTTGCATCTATTTTACGAGAAAGTTATCAATGCTAATGTTTTTTGGGAATGATAACAGTATGATCATTCTAGTGTTATGAAATTGTAATTTATTTGTATAAGAGAAACTCCCCCATTGGCCCCACCTCAACATATTTTACACACTTTAATTTCATTCATCATAACATTCTTCTCCTTTTATCTTGATAGGATATTTGTTCCCCTCAAGCATATAAAGTAATGGTAGTTTTTATTTTATTTTAGTGGTGATGTTATCTATTCAGTGTACTGTTTTACCTGCTGACATTTGCATTATCGTTTAGGAATTAGAACAACTTGTTAACTGTGATATTGTTAGTTGGCAATGAATATTAATTCTGTGTTTGCAATTACTAAAGTTGAGTATTTCCAAATACTAGCTTGTCCACTAGTATTTTCAAATACTGGTGATATATTGAAAAACTTGTTTGAGAAAAACTTCAGTTAGATAATAATTTTCTCGCAAATCTTCTATCTTTTTTCCTAGTGAAATCCATGTCCAAGCACCTTAACTTCCAAATACACTTTCTCAACTTCGGTTTCAAATACTCTAATTTTCAACCTCAACCAATATTGTCCAAACACCTACTTCCAACTTCCAACTTCTTGTGTTAATCTGTTGTTAATAAAAGTATATCATCTACTTAGAAGAAATGGATGGAGTAATAATTTGGAATAGCCAAATCTCGTGCATATTTAGTATCTCTCAATTTCGATGGAGATTAACCTTTCGTTCTTTAATTCAAGCAATTGTGCATTTGTTTAATCAAACATAGGTTATTACTAGAAAATTGAAATGCTTTGATTTTTCCTGCCTCTATTTTCATCTAGATTCAGATGAAGTGTCCTGCATTTATCAGGATACTTGTATTACGTTTGTTTAAAATTTCCAAATTTATTTCGTCACACCAAAAAATGTGCATTCATCTCTTAAGTAGGAAACAATGCTTGTATTTACATAATCAGTTCTGGTCAACTGTTCTGTATATAATGGATATCTATTTGATCCTTTAACACCTTTATGTACATCTTTAGGTCGTCATGCGGGGACTCCTCTACATCATGCTGCAAAAAGAGGTCTTGAGCAGACGGTTAAGTTACTCCTTTCACATGGAGGTATTCTTCTCAAACTGGTACATTTGTTGAATGATTCTTTTATGCTATCAGTCCCTTTTTGACTTGTTTGATCTCCTTCTTGTCTCATGTGTCTTAAGCAAATGCGTTGATAATGAATGATGACTGCCAAACTCCCCTTGATGTTGCCAGAATTAAAGGTTTCAGCAATGTTGTCCGTGCAATTGAGGTATATGTTCACACTTCAGTTTTATGTTTTTAATTCAACTGTTCAACTTATGCAAGGATAATGTTCTAATTTTCTCCTTTCACAATGTCATCCTTCTTTTTCATGTATGTGTTTAGAGCCAGATTTGCTTATTTTCTGGTTGGCTACGAGAACTTTACGGGCCTGGATTCCTTGAACTATTGGCGCCACAGTTGCTTAGTCGGAAAGTGTGAGTATAATGTTCATTTTATTATCACTATAAAATTGTTTTAAGCAGAGCCATTTGTAGGGTGTTT
Organism: Capsicum pubescens; assembly: GCA_030864215.1. Taxonomy (NCBI): domain Eukaryota; kingdom Viridiplantae; phylum Streptophyta; class Magnoliopsida; order Solanales; family Solanaceae; genus Capsicum; species Capsicum pubescens. The sequence continues at coordinate 35,594,013 of CM061546.1, forward strand.
CTTTCAGACTTGACTAATGTATCTTCATGTGGTTATATTTAATAAAATTATTTACTTTCAGACTTCTTAGATCGGTCTCACACCATCCCATATAGTTTTTTCCCTTCTTTTGGCTTGTTATCCTATGTATTGCATCATTGTTGCTTGGTGCTCATGATAAAGAAATGGACATTGGGCCTAACTCAACCTCACTTGAGGTTGAGTTAGGCCCAATGTCCATTTCTTTATCATGGTATCAGAGCCAGGTTCACCCAGTTCATTGTTTCCGATGTTGGGTCCCCTGTCTTATATTGTCCACACTCCAGATGTCCAGCCCTGGGTGTGCGGGGGGGTGTTGGAGTCCCACATCGGTGGGTTAAAGGGTCCTTGGTCTCCTTATATGGTCTTGGGCAATCCTCCCCTCATGAGCTAGCTTTTGAGGTTGAGTAAGGCCCAATGTCCATTTCTTTATCATGGACTTATGATGATTCCACATTTTTGTAGGTGGGTGGTTGTCATACCATGCGGTTCCCGTAATCTCAGAAAGCCTTTCAAGTTGGAGCTTGCTATATATTCAGCTGTACAGGTAACTTTGGTTTTCTAATCTTTTACAATGTATATGGTGGGAACTAAATTTTTTTTGATGACTGGGTACTTAACCTGTTTCTTGTCTGTCATAGGTCTATGCAGAGAGCATATACTAAACGTACTATATCTAAATTTTTATTAATTCAATGATCATAGGTAATACTGGATTTACAAAGTAGATTCATATACCTGGCTTCAGGTGTTAAGCAATGAGCTGAATTCATATTTTTTCCTCTTAGTCCTAGTCCTGGATGGTTTCCTTGGAATGCCTCTTAAAAAACTTAAGAAATTTATCATCTCTACTCATAAAAGTGTACTTTTGATAAACCACATCATTTATGAATGAACAAAATTTGATCATTATTATTGGGCAAAATTTTCAGGTGGACTTACTACATTGTGAGTCTTGAGATTCTTTCTTTTGCTAATAGATTACATTCTTCCCTACCTCTGGGTTCTTTTTTGGTCAGAAAAGACAAGATCCCCTGTTTTCATGTATTCTTTCCTGATTGCTCCTCATGTCATATGCTTCCCAAATGGGCATGGAAAAGCAATTTGTTTGTTGTTCTGAGAAGTCCAATGGTTCATGCTATTAACTTATGTAGAGCTATATCTTGACCAGGATGCTCAGCCGCGCACAATAGTTGCTCTGTGGAAGGCCAATATGGAAGAACCAAATTTCAGCCAGCCTGATTCAGCAGTTATCATATCCGATATTTCAAACAGTAATTTCCTACGTTCTTCAACCAGAGTTCTTATAGCTGTAATGAAATATTTCTATTTGAAGATGATTATTTGTTAATTTTCATTATAGTCCCGAGGCGCTGGAGGCGAAGGCGAGGGATAATGCCCTCCCAATTGGTAAAGAATAGTCTGCGAGGAGCTAGGAGTAAGTACATTGTATTCTGATCTAGCAAAAGTCCCCCAAAAGAATTGGGGTGACATAGTTGGTAACTAGGAAAAGGGCTAAGCAATTTTTATTAAGTTTGGAAGTCACAAGAAGGCAGTTCTATCACTTAAAAATATGCTGGCAGCTGTAGTTCTCCAACTACAGTATGTGCTAGTGTCTACACATATAGTGATATATATAGGCTTTATACATAACCAACCCCTTAAACATGCCAAGATATTCCATTTAGACAATCAAACTAACCTTTTCAATTGAACACCTCAACTCCTAATAAAGTGGCCCAGTTAGATGCTTTCGGCTCCAAATTTGGACTTTTTTGCATGTGTTCTCATCCGTCTGTTAAGTAGTTAACCACATAAAATGTGTCCTTTTTTTATAATTATGTGTTTGTCTCGATAAGTTGTAAAATCATATAAATTGTATGCTTGAGGTTGATGTGTATGGTTAAAGGAGATGACATATTTTCTGCAGTTAACTTAACTAATAGGCGAATGACAACACACACAAAAGTTTTTTCAAATTTTGAATCGGAAGTGTCTGGAGCACTTTATTAGGAGTTAAAGTGTTTGATTGGAACATGACTTAGTTTGAGTGTCTAAATGGAATATCCTGACAAGATTAAGAGACATTGACTATGTATTAGGCCTATATATATGGGGCTTCCCCTCACTTGTGGGAATACACTTGGTATGTTGCTGTTGTTGGGTTTGAGAACTAGTTATACGACTATTCAAATTTGCTGAGAGCTTATTCAAGTCAGTTAGAAATGTTCCAGCTGACTCCTGGTCGCTAAGGTCGCTTTCTAATCAATTGCTAAGGTCGCTTTCTAAGTTTATGCTTGACATTTAGGCTTAAATCTTATTGGTCAAATTTACTCCTGGGTGTCTGAAATGATAATACTTTTGCATGTAATTCTCATACTATTGTTTACATACTTAAGCATCTGAGATCCATACTGCGTGTTGCTTGTGCGATATCTTCATCTTAGGATTGAAAACATTGTTCAAAAACTTGAGTCTTAACCAAAACTGTCCCTTATGTTTATGGTAGGTCTATTTTCATTCTTTCAATATACGTATGAGCTCATATCATGCCTCATGTTTCCTAAAATTTAGCAAATTTAGTCCAACTAGTGGAATGATACTTATTGAACCAAAGAAGTAACAGTGAAACCATTTGCCACTTGCATGAGCATGGTCTAAACGGCCATCCTGTCTTCTTCCCCAAGTCTTCCCCTTCTGTGGCGTCATGTGGTTCCATCATTATTTTCTAGTTTTCAGGGTCAGTTGGGCCAAAAATGCTCAACTTAAGCAAAACTTAAATGATTTCTGTGCTTCAATAACAACAACAGCCACCCCAGTGGATTCCCACAAGTGGATCTGATGAATGTGTTCAGATGGATGAAAATTGACCTATCCAAAACTAAGAAAAAAATATTGGTTAAAAACTCTCAGAAACATCTCCTAGTTTAAGGATTCGAAGTGATTGTTCCATTTTGTAGAATCTGTCTGTCAGATGATTCCGTTGTTTAAGTCAAAGAACCATTATTTACATAATGCAACTTTATTACTGAGCCACTTCCCCACATCCAAAATGTTGATTGCAGAAGCAAGGATTAAACTTACAGTGGTCCAGGAAAGCGAAAAACAGCAATTGCAGTCTTTCTGCAATGCATGCAAGGGAATTTCTCAGGTGAAATATCAAACATCCTTTCTCTTCAGAAGCTAAGTTTGCAGTCATGTGTAGATCTACTTCTTAACTTGCCAATTGATTAATAATTTATTATTATCATGAATTCGTAACAAGGACTATGCTACCGTTGAACTCATTGAAGTGCTTTTTTTAGACATTGGCTAGTTAAAAAACGTATCTTAGCTGCTGTACCGTATATTCAGGTCATGCATCCAGCATTTCCTTTTCGATCTCAAGCCCCGGTCGTCCCTGCAACTGCTCCATCAACCACAGAGGATGTGGAGTTAGCAATGGCGATTAGTGCCTCTCTTCAGTCTGCTTCACAACAAAGACCAACCTATCATGAGAATCACCCAGGATCAGGAACAGAAACATCAGCGAGTTGGACTAACCCTGTTGATGTTGCCAGTCATGGTCATAGCTCTTTTACCGGGGCTTCTTCACAAAAAACTAGTAGTAGTGCTTGTCAAGTCGAGGAAGCCAGTTCAAGTGGCACTCAAGTAGCGCAAGTTCAGGCTTCAAGTGATACGTCTACTGTTGTCCAAGCGATGCCAGAGAATCCGGTTACTGCATCTATCCCAACAGCTCCTCCTCTTACGGATGACATAATAGACAATGGGCCAATTCATTATCCATCAATCGATTCCAGCCCAGTTGACTTGTCTTCTCCAGCTGTTCAGAACTCCAAAGCACATGAAAGCAATAATCCTGATGGTGCTTCTTCATCTTGTGTAATATGCTTAGATGCTCCAGTGGAAGGAGCTTGCATCCCTTGTGGACATATGGCTGGATGCATGTCTTGTTTGAATGAAATCAAGGGAAAGAAGTGGGGCTGCCCCGTCTGTCGTGCCAAGATAGATCAGGTGATAAGGCTATTTGCTGTTTAATAATTGAAGCAGCAACTGATTGAAGCAGTAAATGTAAGTATTTCTCGAACCTCGTGGCCTCTTATTTGCTTTTGTTTCACTAGATATGATACCAAAATAAATATGTTGAATTATGTCATTTTCTCCCAGTAAATTCCTTCTGAAATATAACCAACTTTTGACTAATCAGCTCTTGTTTAAGTTGATCTTGGGTTCTGCTGTTAGTGTATAACACGTAGTGTTTGTTAGCAAAGGCAATATACTATTACGTATTATTTATGGCCTTTTCCAGTTTGTAAAAGACAGTGTTATCTACTGTTGAACATTAGATAAGTTCTTGCCGTCATAATTATCAAAAGTGTCAAGAAATATGACCAATTTTGGATCTGATAGGTGTTCTCGCTATTCTGTTCAAAATTATTTTTCCACTTAGAACGTACCCTTTGCGTAGCATGTGCAACTACATCTTTGTAGGCCTGTTGACTGTCTCGAGAAGATAGCTTTTAAAGCTATATCGAGTGCTACCAAATGTTCTGATTTTGCTGAATGCATTTTCAATGTTTGATTATTCTAGAGTGAGACCCTTTGAATATGAATTAAATTAAGCTAATGTCGCTGATTGAAAGGCTTGTTGGCTATGAATATGATGGTAGTGTCATATTACAAGATTCCTTCGTAGCATCTGACCAATTATATACTCACACTTTGCAGGCGTACGCAGAAGTTTTTCATTATTGAAGATTGCTAGTTTTCGATAACACATATATATGCTATTAGTTGTGTTTGAGATTTCCGAAAGGAAGCAAAATGCTTCGGTTGTCCTAGTGGTATTCCATCCCAGAGAAGAATGTAAATTTCTTGTCCAGAGAAGTGAAACTGTTTACTGGGATTACAGAAATATCGATCCAATCCTGTGAATAATTTTTATTTTTATTGAGACCATTATGTGCAGCTTCAACTTGGTTATTGTGTTGCTAGTATGCTGGTGATGTTTATTCTACCTCAGTGCAGTACAAATGGTCTGCTTATGTACTCATTTCTTTAAATTTGTGATGCATCCAACTAGGCAAGATTCCTCTTTGTGAAAGTCAAATGTTTCTTATGAAGAATATATTTATGATAAAATGTTGTAAATGATATTGTTTCTTAAATCATGTTCCAGTCTTGTTGAAAATAAATGTTCAGGTGTTTGTATACCCAGATAAATAAACGTGTCTTTTAACGTGGCTTCAACTTGCATCTGTCTTCCAACTTTGGATGTGCGCAAGTAGACACTTAACAACAACAGTCCCAGTGTATTCCCACAAAGTGAGGTCTGGGGAGGGTAAGATGTACGCAGTCTATATCACTACCTCCGCAGAAGTAGAGAGGCCGTTTCCGATAGACCCCCGGCTCAAGATAGAGAATAGTACACCAAGGCCGTAATGAAACATGAAATTGGATGGATGACATAGACGAAATAAGAAATAATAAACATAAAGTACAAAATAAATAACAAAGAAATACGAAAATAAGCGAAATACTAGCAATTCGAAATAAGACATAAGAAAGAGGACACCCACCTTGTAGTAACAATACACTCCCAGATTAAAGACATCCACCACACCCAAACTCTCCAGACTAGAGGCTCCTACTCAAGGACACAAACCTAGGATTACTAATCCGGCTACACAAGCGCTCTCCTACCACCTTGGTACAACCCACACACTCACACTAGCCTTCTATCCTAATCCGCGACTTTCACACCTTCCTGTCTAGGGTCATGCCCTCAGTAAGCTGTTCAACGTGTGTTATGCACATAGGATATTTGTGTCTACTTGTTCAACTTCATAAAAGTTTAAGTGCCTATTTGTGCACATCCAAATTGGAGCCCGTAGATGTCTAAATTTTAGTATTGTGATTACAGGTTCTACACTACTTTATAACATTTCGTGATTAAGCATGGGATGTCTCACATTATCTTGCGTACCAAGTGATCCCTCAAGTCATATTTCATGGGTATCAAAAATCAATCCAATTGGGTCAATTTTGTTGATGGCACTTATGTTATTTGGACTCTTCGTAAAAGTCAATGAGTGTGTGATGGGTTCTTAGAAGGTTTGAAGAATCTCAAATAGGGCAGCATCTAAAGTGAAAAAAAACATGCAACTTAGAATGTCACTAGTTTTATGAATCTTTTCGAATCACTTTGTCTATCGAAAAAAGGGGCACTTACCAGAGAAAATTGAAGGAAAAGTATTTTTAAGTCTTGAACGAAGAATTTGTGATATTGATCAACTTAAAGGGTCAAATATAATTAGAAAACTTGATTAAGTTAATTGTGGACTTGATTAATATTTTCAAAACTTTCTAACCTTTTAAAAAATACAAATCAACCCAACTCACACCCCCTCCTCAATCCAAATCAACCAGTCTCTCTCCTCTCTCTCGACAGCTTCTCTCAACTCTCTCCCTACCAACAGTTCTGCAAAATTTCTTCCTTCAATCCCCCTACAACTAGTCGGTCGAGTTCCTTTTCGACTTTCAACTGTCAATCGACGTGAAGACTTCTCCGGCGACAACAACTTCGAGTTCTTCGTCGTCCCATTTCTTCTTTCACGGGTAAAAAGTTATGTTTTTTTAGTTATGAAGAAACAGAGGAACTTGAGTCAACTTCTCATCTAGTATTGGTTAACAATGTCAATATTTCTTGCTTAAATTTGAAATGTGGACTGAATAAAATCCTAATTTCTGGCATTTCTTCTTCTTGTTGTCAAACTGTTGATTCGATTTGTTGGTGATTTTTGGTCACCGTTGATGTTATTAGTGTGTGTGTTATGTTGGTGTTGGGTTGATTTGTTGTTTTTCTTGGTAAAAATGGTGTTGCAATAAATGAACCATCTGATGCAAATTTGATGCAACAATGAAAATTTGATGCAACAGATGAACAATCTAACAGATCATTCATCTATTGCGACTGACAACTCTTCTATTTGAAAAATAACTCACTTTGCAACAGATGACTGATCTGTTTTTATTGTTTCCCACGATTTACTCATCCGTTGCATCAGGTTATATGTTGCATCAGATAAACTACCTGGTGCAACAGATTAGTGATCTGTTTTTATTATTTCCAACGATTTACTCATCCGTTGCAATAGGTCGATTATATGTTGCAACAGATAACATATCTAGTGCAACAGATGTGTGGTCTGTTGGAACTGTTATTTTAGTGTTGTGCATGTTAGATTTACTGATATCCTTTTTTAACAATGCATTAATCAATTATAATTTATTTTATGTTCCTGTTAGTTTAAGATAATATGACTCCCAAATTTTAAATTAAAAAGAAAAGAAAAACTATCTACTTTTCATCAAATATTTTAGAATTTTGAATTAAATAACTCAAATCTTCATATTAATAAATAAAATTCTTATAATGATATTCAAGTTAATGCATTATAAGCAAATGACTAACATATTATTAATTAAAACTAGTCCTTTCTTTTATAAATAGTAATATACTATGTGAAGTTAAATGTTTAGTGTCTTTGAAGAATACTATATTAAAAAAATAGTACATAAAAATAGTAAAAATAGCTCTAAATTATTAATAATAATTTTGTTATGTGCATATATTTAAGGCTCCATATTAAAATTTGACTTTAGACAAATGATAGAGAGACGATAAGAATTAAAAAGACAAATGATGGGACATAATAAGAATTAAGACGCAAAAGAGATCTCATTTTTTTTTTCTCGGAGAGCTTGTAAGGAGAATTACTCCAATTTTCTGTCTCTTATGTAATCAAATGAAAAGAAGTGCATTTTTCTCTGTCTACATAATCAAATGAAATGAAGTGCATTGAGAACTGAGGGTGTTATATTGGTTGATCACCAATTGTAATGGTTGATTTCTTGAATGATCATGGTTTTCCCCTAGTTGTAGAACAAACTTCATCACAATCCTCAAGAATATCATCCACCTCAACCACTTTCTTTGGTAACTAACTCACCTCAAGAATATCAAATCTAAGTGTACGATTACTTGTTATAAAAAAAAATGACTTTATTGTAGAATTAGAGGGCAAAAAAGTGGAGGTACTCTTGCAAGAACTTGTTGAACCACAAAAAGGGGTGAAAGCCCAAGAAGAGTTGGAAAAATCCTTGAGTATCCGGCCTAGAATTGAACTCCTACGAAAAGCGCCGTGCGTTCGGCAAGCAAAGCATCCCTTTCAAATCCATTAGAGCCAGGCCAAAAATACTTACAAATGGGGTGTACAGTTATGAATTTTTCATTTTCAAAGTCAAGTGAAATAATTCAATTAGTATGGTCATAAGGAAAACATTGAGTCAACCACTACATACGTTCATTAACTAACAGACCTGGCAAGCACGGATGATCAGAAGACGTGTCTGCAATTTCTTTCATTTATTCAAAGAAATGTCACCAACCCTGTTTAGTGTAAGAACCTCACATTTTAGTTGAGCAAGCTGAAGTTTGCCAGGAAGACACCGGGGACCCCTACAGAAAAAATGTCCTTCCTTGACTGAAGATATCCAAACCCAAAATGGTAATATCCAGGGGTAGCAGAAGGTGAACATTTCGGCAATTCACACAATTGTTGCATGGCAGGATTGCACAAATAAGCACGACAATCCGTTCGAAGGCAAACCAAATCATAGCATACTTGCATTGTGCTACAAGCAAGTTGCCCATCAGAGGACTGTGACAGTGTATAGCTCCTCCTTGCTTCCATCCATGTCAACTGAAACAAATCGCAGCCAGGACCTTTCTGATCGGTGCAAGAAGTTCTTCTCCATAAAAAGAAATTGGGGGCATTTTCTGTTGATTGTCTGAGGTGAGAATGAAGGACGGACTAATAATAAAGTCATTCCAGTACTTGGCGTCTCACAGTCTCTAAAGCACGTCATTGCTGGGAATCAAGAGCGCAAACTGCTGTTAAAAAGAAAACAGAGATTTACCTTGGTGAAAACACAACTTGGGAAATCAGAAGCTGAAAAAATATATAATCTGAAAGTTAAGAGTTTAAAAAATATATATATATACATAGCAATCCTTTTACCTCAATTTAATTTAAACTGATGATATAAATGATAATTTACACTGTCATTATGCACAAAGAGATAATAATCAACCAAGCCAAGTCAAGAACACCTACAAGTATAAAAAAAATAATCAAGAATATGATGCAAAATATGGATGGAGAATTGACTTGCGGGATGAATTCTGATCGATCTTATTCATAAATCTAGCTACTCAACTTATGTTTCTATCCGAGACAACAACAACAACAACAAACCCAGTATATTCCCACATAGTGGGGTCTGGGGAGGGTAGAATGTACGCAATCCATACCACTACCTCCGAAGAAGTAGAGAGGCTGTTTCCGATAGACCCGCGGCTCAGGATACAATGACGGTAAATAAAATCGTCATATAACAAGCAACAAGATATAATAACAGTTCAAGGCACACAAGGAAATATACTATATACAAACAAACCAAAGGCACACACCTCCCCCCAACCCACCAAACTAGAAGCTCCAACCTATGTACAAAGCCCTATGACTACTAACCACACTACCCCAAAGTACTCCTAACCACTGACATGTTACCAAATACCATGAACTGCAAAATACAAAGAAAATGTCCTTCTGGTTCATATATCTATTCAAAGGAGATCTGACAAATTGAGTATCACAACCGAAGCAATCACCACCTTTACGCCCTCTTCATTATTTTTTCCTTTTCTAACCATGAGTGTAAGATGAAGTTCTTATTCCCTTAGTAGCTCAAACAGTTCAAGGTCAAGGATATCCGATTTAGACGCTACAATCTGCTCTCAAAACATAAGAGGCAAGAGTACACTCAGAGAAAACTCCATTATAAATAGCTTCTTAGAAAGTAAAAAGCATCTGTAAGAAACACCAAGTCAGGGTCAAAAGTATGTGCAAGTTTGTCTTCTACCTCTGTCATCCATAGTAATCTATCAATTTTGTTTAACTATCTATACAGCACAACCTTCCGTCTTTACATGAAAAATTGCAGGTGATTTTTTTTTTCAAAAACACTCTTTATAGTATTCTTTATATTTCCAAACACTCCTATTTTATCATTCCGTACACACCAAATTAGATTCTACTATTTCAGTAATTTTTGCTTTTTCTACTTTTCTTTGCCACTAAGGAGTAATTTATTGAATAACAGTTTATACAACGTTATTCACTAAATAATAATCCATGTGTCACATTAACCGAAACCACAAAACGATCCCATATTAATCCACATAAGTAGTACGTTAACCAAACGACCACCAATCATTTTGCAAAGCAACCTTCTTATCAATCAATACATTCAAGTTTAGTTGATCTTGTACTACAAAAATGTTGGGACAGACCATAGAGCTTTCCAATGGAAGTTCTGTTTCGTCATAAGCCACCCCCACCCACCTCAAAAAAGGGTACACCTAAAGCAAGCAAACTAAATATAACAGAGTCTTCCAAGTTCCACCGATGCAGATAGACAGAGTTCAGAAAACCAAGTAAATATCCATAAAAAAAAAAAGTAGAGAAAATCATCTCTGAGTTCAAAATAAGGGTTAAAATTAATGAAACAACTCTGTGAAGTTAACAAAAGTATGTCCTGTAAGGCTGTAACCAGAAAACACGGAAATCAAGAACAGATTCCAATGTGAAGGATCGGATAAAATAATTCCAATATCCTTTTGCTAATCCATCCGGCTTTAAAACGATAGGGGTTAGGGAATTCCCTAATCCTCTCGGACTTGGGGAATTTCTATTTACTGCCCAGATTTTACCTCAGGTTAACCAACCTTGTTACAGCACTGATTATTAAACGAAGTATTTCTGAGTCCTTGTTGATAATTCACTTCCTACTATATTTGATTTCTTTCTCAAGCAAATCAAAACAGGTGTGTCTACTGTTTGAAAACAACAGGCGTTAATTAAAACTTCAGAATTATCAAGAAATCCTACCACCTTTTGAATCTTGAATACTTAGCACCTCATCAAGACCTAACCCTAGATCCCATAACTCAGGTTAATGGAGTTTAGCCACTCATGATGTAACGAACGAAACACATAATTGAATTCATGATTTGAAAGATAAACTTACAGAGATGAATAATAACTAGTGAATCGCAGATTAGATCACAAAGGAAAAATCCCAAAATACTAATAATAATCTCTCAAAAATAGTTGTGTTGTTAAAGTCAAGAAGTAAAGAGAGAAAATATCAAAATATGTTGTCCAAAACTCAAGGTGTCGACCTTGTGCGGAATAATAATAATAATGTCTAGAAAACGCTAAAACAAAGTTTTAAATAGTTTACCCTAAATAAGGAAACAAATTAATAAAAATCAGAAATCCTTCGGATTAGCCGACGACATTTGTGATAGCTTATCAGGAAGCTGACGACTTATCACAAATGTCGTCAACTTCTTCTTCAGTTTTGGCTCTTCCTGCTTAAGGATGACGACAAACTTGATAACCTATCAGCTACGTGACGACCTATCACAAAATGTCATCAAGGCTTTGCTTCAGTTCTCCTTGGCTACCTTAGGCTGACGACATTCTAGATAACTTATCAGACCCTTGACGGCTTATCACAAAATGTCGTCACAACTTCCACTTTAGGCCAATTCTCTATCTACTGATGACGACCAACCTGATAGCTTATCACAGGGCTGACGACTTATCACAAATGTCGTCAGCCACACTTGTCTTCAGATTTCAACTTCTTTGCTTCATTTCATGTTGGTTCTCTATCATACCAGCTTAAACTGCAAAATCAAACATAAACTAATCAAAAATAACTAAAGTCGCTCAAGACCTTGCAATTATTTAGAGTTAAAAACCTCAAATGTGTTTAGCATATGCTCACACATCAACTTAAAACAATTGTTGCAACCAAAACATAACTAAGAGAATACAAAGTACAATTTGGCAGCTAACTACTCATATTAGTTCAGAATAATTTCACCATCTCCAAGGTCAGTCAATTTAAAACTCATTGTTGATGTTTTGAAGAACAACCATGCAACTCACAAGCATCAAGATACGGCAAAAATTCAACAATAACAATCATGCCATACCAAGATCACACTATCTGAACAAGTCAGTGACTTAGCAACATACCCAATGTGCTCTCACAACAAAGAAATCCCTTTTTCACTCATATCAGAATTCACATACATAAACATAGGGATAATCACAAGTCTCACTCTTAGAATGAAGTTCCACACACTGCATGTCAAATGCCATTGGCTTGCCCTTATAGTCAGTACCCAAATCTTCAGGTAGGATCACTTTAGGGCTTTTCTTAGGCTTGTAATGTAGGCTAGGGGCTGGTATGATATTCATGGATAATTTAGAAGGACTATGCCTCCTTGACACTACACTAAACTCTTAGGGTTTCACTTCTCAACCTTCTTTTATTAATCACACATGCTCAAGATGGATGCGGTCTTTTCAATCATCATATTATCATCTTTAACACAACTTTCTCTTTTCTTATTCCTTTTTCACCGCACCCAACTTCTTATTCTTTTCTCTTATTCTACCTCTCTCCATGCTCATTTTGCATCACGCACCCCTATGATAGCCACCCTCAACTTAGGTTGTTTGTCTAAGTCAAGGTGCACAGTGTCCAAGGAGGACCAGGGCCAAAACAGGTTCATTGTGAGGTAAACGGGAAGGTGAGAGGTTTCACAGAAAGAAACAAACATATAGGCTCAAATCAGGGATCAAGGGATATTATTCACATTGGGAAGGTCATTTAGGCTTAAAGCGGGTTACAATAAAAAATGACCTATGATCCTTTCCTAACCCCTATCCTACAACCTAGGCAGGACTAACAGGGCAAGTTCTAGATTCGGCACACAGCAGGAGCTGAGTAAGACCTCTCACACACATGACACACAAGTACATCGCATATCACTACTTATCCAATTCATGCAATTTGTTCAGCAAAAATCGTCAAGTCACCAGACTAATGCCACAAAAAGATGCACCACAGTCACAGATGAATGCAATTCACACAGTTATAAACTCAGATCAATGGAGAGGTGCTCAAAAGTCACAAAACAAGCTAACTGCCTCAAGTACCTGTATTACTCTTAATTATCTACCACAAATTGTTACAACAACATCCTACCCTACACCTTCAACTTAAAATTGAAAATAAAGCTAAACTAAGGGTTAGAGTATACCTGGAATGGATCAATCCCGGGGTTCATGGGTTGCTTCCCATGCAGCGCCTGATTTAACATCGTGGCACGACTTAGTATCTCGATTACTTCAGACTTCATCGAGACAGATAATGGTGATACTTTTCATTGATTCTTTCGGACCAATGTAAAGCTTGACACGTTGCCCATTTACCTTGAAGGTACTGTCGTCATCGTTTTCAAGTTCCACTACTCCAGATGAGTAGACTTGGCTACCTTTAAAAGGGCCTGACCACTTAGATTTCAGCTTACCTGGGAACAATTTGAGTCTGAAATTGAACAGAAGCACCATGTCACCCTTTTGGAAGTCTCGTTTCTCTATCCTCCAATCGTGGTATTTTTTCATCTTTTCTTTATACAGATCTGCTCGTTCATATGCCTTGAGACGGAATTCATCCATCGCATTCAGTTGCCCCAGTCTTAGCTCTGCTGTCTCCTTCCAATTCAAATTCAGCCTTTTGAGTGCCTATAAGGCTTTGTGCTCCAGCTCTATTGGTAGGTGGCAAGCTTTTCCATAGACCATCTGAAATGGTGACATGCCAATGGGTGTCTTGAACGCAGTCCGAAATGCCCAAGGGGTATCATCGAGCTTTCGAGACCAATCTTTCCGGCTAGCGGTCACCGTTTTGGCTAGGATGGCTTTCATCTCTCGATTTGACACCTCCACTTGCCCACTGGTTTGTGGGTGGTATGGAGTAGCTATTCGGTGCTGTTTCACCCCATATTTTGCTAAAGCTGCTCGAAACAGTTTGTTGCAAAAATAAGATCCTCCATCGCTTATAATAGTACGTGGTACTCCAAAGCGAGAGATGTTCTTCTTGAGAAAAACAACAACCCTCTTCCCTTCATTATCAGACAATGCTACAGCTTCGACCCATTTCGAGACGTAGTCAACAACAACTAAAATATACTTCATCCCATACGAGCTTACAAAAGGACCCATGAAATCAATGCCCCAGACATCAAACAATTCCACTTCAAGCATCTTAGTCAAGGGCATCTCATGTCTTTTGGAGATTGACCCCTGCCTCTGACATTGGTCACATTTCAGCACAAACTCGTGGGCATCCTTGAACAATGTTGGCCAGTAATAGCCACTCTGCAACACCTTCCTAGCCGTTCGGTCGCCTGCATGGTGACCCCCAACTGGGGAAGCATGACATGTTTCCAATTTGTACAATACATCCACTTCCGGTACACATCTCCTTATAATATTGTCCGCACATCGCCGAAAAAGATACGGTTCATCCCAGAAGTAATGAGTCACATCATGCAAGAATTTCTTCCTTTGATGGAAAGAAAGGTTTTCTGGGATGACCTCACTCACAACATAATTTGCATAATCCGCATACCAAGGAAATTTTTACACAACGGCAGCCAGGATCTCCTCATCAGGGAATGCATCATTTATCTTCGTTTCATCACTAATTTCCTGTTCACCTTCCATTCTAGACAGATGATCTGCAACCTGGTTTTCACAACCTTTTCTATCTTTGACCTCAAAGTCAAATTCTTGCAGCAGCAATACCCATCTAATCCGCCTTGGTTTTCCATCCTTCTTAGCCATCAGATACCTCAAGGCAGCATGGTCGGTGTGGTCCGCCACTTTGGTCCCAAGAAGATAAGCTCTGAACTTCTCAAAAGCATAGACTACGGCCAGAAGTTCCTGTTCAGTGACGGTGTAATTCTTTTGCGCTCCATTCAGTGATTTGCTGGCGTAATATATCGGATGAAACAGTTTGTCCCTCTTTTGTCCCAATACAGCTCCAAGGGCAATACCACTGGCATCACACATGATCTCAAATGGTTTTGACCAGTTAGGTGCAACAACAACAACAATAGGGGCCTCAACCAGCTTCTTTTTAAGATATTCAAATGCCTTCAAGCACTCATCATCGAAGGAAAACTTCACATCTTTCTCCAAAAGTTTGCAAAGTGGATTTGCAACCTTCGAGAAGTCTTTTAAAAATCTCCGATAAATGCCAGCATTTCCAAGAAAACTACGCACTCTCTTCACTGAAATGAGAGGTGGTAGTTTCTCAATAATTATCACTTTTGCTCGATCAACTTCTATCCCTTTTTTGGAAATTTTATGGCCGAGAACGATGCTCTCCTTTACCATGAAATGGTATTTTTCCCAGTTAAGCACCAAATTAAATTCAACACATCTCTGCAAGGCTAGATTCAGATTTGCCAAACACATCTCGAATGAATCACCCACCACAGAGAAATCATCCGTGAATACATCTATGGTGTCCTTCATGTCTGAAAAGATAGACATCATACACCGTTGAAAAGTGGCGGGCGCAATGCATAGCCCAAATGGCATCCTCTTAAATGCAAAGGTGTCATATGGGCATGTGAATGTTGTCTTCTCCTGATCTTCAGGAGCAATGCAGATTTGGTTGTATCCGGAATAACCATCCAAGAAACAATACCACCCCCTTCCAGCCAATCGATCAAGAATTTGGTCCATAAAGGGCATCGGGAAGTGGTCTTTCGGAGTCCAAGAATTCAGCTTGCGGTAGTCCATGCAAACTCTCCACCCAGTTACAGGCCTAAGTGGAATCAACTCATTCCTTTTGATTAGCAACCACCGTCATGCCCCCTTTTTTGGGCACACATTGAAATGAGCTTCCCCTTTCGTAGTCCATCCCAAGCCGTACACTTGGAACACAAAAGGGGAAGGTCATTTTGCCCTGCACAGGTCTGAGAGTTTTACGCGAACTACCAGGCTCAGTTAGAAAACATGTGTAGGTCGGGAGAAAGAGTTGCAGACCAGCCCTTGTTGGATAGAGTTCGGGTAAGGGGCGTAAGGGTTGATATCTCAATCAGAACCCTCAACAGGTTCTTGCATGGCCCCAACTTCACTCCTCAGGCCACTTCACCATCAGTCTATGCTCGGATTAAGAATCGGGCAAATCAACGTCAGTGGTTGGCCAACATCATAGCCGATGGGGAACCAGCATGGGTGACCAACCCAAATGAGAGAATTTATAAGTCCTCTTTGACTCAAGAGGCAAAGTTTTGGTGGGGTGTAGTGCGTATCTGGCTGATGCCCACTAATGGAGACAACATTCTGGGAGACGACCGAGCTATCCTAGTAGCAAGCATGGTGCAGAAGCTCCCTCTTAATTTCGGGGAAATCATTGTTGATGAGATGAAGATTAGAATGTCAAGAACCGACACTGCTTATCCTTTCCCTTGTCTTATCACAGAGTTGTGCCGAGCTGCTAATGTGCCAGAGATTGCAGGGGTTGATGATGATATTCCTGCCCGAAAGACCCACAATCCCATACGGTATGATAAAATCAGCCAGGACTGAGATTTGATAGAGGTGTAGAGGTAGCAGCAGACCCTCCAGTTACAGATGCCGGTTCAACACCTAATGTGGAAGTGCAAGATTCTGAGACTGCGCAGCCAACTTTTTCAGCACAAGCAGGTTCAGTGCCTGAGAATAAACCCAATCCCTCAGCTCCTACAGCATCAGCAGGACTTGCATTTGATCCGATCGATATCAGAAAAGTGGCCAAACAAGCCAAATGGTGTGAGGCACAGCTACATGCTTTTGCCAAACAGTTTGCCGTTGCAGTAGACAAGAGAATCAAGGCTGCCCTTGAGCCTTTTGTGACTTTGCCTGGACGGGTTGCAGATTTGGAGAACCGATTTGATGCACGGGCAAAAGAAATGTCAGGGGCTGATCTTGCTAAATTCAGAGCAACCTTGAACAAGGTAAAAACAGATGATGGGCTGTTGCAGCAACACCAATTTATGGTGCCGACAGATCCGGCTATGCATGAATCTGAGGAAGAAATTCCAATGCTTGACCTCACTGGAGATTCACCAAAGAAAAAGAAAAAGTGGGAGTAGAAGGGCAAAGATAAGAGAGAAAATCCTGACAGCGAGGAAGAAAGAAGAGTGAAAAAGAAGGCCGAAAAAGAGGAGTTGAAGAAAGCAAGAATGGAGTCCCTACCGGACAATGAGAGATGGGAGGAGGCTTTGAAAGCCAGGGCTGCAGGTGCCTCATCTAGCAGACCCACTACCATTGCAAGGCCAGAAGCTCCCGATGGAGAGAAGGTAGCAAATGATGCAGCAGCAGGGTCAGAAACCCATGAACCCCGGGATTGATCCATTCCAGGTATACTCTAACCCTTAGTTTAGCTTTATTTTCAATTTTAAGTTGAGGGTGTAGGGTAGGATGTTGTTGTAACAATTTTTGGTAGATAATTAGGAGTAATACAGGTACTTGAGGCAGTTAGCTTGTTTTGTGACTTTTGAGCTCCTCTCCATTGATCTGAGTTTATAACTGTGTGAATTGCATTCATCTGTGACTGCGGTGCATCTTTTTGTGGCATTAGTCTGGCGACTTGACGATTTTTGCTGAACAAATTGCATGAATCGGATAAGTAGTGATATGCAATGTACTTGTGTGTGTGAGGTCTTACTCAGCTCCTGCTGTGTGCCGAATCTAGAACTTGCCCTATTAGTCCTGCCTAGGTTGTAGGATAGGGGTTAGGAAAGGATCATAGGCCATTTTTTATTGTAACCCACTTTCAGCCTAAATGACCTTCCCAATGTGAATAATATTCCTTGATCCCTGATTTAAGCCTATATGCCTGTTTCTTTCTGTGAAACCTCTCACCTTCCCGGAAACCTCACAATGAACCTGTTTTGGCCCTTGGTCCTTCTTGGACAATGTGCACCTTGACTAAGGCAAACAACCTAAGTTGAGGGTGGCTATCATAGGGGTGCGTGATGCAAAATGAGCATGAAGAGAGGTAGAATAAGAGAAAAGAATAAAAAATTGGGTGCGGTGAAAAAGGAATAAGAAAAGAGAAAGTTGTGTTAAAGATGATAAAAAGATAATATGATGATTGAAAAGACCGCATCCATCTTGAGCATGTGTGATCAATAAAAGAAGAGGAAGAAAAGAAGGTTGAGAAGTGAAACCCTAAGAGTTTAGTGTAGTGTCAAGGAGGCATAGTCACTCTAAAATATCCATGAATATCATACCAACCCCTAGCCTACATTACAAGCCTAAGAAAAGCCCTAAAGTGATCCTAACTGACCTACCTGAAGATTTGGGTACTGACTATAAGGGTAAACCTATGGCATTTGACATGCAGTGTTTGGAACTTCATTCTGAGAGTGAGACTTGTGATTATCCTTATGTTTATGTATGTGAATTCTGATATGAGTGAAAAAGGAATTTCTTTGTTGTGAGGGCACATTGGGTATGTTGCTAAGTCACTGACTTGTTCAAATAGTGTGATCTTGGTATGGCATGATTGTTATTGCTGAATTTTTGCCGTATCTTGATGCTTGTGAGTTGCATGGTTGTTCTTCAAAACATCAACAGTGAGTTTTAAATTGACTGACCTTGGAGATGGTGAAATTATTCTGAACTAATATGAGTAGTTAGCTACCAAATTGTACTTTGTATTCTCTTAGTTATGTTTTGGTTGCTTGAGGACAAGCAATTGTTTTAAGTTGAGGGTGTTGATGTGTGAGCATATGCTAACACATTTGAGGCTTTTAAGTCTAAATAATTGCAAGGTCTTGAGCAACTTTAGTTATTTTTAATTGCAAGGTCCTAATAAGCTATCACAAATGTCGTCGGCTAATCCGAAGGATTTCTGATTTTTATTAATTTGTTTCCTTATTTAGGGTAAACTATTTAAAGCTTTGTTTTAGCATTTTCTAGACATTATTATTATTATTCCGCACAAGGTCGACACCTTGAGTTTTGGACAACATATTTTGATATTTTCTCTCTTTACTTCTTGACTTTAACAACACAACTATTTTTGAGAGATTATTATCAGTATTTTGGGATTTTTCCTTTGTGATCTAATCTGCGATTCACTAGTTATTATTCATCTCTGTAAGTTTATCTTTCAAATCATGAACTCAATTATGTGTTTCGTTCGTTACATCATGAGTGGCTAAACTCCATTAACCTGAGTTATGGGATCTAGGGTTAGGTCTTGATGAGGTGCTAAGTATTCAAGATTCAAAAGGTGGTAGGATTTCTTGATAATTCTGAAGTTTTAATCAACGTCTGTTGGTTGTAAACAGTAGACACACCTGCTTTGATTTGCTTGAGAAAGAAATCAAATATAGTAGGAAGTGAATTATCAACAGGGACTCGGAAATACTTCGTTTAATAATCAGCGCTGTAACAAGGTTGGTTAACCTGAGGTAAAATCTGGGCAGTAAATAGAAATTTCCTAAGTCCGAGAGGATTAGGGAATTAAACGCTTAAGTAGGTCGAGAGACATTTAAGCATAACATCGATAAAGATAGCTTGTTATCCTACCCACCGTGAGAATCTTGAACCACTTTTAGCATCTGTCATGTACCGGAAGCCCTAGTGAACATAATTCTGGTTATTTCATAAACTCTTGATTTACAAACACCGAAAGTAAAGTGACAAACAACAACTTGTTAAACCTAAACCCCCCATTTCAGGAAACATTAAACTATCAGTGGATTAAATCGCAAACTTGAGTTCACACTATATTCCCTGTGGGATTCGACCCCAACCTAGTTGGGTTTTATATTGACAACAATCGCTTACACCCATTCAAGAGTGTAATTTGAGCGTTCTCAAAAAATGGCGCCGTTGCCGGGGAATACGATTGTAAGCTGAAGTTTGTATGCGCTAATTGACTGTTAATTAAGTTTCCTAGATTTATGTTTATTTGTTGTTTTTGTTTATTTGCAAGATTTTATAGTGTATGCCAAGCACCAGAAGTTCCGGAGAAACATTATTACTACTAAATTCGGAACCGCAACGAATAGGAAGAATGGCAGAACAACAAGAGGTTGACAGACTGGCAGCCTTAGCTAGAGCTCAGGTGAATGTGCAAAATGTCGGGCAACATGCACGACATCCAAACCCTGAGGGCGAAGATTTGGGGGACGAGGAGTTATTGAACCCAGGTAACCCAAGGCGTGCAGAGCAGATAGCTGCACAAGTGTCACGTAATGTTAACCGGAACCGTCTGTTCCAAAGAAGACAAGAGTACCAGCCGATTCAGTATGATCTGAATGATGATGATGATGGCATGGACGGGGCAGGTACAACGGGTGCAATTATTCCTCCACCGTTGGCACCTGGAGCCAAGTTCAACATTACGAGTACTATGATCCAACTCCTCAATCTGAAGGGGTTGTTTGGTGGCCTTCCTGGGGATGATCCGAACCTGCATCTGGTGAATTTTGTCACCATTTGCAAACCTTTTGATAACCCAGGAGTGGGCCAGAACGCTATCCGGTTGAGGTTGTTCCCGTTGTCTCTGTCTGGGGAGGCAACATTGTGGCTGAATGAGCTTACGCCTGATTCCATCACCCACTGGAGGCAATTGAAAGAAGCGTTCCTAGAATGGTTTTTTCCACCCTCCAGGAGGGTACAGTTGAGGGACGAAATTAGCAATTTTAGACAGCTTCCTACTGAAGCTTTGCATGAGACTTAGGAGAGATTCAAGAAGAAGCTAACACAGTGTCCGAACCACAATATGACGGACCTACACTTGATGGAGACTTTATACAGGGCCCTCAACTCTGTAACAAAGTCGATTGTAGATATTGTTGCTGGTGGTTCGTTTGTTGATCTGTCTTTTCAAGATGCCTCAGATATGTTAAATAGGATGACCAAACAGAGTCGGGCTTGGCATACCAGGGAGTCTGTGGTAGCAAGCCCCACTATTTCTGTTGGGATGTCTGCTGAACAACGCAAGAGAGATGAGGAGCAGGATCAAGACACGACCCATCTAAAGACTCAGTTGGACTTGCTCACCAAGCACTTATTGTCAGGGAAGACTGAGAAAGTGAAAGTTGTAACGTCTCAAGACCGAGTGGATGTAGAGCCTGAAGAAGAGGCGAATTATGTTAATAATCAGGGGGGTTTCCGAGGTAATAGCCAAGGGAATCAAGGTCGGAACGTTTATGACAAGCCTGGTTACAAAGACAGGGAGCAAGGAAACTGGACAAGCAATAATGAAAGGAGTAGTTTATATTTTCCTCCTGGAAATCGGGAAGCTGCTGCAACTAGCTCTGGAAAGATGTCCATGGAGGACATGATGGAGAAATTGTTGAAGGGAGTTGAGGCCACCAACTCTGGTGTAACTACCATGAAGACCGATCTGACATCCATCAGTCAGTTGGTGCACTCACACTCCACTGCCATCAAACAGTTGGAGCAGCAGATGAGCCAACTTTCCGCAGTATTCAACCAGAGAAAAAGCGAAACGTTACCAAGCGATACGGTTCAGAATCCGCAGAATGATGGCGATTACCACTAGGAGTGGTAAGATATTACCTGGCCCTTCTGTGGGCAAATCTGTAGATGGTGAGGTAGTTGTTGATGAATCCGAAGAAAGCAATCCAGTGGAGTCTGAGAAGCTGGATAGTTCTGTTAATGCTTTGGAGAAGGAAGAGGAAGTGGTGTTGAAAACTATCCCAAGACCCTCACCTCCTTTTCCTCAACGATTGAAAAAGAAGGCTGATGATGCAAAATACAGCAAATTCATGGCAATGCTCAAGCAATTGACAATAAATGTGCCTTTGGTTGAGGCACTTGAGCAAATGCCAGGATACGCGAAATTCATGAAGGACCTTGTGACTAAGAAAAGAGCTGTGAGCTACGAATTGGAGGAAAATCTCCACCATTGTAGCTTTATTTCTACAAGGACCTTGGCGCAGAAGAAGCCAGACCCGAGCGCATTCACTATTCCCTGTACAATTGGGACTATGGAATTCGCCAAGGCATTATGTGATCTAGGAGCAAGCGTTAATTTGATGCCACTGACTGTTTATAGAAAGTTGGGTCTGGGAAATCCCACACCCACCAACATGCGACTCGTGATGGCAGATAGGTCAGTAAAGCGACCTGTTGGCATTCTGTATGATGTGTTGGTGAAGGTGTCCAACTTTATATTCCCTGTAGACTTCGTCATTCTGGATTGCGAGGTGGACTTCGAGGTGCCCATAATTTTGGGTCGACCTTTCCTCGCAACCGAAAGTGTGTTGATTGATTTGAGAGCGAATGAGCTCTTATTCAGGATGAATGATGAAGTGGTCCGATTTGACGTGGGTAAGTCAATGAAGCAACATGAAGAAATGAGTGTGTTCTTAGTAGTTGATGTGTATTATGAGGACGAACAGGAAGTGTCCATAGCTGAGCAACTTGTTATCGAACCTTTGGCCGCAATTATGATGAATTATGATAGTGAAGGCATCGGGGAGTATGAAGAGACCATTTGTGCTTTGACAGGAATGGGTTCATATCCTTATGCTCCTAAAAAGCTAGACCTTGACCTTGCTAATCGACCAACACCACCAGCCAAGCCATCTATTGAGGAGCCTCCGGTGTTGGAATTGAAAGAACTGCCTGGACACTAACGGTACGTGTTTTTGGGCAACGAGAACACGCTACCTGTTATTATTGTGGCTGATTTGGATGAGCAACAGGTAAACGCACTTATTTCAGTACTTCAGAGGCACAAGAGAGTTATAGGCTAGACCATTGCAGATATTATTGGCATTCCCCCGGGCATCTGCACGCATAAAATTCAACTTGAGGAAGATTGTATTCCAATCATAGAGCATCAGCGCCGTCTTAACCCACCAATGCAAGAGGTGGTTAAGAAGGAGATTATTAAGTGGTTAGATGCAGGAGTGGTTTACCCTATTTCTAACAGCAAGTAGGTGCGCCCAGTTCAATGCATGCCCAAAAAAGAGGGCATGACGGTGGTTGCTAATGAAAGGAATGAGTTGATTCCACTCAGACCTGTAACTGGGTGGAGAGTTTGCATGGACTACCGCAAGCTGAATTCTTGGACTCTGAAAAACCACTTCCCGATGCCTTTTATGGACCAAATGCTTGATCGATTAGCTGGAAGGGGGTGGTATTGCTTCTTGGATGGTTATTCCGGATACAACCAAATCTGCATTGCTCCTAAAGATTAGGAGAAGACGAAATTCACATGCCCATATGGCACCTTTGCATTTAAGAGGATGCCATTTGGGCTATGCAATGCGCCCGCCACTTTTCAACGGTGTATGATGTCTATCTTTTCAGACATGGTGGAGAACACCATAGAGGTATTCACGGATGATTTCTCTGTGGTGGGTGATTCATTCGAGATGTGTTTGGCAAATCTGAATCTAGCCTTGCAGAGATGTGTTGAATTTAATTTGGTGCTTAACTGGGAAAAATGCCATTTCATGGTAAAGGAGGGCATCGTTCTCGGCCACAAAATTTCAGAAAAAGGGATAGAAGTTGATCGAGCAAAAGTGGAAATTATTGAGAAACTACCACCTCCCATTTCAGTAAAGGGAGTGCATAGTTTTCTTGGACATGCTGGCATTTATCGGAGATTTATAAAAGACTTCTCGAAGGTTGCAAATCCACTTTGCAAACTTTTGGAGAAAGAAGTGAAGTTTTCCTTCGATGATGAGTGCTTGAAGGCATTTGAATGCCTTAAAAAGAAGCTGGTTGAGGCCCCTATTGTTGTTGCACCTGACTGGTCAAAACCATTTGAGATCATGTGTGATGCCAGTGGTATTGCCCTTGGAGCTGTATTGGGACAAAAGAGGGACAAACTGTTTCATCCGATATATTACGCCAGCAAATCACTGAATGGAGCGCAAAAGAATTACACCGTCACTGAACAGGAACTTCTGGCCGTAGTCTATGCTTTTGAGAAGTTCAGAGCTTATCTTCTTGGGACCAAAGTGGCGGACCACACCGACCATGCTGCCTTGAGGTATCTGATGGCTAAGAAGGATGGAAAACCAAGGCGGATTAGATGGGTATTGCTGCTGCAAGAATTTGACTTTGAGGTCAAAGATAGAAAAGGTTGTGAAAACCAGGTTGCAGATCATCTGTCTAGAATGGAAGGTGAACAGGAAATTAGTGATGAAACGAAGATAAATGATGCATTCCCTGATGAGGAGATCCTGGTTGCCGCTGTGCAAAACTTGCCTTGGTATGCGGATTACGCAAATTTTGTTGTGAGTGAGGTCATCCCAGAAAACCTTTCTTTCCATCAAAGGAAGAAATTCTTGCATGATGTGACTCATTACTTCTGGGATGAACCGTATCTTTTTCGGCGATGTGCGGACAATATTATAAGGAGATGTGTACCGGAAGTGGATGTATTGTGCATATTGGAAGCATGTCATGCTTCCCCAGTTAGGGGTCACCATGCAGGCGACCGAACGGCTAGGAAGGTGTTGCAAAGTGGCTATTACTGGCCAACATTGTTCAAGGATGCCCACGAGTTTGTGCTGAAATGTGATCAATGTCAGAGGCAGGGGTCAATCTCCAAAAGACATGAGATGCCCTTGACTAAGATGCTTGAAGTGGAATTATTTGATGTCTGGGGCATTGATTTCATGGGTCCTTTTGTAAGCTCGTATGGGATGAAGTATATTTTAGTTGTTGTTGACTACGTCTCGAAATGGGTCGAAGCTGTAGCATTGTCTGATAATGAAGGGAAGAGGGTGGTTGTTTTTCTCAAGGAGAACATCTTCTCTCGCTTTGGAGTACCACGCACTATTATAAGCGATGGAGGATCTTATTTTTGCAACAAACTGTTTCGAGCAGCTTTAGCAAAATATGGGGTGAAACAGCACCGAGTAGCTACTCCATACCACCCACAAACCAGTGGGCAAGTGGAGGTGTCAAATCGAGAGATGAAAGCCATCCTAGCCAAAACGGTGACCGCTAGCCGGAAAGATTGGTCTCGAAAGCTCGATGATTCCCTGTGGGCATATCGGACTGCGTTCAAGACACCCATTGGCATGTCACCATTTCAGCTGGTCTATGGAAAAGCTTGCCACCTACCAATAGAGCTGGAGCACAAAGCCTTACGGGCACTCAAAAGGCTGAATTTGAATTGGAAGGAGGCAGCAGAGCTAAGACTGGGGCAACTGAATGAGATGGATGAATTCCGTCTCAGGGCATATGAACGAGCAGATCTGTATAAAGAAAAGATGAAAAAATACCACGATTGGAGGATAGAGAAACGAGACTTCCAAAAGGGTGACACGGTGCTTCTGTTCAATTCCAGACTCAAATTATTCCCAGGTAAGCTGAAATCTAAGTGGTCAGGCCCTTTTAAAGTTAGCCAAGTCTACTCATCTGGAGTAGTGGAACTTGAAAACGATGACGGCAGTACCTTCAAGGTAAATGGGCAACGTGTCAAGCTTTACATTGGTCCGAAAGAATCAATGAAAAGTATCACCATTATCTGTTTCGATGAAGTCTGAAGTAATCGAGATACTGAGTCGTGCCACGACGTTAAATCAGGCGTTGCATGGGAGGCAACCCATGAACCCCGGGATTGATCCATTCCAGGTATACTCTAACCCTTAGTTTAGCTTTATTTTCAATTTTAAGTTGAAGGTGTAGGGTAGGATGTTGTTGTAACAATTTTTGGTAGATAATTAGGAGTAATACAGGTACTTGAGGCAGTTAGCTTGTTTTGTGACTTTTGAGCACCTCTCCATTGATCTGAGTTTATAACTGTGTGAATTGCATTCATCTGTGACTGCGGTGCATCTTTTTGTGGCATTAGTCAGGTGACTTGACGATTTTTGCTGAACAAATTGCATAAATCGGATAAGTAGTGATATGCGATGTACTTGTGTATGTGAGGTCTTACTCAGCTCCTGCTGTGTGCCGAATCTATAACTTGCCCTGTTAGTCCTGCCTAGGTTGTAGGATAGGGGTTAGGAAAGGATCATAGGCCATTTTTTATTGTAACCCACTTTCAGCCTAAATGACCTCCCCAATGTGAATAATATTCCTTGATCCCTGATTTAAGCCTATATGCCTGTTTCTTTCTGTGAAACCTCTCACCTTCCCGGAAACCTCACAATGAACCTGTTTTGGCCCTGGTCCTACTTGGACACTGTGCACCTTGACTTAGGCAAACAGCCTAAGTTGAGGGTGGCTATCATAGGGGTGCGTGATGCAAAATGAGCATGAAGAGAGGTAGAATAAGAGAAAAGAATAAAAAGTTGGGTGCGATGAAAAAGGAATAAGAAAAGAGAAAGTTGTGTTAAAGATGATAAAAAAATAATATGATGATTGAAAAGACCGCATCCATCTTGAGCATGTGTGATCAATAAAAGAAGAGGAAGAAAAGAAGGTTGAGAAGTGAAACCCTAAGAGTTTAGTGTAGTGTCAAGGAGGCATAGTCACTCTAAAATATCCATGAATATCATACCAGCCCCTAGCCTACATTACAAGCCTAAGAAAAGCCCTAAAGTGATCCTAACTAACCTACTTGAAAATTTGGGCACTGACTATAAGGGCAAGCCTATGACATTTGACATGCAGTGTTTGGAACTTCATTCTGAGAGTGAGACTTGTGATTATCCTTATGTTTATGTATGTGAATTCTGATATGAGTGAAAAAGGAATTTCTTTGTTGTGAGGGCACATGGGGTATGTTGCTAAGTCACTGACTTGTTCAGATAGTGTGATCTTGGTATGGCATGATTGTTATTGCTGAATTTTTGTCGTATCTTGATGCTTGTGAGTTGCATGGTTGTTCTTCAAAACATCAACAGTGAGTTTTAAATTGACTGACCTTGGAGATGGTGAAATTATTCTGAACTAATATGAGTAGTTAGCTGCCAAATTGTACGTTGTATTCTCTTAGTTATGTTTTGGTTGCTTGAGGACAAGCAATTGTTTTAAGTTGAGGGTGTCTAAAAAAATGTAAAGGTTTGTCATATGTTTGCTCTTAACATTTGATGGTCCTTGAATCACTCTTTTACATATATATTAGAAAAACTAGCCTCCATAGATTGACATGGTACATACTAAGGTTTTTTAATCTTTCTCCATGCTTAACACCAAACACTATCAAACTAACAAAGCTCTCGTGGAAACAAAGAGCTTTTCTTCACACCGGAGTCCATGCATGGTGATAAAGATGTCTCCCTTGTTTGCTCTTGACTTTTAGTACTCCTTTATTTCATTCTTTTTAACTTTCAAACGGATTACAATTGTGAAGCTTTAAAGTATACAATGGTGAATTTTATTTCAGCATTAATGATTTACAGGCTAAAAACATTTCACATAAATGTTACAAAAAGGAGGTCAGAAGCATAAACGATATTCCTGAAGGTATTGAGTCAGTTCGATCCAATCCACAATTTGAAGATTTTCATTGACCAATTGGAAATGGATTCTTATAGAGAAAGATAAATATAAGAATTCACACAAACTTGGTCTACAAAATATACCTACCGATTTTTCACCAAGTGAACTAATTTGTTCAAAAATTTCAAATGTAACATAATAGACCAGTAAGGTAAATAAATGCTACCACACAAGCATCAATTCTTACAAGGTTTGTATTACTCTTTTGGAAAAGCAACATCCTTTGCCCAACATGAAATAGTTGGATATGTCAATAGAAAAAAGAAAGCAAGAAAAATGTTCTTGAAGCTGAATAAATGTTTCTTGACATAGCACTTCTTCTGCTCGCATCATACACCTACTCCTCCATTTTTCTATCAATTTTTCAGTTGGCTTTGACTTACTATGTCTGTGTTTTTTTGTGTTTAAAGTAGAGCGTCTACATGGGACCTACCGAAGAAGAAATTGCAGCAAGAGAAGAACTAATTGCCAGCGGGGAAAAGGCAACAACCCACGCGATGCTTATCGTGGAGTATGGAAAAGATGAGAAGTCTGAAGATTATTTTCTTGTTCAAAACACCTGGGGGAGAAACTGGGGTTACAACGGTTATGGAAAAATAAAATGCTCTTTGGTCCGTAATTTACGCTACCCTCTTGCAAATGAAGAAATGGAGGAGTAGGTGTATGATACGAGCAGAAGAAGTGCTATGTCAAGAAACATTTATTCAGCTTCAAGAACATTTTTCTTGCTTTCTTTTTTCTATTGACATATCCAACTATTTCATGTTGGGCAAAGGATGTTGCTTTTCCAAAAGAGTAATACAAACCTTGTAAGAATTGATGCTTGTGTGGTAGCATTTATTTGCCTTACTGGTCTATTATGTTACATTTGAAATTTTTGAACAAATTAGTTCACTTGGTGAAAAATCGGTAGGGTATATTTTGTAGACCAAGTTTGTGTGAATTCTTATATTTATCTTTCTCTATAAGAATCCATTACCAATTAATCAATGAAAATCTTCAAATTGTGGATTGTATCGAACTAACTCAATACCTTCAGGAATATCGTTTATGCTCCTGACCTCCTTTTTGTAACATTTATGTGAAATGTTTTTAGCCCGTAAATCATTAATGCTGAAATAAAATTCACCATTGTATACTTTAAAGTTTCACAATTGTAATCCATTTGAAGTAAAGGGTAGAAAAATCTTCCTTTAGTGAGAATCCCAGTGTGAAAGTTACTATTGCTAGTCAGTCTTTTGCTGCTCGTCAGGCAGTGCGGGACGAAAGGTGTGAATGATTCTTTGTATGCGTGAGCTGAAATAGAGTGAGTTAGCAAGACTAGCTGCTCTTTCATCACTAATCGGTGTTGCTTTCCCACCCCGCCTCACATGCCAATGAAAAAGAACCTAACCCGAAGATCAAGCTTACCAGAATGCTCCAATTAAGTAGTTGATCCAACACAAAAATGACCTTCAGTAGTGCTTACTACTTCTTCCCCGCTCTGTACAGTAATAATAGAGAGAAAGCTAGCAAGACAAATTTACTTGAAGCAATAACTCTTAAGGCAGGGAGTGAATGAACCATTGGGGGATAGGGCACGAAGGCTAAAAGAAAAAGTAAGGTGTGAAGGGCACTCCTTAAACCGCTTTCTAGTTGAAGATGGAGGTGAGAGAAGACAGAAGGAATAGCATAATTAGTAACCTATTGCAGCATTCTTCCTATATTAGTTAGAAATAAGACTAGAAAAAGAGAATTCCTTTTGGTTAAGATAAAGATTAATGGATAGAAAGATTCATGGGTCGAAGGGAAATGAGCTCAGCTCAGGGGCCTGTGTGCCTTGTGTTCAAGATCCGGTGGATAGCTTTTATATTCCGTAGGGCTTCAAAACAAAATATATGGGCTTTCTAAATGAATACCTACCATAGGGATTCATCCTCATATGAAAAAGGAAAATTACTGGGTATTCTCAATCAATAACAAATCAAAACAACCAAAATCAAGAATTAGAAATATAGTTTTTTTTCCCATTTCTCGAAAACTTTAGACCATCACAACAAACTGAGTTAAAGCCTTCTAACTAAGAATTTGGTAACCTGGTTCTCGTTAAATTTTCAAATCTGCACTCAATTGTTAAAGCCTTCTAACTAAGAGTTTGGTAACTTGATTCTCTTCAAATTTCCAAATCTGCACTCGATCCTTAACTTGAAGCTGATTTATTTGCACGAAGTTTTTCCATCCCAACGTGAAGACTCGCGTATGATCCTTGCTATCAGCACCCTCAAGATACAACTTCACCAGCACTTCAAATCTATTACCGTCAACATATCGCACCAATATATTTAAAGCATGAGTGCTATTCAACTCTTGGAGATTGTTCCCGAAAAGAAAGTTGTAGTTTGATTGCTTTATTGGCAAAGAGAGTCGACCTTGATTAACATTAGTCCTTGTTAAATCCTTCTCAACAATAAGAACAAAAACTTCCCAATTTAAAGTGGCATTCACCGCTTTCGGAGGGACTTCTTGGGCCTCCAATTCTTCCACATTCTCCTCTTCTTCATTATGAGGTTCTTGATTGGGTGGATTTGGTTATTGTTGCTGATTTATAACATCAACTAGTGAAGCTTCTTGTTGTTGATTAAGAGAAAGTAATACAGTTGCAACAATGTTTTCATCGTTTCCTTCCCGTTCAAGGGGATTGGTGGTCATGATATTGGTGGTGCGAGGTGAGGAGGATTTGGTTGTTGTTGCTGATTTATAACATCAACTAGTGAAACTTCTTGTTGTTGATTAAGAGAAAGTAATGCAGTTGCAACAATGTTTTCATCGTTTCCTTCCCGTTCAAGGGGATTGGTGGTCATGATATTGGTGGTGAGAGGTGAGGAGGAGGAGTGTAGAGTTGTAGGAAAGTGAGAGATTTAAACGGGACATTACTTATACAGTCTATGCATGGTAAAAAGAAAAGGAACAAAGTTTGATATCCAAAAAATTTTTGCTTCTTTACTCATGCAAGATATGTTTTGATTTATAATAGTTTTCAAAATTGAGGTATCAAATATTTTTAATTTACAACGATTTTCAAGATTGACATATCAAATCTTTTTCATTTATAAATTTTTTGAACCCCCTCAGTTTGTTTTTTTAATTGTTGGACTAATCAAGAAATTTTAAAAAGTAAAGGGTACATCACCACAAGCAGTACCTTCTTCACCATGTGTACCTCAAGTGACCTCTACCACTACCACAACTGTGTCTCCCCATTCTCTGGGATCTAGAAGATCTCTAACGGATCATAAGGTTCCTGCATATGTACAAGACTATGTTTATAAACTACCACATGCACCAACTAGAGTAGTCTAGTCAACCTGATTATTCTCCATCTTCCTGTTATACATCTTTCACATCACAACACCACATAACTCCTAATGATTTAGATCCCAATAGTTAGCTTCTGGCATTGAATGTATCTCTTGTTAATGAGACAACATCTAATGAGGAGGTTGTTGTAAATCCTGATTGGCAGGCAGCTATGACGCATGAATTTCAGGCTTTGCATGACAATGAAACTTGGGATCTTGTCCCTCTTCCTCCCGATAAGAAACCTATTGGTTGTAGGTGGGTGTACAAAATAAAACACAAGGTTGATGGTAATGTTAAAAGGTAATCTATAAATCATTCCCAAATGTCACAATCCTTAACATATATTTAATATGTTTCAATTCGTTTGTCTTATTTTTTTTTTAATATATATATTTTTTAAAATTTCTTTCCTTATTTGATTACTATTTAATGTTAACATTATATATGACATATTGAATATAAAATTAAAGATCATTTGATATATTAAAAGACTACCAAATTCTAAAGTTTTTTTTTTACTTTTTAAAATTCCTTGATTAGTCAAACAATTTTAAAAAATGAGGGAGTCCAAAATATTTATAAATGAAAAAGATTTGATATGTCAATCTTGAAAACCATTGTAAATTAAAAAAATTTGATATCTCAATTTTAAAAATCGTTATAAATTAAAACATATCCTGCATGCGTAAAGAAGTAAAAAAATTTTGGATATCAAACTTTGTTCCTTTTCTTTTACCATGCATAGACTGTATAAGTAATGTCCTATTTAAATCTCTTACTCTCCTATAACTCTACACTCCTCCTCCTCACCTCTCACCACTAATATCATGACCACCAATCCGCTTGAACGGGAAGGAAACGATGAAAACATTGTTGCAACTGCATTACTTTCTCTTAATCAACAACAAGAAGTTTCACTAGTTGATGTTATAAATCAACAACAACAACCAAATCAACCAAATCAAGAACCTCATAATGATGAAGAGGAGAATGTGGAAGAATTGGAGGCCAAAGAAGTCCCTCCGGAAGTGGTGAATGGGGAAGCTTTTGTTCTTATTATTGAGACGGATTTAACAAGGACGGATGTTAATCAAGGTCGGCTCTCTTTGCCAATAAAGCAATCAAACTATAACTTGCTTTCCGAGAACGATCTCTAAGAGTTTAATAACACTCGTGATTTAAACATATTGGTGCGATATATTGATGGTAATAGATTTGAAATGCAGATGAAGTGGTATCTTGAGGGTGCTGATAGAAAGGATCATACGCAAGTCTTTACGTCGGGGTGGAAAAACTTCGTACAAATACATCAACTTTGAGTTAAGGATCGAGTGCAGATTTGGAAATTTGAAGAGAATCAGGTTACCAAATTCATAGTTAGAAGGCTTTAACGATCGAGTGCAGATTTGGAAATTTAACGAGAATCAGGTCACCAAATTCTTAGTTAGAAGGCTTTACCTCAGTTTGTTGGGATTATCGCGTCCCATTTTTCTCGCGAAAAGCGAAATTCGATGTGACAACTCTCTTGAAATTATTAAGAGTGAATGTGAGGAGTCGTAACCTAACAAATTAAGGTGCGTTAGGCACCATTCTAGGCTACTACGAACCTATTTTTGTTATTTAGTCTTAGTTCACCAGAAATTCAGGTAAGGGTTCAAATTACCTTGAAAGGAAGGTGTTAGGCACCTTTCGAGGTCCATAAATGTGGTTCCCGACCGAATTCGTATTTTACATGGGGATTCTATATGATAAGCAAAGGTCACTTGTTTATTAACTTTACTAAGTGGAGAAACATGAATAAACAAAACATGTAATTTAATTCTTTTAACTATCTATTACCTATGTGATAAAACCAATCAATCATATAAGGAAGACAAGCGAGGGGAGAGAAATAACTTAATTTATAACAAAGTATACTGCTTATTAAACTAACTACTTCAAATAAATAAGCACATAAAGTAAATGTAAGAAAGGAACAGATTCGAACAATCAAACAAAGGAATATTTTTTTGGCTTCATTCGGATCAAAACCCCAACTTGTTAATCATTATCTGATGCATCAGCCTACAGCTAAATTCTTAAACAGGTGACAATGTCATGCGTCGTGTAGCCAATATATATGTTGGGTATCATCACTTTCGAATGACTACCCATCCCCCACCTAGACTGGTTGTCAAACCTAAAAGCGTTCTAAAAGAAAGGATAAAATTGATGCATCTAGAATGCCTATCGTTCCACTTATCGCCCAAAAGGCATTGGGATTCGCTAATTTGAATTTGTGATCTAGACAAACAAAGTTATGTTTCCAAGTAAGACTCAAAGTGCGAAACAAATAGGACGTCACGTAGCACATAATGGTCCCAAGTTAGCCTCTTGATTATTAAAGAATGGATTAATGTAATTAGCATGCAAGACAAACAATTATTTTTTTTAATGTAGTTAACCTATAGTCATGATATCTAGGTATCACATAATCGTTTGTCGACGAGAGAGAGTTGTTAAGCCATTTCAAAACAGCATCATATATTTGTTAAAACGACATCAAAGTAAATATGTTGGGGAGTTATACCCGTTAATTTTTTTATGCAAAGCATATTGTAAAAAATGTTGGGAATTAATTTTAGGACACTAGAAAACATATTCACTTGCTAAAATAATTAACATGTTAAAAATTACTTCAAAGATTTTGCTGAAAGGTGTCAAATAGCCAATTAAACATGCCAGAAAAATAGAACAGTTTTAACATTCTAAAACCTTGTTAAAAAAATACTTAATTCTGTTTAAAAGATGGAGATTGAGTTATCGGTGTT
This sequence comes from Capsicum pubescens, assembly GCA_030864215.1. Taxonomy (NCBI): domain Eukaryota; kingdom Viridiplantae; phylum Streptophyta; class Magnoliopsida; order Solanales; family Solanaceae; genus Capsicum; species Capsicum pubescens. The sequence goes on from CM061546.1 coordinate 35,627,632, forward strand.
AAAAAAAAACAGAAACATTGGGATTTGCAGAAGCTTAGTTGCCAAAAGAAATATTATTAGCTGCAAATTCCTGCTCATATTGCTATGGGTGTTATGTCTTAAAAAATAGATTCATGTAATTACCAAAATTGTCATTTAAACTGAAAAAGCTGTCATTTAAATAGAAAACAGATTTGTTTTTGCAGGAAAGAAAATATCGTTGAACCAGAAACTCAGCTGTATTAGATTAAATTACGACACTACTATTTAATTACTACCGGCGCTGCTTAGACATCACGAGTTAGGGACACATTCGAAGCTGATTTTAATGATAAATTATTAATCATAAGGCATGCTCTCTAAGTGTCAAACAAATTTATTAGTAAATCCTAGATTACGTTTGCATAAATGGTTCACATAGCACGTAAAGCACATAAACCTAAGTTATGTTTGCCTACGTGATTCATAGAGCAGATAAATCCCCGCCACCCCGAGCAATCCCCAAATTATTATTACACAGAATAATTATGTTTGTACAATAATTTCCTACATACTAAATAAAATAAAATAAAGTAGGCAGTCCTATCCCATTCCTAAGCGACTCTTCAAATCCCACAATTGTCTATTTATGCCTGTGAGACATGATGCAATAGCAAGACAAACAAGAACATAACCTAGCAAACAAAATACCTAATATTTCCTATAAGCATGCTTTAATTTTTGGTGGTTTGCACAACACCATAGAGTTATCACGTAAGGAATAGAAAATTACATCGGTCAGGAACTCACCAGTTAGCAGCAAATGAAATGACAAAAAACGTAAATAAAGTAATTGTGGTGATGAGAGAAGCCGAATGCTTTGTTAGAATCCAGCCAGCATCAGAGAACTTGAGAAATATATCTTGTTTAGTGAAAATATGGTTAATAATTTTTATCGAGAGTAATGGCTGAGAAGATGTCTGTCCAATATAATGGAAAAGAGGGTCCATATATAGTGAAAGGGGGTGCAGATGATAAAAGGAAGAAGATTATTTGGTGCAATCAACCAATAATATTTCCATATAAAATCATTCAGTCAAGGGCAAAAAAGAAAAGGCAAATACCAATCAATCTCAATTTTCTTCCATAATTAAAAATAACGTATATTATCAATTAATTGAGATACCGAGTCATTTCAAATTTATTTAAGTAAAGAGGGCAAGTCGTGAACAAATTGGTGCCTTTCAAATTTTGTGTCATAGAAAATCAGGAAAATTTAGGGCTTTTAGTATAGGGTAATCTAAGCAAGTTAACAAACTCAAACTATGAAAAATCAGATCAAAAACCTCAAACAAGTTTCGTCAATCACCAAATCTATCATAGAAAAAAATGAAGGGATAGAAGATATAATATATTGCACATGAAATCAAACCTTAGACAGATTCGATTATGTATTTATGGCGGGTTTGAAAGGAGTAGCGGCGGCGGTAGAGGGCTACGGGGGTTGATGTTGACTGGCAGCGGCGGCTCCGAACTTGCTGGAGTGGTGGTCGCCGGCGGGGAGAGCGGCGACAGGTATGGCTGCTCCGCCGGCTGCTGCTGGCATTGGGAACGTCGGCTGATGGCGGCAGGAGGTGGCTGTGGTTGTTGTTGTAGAGGCTTCACCGGCCGGTGGTGGCTGGCTGTTGGTGGAGATTGGGATATAGACAGCCACGTGGCTTCTCTAGAAGTGGACTAAAGAAGATTCAATTCTCTTTGAAAAAATCCCAAACATAACTCAAGTCAGCATGTACAAGTTTAAAGTACAATTCACGTGCACTTTAAAGAGAAGTTATACACATGCTTACACAGGCATATTGAATAAATTGACTATTATATCCTTGAACATCAATCAAACGACTATTTCTTTCCTCACTTTTACTTATCACGTTTGAGCTTGACACAATCATTTTTAAAAAACAACGATGACATAATTATTTTATCATATTATTCATATTATGCTTTTCAGGTGAGGCTTTCAAATTTTCCATAGATTTTGCATAGAGAGCAATCAATTATCACTCGCTCTTCTTCTCCTGAATTATCTTAATATGAATGAACTGAGAGTCATCTATTGGTATATCTATACTCTTTTACGGGATCAAAATCCCACCAGAAGAACTTCAGGTTTCAACCGATGTGATGACGATTTTAATCACTTTCTTGAACTTTCCACATTAAAAATTTTGTTAAGGCTATTTTCATTAATAAAAATTAATTAAATAATTAATTATGATTAAAAAAATAATAAAAGATAGTCAAACTAAAGCTTGTTGATCTTGTGAGTAGCAAAGGAAAAAATTAAAGTTTTTTGATCTTGTACTTCAGAAAGCATGAAGCACAAGTAATTTAATAAAGGCAAAATAGTTCGGTGGACCCTTGTATTTGGTTTGATTTGTAAAGTAGATACTTCTACTTATACATGTGTCATCTGTACCCTTGAACTCATTAAAAACAAATATTTTAATCCTTATTTTGGTGTGTGTAACACACTCGCTGCCACATCAACTTCCACGTCATTTTCCACATCAGATAGAAAATAATCCTTTTTTTAAAAAAATAACTTCCCCTTCCCCCATCGAACATACAAGACATGCCAACATACAATATGGTTCAAATTTGGATGCTTAACCGTAGAATTCAAATTAGAATCAGACGGGATAATTTGATGGGGCTTTTGTGAAATTGAGTTTTTTCATATCATTTCCAATCGAACTAAATAGCCCCAATTGATTTATGTTCACAGGAACAACTTCGTCGGCCAAATTCACCACGCAGGATTAACAAAATCACAATTGAATAAGTTTGGAGTTGTTTTGATGGGGTTTTTGATTTTTCTACATTCCCAGTAGCTGATTTCATCAAACCGGATTAACAATTTTGAGTTGAATCTCTCAAATCACCATTTCCATTTGAAATCGGAAAATTGAGGCTAGAAACCTTAGTTTCTAAACTGAAATCGTTTGGAGCATCAATAATTAGGGCTTTTGACATTGTAGCATTCTCTTCTTGCCCAAATATCGATTGACATTGAGTTTGCCCAATTTCGCCGGTAAATCTTCGTTGCCAGAATTTAAACGATTTTCGACCGTGTTATCGACACAATTAGCGGGGAAGAGGGTCTGGGGTGGGACGGTGGAGCGGGGACGAGGGAAAGGGGCTGAGAACTGGTGAGGGGTAGTGAAGGAGAGGGTCTGGGGGGTGGGACGGCGGAGAGGGGGTGGGGGAATGGGGGAGAGGGAGGCTGGTGCATGAGGTATGAAGAAGATGACCCAATTTCTTTTTTTTTTTTAAAAAAATACAATTATTTCAAAAAAATTATTTTAAAGGCAAAAATATTGGCCTCACTCGCTGAAAAGGGAGTATTTTTCGCGCTTTTTGCCCAATCATCAAGTTAATGCCACATATGCAAAAAAAGGGTTCAAAAAATTTATTTTTAATGAGTTCAAGGGTCCAGATGAAAAATGTATTAGTAGAAGTATCCACTTTACAAATCAGACCAAGTACAAGGGTCTACCGAGCTATTTTGACTTTTGATAAATAAAATAATTAAAGGATACTTAACGTTTATATTTTGCAATTGACTTGATTAAATAATATATAAGTATGAGAAACAAAACATTATAATAGAAGACGATTCTAAAAATGATTTACCGATTAGTTAAACAATATGAAAATTTGAATGGTTCAATTAATTAACTATTTAAACTCCATTTTGTTGATAAATATTTGATTTTTTACTTTGTAATCTCCTCCTTAATTTTCTTTGCCCTACTCACATTTTTTTCTTTTAAAATAGTTAATTATATAATTAAAATTATAATAAAAAAATTAACAATGACTTCTCATACTATGACACATGCACCAAGTGCAAAGGTCCACATAACAAGAAAGAATATAAAGTAACTTCATCTATATCAACCAAATATCATAGCATTATAGAATTCGAAAATTAATTAAATAATTATAAAAAATAAAATTATGACATAAAAGTAATTAATTGAAAAGATTAGAATTAAGTTGAAAACTTTTTTCAAGAATCTCTTATATATAATATAATATTTTTTACAAATCTCCACCGCCTCTCTCTCCTAGTCTCTCACCATCACCCTTCACTTTTGTCCACCATAAAGAGGAGTGCCATTCAACAGGAAGGGCACTTTATTGAAGAAGAAAAGATCACAATGTCATCCTTGTCCGACGTCAACGCATGGACATATGGTGAGCATCTTGAAGAAAATCCTCTTGTTCATGTTCAAGAAACAATTCCTGCAGTTCAACAATAAGAAAATCCTCTTGTTCCTGTTCAAGAAGCAAACCATGATGAAGTAGAGGAAGATCAAGAGGAACATAATGATGAAGAGGGATGAGAAGAAGTAGAGGAAGAGGATGTTCAAAAAACAATTCCTGCAGTTCAACAACAAGAAAATCTTCCAGTTCCTGTTCAAGAAGCAAATCATGATGAAGTAAAGGGCAAAGGAAGAGGAACATAATGATGAAGAGGGAGGAGAAAAAGTAGAGAAAGAGGAAGAAGAACAAGAAGAGAACGCGGACGTCCAAGAACAAGAGAATGTGGAAGAATTTGATAATGATAATGATGAAGTAGACGAAGAGGAAGATCAAGAATTGGATGATAATGATGATGATGAAGTCCCACACGAGGTGCGGAACGCATCTTTAGGAGGGATCAATTTTATTGAGAAACCATTGACGGATTCCGACGTAAATAGAATCAAACTCTCCCTAACAAATAGCCGGTTGAATGTTGCCGAATTTCTCAATGATGATCAGCGTGCAAAACTGGAGTTGGAAAGGTCAATTGATGTCTCTCTACGAGACATGAGAGGGAGGAATATAATCGTGAAGATGAAGTTAAACCGTGATGGAGGGCGACATAAAGAGGAGTATACATACTTTGTAATGTGGAAAGCATTTGTGATTGGAAATGGTTTCAAGAAGGGAGCTATAATACAGATATGGAAGTTCAAGGCAGTAAACCAAGGGTGGCTCAGGGATAAAGCTAGTAAAACGTTTGCTTTAGGCTCCCCAAAATTTTGAGGCTCTAAAAGATTAAGTAAATTTTGTGATTTTTACTTCACTTGAAATAATAATGAAGATCGTGAATTATATTTAAAAATATTATCGTAAGAAAAATAGAGAGAAGTTTTTTTAATTACCTCCTAAATTTGTAAGGTTTTATTTGGTACACACCTAACTATTGGTTGTCTTAAAAACCTTCCAAAATTTGTTATTCTAATATGTTGAGTCACCCCTCGTGGTTCACCTGGCATGAAAACTGAGTACAAACGTAATAAGGCGCACGAGGGATGAAAATATTTACCACATTATTTTATTCCATTAGTAAAAATTAAAAAATCATCATTTTTCTTTATTTTTTCATAGTTTCAAGGCCCTCATCTCTCTCTTTTCTTCGTATTTACTCTCCCTTCTCCTCCATCACTTTTAAACTTTCTCAAAATAAATTTTTTCAATATGATTTCTATGCTTTAAATCAAATCCTTAATCTAAACAGTAATTCGAATCTAGTATGACACACTAAACAGAAAAAACAACTTCATATTTTAACACAAAGAAAATTAAAAAAAAATACTTTTTAAGATAATAATTTAATCAAAGAAAATTCAATCCAAAAATAAATATTCCCTCAAAGCTTCTACTTTTCTCTATTTTGAAGCAAAAAAAACTCAAAAATTTCACCCTTCTTCTTCACTAAAAGCTTACACAAAAAATTGTAGGGATTGAAAGTGAGTGGTTTTTGATATATGATAAATATGGAAATGGATCTTATATTATTTATCCTAGTGGACATATACATAGGCAAAAATTTCACCATATACGTGCGTGTTTTACAGGATTGTGGTCTTTGAACTACGAGGAGGTATGCGATGTATTGAAATAACAAATCCTGGTGGTGGGGGTGGGAGTGGGGGGATGGGGAATGGGCTTAAGACAACCAGTAGTTTAGGTATTCACTAAATAAAACCTTACAAGTTCAAGGGGTTCTTTAAAACTTCTCTCTAAAAAAATACAAAAAGAAAGAGCTATCTAATTTTTACGAGAAATATTTTAGAACTTTGAATTAAACAACTCAAACTTCATATTAATAATTAATGTTTTAGCAATAACATCCAAGTTAATATATTGCAAACAAATGACTAACATCTTATTAACTAGAATGAATCTTTTATTAATAATCATATTATATGTAAAGCTAAAGGTCACGTGTCTTTTAAAAACATTACACAAAAAAACCAATATACAACGACAAAAAAACAACTTTGTGTGTATATTTATATATTTAAGGCAGTTTGACTTTAGGCCACTAATTTTATTGAGACGAGCAGTAGTGAAAAATGCCCATGAATTTGTGCTGAGAAAATTAGAGTAAAGGAATGAAAGGAATTTCAGATATTGAATTTGATAAAAAAAATTGTAAAGAGGTCGTGTTGGAATTTGAATCGTATATTGACAGATTTCAAAGGTATTCTGTTGAGTTTTGATGGGGGTTTTTTGGGTTTGACCCATTATTCTGGTTTTCAGTTTCGAGATTTGCTACCGGATAAAGAAATTATAATTAGGTTCAGGTTAGTGAAGTTGTTTAAAAAAGATACAGAAAGGAAGTTGTATAGATTGCTCATGTACTGTATGATTTTACATATTTCTCAAGAATTTCTCTTTCATATAAGATATTAAGGTATTGAACTCTCTACTTGTTGTGGTATATCCTCATTTCAATGTTGTTTCTACATGTTTAGTTTGTAGAACATTAAGAGTTCATATTGTATAAGAATGTTTGTATTCCCCTGAGTGTGGCAGAGAATTATTTTTAGATTATCTCAGGCATGGATAGAAAATATCAGTTTACTTTTCGCAGTGGTGAGTTTTGTATTGTTCTAAATAAGAAGTTCTTCCTTTTTTTACAATTTGTTTTAGTATGTGGAGAAAATTGAAGGAAATGTGTCTTTTAAGTCTTGAATGAAGGATTGGTGACATTAACCAACTTAAAGGGTCAAACATCATTAGAAAACTTGATTCAGTTAAGTGTGGACTTGATTAATATTTTTAAAACTTTCAAATCTTTTCAAAAATACAAATCAACCCAACCCATACCTCTCTTCAATTCAAATCAATCAGTCTCTCTCCTTTCTCCTCTCTCTCTCGACAACTTCTCTCAACTCTCTCCCAACCAATATTTTTGAAAAATTTCTCCCTTCAATCTCCGACGACTTCAACCTCCGATGATAAATAGTCGAGCGAGTTCCTTTTCGACTTTCAACCATCAATCGGCGTGAAGACTTCTCCAGCGACAACAACTTTGAGTTCTTCGTCGTCCCATTTCTTCTTTCACGGGTAAAAAGTTATGTTTTTAGTTATGAAGAAACAGAGGAACTTGAATCAACTTCTCTTCTAGTATTGGTTAACAATTTCAATATTTCTTGCTTAAATTTGAAATGTGGACTGAATAAAATCTTAATTTCTGACATTTTTTTTTTGTCAAACTATTGATTTGATTTGTTGGTGATTTTTTATCACCGTTGATGTTATTAGTGTGTGTGTGTTGTGTTGGTGTTGCGGGGTTGATTTGTAATTTTTCTTGATAAAAATAGTGTTGCAACAGATGAACCATCTGATGTAACAGATAAAACATTAGATTCAACAGATGATGCAACTGATGAACAATCTATCAAATCATTCATCTGTTGTGACATACGACTCTTCTGTTTGGAAAAAATCTAACAGATAACTCATTTTGCAATAGATGAGTGATATGTTTCAACAGATGAGTGATCTATTTTATTATTTCTAATGGATTACTCATCCGCTGCAATAGGTTATTTATAGGCTACAACAGATAATCTATCTGGTGGAACAGATGAGTGATCTATTTTAATTGTTTCCAACAGATTACTCATCTACTGCAACAGGTTTATAGGCTGCAACAGATAACCTATCTGGTGCAATATATGAGTGGCCTATTTTTATTATTTCCAATGGATTACTCATCCGCTACAACAAGTTAGTTATATATTGCAACAGATATCCTACCTGGTGCAACAGATGAGTGATCTATTTTTACTGTTTTCAATAGATTACTCATTCGTTCCAATAGATTGGGTATATGTTGCAACTGATAACCTTTCTGGTGTAATAGATGAGTGATCTATTTTTATTGTTTCTAATGGATTACTTATCCATTCCAACAGGTTGGTTATATGTTACAACAGATAACCTTTCTGGTGTAACAAATGAGTGATCTATTTTTACTGTTTCCAATAAATTACTCATCCATTGCAACAGGTTGGTTATATGTTGCAACAGATAAACTACCTGGTGCAACAAATTAGTGATCTATTTTTATTGTTTTCAACAGTTTACTCATCCTTTGCAACCGGTTGGTTATATGTTACAACAGATAACCTTCCTGGTGCAACAGATTAGTGATCTATTTTTATTATTTCCAACGGCTTACTCATCTGTTACAACAAGTTGGTTATATATTGCATCAGATAAACTACCTGGTGCAACAGATTAGTGATCTATTTTTATTGTTTCCAACGATCTACTTATCAGTTGCAACAGGTCAGTTATATGTTGCAACAGATAACATACCTGGTGCAACAGATGTGTGGTCTGTTGAAACTGTTATTTTACTATTATACATGTTAGATTTACTGTTATCCCTTTTTAATGATGCATTAATCAATTATAATCTATATTATGGTCCTGTTAATTTAAGATAATATGGCTCCCAAAAGAAAAGAAATCGAATCAAGTCTAAGTAAAGGAACAAGTGAAGAAGCTAGGCTACATCCACCATTCTATGAGCTTGCTTTACAAGCGTTATCTCAATCAGGAACAAAAGATAATGAACACGGTGAGGAGGAATATTTCAAAAGCGATGATCCAAATGCTAATAGCTTTTCAACCAAAGAGTTGGTCAAAACCTTCAGCATTTATGTTTATCCTGTGAGAATGCAGTGCGATGGTGCCACCGATTTTATGGGTGATTTCGTGGTTAAGTCAGCCATGGGAAAATCTTTTGACGCCTTCAGAAAAATAGTTCGAGAGCAAAAATTGGATTCTTATTTCAGGGAAAGCTACTTTGGGCAATATCTTGATTTGCCGGAGGACAACAATGCTCGTTTTCAGATGAAAATGGTATATGATCTTCTCAAGCATATATTTATGTATGAAAACAAAGATAAGATGGATAAGGTGTGTATAAATTACTGTGGCATGCCTGTTTGTTTTGGTTGGAAGGAGTTTGTCATAGTTTCTGGACTAAAATATTATCCTCCTTCTCCTTCTCAAGTTATACCTACTCTGACCCCCAAAAAAATACCCCGCACACCCAAAAAGGGCAAAAACAAGTCGAATGATTGTAATGACCTGGTTTCCATTGTTGGTCCAAGCTTCAAAAATAAAAATTTGATTGAAGCGTTGAAAGGTAAAGGACTTTCAAAAAAGCACAAATAATCATTGTGCTTGGTTTGGTTTGTATATAATATTCTTTGGGCGAGAGACGTTAACAACAACATAAGCCTCGATTTAATAAATCTCTACGAGGATCTTGAGGCATTTAACAACTTTTCTTGTGGTTATGAAAGCTTCATAATGTCTGCCAAATATTTGTTGACTCCATTAACGCCAAAGACAGTCAACTTATATGGCTTTCCATAGGCTTTCATGATAAATATTTCTTTTATTATGATATGATTTTTTTTATTCAATAATACTTTTGATTTATTGGCATTATGTTATAGGCTTGGGCATTTGAAGCCATTCCTTATTTGAGACAACAAGTGAACAACCATGAAGAAGTTTTCTGTCCAAGAATCCTGAGATAGTTGTCGGTCAAAACTGATAAAAATGCAAAATTTCTTGATCTTTTCAATCTCCCGAAGGAAGCAGTAAGTCTAATTCTAATAGTTTTTATTTTAATTAATGATTAGTTTAAATGATTTCATCATCATTCTAATATATGGGTTGATTTATTTTAAATTGTCCATTTATGGCTTGTTCTGACCAATCGAGAGTTGAAGATGTCATTTTTATTACTTTAAGGTCTGTGTAAACTTTATCGAACCCTAAGGTCGTTAATAGAATAAAAATGAAATTGTTTGGAGCAATAGCCATCACAAGAAAAATAATTTTGGTGGGTGGGCTTGTTGTTGTTGATGATGGTAGTGGTAGTGGTAGTGGTAGTGTTGCTGCTATTGGGGCTAATGATGTTCCTCTTACAGTTTTTGAAACAACAAGGAATTATGATTATGATCATACTGGTTATACAGATTTTGCCATATCTAGCGAATGTTCTACATGCAAATGTTAAGACTGCAGGGCAAAATATGATGGAGTGATTAATGCTATTAATGCACTAACTGCTTCTGTAAAGAAAATGACATCTAAGAGAGGTGTTATTCCATCAAAGAAGATTTCATATTCATACACCCCACTAGAGATCAAGGTGGCTAAGAAGAGAAGGAAAAATATTTCCAAGGCATCATCAAGCATCGAAAAAAGCAAAATTTCAAAGCCTCTATCTTTGTCTTGCACCACTGTTCAATGTACAAGGGCCACAGGAGAGCAGCATGAGCTGAAGAAGGTGAATGTATATCATCTGTTCCAACAAACAAACAAGCACATATCTGTTTCAATAGATGATACATATGCTGAAAATTATCAAATAGATATATACATTTGTTGCAACTGTTGTCTAACCTGTTTCATCAGATGCGTTATCTATTGCAACGTATGTCCGTCTATTTGAGCAAATCAAACAGGTTTTTATACTATTTTAGTTTCTACCAACAAATAAGTCTTATGTTGCAATAGATGGGCCATCTGTTTGAAATTATTGTACCGCTCTGTTTTACCTATTCAAATTTGTCCCAATAGATGATCCATCTGTTGCAACATAAGACTCATATGTTGCAACAAATGGACAGCCTGTTGTATATTTGTAATTAACATTGACAATTCTGGCTTTTCGGGTGGAATTATCATTAGAAGCTACTGCTGAAGAGCATAATATCACAGTTGATAATCCATCAACTGCTTCCAAAAAAGAAGAAAAAGTGAAGCCTGTTTATTCGAGAGAACGGAAGAATGACCCGTTTGAAGGGTTCAACATCTTGGAAGAGGCTCCAAAAAACTAACAAAGTTGATCAACGACTATTCAAAATGGATTGCCGATGGGCTATTAAAGAAGCATTTTGACAGGTACATAAATCAATTTTAAGGATATTGATTTATACATTTCTTATTGTAAGAACATGACTTAACACATATAAATCATCATATAGAAAATAAAATGACGAACACTACAAAGTGAATGAATCGAGTCTTGGTTTTGATATGTTCAACTTTGTTATTGCGCATTCCGGAATGAAGAATTGGTTCTATTTGATGTCATAACCCCAAACTTGCTGGAATGATGAGGTTTAAATGTCATACATATTACTATTAATTAATACTTTATTTAATTACATCTGCGTATTATTTTTTTTGTCATGTAATATGAAATGTTTGATAATATGTGCAGCACATCGATGATATTTTTTACTACCCCTGAAAGAAGGCCAAGCTGCAAATACAAGAACAATACAGATACACGACAAGAAATTATTTGTACAAAGTTTACATAAATAATGCCTACGATAGGTATTGTTAACAATAGCTGAAAGTTTTCCGAAATGAGAAATGCTTAATCAACATCATCAAAGGTTTTAGCATTCCAACTGGCTTACCTTGGTATTTGGTCGACGAAGTGTACATCCCAATTAATTATGGTGATGAGTTTCATTGGGTGTTGGTTGTCATCATTCTAAAAGAGAGGTACATCCGAGTTTATGACTTGATGTCGTGAAGGAGACGTTTCGGGACGTCTTCTGAGATACAAAAGCTGGCCAAAATATTGCCTACTTACCTTGATATGAGTGGCTTTTTGGACCAAAAGGTTCGTACTGATTGGTCGACGATTGAAGCATACCGGGATAAAATGGATAATCCATTTGATGTACAATATATTGAAGGAATTGCTCAACAAATCATTGGTAGCCCGTAAGTATAAGTATCATGATTTAGTTTCATTTCATAAATTTCACAACGCTTACATAAACTACAAGATATGGATTATCCATTTTTTTAAAATGTCGGAATTGAAGTCTTTTTGTTGCCGCTTACGCCGAGTATTTGAGCGATGTATTACAAGTACCAAATGATGGACTTGATGCCAGATTACTCCGCAAAAGATATGCTGCTCTTTTATGAAAATACGGAGAAGAAAAATCTCAGAAATCATACGTAAGCGACATTAAACATCCATGATGACCAAAGCCGAATTCCGTAGCACTAGATGAAGAACAACTTGTCCATATTGAGTAGATTCTTATAACTTGAGTCTGTCAATGTAATAACTTATCCTGCTTGGTTTAACTTGTTGATTTATTTGTAAAGTAGATCATTTGTACCCATAATAATTTTTTTACATTTCATTTATTTATTGAGTTATTTCATGTAATTTTCGAAGGCTTTGATTTATTTTATGTTGTCTATGGATATAATTTAATTCTTAGTTTTGAATATGTTAATTGAAATGAAATACTAGATTCAAATATCGCAACAGATAATACATCTGCTGCAACAGACGACATATCTTATTAAACAGATTTAGATATATATTGCAACATGTAGGTCATCTGCTGGAAATTATATAACAGGTCTTCCAACTTTTTTGATTTGTTCTAACAAATTACCTATCAGTTGAAACAAATAGATTATATATTGCAATAAATTGTATATCTGTTGTGGCAGACAGACTGGGAAACATCTACATAATGCAACAGATGACCAACCTATTCCAACAGATAATCAATCTGTCACAACAGGTATTATATCTGTTACAACAGATAGAAAATCTGTTGCATTATAAAAATTTAACTTTCGCCAAACTAAAAGTTATCACTACATGTAAAGTAAAGTGGCTTGAAATAAAAAATTATTATCGTATTCGTCTCTGTCTTTGTACATATTCTTCTTTATACACGGTCTCCCACCATTTAGTTAGGTCATCTGCTGGAAATTATATAACAGGTCTTCCTACTTTTTTTATTTGTTCCAACAGATTACCTATCAGTTGCAACAGATTACCTATCAGTTACAACAGATAGATTATATGTTGTAACAAATTGTATATTTGTTACGACAGACAGACTGGGAAATAGATGCATAATGTAATAGATGACCAACCTATTCCAACAGATAATCAATTTGTCACAACAGGTATTATATCTGTTACAACAGATAGACATTCTGTTGCATTATAAAAATTCAACTTTCGCCAGACGTAAAAATTATTGCCACTACTTGTAATCTGTTGCATTATAAAAATTCAACTTTCGCCAGACGTAAAAATTATTACCACTACTTGTAAAGTGAAGTGGCTTGAAATAAATAATTGTTATCGTGTTCGTCTCTGTCTTTGTACATATTCTTCTTTATACACGGTCTCCAACCATTTATTTAATACCCCATAAGCCCAGACCTCTTGCATCTTTCCCACAAAGGCGTCGCACATACCAGTCATTTCTATGCCGGTCAGCAAACACTCAATGTATGCAAGCGAGTACGGCTCGCACACTGCACCATTTTAATTTTCTTAGAGGTGGATATTCTTATTTCGACCTTGAAAATCTCATGATTCCTTCATCAAGACTTCCGCCGGCAAATGATCCATCAGTTTACTCTGCGTCAACAACTTGGGGAACAACTTCAAGAGTGGTTGCACGTGGGTTAAAAATGTGTCCTCTTTGAAGACAGGTAAGTTGCAGTCATAAACCATAATCTTTCCCTCGTCGAATAATATCTCAACAACGAGAAAATATTTGACTTCCACGTTCATGACTGTAAGGATTCTCTTTGCCTTGGTCCAGTTCTTACCGTGTGGATATGGCCTCTTCTCTCTAACATAGTTAATCATGTCTTCATCCCATTTGAATGTAGAAACTAACTTATAAAATCTTCGTCCACCGGGACCAGCCTACCTACAGAGATCATCGTACCTATTCTTGAAATTATTGTAGAAGTTGAGGTCCATTATCCTATCGGCAGTATCATAAGCATCCGGGTACACTAATTGCCTACCCCTTATGAAGCAGAGAATTTCATCAACATACTGTGGTATAAGAAGATAATTTTTAAATAAGTTAGTAATTGTAAAGAAGAAAAACCCAGTGGAAAGATTCTGTTGCAGAGGGTTCTCTGAATCAGTTCACAGATTACCCAGTTAATGCAACTTATGCAACAGATTACACATCTGTTATGTAGCTTCTTCTTCATAAAGTAGATTGGAAGGTTAGGTTAGCAAAAGTAAACTTACATTGTCCATGTACCACTCACGCATATTGGTCATACTCATGAAGTTTTGGGCGTCAAATAAAAACATGGTGTATTCTTGTGGAGGTTTCATCTTGTCAGTCATGATTTTTTACTGTTCCTTCTTCTCCTCATCGCCAAGTGCCGCATATGTGTCCATCTTCTTCAGCGACCCCTGAACTTCAACAACTCTTGGAGCGGGAGGAGTTGCAATTTTTTTGGATTTTCGATTGGAGAGTACTTGGTTAATTACTCTTTTCTTTCTCCTAACCGCCACTGTAGAAGTGTATGGCTCCCTCACCTTCTTGGATGGTATGATACCCCTCTTAGATTTTAAATCCTCGGCAGCTTCAGCAATAGCCTCTAGTTTTTCAAGGAGTTTATCCTCTTTTTCCTTGCATACTTTGCATTTTTAATGAGAACATGAGGGTAAAGAGGGGTGAGAGTGACTACTATAAAGGTGGGAGGGACCGGTGTAGGAATCAGAGGGACCTGTGCAAAGGGTGTTTTCAAATGTATTTATTTTTTCATGAGCACCAACATGCTCTTAATCATGACTAGCAGTAGCAACAATATCAGGATGACTGCCACCATCATCAACAACTCCACCAGCAACACCTCCAGAAGAAGCACCCAGATCTGTTGTAGTAGGTTGGTCATGAAGAGCTTCAACATTAGGCTGACCTTGCCTAACTGTTCTTATGATTGTTTCTCCAACCAATTCCTTCTTTATTAACTCCACCGTTGGGTCTGCTTTTGTATCAACAAGACCTAGAGTAATAAAAAAAGTCATCCCCAACTCCTGCTCAGTAGGCATAATCCAAGGATGCACAACCTATAAAACAAAAGACAGGAGGCATTTAAATCATATAATAATAATTTGCACGCAGTTGGGTTACATGTTAACACAACAAATTATGCAATAGATGATCTAGTTGCTCCAATAGATGATCTACATGTTGCAACATATTGACAATATATTGCATCATATTACCCATTTGTTGCATAATTTGTAGTAGATGGGTAATCTGTTAAGTTGGGTTCAGAGAACCAGAGCAACAGATGGTTAATCTGTTATGAAATATGGATCATCTGTCACAATAGATTACCCATCTATTGCACCAGTTGCAGTTAATGGGTAATCTGTTACAACAAACGACCCATCTGTCGCAACAGATGGAACATCTGTTTCAATATCTTTCTTTGAGGCAAA